>OY728167.1:987706937-988906937 GCA_963277665.1 Viscum album
AGTTATTTTAGGAAAAATTCAATCTTATTTTTAAATTATAAACTCTTTATTCCACTTGGGTAATAATATGGCATTTATTATATTTCATTTAAAGATAAGTCAAAAATTTCATACTCATAATTTTAATAAGTAAATCATTTTTAATATAGGGTTATATAGAAGAAAAAATAGACTATAAATATTAATTTTAAATATAATAAATTTATATTCATCATGATAATTTATTTTTAATTTTTAAAGAATACATAATTTAATTAATGGCTTTCATAATGATGATACAATAATTGTTTAATTAATGGAACTATCAAATAAATGATATTAAAAATATAAAAATCAATATAATTTAACATAATTAATGACATAAAAAATTGTTAGATACATTTTACATATTAGTGATATATTAAAAGTGTTGGTTAGAAGTTATCATGTTAATATGAATTTTTTAAAAGACAAATAATGAATTGTATCAAAATTGACATAAATGATACTTTAAAATAAATAATATTTTATTAAATGATATAAAATTAATAAAAATATAGATTTCATAAAAATTACTAGAATAAGATTAAAAATATTATCAATGATCTATTTGGGATTCGTTTGGCATTTTATAGTAACTATAATAACCCTAAAGAGTAAAAATCCAAGTTGTCATGGTAAAAGTTAAAGGGTTTAACTAAGGGTTAAAGCTAAAAGACAAGGTTAATATTGTGGTGTAAACATGTATAAAAATAATTGGTTGATATTAATTATACCCATACTCATGTTATATTATAAATAAATCACTTTGGGTCTATTTGAAATCGAAAATCAATTTATATTAATTTAATATTTTAAGATTTTACTAAAGTGCCCCTCACCTCAGTTATAAAAGGGAACCTCCTTCCTCACTTATTCACATCAATTTGAGCCTTAAATCTCAAAAAAACTACCAATTTAACTTATAAACTTCCATATTAACATTCTAGAGGTTTTGGTATTCTCAAAAGGCCAATTCTAGTGCCCCTAATATGAGATCTAGAGGGAGATCATCGAAGAAAAGGTAATCTCCTTATCGACTCTTTCAAAATTATTTCTTATTATACTTCCTCTTCATGTGTTGATTCCATTATAAATTAATAAATAAAGTATAAAATATATTATGAGATGTTATTATGATAGTGTAACAACCATATTCTACCTTTTATTCATCCTATGAAATATGAAAGTACCACGCGTGCGTACGTATGACTTACCGTCTCCATGCCATGGTGTAATCTGTTTTTCATCACTGATTTATTTGGATGGGGTATAATGATGGATATAATGGATATAAATAATAAATAAGACATCATATTGTTTTTTTATAATTAATATGACATCTATTTCCTCGCCCTTTTACCATTAAGAGAATGAAACTGTCACTCTTGCATATGTATGCCCTACCGTCTTTACGACGCGATGAGATTCATCTTCCACACTAGCCATTTCAAGAATGATTATAAAAACATATATAATGAATAAATATTAAATATATGAAATAATAATTTTAATTTAATAATTTATATATACATATATGTCATTTACCTTCTTCCATTCAGTATGATAAGAAAATAGAAATAGTGTTCATGCTTTCACATATGTATATCTTTTATATATATTTATATACTAAATATATATGATATATAAATATTTTTTTTACATTATTTAATTAATTACATCATTATATAAGTAATAGGATCAAGAATAACCAGTCAAAACACATATGATAAACAAATCAGTTATTACCCGAAACATTGCTTTCACTTGGAATTGTTAATAAATGGGTAATATAAAATCATAAATGAATAATATATGATATCATAAATATTATAATGATTCTGGTATAAGTTAATAATATTTTTGAAATGACTATACTTGAGTTTCATAAATGTATGGAGGAAATCAGACCTATGGTAAGGGATTTTTGTCTCACCTTTACTTCTATGAGACACACGCCTCATACACTACTTATTTCTTATACGTGGTGTATATACTTCCCATGAATGTATTTTATGAGTCTTAAAAATATTATTATGGTATTTTAATATCCATATAATTTCCATTACTTCATGGGGTATATGATTCTACTAATTAGAAAGTTTCAAGGGTTAATTTCACAATCTCATTATTTTTCAATATTGTTTATACATAAGTATTTACTAGGGTATATTTATCATCCATGTCCATGTTTATTAAAAATGTTTTCCAGAATAATTTTACTATTATTCTAAAATTTTTTAAATTCATTTTACCCATATATTAATTTTTATTAAACATTTTAAAAGTAATCTTTTGTTGTTTTCCTAACAAGGCACTTTTAGAGTTTTCTAGGAAAAGTAAGAGAATAATGTTTTTTTAACTTATAAAAAATTAATGAACTTTTATGATTTCATTATTACTTATTATCTTGAAAATTAACTTACAATATTAAAATTTTATTTTCAAATAAAATGTTTCCTTTTAAATTTGGGTAGTATTTAAAGTAAATAAAATGTTTTTAAAATATAAAGGATACTTTCTTTATGAATTGATTTCAAAAGTTCCATCAAAATTATTTTCCATCTAAGATAACATTGTTTGATGTTAATTATGTTTTACTGGGGATATGATTCAATTTTTCCATTTTTATTATTTATATTAATCCTTATGTTTATTATGGGATGGTATTCATGAAAACCATTTCTTTTCCATGGGTTATGTTATGATTGCATGATTTTTATGAAACCTATTTAATTCCATGGGTTATGATATGATAAATGATTTATGTTATTATGGAACACATATATATGATTTCATTATGAGATGGTTTGGACCTATATATCCCTCAAATTCATTGGAAAAGGTTTATATCTTATGAGATAGACATAAATGACTTTTTCCACTAATATGGTCATGAGAGTGAACCATGACTACCATGATGGTATGGGAAGTGAACCCATACCACTAAGATGACCTTTGAAGGAATATATTTACTACCATGAAAATCATTATAATATTCTTATTTGTATACCACAATTACATGTTTTATTCATATGTTATTCTTTCATGCCTTATGAAATTTTAATCTCTATACCATGATACTATTTATGATCTTTGATATGTAGGGTATGATCTTCTATTTTCATGATCCTATTTTCATACCCTTATAATCATTATTATGTTTACATATCTCCCTTATTTACCCTTACTAAGAATCTGATCTCACAACTTTTTCTGTTTTCTTTCACCCAGGTTATGAAGGTATTTATTATGTTTGATGTGTCTAAGATGGGTGATATTAAAGAAGAACCTAGTGAGAGATAATATAACTCACCTATATACCAGTGTTTATGTTTCCATGTTTCCAAAGGAACTAAACTAATATAGTATTTGGGTATTTTTTTATAATGTATTAATTATTCCACAAAAGTAATGTAATATTATTGTATAAAAATCAAGGGTATCTATAGAAGAAAAACTTTTGGTGGGATAACATGAAGAGTGATATTGCCGAATTTGTATCTCAATGATTGGTATGAAAAAAATTTAAGTATAAATGATATAAGTCTAAGGGTATTTCATGACCCGTCCCCCAGGGCCCGTTTCGTGACTACCCCAAGCCTGCCTTAAATAGGCCAGGGGCCGATGACTAGCACCAAAAGGCATATTCCCTAAAACTGTTAAGACATTGCCTTTATAACCTATAAACTTACACAACTAAGCACAAATCAGGATACAAGCACAAAGTAAAAATATATAGTAAACAAGGTGTGTATAGAAAGAAAAAGGGGCCAGAATACAAGCCCAATAGAAAAGTACAAGAAAATTGGGAAGTACAAGTAAACTGGAACAACTTCTTTGAACACCCACCAAGGATCCTACTAGAAGGGTAGGTACAGCTCTCGAACGATTGTAACTACAGTACGCCTTATCTAATGTCCAACTCCGAGCTACCTCCAGCCCTGGTACCCTCAGCCTCGATCAATGCTATCTGTCGTCTGCACCAAACACAACAAGCTGCTAGCGTAGCCTGTGCAGGGATGAGTATAACAATACTCAGTAGGGACCCCTAAACCCTTGAAGGTCTCACAAAATTTACAAAGGATAAACCACAAAGCATGAAAACAACTGAAAACCTTACTTAGGTATATGCCCATACATATACCTATGTTGTCGAGCAAACCAATCTCAATCATGAGGAAACACAAGGACTAACTCAAAAGTCCAAAGCTCAACTGTCCCAAGAAGGAAATAATTCCACAAAGTTAACACCAAGAAGGTAAGTACCAAAAAGGTAACGCCGCATAGAAGAATACCACAAAGGTATCACCACAAAGGTAAGTACCACAAAGGTAATGCCACATAGAAGAATACCATAAAGGTATCACCATAAAGGTATGTATCAAAAAGTTACGCCACATAGATTATTACCACACAGGTAAAGAATCATCTCATATAAGGTATAACTTAGGTATGGAAGTAAAGATTATTGTATGTAACTACTAAATCATCGTACTCTATTAAGAGGCAGACCCACGCAGGATCCTAAATCATCAGACCCACATAGGATCCTAGTACAGTAGACCCACGTAGGATTCTAGAGTAATCCCACGTGGATTCCTAGAGAAGATCCAAGTGAGAGAATGGAACACTGACCCATATAGGATCCTAAAGCACAGACCCACATAGGATCCTAAGGCACATACCCACATAGGATCCCTTTCTCATCTTACAACCAGCTACAAGGTTCCCGCACTAAGTTTTCTTGATTCTGGGAGGGTCTGCTACTCAAGACACAAGTTGATAATCCAACTTCCAAGAATTCCCAAGAAGAAGTATCCGAAAGTACCGCTACATAATAAGAGTCTCAACGCAAAAGATGGTGCATCAATCGGACACCCGGTCTATAAGTTATTGGCCTTTTAGTACCGAGGGACCAGTTGAATTCATGTTCAATCCAACCCGGAAGTACCCCAACTTTATCCAAAACTCAAATGGGGTATACAAAAAAGAACATCTCGATCCAAGGTTCCCGACACCGTAGACAGTTCCTCAAACGGACGCCCGTATCTCATGTTATGGTCGAAAGAGTGGAAAAGGGTCAAAGCTGGTCCTGGTCCGGTCCGACCCGGTCAGACCGACCCAGCCCGACCTAGCTTGTTGGGTCCAGTGCAGTCCACTGGTGTGGCCTGACCTGGCGATGTGGCCTGACCCGCTGGGAGGCCCGCTGGGCAGCCCGCGGTGAGTCCCGCGGTGCAGCCACTGGGCGGCCCACGCCGGGCGGCATGCTGGCCCGCGCTGGCCCGCAACTGGGTGGCCCTGCGGTGGGGTCTGTCCTAGCTGCCACCCAAGGGGGTGGCACCCCTTGGGTACCCGAAAGGCTGGGCTGTTCGGGTTGGGTGGCTGACCGGCTGGCGCCACGTGGTGCCGACAGTTGGCACATGAGACCTCGGGTCCCGCTCGGCTCCTCGGTTGGCCAGACGACCAGCCCAACCGTGCGGTGCGGTCGCACGTCGTGCCACCACCCGTGGATACCAGCAAGTCAACCTCCCTCTTTTTCCGCTGCGGCCTCGTGTTGTGGCCCTTACACGCTAGGTGGCGCAGACGCGCACCGCCACCCCCCTTCACCTGGCTGGCTGTGCACCGGCCGCCGCCCCTGCTCCGCCACGGCCGATGGTCCATGATCTTCCTCCAATGGCGCGGTTGCGCCACCACCTTCTTCATAGCCGGTCAGAGTGCCGACCACCGCTCCTGAGCTCTACCGGTGCCAGTCGCCATCATCGATCATTGTCCTCCTCCATCGCGAAGATCGCGTCAAAAAGGATTATGTGAAGGGATCAGGCCATGTTTGTTTGGCCCATACCCTCTGTGTTATATTGGTAACACTTGAATCATGGGAAAATATTCAACGTAAAAGAAATTAACGAATAATAATAAAAAAAACACCTGTACCTTGTTGTTTGTTGGAGTTGTCGAGAGGTAGAAGATGAAGTCGATGCTGGGGGCGCCGACATTCGTCACTCCCGCTACACGCTTCTGAAGTCAGGCTCGGGGTCGATTCTTCGTTATTCGTTAGGGATAATTCGATGGAGTTCTTCATTGGATAAAGTGTTCTTTGTTGTAGATAATGTTTCTCCACAATTATCCCAAGATCCTTTTCCAACAAAATTCTCCAACCAAACAAAAATAAACATCCAACTTTTTAAAAACAAGTCTAACAATTAATTAAAGTTAGAACCATTAATTAATTGACGTTTGCACAATTAACCATAGATATTTGAAAGGTTTTCTTGCATTAAGAGGGGTTCAGGTGGTCCCCATGACCATGAATTCAAATTGGGAGGTTTTCTAGCTTGGGTGGTCACCAGCTCTATAACTCAAAAAGGGAGGTTTCAAAAAGAAAAACAAAATTTTAATTATTTTATTTTTCTTCTTCTAAATAAAACAGAAAAACTAACTTTCTCCTTCGACCTAATGCAGTTGAGGTGAAGGTCTCCATAATTGAATATCAGTGCTGTGAGTTCAATGGTGCCCTCCGATTTCAATTCTGAGCATCGACTCAAAAGTTACAATAACCCGCTCACACGTTTACTGAACGTACTTAAAAAAATGTTCAGAAATCCATTCCAGGAATATCAGGCCTCAGAATCACGCGCCATCAATTTTCACGGACTAGAATATTTCTATATAATTAAAAAAAATTAATGGAATTTTTGGGTCTTTACATTCTCACCACCTCAGGGCTTTGCGTCCCCGAAATCCACATCACAAAAACTAGGAAAACACATGGAGGTACTGAGCACAAATCTGAGCCTCCCGCTCTCACATGATCTCCTAGAGGTTCCCATGATGCCAACGTACACGCACTAAAGGTATTGACCACCTAAGAAGGACCTGCTCATATCGATCATCAATATCTACTGGGACCTCTGTAAATTTTGCCCCATCATCGATGTCCAGCTCACCCCAGTCAATGACGTGTGAAGGGTCATGCACGTATCTCTTCAACTAGGATATGTGGAAGACGTTATGGAACTGGTGCAGTTGAGGTGGAAGAGGTAAGCATTAAGCCACCTCTCCAACTCTGCTGAGGGCATGAAAGGGTCCGATGAACCTCACAGATAACTTGTCACCCTAGCCAAATATCCACAAACCTCATCGAGATGAGACCTGTAGAAAGACATGGTCACCATCCTTGAACTTCATAGGTCTCCATCTCTTGTCGACATATGACTTCTGCTTGCTCTGTGCAGTCTTCATCTACTCCTGGATAATATACACCTTCTCCATAGTAGCTCATACCATCTCTGGTCCCATGAGTGCTGACTCCTCTGGGTCTGTCCATCACAAAGGCGATATGTAAGGTCGACCGTACAGAGCCTCGAATGGTTCCATCCCAATGGTGGAGTGATAGCTGTTGTTGTATGCAAACTCCACCACGGACAAGTTATCCTCCAAACTATGACTGAAGTCAAGGATGCAAGCATGAAACATGTCCTCGAGGGTCTGAATAGTCCGCTCAGTCTTGCCATCCGTCTGAGGATGGAAGGCGGGCTCAGACGAAGCTGTGTCTCAAAAGCCTCCTACAACCCCTTCCAAAGCCATGAAGTGAAACGTGCATCATGATCAGAGACAATAGTCAAGGGTACTCCATGTAACTTCATAATCTCCTGCACATAGAGGTGTCCCTATTACTCTACTGAACCCTGCTCTCTGATCGGTAGGAAGTGGGCCGACTTGGTGAGTCGGTCGACTACCACCCAGATAGAATCATGACCCCTGGATGTACATGGAATTCCTGTCACAAAATCCATGGATATCCCATCCCACTTCCACTCTGGGACCTCTAAAGGATGAACTAAGCCTATTGGTACCTGATTCTCCGCCTTCACTTGCTGACAAGTGATGCACTGAGAGACAAACTATGCTACTGCTTTCTTTATTACCAGCCACCAGTGATATCCTCAGAGGTCCTAGTAAATCTTCACCACTTTTGGATGTACCTCTAGAGGGGATGAATGGAACTCCCTCAACACTTCCTCCCGAAGCGGCACTGGTACCATGGTATGTTCTCTGAAGAGGATAATGTGCTCCCCAACTTTAGAAAATCCATCAGGTTATTGTCCTGTGGATATCTGAACACGTCGAGCCTCGCAATCAGTTTCCCCATGCTGAACCTCCCTGACTCGCTAAGGAAGTGGAGGAGTGACTATAAAAGACTGAAGAAAAACTGCTCCATATCGATCCAAAAAGGATATCTGCAAAGCGGCCAGCTGTTCCGTCGCTTCACCTAGAAGCTGTATACCATATCTCCTGCTAAGTGCATCTACTACCATGTTCCCCTTCCCATAAGTATAGACTATATCGAAGTTATAGTCCTGGAGGAACTTGAGCCAACATCGTTGCCTCAGGTTCAGGTCCTTTTGAGATAAGATATACCCGAGACTCTTGTGATCAGAGTATCTTCAAGGTGAATACCACTGTTGATAACTCCAGGTCATGGGTAGCGTAGTTCTGCTCATGCTTTCTCAGCTATCGAGAACCATATGTGATGAATGCTCACTCCTACATCAGGAAACATCTGAGCCAGGTCCCTGATGCATCGTAGTAGACTACGTACCCAACGAACTCCTCCTAAAGCCTCAAGATGGGGGTACTAGTCAGCCTCTGCCTCAGCTCCTGAAAATTCCGCTGGCATCTCTCCAACCACATGAAGGGTTTCCCCTTCTTTGTCAACACTGATAAACATGCCGCAACTCTGTAGAAATATGGCACAAATCTCTGGTAGTATCCAGCCAAACCTAGGAAACTTTGTACCTCCGTCACACTCCTGGTTGGCTCCCAAGAAAGTACCGCCTCAATATTTGCTGAATCCACCACAAATCCAGCCTCTAAGATGACATGTCCTAGAAAGTGAACCTCTCAGATCTAGAACTGGCACTTCGAGAGCTTACCATAAATCTGGTGCTCTCTGAGTGTGTCCAGAACTACAGGAAAATGATAGACATGCTCCTCCTCAGTAGCCGAGTATATTAGAATGTTGTCGATGAAGACTACTATAAAGTGATCAAGGTATGGCTGAAAGATCCTATTCATGATTCCCATGAACACTGCTGGAGAATTTTTCACACTGAGTGGCATAACCAAGAACTCGTAGTGGCCATACCGACGTCTGAAAGCCATCTTTTTTACATCCTCGTCTCATACTCTAAACAGGTGATAGCCTGACCTGAGGTCTATCTTCTAGAACCATCGTGCTCCCTTTAGTTGATTAAAGAGGTCGTCAATCCTTGAAAGTGGGTAATTGTTCTTCAAAGTTACCTGCTTCAGGGACCGATAGTCAACACAAAGTCTTAAGCTCCCATCCACCTTCTTGGTGAACAAAATCGGGGCTTCCCAAGGAGAAACAATGGGCCAAATGAACCCCTTCCCCTGTAAGTCCTCTAGTTGTACCCACAACTCACGAAGCTCCACAGGATCCATCCGATATGCTGGTGTAGATATCGGTGTTGTCCCGGGGTACAAGTAAATGTAAAAGTCCACCTCTATGTGAGGAGGTAGACCTGAAATATCATCAGGGAAGCCATCTGTGTACTAGTCTACCACTACAAGATAGCTCGGACTCTCCACACCAACCACTCTGAGGGTACGGCTAGCCAACTGATGAGTGATCGGTTTCACTCTCCTCTGGGTAAGTCCATCCTGTGATGCAAAGTCTCCCTTCTCACCAGTGAAGGTAAACTTAGTCCCATCAATGCCGACACACCGCACTTTGCGCCTAATACATTCGATCTGGGCATGGACTATAGATAACTAATCCATACCCAAGATGACGTCATAAGGCCTCGACGCCACTACTAAGAGATCCCAACCAAAGCTATCACCTTCTATAGTAAGCTACCATTACCGACACCAGTGTGTAATCGTTGAATACTCTCCCGTAGGAGTCTTTAGACATAAGGATTGAGCCAACATCTCCATCAGAATCTCCGAGCTCTGAACGAGGACAGTGGCAATAAAAGAATGACTGGAACCTGTGTCTATAAGTACTGCAACTAAGGTTGAGTAGACACAGATCATACCTCATATCATATCTGGAGTGCCTTGGTCATAGGCCTCAGCTACCTGGAGCTGAGCTCACCGCTGTCCACCTACTCCCTGTGGTCGGGGTGGACCACCTGGTGGTGGTGGCGGTAACATCTCGAATTGTTTCCCACCGCCAGCTGCATGGCCAGCTCCTCTACCACATCCGCCTACTCCCTGCGGACCTCCTCGGTCAAACCTCTATCTTTTCATGGGAAGTCCTTCGACCATCTACTGATCATCCATACAATGGGTCAGGTAGTCACAAGCCATGTGAACCTACCTGCCACATGTGTAACACTGCCTGCTCCTCACATGACTGGCTTTGTCTCGGGTGCCCCGCACAACTGACCCTGAATCCTATGGTTGTCCACCTATAGGTCTGGTTCTCTTGGACCTCTGTGACATCTTCCTACTGCCATCTATAGAAGACACCTCTATGTGATGCCTCATGGTGGGTCGCTTTGCTGGTGACTACTCAGTAAGAAAACTCTTCACTAAGAGGGCTCACTCTAACACCCCCGCTGGTGTCGTGATGTTGAGAGAAATCATCGAAGCCCTGATATCCCTCTTGAGTCCCTGCTCAAAGGTCTGGACCCTGAATAATGGGTCTCGCACCATATCAGTGGAGTAGTGTGAGAGGTTGATGAACCTCTCTGAGCACTGAGCCACAGTCATGATGCCCTACCACAGATGAAGAAGCTCCTGTATGCGCACTACACGAAGGGTCGCTGGGACAAACTCTGCCCAAAATAGGCTCTCAAAGTCTGTCCAGAGAAGTGTAACCTCATTGTGAACCTAGAGCATCAAGCTACACCATCTGCCTGCTGCTGCCCGTAAAAGACTGGTGGCAAGGATCACCATTAGATCACCTAGTGTCCCCACCGGTTAGAAGACTCTCACCACGACCTCTAGCCAATCCTCAGCCGCCTATAGGTCCGTCTCGCCCTGTAATGTCGGTGGCCTCTAGCGCTGGAACTCGTGAAACAAACTCAAGCAGCATGCACCCTCTACTACAAGGGATGGTGTCATTGGTGGCACAATGGGTAATGGTACTGCCGATGGCTTCGCTAGTGCCTCTACTGATAAAGGGCCCTGCACTGAGGCCTCGTCGCTCGGTGGGCTGTCATCACATTCTATACCCGGAACCCTAGCTTGTTGTCTACGTGGAGGCATCCTGAAAAGAAATAGTTGATCCACGATCAATAAGTTATACCTATTAATCTGAATCAAAGAGATCACAAATAAATCTTTTTCGAAACATATACACAATTAGTGTTTCCGTGCACTGAGTTAGAAATCAGAAGTTAGGGTCCTAGTGTATGGATACGCCGGTCGCCGCACCAACACTGGATTCCTTAAACTGATAACCACACTCATAACACTTTAGTATATTTCCATTAAAAGACCAGAGTCCAATGTTCTAAGGTAGAACCAAATCCTCTGATACCAATTTTTCACGATGCGTCCCCTGGGGCCCGTGCCGTGACTACCCCAAGCCCGCCATCCATAGGCCAAAGGCTAGAAACTAACACCAAAAGTCTTATTCCCTAACTGGAAAGGAATTGAATTTATAAACTATAAACTCACACAACTAAGCACAAATCAGGATACAAGGAAAAAGTAAAACTATATAGTAAACATGATGTGTACAGAAAGAAAAAGGGGCCAGAATACAAGTCCAACTCTAATGTACAAGAAAACTGAGAAGTACAAGAAAGCTGGAATAGCTCCTATGAACAACCGCCAAGGATCTTACCTGAAGGGTAGGTACAACTCTCGAACGGTCTTCACTGCAGTATGCCTCATTTAATGTCCACCTCCGAGCTACCTCCAGCCCTGGTACCCTCAGCCTCAATCAATGTTGCCTGTCGTCTGCACCAAACACAACAAGGTGCGGGCATAGCCTGTGTAAGGGTGAGTATAACGATACTCATTAGGGACTCTGAGACCCTCGAAGGTCTCACAAAATCCAAAAAGGATAAAACACAAAGCATGAAAACAACTGACAACCCTACTTAGGTATATGCCCATACATATACCTAAGTTGTCAAGTAAACCCATCTCAATCATGAGGAAACACAAGGCCCAACTCAAAAGCCCAAAGCTCAACTATCCAATGAAGGAAAGAATAACACAAAGGTAACACCATGAAGGTAAGTACCACAAAGGTAACACCACATAGAAGAATACCACAAAGGTATCACCATGAAGGTAAGGACCACAAAGGTAACCCCACATAGAAGAATACCACAAAGGTATCACCACGAAGGTATGCATCACAAAGGTACACCACACAGATGATTACCACAAACGTAAATACTCATCTCAAATCAGGTATAACTTAGGTAAGGAAGTAAAGATGATTATATGTAATTACTAAATCATCTTACTCTGTTAAGAGGCAGACCCACGTAGGATCCTAAATCATCAGACCCACGAAGAATCCTAGAGTAATCCTATGTGGATTCCTAGAGTGGATCTAAGTGGGATAATGGAACACTGACCCACTTAGGATCCCAAAGCATAGACAAATGTAGGATCCTAAGTCATAGACCCACATAGGATCCCTTTCTCATCTTACAGCCAGCTAAAGGGTTCTCGCACTAAGCTTTCTTGATACCGGGAGGGTCTTCTCCTCAAGCCATAGGATGATACTCCAAATACCATGAATTTTCTCAAAGAAGTATCCCAAGGGACCTCTACTTAATAGGGGTCTCAACACAACAGATAGTGTGTCAATCAGACGCCCGGTCTGTAAGTTATTGGCCTTTTAGTCCCGAGGTCCGAGTTGGATTCGTGTTCGATCCAACCCATACATACCCCAACGTTATCCAAAACACAAATGGGGTATATCAAAAGGAACGTCTCGATCCAAGGTTCTCGGCGCCGTAGACGGTTCGTCAAACGGATGCCCATACCTCAAGTTATGGCCGAAAGAGTAGAAAAGTGTTGAAGCTGGTCCAGGTCCGGTCCGACCCGGTTGGGCCGACCCAGCCTGACCTGTTTCGGGTTGACCTGGTCCAACCCAGGTCCGACCCTAGGTTCAACCCGGCCTGCTGGGTCCGGCCCGACCTATTGGGTGGCCTACGGTGCGGCCCGCGATGGGCGGCCTGCTTGGATACCTGCTGGCCCGCGGTTGGGTGGCCCCGCAGTAGGGTCTGCCCTAGCCGCAACCTAAGGGGGAGACACCCCTTGGGTACTCGAACGACTAGGACATTTAGGTTGGGTGGCCGACCGGCCGGTGCCACATGGCGCCGGTAGTTGGAATTCGGGACCCCGGGTCCCGCTCGGCTCCCTAGCTGGCCAGACGGCCAGCCCACCCGCACGGTGCTGTCGCGTGTCGCGCCACCACCTATGGCCGACTGTGAGCTGACCTACCTCCTTCACTTTCGGGGCCTCGTGCCTCACCCCCTGTATGTCGGGCGGTGTAGACACGCACTTCCACCCCCTTCACACGGCCAGCCGTGTGCCGGCCACCGCCCCTGCTCCGCCATGGCCGACGGGCCGAGGTCCTCCTCTGGCGGCGCAGTTGTGTCTCCACCATCTTTACAGCTGGCCGGAGTGCCGACCACCACTCTCGAACCCTACCGGTGCCAATCACCGGCACCAGTCGTCGTCCTCCTCCATCGTGAAGAACGCATCAACAAGGATGATGCAGAGGGATCGTTCCATGTTTGTTTGGCTCATACCTTCTACGTTATATTGGTAGCACTCGAATCATGGGAAAAGATTCAATGTAAAAGAAATTAATGAATAATAAAAAAACACACCCCTAACTTGTTGTTCGTTGGAGGTGTCGAGAGGTAGAAGATGAAGTCGATGCTGGGGGTACCGGTGTTCGTCGCTCCCGCTACACGCTTCCGAAGTCGAGCTCGGGGTCAGTTCCTCATTCTTCTTTGGGGATCCTTCAACCGAGTTCTTCATTGGAGAAAGTGTTCTTCGTTGGATTGAACATTTCTCTACAATTTTTCCAAGCTCCTTTGCCAACGAAATCCTCCAACCCAACAAAAATGAAGAGACAACTTATTAAAAATAAGTCTAACAATTAATTAAAGTTGGCACCATTAATTAATTGAAGTTGACATAATTAACCATTGAGGGTTGAAAGGTTTTCCCGCATTAAGATGGGTTTGAGTGTTCCCCACCACAATGAATACAAATTGGGAGGTTTTCTAGCTTGGGTGGTCCCCACCTCCATAACTCAAAAAAAGAGGTTTCAAAAAGAAAAATAAAATGTTAATTATTTTATTTTTCTTCTTCCACATAAAATAGAAAAACTAACTTCCTCCTTTGACCTACTACGATCGAGGTGAAGGTCTCCTTAATCTAATATCGGCGCTACGAGTTCAACAATGCCCTCAGATTTCAATTCCGAGAACCAGTTCAAAAGTTACAAAAACCCACTCGCACGTTTACTGAACATCTTTAAAAAAAGTTCAGAAATTCATTCCAAGCACAACAGGCCTCGGAATCACATGCCATCAATTTTCATAGACTCGAATATTCCTATATAATTTTAAAAAAAATTAAATATAATTTTCGAGTCTTTACAGGGTATGATTCAACCATTTTCTATACCAATATGGAAATGAGAAAACATAACCATGGATTTTTTTATAGGACTCCCCATGACAACTAAAGTTAAAAACATCATCTAGGTAGTAGTCGATCACCTTACAAAGTTAACATATTTCATTTCTATAAATGTAAATTTATCTTTAGAAAAACTCACCAAGATGTAAAAAAGTGAAATGGTAATACTGAATGGAGTTCCACACTCTATTATATTTGATCGAGATCTGAGGCTTACCTTTAGGTCCTAGAGATGCCTTTAGCAAGCATTGGGTATAGAGTTGAGTTTCAGAACTACTTTTCACCCTCAGAAGGATTCCTTGTATGAAATAATGATCCAAACTCTAGAGGATATGCTGAGATTATGTTCAATGTATTTCCAAGGATGTTGGGATAAAAACCTTCCCCTAGTGGTGTTATGATGTAAAAAAAGTTTCCATTCTAGCATTAAAATGGAACCTTATGAGGCTCTGTATGGGAATATGTATTAGACTCTAACATGTTGGGATGATTTTGGAGAGAGAAAGATGATGGGACTTTATCTTTTCAAATAAATGACAGAGAAGGCTCCAACCATTCAACATCATATGAAATCTACAAAAATTAAATAGAAAATCTATGTAGACAATCATTGATGTGATCAAGAGTTTTAGGTAAAATATAAAGTGTTCTTCATGTATCATTTTGAAAGAAATTCATGAGGTTTGGGAAGAGGGGAAAGCTTATTCCAAGATACATCAGCCCCTTTAAAATCCTTTATTGCATCATACTTATGGACTATCAACTAAAAATACCACATAACCTATCTCATATACATGATGTATTCTATGTATCCTTATTGATAAAGTATATAATAGATCATTAACATGTATTGAATCCATAGGTGGTACCATTGGAGAAGGATGTTTTATATGAGGACCAATCGATGAAGATCATAGATCACAGAGACAAAGTTATACATAACAAGATAACTCACCTTGTTAAAGTTCTATGGTAGATCCACAAGTTTGAATAAGCATCTTGGGAATTGGAAGAGTTGATGGAACAAAAGTATCCTCATCTGTTTTAGTTTATGAAATTAAATTTAGAGAAAAAAATCATGATGTCATGTAGAGGTTCTCACCCTCACTCACAAAATTCACGCACTCAAAGAAGATAAGAAAAACAAATAGGAGTACACAAATTTTTCATGGTTTGGTTAGGGTGACCTACATCAGTAAGGAATATAATAAATATTTTCTTATTCAAATGGAAGAACACATATTACAAAATTCTTTTTATTTTTTCCACACAAAGGCACCCATATTTATAGAGTAGGGGAGGAGGAGAATCAAATAGCCACTGTAATTTCTCTCTAGGCAGTCACCAACCTACTACAATTTATTTGGTTGACACAAAATTTTATTGTTGGTTATCTTCAAGTGGAACCTAATTTTTTTGTTGGTCCATATTAGTGGTCACACATCATTTTTTGTGGTTCTATTTTTCATCAACATTCAACAATATCCATCTTGATGATAAATATAACCATATTGTTTCTCATAAAAAAAACTTTATATTTATACCTTCCCAATTCACATAGTCATCTCAAGTATGAGAGATACTGATCAAGTCCAAAAAATATTGGAACTTTATCGTAGTAACTGCCTTTTTGTCCTTCTCTAGAGGAACAAAATCCCATGTCTAATTCTAATGTAGTGAATTAATTTCTTCTTCCCTAACCAACTTCTACCAGTTATTTCATTTTCTATAAAAAACATCATGATATATATCTATGATACAATCATCAATTACTAAAAGATAATAAAAAACCATATCAGTATACCTAGAAGGAATCTGTATGGTCCTTCATGTTCAACCAATGAAGATACCCTCATGATGACAAGTATCCTATTATAGTGGTTCTTCTTCCTCAGCTGTAAATCCATACGATCACTAAACTCTATCTATTATTACTCTAGATCAATTGACGATGGATTTTTCTGCACTTCAATTGCCACTAAATCATCCATATCTTTTAAAGAATCATTTTAAGTTACCATCATCAATTATTCAAATGAGAGATAAAAAATCTAAAAAATCTTATTTGATTTTGTATTTCATATTCAGAAAGAATTCACACCATCACTGAAGCCAATAGATACAAATTTCTTCACTCATAGATGCAACTTTGAGTTTGTCACATGAAAATAGTAAGTTCAACTAAATATATGAATATTTTCACGATCCAAAACATTCTCACCATACCAAACCTCTATCATATTTTCCCATCAATCATGGAAGTAGGTAATCAGTTCACAATGTCTGTTACATACATCAATGATTCTTTCCAAAAAGATTTACTCAAACATAATTAAGAAAATATAAACAAAAACTTTTCAATGAGAGTATTGTTAATCATTTCTTCTATGCCCTTCAACTATGGAATTCCGAAAATTGTTAAGTTTCTCACAATACCTACATCCTCACAAACCTTCTTGAATGGATTTGATGTGTATTCTCTAATATTATCTAATCTCAGTATCTATATTTTCCTTCCCATATAATTTTAAATCATCTTCTTACACTTTAGGAAAATATTTCACACTTCATCCTTATGATTAATGACACATAACCAAGTATATAATGATTTATCATCAATAAATGTGAAAAAATAATGATTAACTCACAATGAATAATTTTTTGATGGTCATCAGACATCATTATGGATGAAGTACAATATTCCCTCCATTCAATGGTTTATAGTGTTGAAATAGACTATAGTCTACTTACCCATTACAAAATGCTCATAAAAATTAAATTTTCCTATCTTGGAAATTTTATAAACTCCTTTATTACTAAAATCTACAAGGATTTGTCTCTGGTATGTCTGAGTATCATGTGACACAATATGGAGGTGGTTGGATCACTCTACCCTAATATTGATGGTCCACCTATAGTAGTATCAACATTCAAATAACACAAATTAACTTTTTGAGTACCTTTCATCACAAGGAATTCACCATTGATTACTTTCTTGACTCCACCATCAATGGTTACCTAGTAACCATTCTTATCTAAGAGTCCAAGAAATATGAGGTTCTTTTCCAATTCTAGTATATATCTTACATCTATAAGGAATCAAGTTGAACTATAAATAATCCTCAATCATATTTATTCAATACCACTCATGTGGAAAGGGTGGTTATTTACCATAATAACCACACCTTCTTCTATCTCTTTAAAGATTGAAAACCAATATTGATTCTTATATATATGAAATGAATAACCTAAATCAAGAATCAAACATTCTAAATGGTTGAATATTAGGGAAATGAGGAAAGTAATATCTTCATCATCCTTAATGTTTTTTATAACATTAACCTTCAGTTTCCCAATATTGAGACAATCCTTCTTCTAGTTCCCTTTTGGATGAAAGTATTCAAACTCATATTCTTCTGGATGTGTATAGCTAGAATAACTTCTTGACATTGATCTTGATTTATCTTTTATTAATCCTTCAAGTCTCCTACCAGATGACCTTCCTATATTTTCCATCAATACTTCTGATGTAGAATCTCTATGGTCATACTTTTCTTTCCACTTATACTCATTTTCAACTAAGGAATTTTATATATTTTTTTCCTCATCCTTACCATAAAAAAATATTGTAGTTGGATGATTTTAATTCTATAGTAGAGAATTCAGTAAGAAAAGTGCCTTATCTTTATCTCTGATCAATACCTCTAAACTTTGAAAATCTTCTAGTATTTAATTAAAATAATCTAAGTGATCAATAATAGACCCACCTTACTTTTACTAAATATGAACAATTTATTTTTCAGTATTTCTAGTTTTTGATTCTTTTGGCCATGTACTTGTTCTATAAAATCTTCCACAAGATTTTTGTAGAGGTCTCTTGTATCACACTATACTTATTATCATTTTTTGAATAAAGTTGGATCATATAACAATAATGATGGTTGAGTATCCTCTAATAACCATAGGAGATGTCAATTGGATTTTCATCCAAGGTGATATCTAACTCTTACTGAGTTAGAACATCAAAATATTCACATTTCCACATGTTGAAGTTATTAACCCTATTGAATTTATCCACCTCAATTTTTGTGTTGGACACCATACTTCTATGCCAAGAAGTGGTTGCAGTTCTAGTATACATATCTGGAAAAAGATCCTTAGGTGGTATGAGTGGAAAATGACTAATTTTATCTTGGTGATTATCCATAAAAAAATCAGCATTTTCAAAAACTGATAGTGAAAATGAATCCGAAATAGTCAAGAATTCTAAAAATGACTATTTGAATGATTCAAATAGACCAAAAATGAATAAACAATTATTATTCCAAATATTTTTTCCTATTTCAAAATTCACCTCCTTTTTAAAAGAAATATTCTTCTTATTTTCTACTATAATCCACCTCTTGAACAATAAAAAAAAAGTTAATTCCTTGCTCTACCCTTTTAATTTTCAAATCCAAATAAAGTGAAAAGAAATTTCCCTTAATTTTTTTTGTATATTATCATGAAAAATTCATCTCCACATCCTATTCTTCAAACAATAAAACAAGAAAATAAAAAGGACAAACCAATTTTTGATAACAAATTTCATATACATAGATTGGAGAGTTGTTCCTTTAAGGGACAAGGGAGTGGTGAGTGAGACGTGTTGTGGACAACATGACCTGGTTCGTGACTCCAGTTCCTAGGGATTGATTTCTAGACAACAACTTCAAGAAGATTTGTGGATAACAGTGTCACCAATGTGTTGTAGGGATGAAGACAGTGGTGAGTTTTAGGGCCTTAATTCGTGTAAAGTTGGTTCATATAGGGAGGCTTTAATTCTTTTCCAAGTTAATCAAACACATGCTTTGATACAAGTTTTTTGGGTGGAGGTGATCACCCTCACTCTCAAAATTCTCGCACTCAAGGTAGAGAAACAAAAAAAATAAGAGAACAAAAATTTAATGTGGTTCGGTCGGGGTGGCCTACATCAATGGGTAAGGAAAAAAATATTTTCTTATTCCAATAGAATAACACAGATTAAAAATTTCCCTTTAATTTTCTCACACAAAGACACACATATTTATAGAGAAGGGGAGGAGAAGAATCAAATGGCCACTTTAATTTCTCTCTGAGAGGTCACTATATTTCTAAAAGTTCTTTAGATGATACTAAATCCCATTATTGGTTTTCTTTAGGTATCACATACTCTTTTTATTGGTCCATATTTGTGGCCACCCACTTTTTTGGTTGGTGGTATTTTTCATCAACAAAAGAGAAGTTTACAATAATTATAAAAAATAATTGATTATAGATAGGCACACCCATGTATTTATCCCCCCCACATATGAGCCTATTTTATAGGAAAAAATGTAGGATACTAAATACAAATAAAAACAAAAAATTTACTCTGGTATGTCACCAACATGTTGTAAGTTCTTTAGACGACACCAACTCCCATTATTGATTATATCTAGGTGCCACCTACTCCTATTGTTGGTATATATTGGTGGCCACCCACCATTTTGGGAAGTTTTATTTTTCATTATCATTGAACATATTAATTAGGGATGAATGTAACAACCCAAATATTTATAAATGAAATTCCCTTTTTAAATGAATAAATTAATTATTAAATAATGAAATTATAGAAAACACATGCACTAATTTGGTTATTTTGGACCATTATAAGTTATATCCTATAATATTTAAATACCATTACATGTCATAACCATTTATAATATATCCATTGTACAATGACCATTATGATTAATATATATTAAGGGTTATGATATATTCTAATTGAAAGAGACAAAATAAGTGATGGCCTCGATCAGTAGAACCATACCTTATAAAACCCACTTATTAAAGCTTATAGTGGATAAAACATCAATAAGATTTTACCTTGAACAATCCCAATACAATATTCAACAACTAAATCATGATAAAACCATTTAAGAGAGAAGTTCAAGCTCATCGAGATCACACCCCAAACCATGTTTTCCAAACCACCCGAAGAAAATATCACAATCGCACACCTTACCCTTAGGGAATTCACTAGTGAAATAAATGGCCATGTATCTAGACCTTAATAGTATGAATTTATAAATTATATATATAAAAAATTAATTTTACTTTTATTATTACTTTATAATGATTAAATAATAAGTTTGATAAAAATTAGGTTTTGATATAATGAAACACAAATTTTATCATTGGGATATATATAGTCTCAATCAAGACACTCTTTTTGGGGAATTCAAGAAATTTTAAAACAAATTACATTTAAATAAAATATTACTATTAAATAATATTTATTAAATATAAATTATAATATAATTTTATGAATTCAAATGTAATTTTTATAAGGTTCAGAAAATTGTTATTGTAAAAACACCTAATATTTTTCAATAAATGGAGTTTTTTGATTTAAAAGTATAAATTCACATATTTAGAGAATTATTTTGGTAAAATAAATATTATTCTTTAAATAATAACATCAAAATTATCCAATGGTGAATTTTTTATAATTTTCAGAGACAGTCAAAATTTTGGGTAAAAATTAAATACGATATAAATATACCATTTTTATTATGAAATAATAAAATCTTAAAATTGATGTAATAAATACTATAAATATTAAAAATGAGCTAAATTATTTTTTATATTTAAAATAATGTGTTTTTAAAGTTCTATTATTAATTTTATAAACCCTTAATGAATCCTCCAAAACCTATAATATATTTTAAGGTTTTAATATTATTTCTTTATAAACATGACACACTTACACATAAATAAGGGTATTATTTTAATTATTAAGGTTCTTATACTTATAAAATAATTAAACCACTATTATTGGGTATAAAACATGTTAAAATACCATGATATAGTTTTTTTTTCATTAATTTATCATATAGATTCCAAAACATAAGTTTAGAAATTAATAAAAAATTCTTCACTCTTTTGCTATAAATATCCACCCAACCTCCCATTAATATTCACTAAAAAACCTTATAAAAATGAATTTACTTTACTCAATACTCTCTATATCCCTCCCAAGGTTTCCCCAAGCTCTTAATAAGCTCCACCTAAGCTCTTAGATTCACCCTGTCAAGGTGAGGGCTCCTCTCATTCTTCTCTTTATTCAAGCATCATCTTTATATCATGCCTTTTTATTACCAATTATTCTTATTAGGATATTATTTTAAACATACATATTACTATTATTATGATTTAAAATAAATGATATGACCCTTTCACTATCATTAAAGCATTCAATGAATCTTTATGTACCCCCGTTATGCTGCTGAAATTATCCTGTGATTTTTCCATGACAAACATTTGTGTAGTGAATACCTATCCTCATTTAAACTCAAGGATATTTACCAAGGTTTAACTATCATTCATTTATTAGGTAATTATATGTATGTAACCACACTACTTAATCATGAGATTAAAAGTGATGAAATACATTCTTATGTTGTATGATTTATGTGGAACACTTATGCATGTACATGATATGAAAGTGATGGGTGTGACCAAAATTATATGTCCCTATAATTCATTGGGTAATGTTTTTATCTCATGAAATACCATGTATGGTTCATGAGAAGTTAACCTAAGCACACACTATTTTCATGTCTTGACGATTTTCCTTGACTTATGTTTATGATGTCATGTTATATGCTGTTTCCACATTCTCATGCTGCGTTTATGTTATCATGTTATATAAGGCCTCATTATTCAATATTATGATTCCAACCCCTCTTTGTTATCTTTATATGTCTCTTTGATTAAATTTACTTCTTTACCTTATTCCATGTTTCATTTATTACCATACTAGGCTTTATATATCACCCCTTTCTTATGTAAATCCATAGGTTATCCCATATATTTTTAGAAGAGAAAAGGAATTTTAAGGGAATGCTATGGAGTTTGAGTTTATGTATTTGTATTTTTATTTCAAGTTGTTATTATATGTACCCAATTACCCAAATACACTAGACATCATTATGACAACCCTTCTCTTTATTACACATTAATTTATGATTTATTACATAATATTACACTTAATACAACTCAGAAAATTGAGAATTCTAGTGTGTTGGAGATTTAGGTACATTACATAAGATTAAATACATCATATTTATTGAAAACTTCCTTAAATTGGTCATGCTTAAAACTACATGGGATAACCTGGGGACATACCTAAGAAAGGGGTGAGCTATAAAGACTAGTAAGGGAATAAACATGAAGAAATTAATACATGTTATACAATAGGAATATCAATGTGACGTAAAAGGGGTTCTAATTATAAACATGAACAATAAGGCATGATATAACATGATAACATAAAGGAAACATGGGAAATGTGGAAACAACTTAAAACACTATATCATAAACATAGGTCAAGGCTAATTTCCATGAAATCATGATGAAAAAATTCCCATAATGCATTTGTTTCACTCCCTAATCCCTTGAATGATGTCTCATGAGATTAAACATTACCCAATGTATTGGAGTTATATATAATTCTAGGACCACGTGTAACTTTCATTTCATTCTCACGCTTAAGTGTACCATATATATCACACAACATGGAATCCTTTTCATCACTTTTTATTCCATGATAGAGGAGTGAGGAATACATACATGTAATTATCTAATAAAATAATTATAATTATATAAAGGTGAAAACCCTTGATAGGAATTGGGTATGGGTATTAACTAGACATTTATTTGCCATGGAAAATTACAGTGAAATTTTGGCAGGGTAACAGTGTCACTTAAAAATTCATAAAATGGGTTTATGAGAGTGAAATGGGTCACTCATCATTTGGAAAACAAATGTGAAGTAATAGGGACATAAAAAACATATCCCCATAATAGGAATTGGAAATATAAGGCATAAGATAACGAATAAACTTAAATAAAGAGGATAAAGAAATGATTCTGTTGGTCGGAGTGGACACTCAAGAGGGGGGGGGGGTGAATTGAGTTCCAATTAAAATTTCTGTTTAAAATCCTTTTAAAAAATCCCCCAATTTAACATACTAATTGAATTGTAGTGAATTTGAACTAAAGCAAACTTTCAGTTAGGTTCTCAAGGGATTGATTAATTCCCAGTTAATCTAATCTAAACATCAGATTAGCTTTTGAAACTAACCTAATGATTTAAAATTAATGAAAACACTTGCTAATTCAATTATCAGAGTAACTTTGAAAAACAGTTTGGATTTTAAAGCACTTGGCAGAGGAATAAAAAGGTTTTAGATAAAACTAAACAAAGCACAACAGATATAACCAAGAGGTTCAGTCCCAAGCTGAGACTTATTCCTCTCAAAAATTTATAAAAATTTGATCCACACCCTAGATCAGGGTTCACAATAGTTTACAACTATACAGGTCAAAGACCTCTACCATAGTTATACGTGGGAAACAAAAACAACAGCAAATACAGATGTCCAGGTCACACACGACCTCTACCACTATCCACAGTGGTAAATAGAAGATGTAAGGAGTTTGAATGAGGATTTACAGATCCCCCAGTTAAGGTTCAGGAGACAGTGTATGTGTAAATTAAAACTGATGACACACACTGCTCGTAATGTAAAGAATAAATCACTGAGCAAGATATAGAGTTTAGAATGGCTCTAGTGATTGTAGTGTAGCTCTGGACTCCTTCAAATTGAATATAAATGGTTATGAGTCCTCTTCTGGTTTTTTTTTGGAATACAGAGTGTCATCTGCTTGATATCCAGGTTTAGAGATAGTGAAAAAGTAGTTGATGAAGTTCTTCAAAATCCTCGTGAATGTATAAAGCTCTTCTTGAGTGAGCGTGAGTGTGTATGAGCTTCTGTGTATTCTTGGTCGTGCATGTATATTTGTATGAGTTCTTCTTGTGTATGTCCCTTGTATCACTTCTGTATTTTCCTTGTATATATCTCTTACAGCAGCAGGGATTTATTATATTTATGGCATGAGCTCCGGCAAAAGAAATGATTTCTTTTTGTAGGTAAGAGGTACGGTTCCCTGACATCCAACAAACTTCATTAAATAAATGATAGAGCATTAAAATATACCTGATATGACCATTGGTTAGATTAAACAAAGATAAAGAAATTAAGGCAGCGTCAGATTCTCTGGAACGATAGCTTTGGATATCGGTAGCCTTGTGTATCGGTAACCTCTTGTGTAACAGTATCCTTTATATTCAGTAGACATCATGTCTATCGGTAGACTTGATCGGTAGCAGTAGAATTAATGTATCAATGACCTTTCATGTAACGGTAGCCTTCATGTACCGGTAGGCTTTCATAATGGTGACTCGTCTATATCGGTAGGCTTGCATAACGGTGACTTGTCTGTATCGGTGACCTTATACATAACGGTAGACTTGTTGTACCGGTGGACTTGATGTATCAGTGACCTTCACGTATCAGTAGACTTGTTGTACCGGTGGACTTGATGTATCAGTGACCTTCACGTAACAGTAGACTTTACAAATCAGCAGCTTTGTTCTGTAACGGTGACCACTTGTCTGTTTAAGCATTCTATTGGAAGAAAGGGTTAAGTTAATATATATCCATCCAGTAACTGAATTCTCTGAAGATAATTTAAATATTATAATATATGAATATGTGCATGGTGTACAGAAATACTGAAATAATCATTAATAAATATAGGAATTATCAAACTATAATTGAGCATAATTGGGATTATCAAAATAGGAGTTCAACTAATTATCCCAGAGGGTTCAAAAATCTCCCCCTTTTTGATAATCACAACTTATTCCGAAGTATTAATAAAAATAAAATGGTGTCAGAGGAAAAATTTCCTAAAAAAAAACATTAAAACGTAGTTCTCATTTTTCTCCCCCTTTCAATTTCACTCCCAGTTCTCATTAGTTTCATTTTCTCACCCTTTGAGATTAAAAAAAAGAAGGGTAGAATTAGAGAAATATAGAGACTAAAAGAGAACATATTGAAAAAAAAGTAAATTGGAGAATGTAAGAGTAAATGTTCATTAAATCACAAAGGTACAAACTGATAAAGTCAGTATTACAAAAAAAAATGAATCCTATCAAAAACATCCAGAATCACTCAAACGTCCTTTTGAATAGGAGTCTTTCCCTTAGGATCAGAAGAGGGTGCAGGGTCAGATTGAGTAGATGGCTTGGGAATAGCTGAAAGAAAAACTGGAGGGCCAGCCACTGAAACTATACCAGATCTAAAATATGTGCTCTTTTGTGGGATCATAGGTGTCAAGCTTCGAATAGCCTGAACTGGAGTCAACTGAGGTGTACTCCCAAAGGCAGAGGTAGGAAGGGCAGGAGGTACAATCACAGGTCTGGCATCCACATGCAAGAATGGTAGCAACAGGTTCCTGAAATCCATAATAATACTACCTCCTCTCTCCATTGCTGACACAAAATCATCTCTATTTTCAATGAATTTATCCAAGGAAGGAGTAATATCCCTGAGCTTACAAACCTGTTCCATGAAAGCTTGAGTCACTGGAGGCAACTTCATATTCTCCATAAAAAGCTTGAAATGGTTGGTCATTTGATGCTTGGTATAGACCTTCTCAAAGTAAGCATCCACTTTATTCTTAATGACCTCTTGAGAAGTAGTAGCTGCCTATAGGTGATCACGAACAAAACTACTAACTTCCCTAGTGGTAGCAAGGATCTAAGTATCTGAGGTGCCACTGGTACTGGCCTTAGCCAACTCTTCCTGGATTACAGTTCTGATCTGGTCAAGGTTCATAGTGGATCTGGATAAAGGAAGGGGTTTAACTGAGAAAGCTACTATCTCTTTGAAAGATTGTGTCAGATTACTAACCACCTTCTGAACAAGTTCATATTGACTGTTCAAATGTTCTTTGACTGAATTCTTAAAAGCCTCAATAACTGCCACAAACTGCTTGACTACTTCTTTGATATATCTGATATCAGTATTCACTTGGGTTTGAGAACTGTTCATGGCAGTTAATGAAGCAATCGATTATCATAGAGCAACCACAGCTCCTGTCCAACTCTCAATTTGAGTATGGCATACTTTAACTTCATCCATCATTCCCTTCACTGGACTAGACACAGCACATCCCAGAGATAGCTCCAGGGATTACTCTACACTCCTCATTTCATCAACCAGGATTTTCTTCAAATCTGTCACTGATTCTCTCAGTGCTTCTTTCATTTCAGCCTTTAAGGACTCAAGGTCCTCCTTGGTTGCCAAATTTTCAGCCACAACAGGTAGGATAACTGACTCCCTTTGAGGCTGGTCTTCCTCATCAGAATCTCCATAATTGAGTCCAAGTACCATATATCATGGATCTGATGTCCAAACTTCAATGTCATACAACACAGAAACTGAACCAAGATGCTCCCCCTCACTTAGAGAATTCACCTAAAGAATCTCCTCCAACTGTTCTGCTCGTTGTAACTCCACAACCTCCTCTACAACTTTAGTAGATTCAATAACCATTTGCTCTGATAGTTCATCAGTGGGGTGAGACCTATCCTTTTCTGATTCAACAATGAATCCCTCAGTAACGGAAGTAGGTGCCACTGCTGCTTCCTGATCAGGAACTATCTTGACTATACTATCTACTAGAGGGCTCAAACTGGCCTCTTCTTCTTCATTTTCCTCATCATCTTCTTCACCAACATCCTCCTTTTCTCCATTAAAAAAATGATCAGATTTGGTTGCCTCATCCTCTTCAGAGGTGTCCTTAACAACATACTGATATGCTTCTTCTTCTTCTTCTATGGTCTCAGTATCACTGTCCTTCAAAACAGTTTCTCTCCTTGGTAGTTCTTTTGGAGGGCTAGCTGCTCTATAGGAAATATTTTGATGCACAGGACTAGGAGGTAAATCTGTGTCTCCTCCTTCCTCAACTGATGTCTCTTCCTCCTCAGTTTCAGCCTCATTATCACTATAGGCCGGTTCTGGCTCATCAGGTCCAAGACCAGGATCCCTCACATCCTTTGGTCTAGAATGATGATCCACAGGAGTGTACTTGTCATAGATTTTACCTTTATCATTAACCCATGATTTCTTCCAAGGGTTCCAGCTAACTTTCATAAACTTAAAAACAGTCCTACTGATGCAAAAATTATCCTTAACCACAACAGTTTCATCTTGAGGTCCAGCTACCTCCTTTGCCTTCAACATAATAGAAATCAACTTAGAAAAGAATAGTTCATTGGACTTATACTTCGGTCTAGTCATATTCTCAATCTGAATCATTAGCAATCTGCACAAGTTCACCTTTACTCCATGCTTTAACAAATACAACAAATAAATATCCTGGAATCTGAGGGTAGCAAAATCTCCTCTCCTTGAACTAATCACATGCTAAATGAACTTAAAAAGTAGTTTATCCTCCCCTGCCATTTCTGTAGCAATGATCTTTCTAGGAGTTCCATTTCCTATCAATTCCAACAATGCATCCTCATATTCAAAAAAGTCACCAGCAGTAGGTATGGATTTTGAATAAAATCCATAATCATCACTATGAGGAACTCTAAGGTTCTCAGCCCATTCAACTGACGAAAATGAAAACTTTTGACCATTCACAAAGGAAATCATCCTATTCTCTTCTTATGAAGTCTCAAAATAGACAAACTCATCAAACTCTTTTACCAGTACTGGATAATACGGTCCATTATTGTTTATGAAGCATTCGATCCATCCTTGCTCGTGTAAAATCTTCAGAATCAAGGACTTGCTTTCCAACAACCATTTCGCACATAACTCCTTTTCCACTACAATTTCTCACTTCGATAAATGCGGATTCATAGGATTCCTTAGAGAAACACCTCTACTGCTTCCACTAGCACCAGCATTGGTTACTTTCTTCTTTTTAGCTTGTGGCGCATCACTCCCTTCATCCACTGAGGGTCGCTTCACACAGGCCATTTCAGATTCTGAGGCTTAGGGTTTTGCAAGCTTGAGAGGTTTAGGTAGGAGGGATTCGAAAAGACGGGTTCACGGTGATTGAGTGACGTCTAGAGTAGGGATTAATATTATTTAGGATTTACATATAAAATAAATCTCATATAAAAAAAGTTCAAAGTCTCATCCTTAATATGAAAATTTAAAATAGTGCGAGAGATGTACCGGTGAGGTGTCTTTAAATGGTGAGGTCTATCCTAACGGTGAGGTTTATCTAACAGTGAGGTTTATCTAACGGTGAGGTTTATCCTAACGGTGAGGTTTATCCTAACATTGAGGTTTTTTATAACAGTTTTAAGAGTAAGTTATCATTCCTAATTCGTGTCTAATGAAACTTAATCTTTCTGAAATTAATGGCTTAGTGAAAATATCAGCTAATTGGAGTTCAGTGCCTATAAATTCAAGAGTTATATCACCTCTTTGATAATGATCTCTTAGAAAGTGGTGTCTAACATCAATGTGTTTGGTTCTAGAGTGAGACACAGGGTTCTTTGAGATGTTGATCGCACTTGTGTTATCACAGTTAATTGAAACATGTTTAAAATCAAATCCATAGTCCAATAAAGTATGTTTCATCCACAGAATCTGTGCACAGCAACTACCAACAGCTATATACTCTACTTCAGTAGTAGATAATGCAACCGAGTTCTGTTTCTTACTACACCATGATACTAGGGACTTTCCAAGTAAATGACATGTTCCAGATGTGCTCTTTCTGTCTAACTTGCATCCAGCAAGGTCAGTATCTGAATAACTTATTAAATCAAATGATTGTCCTTTTGGGTAAAACAATCCCAAATTAGCAGTATATTTAAGATATTTGAAAATCCTTTTAACAGAAAGTAAGTGTGACTCTTTAGGGTTATCTTGAAATCTAGAACACATACATACACTAAACATAATATCAGGTCAACTAGAAGTAAGATAAAGTAAACTCCCAATCATACCTCTATAATTAGTTTGATCTACTGGTTTCCCAGTTTCATCAATATCTAATTTACAGGTGGTACTCATAGGTGTATAACTCCCCTTAATACTATCAAAACCAAAATGTTTTAATAAATCATTAGTATATTTACTTTGATTTAAAATAATACCATCTTTAGTTTGAAAGATTTGAAATCCAATAAAGTACTTAAGCTCTCCCATTAAGCTCATTTCAAACTCATTTTGCATAACCTTTGAAAATTCAGTACATAGAGAATTTTTAGAAGATCCAAAAATAATATCATCAACATATATCTGTACTATTAAAACATCTTTTGAAATTATTTTTATAAAAAGAGTGGGATTAGAAATTCCTTTTGTAAATCCTTTTGAAATAATAAAATTTGTTTGTCTTTCATACCAAGCTCTTGGAGCTTGTTTTAAACCATATAAAGCTTTAGAAAGTTTAAAAACATGATTTTGAAAGTGAGGATTTGAAAAACTAGGTGGTTGTTCTACAAAAAACATCTTCAGCAATAAAACCATTTAGAAAAGTACTTTCCACATCCATTTGATATAACTTGAAATTCAGATGTGATGCAAAGGCAAGTAAGATCCTAATTGCCTCTAATCTAGCTACAAATGCAAAGGTTTCCTCATAGTCAATTCCTTCTTCTTGATTGTAACCTTGTGCAACTAGTCTAGCTTTGTTTCTAATGATGTTTCAAGATTCATCAACTTTGTTTCTAAACACCCACTTTGTACCTATGGTTAAAGTGTCTTTAGGTCTTTCTACATATTCCTAGACTTTATTTCCTTCAAATTGATTTATTTCTTCTTTCATAGCCATTACCCAAAATTCATCATTGATAGCATCATTTATATTTTTAGGTTCTAACTGTGAAATAAAAACTTGATGTTCAACCTGATTTCTTAAAGACGCTCTAGTCTGTGTTTCTCTATCTAGATTACCTATAACAACATCTAAAGGATGGTTCTTTAGAATCCTAGTTGGTCTCGAAAAGGTAGGGCTAGAGATTTCAGGTTCATCAACAGGTTGGGAATCAACAGATGCAGGTTCTGGAAAATTTCCAGAACTGGATGTTTTAACTATAGGTCCACTGTTTTTATCATTAAGGTTCAAAACAGAGAGATCTTCTTCATGATTTTCAAGAGAGGTCTTAGGTTCATGTGGGTCAGTTTCATCAAATTTGATGTGAATAGATTCCTCCACACATTTGGTTCTCTTATTGAAAACTCTATAGGCATTACTAGAAATAGAGTAACCTAGGAAAATTCCTTCATCACTCTTGGATGAAAACTTGTTAAGATTATCTTTGGTATTAAGAAAAAAGACTTTGCAACCAAAAACTCTGAAGTAGTTAACCTTAGGTTTCCTATGGTTCCACAACTCCTAAGGGGTCTTCTTAAGAATAGGTCTGATCAAGAATCTATTGATAATATAACAATCTGTATTGACAGCTTCAGCCCAAAAATAAACAGGTAAGTCATACTCATTGATCATGGTTCTTGCAATTTCCTGAAGGGTTCTATTCTTCCTTTCTACTACACCATTTTGCTGAGGTGTCCTAGGGGTAGAGAAATTGTGACTATAGCCATTGTGTGAGCAGTAGGATTCAAACTCATGATTTTCAAACTCATGACCATGATCACTTCTCAAGGTTTTAATCTTAAGTCCACTAAGGTTCTCTACAGACTTGGAATATTTAACAAAGTAAGAACAAGTTTCACTTTTGTGAGCTAGAAAATATACCCAAGTATACCTAGAATAGTCATCTACTAGAACATAGACATAATGCTTCCCATTTAAAATAGAGACTCTAGAAGGTCCAAACAAATCCATGTGAACCAACTCGAGAGGTTGAGAAGTTGACACTTCTTTCTTTGATTTAAAAGAAACTTTATGTTGCTTTCCCTTTGGACAGGGACTACAAACTTTATCTACCGGGAATTCAAGTTTTGGTAGGTCTCTAACTAAGTTCTTCCTAGTAAGTTTTCTAAGTGAATGTACATTTCAGTGTCCTAATCTTTTGTTCCAAAGACAAGACTCTTTATGAAAATCATTTAAACAAGTAATATTTTTCATAGCTAAAGAATATAAATCAACAACATAGATATTTTCATTTCGCAAGGCAGAAAATACTAAAGCATTTTTAGAATTAAAAACATTGCAAGAATCATTTTCAAATTTAACATTAAAACCATCATCACATAAATAAGAAATACTTAGTAAATTATACTTAAGTCCATCAACAAATAGAACTTTAGAAATTAATACTGAGTCAGTGTTACCAATATGGACTAAGTTGATGATTTTCCCTTTAGAATCATCACCAAAGGTGACAAAACCTCCATCAACTCTGACTAAGATTTTAAAGCATGATAAGTATCCTGACATATGTCTTGAACATCCACTATCCAAGTACCAAGTCTTTCTATAGGATCTCTTTAAGCAGGTTCCCTACAAAACAGATTTAGATAGGAAATGATTTTGGTACCCAGATTTTCTTGGGTCCAGACAGGTTAGCCAATAAAACTTTAGGTACCCAAATTTGTCTTATGGGTCTCATAAAATTTGTAGAATCAACAAATTTTGAAAGATAAACCTTGTTGGATCTGTAACTATGAATATAACTAGTTGAAGCATATAAACTTCTAGAACTAGAACTATCTACATTCTGTCCATATTTAGAAATAAATCTAGTTTTGGTAATTTTTCTTTTTCCAGGTTGGTATCCTATACCAGTAGTATATATAGGTGCAATCTGCTTACCTATAATTTGAGTAAGAGTATCTTTTACATTTGTGAACTTTTCTAAATCCTTCCTAAGTTTCTCATTTGACAATTTCAGTTCAGTGTTTTCTTTAAGAAATTGAGCATTCTTTTCCATTTCTATGTCAAGATCATATTTATGTTTAACAGTTAAAGCATACTGTTTCTTTAAACCTTTGTATTTGTCTTTCAGCTCATTACAGGTTTCTTTCAACATATCACAGTATTCAAACAATTCATATTTTGACATATTTTCAGAATCATAATCATCTCCAAAATAATATGAATTTAAATCAGGAGTTTCAGATGTTACCTCAGAAGTGTTTGTCATAAAACACATGTTTTCCTTATTTCTGTTTTCAGTCTCAGAAGTTTCAGATTCACTGGAGCTATCCTCAGAAGCACTCCACGTAGCCTTCATGGCTTTCTTATACTTATTATCCTTATACTCACATTTTTTCTTGTATTTCAGCTTTGGACAGTCCGCTTTTATATGACCTTTTCTTTTTCATTCATACCAGATAACTTCATCAGATTTGTCAGATTTCTTCCAGTCCTTTTTCCAGTGTACCTTGTTGTCATACTTACCTTTGTAATTTGATTTTCTGAAAAACTTCTTATTCCTATAAAACTTCTTGAATCTTCTGGCTATGTGAGCCATTTTTGCATCACTGTCAGATGCACTTTCACTTTCTTCACAGCTTGAGCTATCACTTACAGCTTGAAGTTTCTCCTTATCCTTATTCTTTGAAGTAGATATCTTGAAGGCAACTGACTTCTTTTTTGTTTCATCTTCTTCTTCTTTGTTTACCTTAAGTTATTCCTCATACATCATCAACTTACCAATAGGTTCCTTGACTGGCAGTTTACCAATATCACAAGATTCTCTGATTGAAACAGAAGTGCCCCTCCATCTTTGAAGTAGGAATCTCAAAATTCTCATGATCTTCTCCTTTGATGGAACATCCTTTCCCAATGAGATCATTGTATTGAAAATTTCTTTAAACCTGAGATACATATCAGAAATGGGTTCATGAGGATTCATATTAAAATTATCATATTTAATAGTATAGGTGTTCAATCTCATTTTTTTAACGTTAGTTGTTCCTTCGTGATAAACACTTAAAGTATCCCAAATTTCATATGCAGTCTTACAATCAGATATTCTATTAAATTCCTCATCTCCAAAATCACAATACAGATCATTCATATCTTTTCAATTATTATTGTAAGCTATCTTAGTAGCTTCATTCCAAGTGGATCTAAAAGTAGTGGGAATTTTATATTCTGATTCTATGAAAGTTTAAATATCAAAACCCATTCTTTCTAAATGAATTTTCATCTTAATATTCCACTAAGCATAGTTGTTTCCATTGAAAATGGTGGTCTATTAGTAGCAACACCTTCAAGTCTTTTATCCATGATAACTAGGTTAAAACAAAAATTTTAAAGAGATAAAAATTTAGAAATAACAGAAATTTTAAGAACTTTAAAATACAACTAAAATCACAGTTGAAAACAGAGTACTTCAGAAAATATTTTAATCCTCTGATACCAAATGTTGGTTAGAGTGGACACTCAAGAGGGGGGGTGAATTGAGTTCCAATTAAAATTTCTGTTTAAAATCCTTTTCAAAAATCCCCCAATTTAACATACTAATTGAATTTTAGTGAATTTGAACTAAAGAAAACTTTCAGTTAGGTTCTCAAGGGATTGATTAATTCCCAGTTAATATAATCAGAAGATCTTATTAGATTTTGAAACTAACCTAATGATTTACAATTAATGCAAACACTTGATAATTCAATTATCAGAGTAACTTTGAAAAACAGTTTAGATTTTAAAGCACTTGGCAGCAGAATAAAATGGTTTTAGATAAAACTAAACAAAGCACAGCAGATATAACCAAGAGGTTCAGTACCAAGCTGAGACTTAGTCCTCTCAACAATTTATATAAATTTGATCCACACCCTGGATCAGGGTTCACAATAGTTTACAACTGTCCAGGTCAAAGACCTCTACCACAGTTCTACGTGGGAAACAAAAACAACAACAAATAAAGCTGTCCAGGTCACACACGACCTCTAACACTATCCACAGTGGGAAATAGAAGATGTAAGAAGTTTGAATGAGGATTTACAGATCCTCCAGTTAAGGTTTAGGAGACAGTGTATGTGTAAATTAAAACTGATGACACACACTGCTCGTAATGTAAAGAATAAATCACTGAGAAAGATATAGAGTTTAGAATGGCTCTAGTGATTGCAGTGTAGCTCTGTACTCCTTCAAATTGATCAGAAATGGTTCTGAGTCCTCTTCTGGTTTTTTTCTGGAAAACATAGTGTCGTCTGCTTAACATCCAGATTCAGAGACAATGAAAAAGTAGTCGATGAAGTTCTTCAAAATCCTCATGAATGTACAGATCTCTTCTTGAATGAGCGTGAGTGTGTATGAGCATCTGTGTCTTCTTGGTCATGCATGTATATCTGTATGAGCTCTTCTTGTGTATGTCCCTTGTATCAATTCTGTATTTTCCTTGTATATATCTCTTGCAGCAACAGGGATTTCTTATATTTATGGAACAAGCTCCAGAAAAAGAAATGATTTCTTTTTGCAGGTACGGGGTACAGTTCCCTGGAATCCAAAAACCTTCATTAAATAAATGATAGAGCATTAAAATATACCTGATATGAATGTTGGTTAGATTAAACAAAGATAAAGAAATTAAGGCAGTGTCAGATTCTCTAGAACGGTAGCTTTGGATATCGGTAGCCTTGTGTATCGGTAACCTCTTGTGTAATAGTAACCTTTCTATTCGGTAGACTTCATGTCTGTTGGTAGACTTGATCGGTAGCGGTAGACTTAATGTATCAGTGACCTTTCGTGTAACAGTAGCCTTCATGTACCGGTAGGCTTGCATAATGGTGACTCGTCTGTATCGGTAGGCTTGCATAACGGTGACTTGTCTGTATCGGTGACCTTATACATAACGGTACACTTGTTGTACCGGTGGACTTGATGTATCGGTGACCTTCACGTATCAGTAGAATTGTTGTACCAGTGGACTTGATGAATCAGTGACCTTCACGTAATGGTAGACTTTACAAATCGACAGCTTTGTTCTGTAATGGTGACCACTTGTCTGTTTAAGCATTCTATTGGCAGAAAGGGTTAAGTTAATATATATCCATCCAGTAACCGAATTCTCTGAAGATAATGTAAATATTATAATATATGAATATGTGCATGGTGTACAAAAATACTGAAATAATCATTAATCAATATAGGAATTATCAAACTATAATTGAGCATAATTGGGATTATCAAAATATGAGTTCAACTAATTTCTCAGAGGGTTCAACGGATCCCTTACCTTGAGATTGTGACTCAAAATGCTTAAGAGGGGCTTCTTGAGAGCTTGGGGGAACCTTGGGAACACTATAGAGAGGTTAGGGTAGATTAAATATGTGGTTCAAGTATTTTTAGTAAAGATAAACGGGAGAATGGGTGGGTTTATATAGGAAATGAGTGGGGAATTCTTTATTATTTCTCAAACATATGTTTTGGACTCTATATAATAAAATAACCAAAACTACAAAACTTCCCATGGTTTTTGCCCATGGTTTCTAAAAAAGGGAATTGGTTTTAATTATTTTTCAAGTCCAGGGAATAATTTAATAAAATATCACCGTTTCTGATGTGGAAGTGAGTCATACTTTTAAAGAAATTATTTTTAAACCTTAAAATATATTAATGATTTTTGAGGATTTATAAAGGCTTTATAAAATTAATCAAATAAGAATAAAATAATATTATTTTAAAGGGAAAACATATATTTGGTCTTTTATACCATTTATAGTATTTATTACATTAATTTTAGGTCATTATGATGTCATAATACACACCATATATTTATACAGTATTTAATTTTTACCCAAAAATCTGACTATCTTAGAAAATTATGAAAAATTAACCATTGACTAATTTAAAAGTTCTGTTTAAAAAAAATATTCATTTTATCAAAATAATCTTCTAAATATGTAAATTTTTTACTTTTAAAATTTAAATTTACATTTATTGAGAAATTTTGTGTTTTTTGATAAGAACTCTTTTAGAACCCCTATAAAAATTACATTTGAATTCATAAAAACTATGTGATCATTTATATTTAATAAAAATTATTTAATAATAATATTTTGTTATAATATTATTTATTTAAAAAATCCATTAATTCATCAAAATAAACATCTTAATTGAAATTGAATACTAAATAAAAAAATAATTTGTGTTTTATTACATAAAAATCAAAATCATTTATAAAGTAACTATAATAAGAAAATATAAAAATTATTATATTGAATATACAATATAAATATTCATATTATTATGTTCTTGATAAATATCCCTTCTATAAACCAAAAAATACCCTAAGGTTAAGGTGAATGATGGTGAGACTTTTATGGTGTGGTTCGACGTACATGGTTTGGGTTGTGATCATGATGAGCTTGATATTATCTAGTAAATAGTTTCTCTCATTATTAAGTTGTTAGATATTATCTTGGGATTGGTCAAGGGAAAATACCAGTGATTCTATCTCCCATATAATCTCTAGTAAATGGGCTTCATAGGGTATGATCCTATTGTTTGAGGTCATCACTTCCTTTTTCTATGTTAGTTGGATGTGTTAAAACCCTATATTAATACTAATTATTTGATCACTATTCAATGGATATATTATCAATGTTAATGATGATTAATGGTATTTTAAATCCTATAGGATATATTAAAACCAAATAAGTTCATTTTTTCTATAACCAAAATAAATAATAATACATTTGATTAAAAAGAAAGGAGAATTTTATTTATAAAAGTTCAGGTCGTTAAACTCATGATATTGTAGGTTTGTATTAAGTGTATCTTTATGAAATAAATCATGAAATAAAATTTATGGATTATATGGGTTTTCATACATTTCCTCCTTGGTATTTATTTAATATTTAATAATAAATATTATTCATTTGATAAATAAATAAATATTTATCATATTCAAAATCTTTTGAATAAATATTTTTTTAATACTCTACTCATATAAAATAGGTACTGAATATATGTGATCAATAAATTATTAATAAATATTATTTCTTAGTCTGAAGAATAATATGTATTCCATTAATCAAATTCAAATTTTATTTAATAGATATTAATAAAAATACTAAGTGTGTGATCCTCAAGGAATTTTCCTTAGTTACATTGGGAAGATTCGCCCAAATTTCAATATTAGAATATAAAAACATGTAAAGGAATGAAAGAGAAAGAAGTTAATTACATAACATCCTAAACCACATATTAATACTCACTGTGTAATATAATCCATTTTTCTAGATATCTTATCAATAAATTTGAACACTTTTATCATCAACCAATATGTTTGATATGTCTTTCTTTGACTTCCTAAAGTAAACCCATTAATAAAAAGTGACCATGGAATTTAGTTTGAAAAATCCATTCAAATCAAAGTTATGAGATATCAAATTATATAAATATAGAATGAAAAAAAAATCCTTCCTTAACTTAGTCATTAATTATATATCATTCATGACACACCCAACATTCCCAAATTTACTATGAATATATACTATCATGATTTATGGAAATACATTTAATTGCGTGAGTCATGAAATACATTAATAATAATATCAAAGTTTAAGGATCATTACACACATAAAAATATAGGAATATACAATTATATGCAAACACATATAATTTCTACAAGTGGGTCTATCCTTATAATCTCTGGTATTGGAGATTACCAAGTGAAAACTTAATGAGATTAATACTTTCCTTCTTATGAGTATCCAACACCTAATATTATGCACCATTTTAGTCCCATTAGATGATGTCATACAACCATTGGGAATATAGTTGAAGAATATATTCATGGTATATTAAAGTTATCATCATAGTGGGGAATAACTATACCTCTCAATGTGACGGACACTCCTAGGACATTATAACATTAATGTTTTGTGGAAGAATATACATCATGTGATAAGATATTTATTAATATTTAAGTTTATGAGTATATAAGTAATCTAAAGTAAAGAATAGTTTTTTCTAGGAAAATAACTCTAATAAGTCCTACATTTTCTATCAAATTTATTTTAAATAACCATTTAAGATTTTCTATAAGGGGATTAGCATGCTTGAATACTTATTTCAAAGTGATACATTAAAATTAATTAGAAAAACTTTTATTCTAAGTCAATATTCTATGAAATTTCTTTGAAAACCCATTGTAAACATCATACATAATCATAATTTAATTTAAAATGAATTTATAAAGCCAAATAATTTCATAAATTGTGAAATAAAAGAAAAATATAGAAACACCTACCTTAGTTCAAATGGAATCAAGTTTCAACATCTTACCTTCTATGGAGAACACTCAAAAAAGTAAGAAAACACTATATATGGGCTCTAAACACCCAAAAACCTAGGTTATAATTAACCAAAACCCTAAAAGTAACTTTCATAGTGATTAGGGTTCTAGGGGAAAAGGAAAACCTAGAAGAAATTAAATAGGGAATAAATGAGAAGATAAAGGAGGAAGGAATGTAAAATTTATATCGAGAAATTTCTTAAAATAAAAAAGGAGTCAAAATTAAAGGGTAGAATGAAAGAGATCTCTCTAGGGATTCAAGAGGATCAATTGAGCGAGTGAGAGGAGAGGATAAGAGAAATAATATTTAAAATTGATAGGGGAATATAGAAGAATTCAAATTTTAAGTTAATTTTGATAGGAAACGTAGTTTTTAAAATAGTTTGGGAGCCACTAATAATAAGAACACACCCCACATGGTTTGAGCCATATAATTTCCCATAAGCATATTCCAACCATATAGGTCACTTCCACACACTCACTAAGATGAAAAATTTATGGGAGAACTCCACATGGTTTAAAAATAGTGTGCTAACCATGGAAAACCCCCTTTATAAGAAATCACATCATTTTTAGGGTTTCCTTTAGAAGACATAAGAATTTACCTAACTATGTGGAAATCATACAATAGAAGAAAAACTCTCAAAATTTCCAAATCCTAGTTTGAAACTCACAATATTTAAGAATATATCATAATTAAATAATATTTAAAACAACAATATACCGAGTGTTAAAATTATCCCCACAATGAGAATTTATGCCCCCATAAAGTCCTGAATCAAAAATAAAAGGTAACAGAACATGAAAACCTCCACACCCTTTTCAATTGGTGGGTGGGTAGTGGTAAAACTAAAGAGGGTATAATAGAAAAGAGCACTAGAAAAACAACAAAAATCCTAAAATAATGGTAACCAAATCCCAAAACACCACTGATCATCTCCAATAGTAGACAAAACAACAACCAAGGAACCAAAATCACAAATATAATGGAGACATAAAAAAGGTTTACCAACTATTTATAATTTTTCTAAAATGGTGAAATAAAGGGAAAACACTCAAAAAATAGGCTTCTACTGTAGATAAACAACCCCTACACAAAAAATATAAGAAGAGGAAACCTTCCACTATCCACAAGAAACCATCAAAAAGGATTTGATCATAACCCATTAGAATTAAACCTAATAAGAAAATCTAAAAATCTAAAAAAATGATCCTATAAAAACCATTTAAAAAATCCACCAACATCTACCCAACCAAAAAGGAAAAATAAAGCAACCAAAAATAACCTCAACAAAGAGTGATATGGTTCTAACCTCTAGGAAAATATATGAGAAATAGGTAACTGAGAACCTCATACCCAGAACACCAACTCATGAAGATCTAAAAAAGAGACAAACCAAACACCAACCAGTTCATCGATAGAATTGGTGTATCAGAAACCCTCATTACCCAATCATTAACATGAGGATCTCCCTATGTTAGTCTATCTAAAAACAATCATAAATGTTTCTAACATTACATATACAAACCCCATGAAAAAATATCTTATCAACCAGAAATAAAAACCATTAGATAACCATCAAAATCCCATGGAAACAATCAAAAAGTAACCCAAAGAAAACCCCAAAAAATGATAAATGAAAATATTTAATAAAATATAATCCCACAAAATGGAAACCACCAAAATGAAAATAAAAAAATAGAAAAAAATCATAATCCAAACTACACCAGAGATTTCTTTTGAAAATGCATCTTAAAAAACCTCTAAAGATAAAGTGGCCACAACACTAAAAATTCTTCCAAGATTTATAATAAAATAGTTTAGATTGTATTAGATCCCAATAATAAAATAATATGAGTGGTCTATCCTTACCAAAAGGTACAAAAAGACCTATAGAAGACTAACCCTCACCCATATTCACTTTTAATTTGGTCATGTCCATATTATTCCTCACACTCTCAAGGTTTATTTTTGTTATAACTAGTAGATTTGAGGTGTCACCCATTAGAGGTTTCATAGACTAGTTGAATTTAACCCACATGGACCACATTAACACTTATTTAAAATATATTAGGATTGATTAAAGAATATTTGAAATGATATTCAGATAAATACCTCTACCAAATAAACAATCTTTATTTGAGTCATGAATAACTATCTTAGGATGAAATAACACTAAATTTTAGAAAAAATAAATATACTAGATCACCATTCACTCTCCTTGATAGAGGCCCATGAACAAAAGATATTTCTAAGCTTTTATATTCTCAATATAAAAATAATGAATAAAAATTTTCTTGAAGAACTCATAATATAAGTCCTTATAAAAATTTGAAGGTACCATTGACTCCCACCACACTTGACTTAGTCCAACTAGAAAACCTAAAATAATTATCACCCTAGATTCTTTTAGAGTGTAAAGATAATTTATGATTCCATAAATATTTTATAACCACTCCACCAATTTATTCTAATCTTTATCATAAAATAAATAGGGTAGATACTAATTTAAGAAGTTTGAGATAGGGTCTAAAAGCATAGAAGGTTATTATTCCACAACTCTATGAAAAGTTTGGATTGAATCTGGAGATGAAGGTATCTTCTCCAGCACGTGATCCTTAGCCCAATTGGTAAGGACTCCGTAAGTACATCCAAGAAACCTAGGATCAAATCCAGGTGGAGGCATAATTTCCGGGTACCATAGCAGTACTGTAGAGGGAACTATAGCGGGAATTGTGCAGTATTGTAGCAGGAACTATAGCAGGTACTGTTTGGCACTGTAGCATCCAGGAATATGCCCCCGTTTGGGCCTTCGGACCACCGATTTGGTCCTCGAGTCTTTTAAGGCCTTCAGACCACCCAGGCCTTCAGGTCAGTAAGGCCTTAGGGCCACCTCAAGCCTTTCGGGCCACCTTAAGTGCAGATGAAAACCATACAACCTACAAGGAACAAGCTCAATAAGGAGGATGAGCAAAAGAGCTTTCACCACAGCAAACAGATTGTAAGAATGAGAGGGTATGACACCTACCATCAAGATAAGCCTGTGTATGCATAGGAATTCCTAGCTGAACAACCATGCGAAGGTGGAGAGCTAATTTCACGATGAAGATGCTGGGGAAGAGTAGTTCCAAGTAGTTAGTATAGGTTTTATGTAATGTTTGAAGCCTATGAGCAATTAATTCCTCTTAAGCCTATAGTCTATGTAATACTTATGCTTATGAACCTTGTAAGGGTTCCACCTCACCCCTTGAAAGGTGGAAATCAAAAATCAATAAAAATGAAGGCCTTCGGGCCATTGTATGGATGGAAGGTATCTTCTCCAAGTGATGAGAGATTTCATTTAAAGGATCATCCTTAGAGATATACCTTCTACTTTCTTTATTGAAACTTTTCTAAAAATCACAATACATGAACACAATAAATTAATGCCACACAATTCAAATTAAGAAGTCCCATTACAGACTAAGGAACACATCTAAACATGTAAAAACACCAAGATCATTCACTCACCATAATTTTTTTCTTTAAAATTACAAAATTATAATAAAAGTTTTAAATATATTTTTTCCAAGGAACACACTTAAAAGATAAATCACCCTTCCTCTTTTAACAAAAACCGACCCTGGTAAAATAGTTCACTCCCCTTTTTAAAATTAAATGAAATAATTTCTTAATTTTATTAAAACTTGAAACCTTTTATAAATTTAATGGATTCATTATAAATTATTTACATAAAATCAAACTTTTATTTCAAAAACTTTTCTCAAATACTATAATGAAATCAACCACTTTATGAAATATCTCACAAAAAATGAAGTTCTTTTTAAAACAACCCATACAAATGAGTCTTAAATAAAAAAATTTATGAAATTACCCTTTTCAACCAAAATGTACCTTTAAAACATTAGGTATGAACAAAATATATTACCACACATCAATAAAAACTCAATTTAATAACATCAAAACCCTCTTAAATTCATATCCAACAAGTGGAAAACACCTTTGGAGAAATCTTGAATCAAAATTGGTAAAAGGAAAAAATGTGAGAGGGAAGAAAATATATGAATGGATTTGAAAAATAGTTTAGTGAGATATGTACTAACCATGAAAGATTATTTTTTAATTCCTCAAAACCATTTTCATGGGCTATGTATGGTTTACTAGATAGTGCAAGCTAACTGTGAAGCTCAAGTTCTTCTTCCTCTTTCACCCCAAATCTCAAAGGAACCCAAAAAAGCACATACAAAACTAATAGAAGATTCAAATATCAGATATCCAAATCAAAATACAACATAATATATCAATAAAAAAATCAAAATCCAAGGAACAAGTCCCAAATACCCATGGAAACTCAAATTTGTGAATGAGAAAGAGCTAGCTAGGCTCTTCTTTTACCTACCTCTTGAGTCCCAAATTCCAAACTCAACATTTGGAAAATGTTAAGGATGCATTAAATTCCAATATCAATTGTTTATAATAGAAACCCCAAGTTTATGTATCATTTTTGTAAGTCCTTACAAAAATCCCTTGGAACTTAGTTGACTATGAGCATGACTTATCATCCTCAAATGGATAGAAAATCCAAAAGGATGATCCAAAATTTGTAGGAAATTATTAAGTATTGTGTGATGGATTTTTTTTCTCATGGTATAATCATATACCTTTAGCGGAGTTCTCAAATAATAATATTTATCAATACTTGATATATGTGGCTCTTTTTGAATCATTTTATGGGTGTCCTTATCATTCTCCACTTTCTTGGGTTGAAATAGGCGAGAATTCACTAATTGGACCCATCCCTATAAAATAGACATATTAATTTTATTATAAATAGGATGGATACATATTAGACTCTTTAGAAATCAAATATGGATCATCATCATCAATCATTTTCATTTGAGGTGAGTGAAAATGTCTTCTTGATGATCTTTCTTATACTTAGAAATCATTTTTTTGGTAAGAAGGTAATTTTTTCACCATGGTAAATAAGACCTTTTAAGATACTTGAATGAGTTATTGAGGTGACATATCAGTTATATTTTCCACCAAGGTTTAATTCAGTGCATAATGTGTTTCATGTATCTCAGTTGAAGAAGTACCAACCTGATCTAGAGCATGTGATTCGATGGGATCACACTAAACTAGATCCTAATGCTATGTTGATTCATGTTCTAGTACAGATTATGGATAGGAAAGATAAGATCTTATGTGGTAAATGCATTAATATCATATGTTTTTATGGAAACATGGTCAAATTTAGAAAGAAACATGGGAGTGTGGGAAGTAAATGTTGGAGAAATAGCATGAAATCTTTGAGGACAACAATTTTTTTTCTAATTTTGGAGGATAGAAAGACCAATGGTGGGTAGAATGTTTCACCCCCAGTTTTAGGTACATAACCCTTTATTTATGTACTTTGAGATTATAAAATACTTGGGATACATTTGGGGAGTTTCCAGAAGGTTTAGGAACGTTTTGGATGTATTTCTAGAGGTGTATAGTTTGTGAATGGTTAGTAGAAACCATGAACCACCTTAATAAAACTGTGAAACATGTTTAAGAAGTAACTGGGATGGTTCAAAGTTGTCACACAATTTGGAAAAACTATATGAGTGGCCAGGAAAAACTGTGAAAATTGAAATAGTGGGAAAATAATGGTTGGATCATGGTCCGTGCAACCCAACCATGTGAGGCATGACCTTTATACTGTAACATTAAATGGCTGGTGTATAGTTTTCTAGATTGTGCAGCCTAAATATGCGACATAAAGTTGACACACTATTTTTTTTGAATCTAATAAAAATTAACTCTCTAAACCATCATTAATCACATAATCCCTCAAAATATCAAATTAACTTTTCCCATAGTCTTGAGAGATGATCCCTTTCAACCTGGATGTGATTATTAGGAAAATCAAAGCGTGCTATAAATATTGAATCATCGATAAGTACCCGTTATTACCGGTTCTTATTAGATCTATTATTCTCCTCTCTCCTTAAATGATATATAAAATCCTTCATTATTATATATATGTTATTTTATGGTAATCTTGAAGATATATTATTGAATCTATTATAGGAAAGAAGATCCAAGACCGTATATAATGTTTTGTGGTTCTATTCTTCATTTTCGCCAACTATTAAGAGGTAGGTGTGTTCTCTATCATATCCACATGAATTAGAGATTAAGGAATTAGTTTTTATTAAATTAATTTGTTTAAATAGTTGTGAAATATGTTCATGATTCTTTATGGAAACTACTTTTTTGTTATGGATTTGAAATTATGTAAATTGAATGGTTTCTTTGAAAATTTTCTTTGGTGATAATTTGAAAATGATTATTTTAAAATTATTGATTTTTTTAAGCATGGAAAATATTTTTTCAAATTATTTAAATAATGAAAGGTTCTATGTTGGATGGTTTTACATGGAATTTAGAATACATGGTTGGTGCGAGTGAATTCATATACATGACCTTGTGGAAGGGGCATATGCCATTGGGGAACCTAGTATTGGTCACTATTTGACAACATGGTAGATCGATGAGAGACTGATCATGAGTATGAAATTTTCACTTAGATATGCATGGGTGTATGTGTGGAGACATGGTTAAGGGTATTCCATATAATTGAGAAAGGTTTTACACTTTGTAAATATTTTCATTGGAACTTTTTTATTATTTTGAAATAAACTTCTTTCTCTTCTTTTAAACTATTATATATAAATTGTTCTAAAAAGTTTTGTCATAGTGGCATTAGTTGGGAAGTATTTTGGGAAACCCTATTGAGTTTATACTCATCATATTTTTGGAAAATTCAGTGAATTTTATGATTTTGTTTACCAAGACACTGGAAAGGGAATGTTATCATACTTCTCTAGTGATGAATCATGATACCTTGAGTATGGTAGGTGGAGTTAGATCTTGGAGATGGATGTATGAGGCCATTTATTGGTTTTGGTCTTTTTGTACCTTTTGTTTTGTTAGTTTCTTTAATGTTTCCATTATCACTATGATATTATTGGTTTATTTTTGAGTATAACTTTGGTTTTATTGTTTTATTAATGCATCATATAGTGTTTTGGTTGTTTGTTTTATATTGGTTGGTTGTTTTATTCCTAAAGTAAAATTTATCCCCTAGTGTTATTTAAAGCCCTTTGCATTTATTACCTACCTTTGGTGTCTTGGGGATGTCACCTAAGTCCATTAACCCCCCTTCACTTCTCAAGCCAATGAGAAGGGGTCAAATTTTCTAGGTTTCATCCTCAAATTTGAGTAAATAAAACATAATATCTCTTACAAAAAACCTAATATAAAACATCCATACATTGGATTTCCATGTAAAATAAGACAAGAAGATATGAATAAATAATAAGAAAAATGATTCTTAACTAATTAATATGATTTAACCCATTCATATCAATATAAAACATCATCTAAAATTAATATAAAATATGTTAAAATAAGTGGAAGCTATAAAAAAATAAAATAAGGGTAATCTTGGATGATACAGTAACATCTTGAAATAAACCAAAACCAAACAAAACCAAATGATCACATCCATAAGGCCCATAGTCACCCAACACATCGAAAACAACCCATCAATAACCCAATTAAGTGATATTAAAACTAAAATGTAAACTATAACTTATATAAAACAAGATATTTTCATACAAATACATGATTGCATATATAGGGTGTAAGCTAACAGGCCCAGTGGGATCTCATCAAGGAGTATATACAATTACTTTAAATAAACAATTCATAAATTCTAGTTTTATATAACATATGAAACAAGGTTTTTCTTTTTAATATGGAAATAATGAAACTAAACCAAGTACTCCCACTATAGAGAATAATACTTTCCTTAAAAAATCAATTGAAATATCCACTTAGTATTGAAACACTTCAAAAATAGAAATGAGTGTCTTTGATTTAAAATAAAAAGCAGAACCATTTCATCTTTTTCAAAAATTTCATAAATATCCCATATGTAAAATAATAATTTCACATTTATTTGAAATCACCTTCCAAAACCATTTTTAAAGTACATTTAAAAAACCAAAACCAACTATAAAGGATGAAAACACAATCCAAGAAGGCACTACTATAAAAATGGAGTATCATAAAAAAATAAATAATGGTAAAATAATCAGTTCCACAAACAAAACAAGCACAAGGGGATATTGATAAATAGTGTAATACCATACATAAACCACCAATCAAGTAACAAGTATCATGAGTAACTCCCAAGGTACTAAAGTGAGTTGATCTTGACAATAGTACACATAAGACCAACTTCTATTCTACATTGTCTTTTAAAATTCCACAATCCTCCCCATAATCCCACACTAGCCTCATCAATGAAACCTCCTTTAGCTATGGTGTATCAAAAAACAAGATGAACACTATCCCATGTGTGCTCAAAATTAGTGCTGAATGAATCAAGATTTCCCACTTAGGAACCTAGGAACGTAGGATCCCATGACCATACCATCATGGAGGTGAGAAAATTATCAAAATATAACCATCACATGAATCAAAATCATAAACAATAAGTCTCACCTCACCTTGAGTACCATCATATGAAAAAACCCCTTTTCACATTATATAATCACCACATAATAAATGTATAACCCCTAAAGGGAAGAAACAAGAACAAGGGGAAATTAACAGGGTCTCACAAGCATCAAATCATTTGTTTTACAAAGTTCTAAATGGGCCTTTAAAAAAGATATTTCTCAAAATTAAAATTCTCTTCTATTTGTTGAAACCTCAATATTTAAAATGACTTTCAGAAATCAATAAGTAGTAGAAAATTTATCCTTCCCAAAAAAAATTCTTCAAAAACATGTGTTCCTCACATTAAAATAAAAATGGATCATAATCACTATATATTCCATAAAATCCATTTTAAAAAAACACATAGAAATTTTCATAATGGGATTGGAATGCTTAAATAGTTATTTCAAAGAGATAATTTAAAATTCATTGAAAAACCTATTATTCCATGCTATAATTCTATAGAAATCATTTAAAAACTCAATGAAAACATAAAAAATAATCATACATTAATTTAAAATGAATTTATAAATCCTAATAATTTTTTTAATTAAAAAAAATGAATAACATAGAAACACCAACCTCAATCTGAGTAGAATCTACTCACAATGTGTTTCCTTCCATTGAGAACACCCAAACAAGAAAAGAAACACCCTCTATGGGACTTAGACAATAAAAAACATATGTTAGAACCAACCCAAACCCTAAAACTCACTCGTAAATTAATTAGGGTTTTAGGTTAAAAGTAAAACCTTGTAGAAATAGAAGGGTAAGAGAGGAGAATAGAAAGTAGGAAGGAAGGATTTACTTTGAGAAATTACTTAGAATCTAAGGACAATTATCCAAAATTGAAGGGGGGAATGAATGAGATCTCCCTAGGGATAAAATGAGATTAAATAAGTGAGTTATAGAGGATTAGAGGGAAAGTGGGATTAATAATTGAAAGGGGTATATTATTAAATTCACATTTTTAGATTAACTTGGGCAGCCCTCCTAGTATCACTACATAGTTTTACAAATCATGCACTAACCATGTAGGATCTAATGTTAAGAACAACATACCCCACATGGTTTGGATTATATAGTTTCCCCTAACCATGTTTTACCTATGTGGGTCACCTACACACACCCAATAAGCTAAAGTGTTGCCTATAGTACTCTACCTAGTTTAAAAAACTAGGCTCCAACCTTGTAAAACCCAATATACAAGGAATTTATTCATTTTCATAGTTTCCTTTTGAACCCACATGGTTTTTCATAACCATGTGACAAACATGTAGTAGAATAAAAAACTTGAAAAACTATAAAATATTAACCCAACACTCTAAAAAGTAAAGAATTGGTCATAATTATATAATATTTAAAACAAAAATTACACCAAGGTGTTATAGATTGTATCCTTAAGACCTCATATTTCATCCCATGATTTTTTTCAATTAATTTAAATTTATATTTCTGTTTATGTTAATTAATTTATTAATTAATACTTATATTTTGATGCTCTGGCCTTTTATAATATCAATACTCATTTAATGTTGTTTCAAGAAAGTTTATAAAGCATTGTTTCAAATTGTTAATGAATTTTTTTTATAAGTATGAAATTATAATTTATAAAAAAATATGATATTATTATTTATTTATTTATTTTCTAATTTTAATATCATTTCAATTTTAAAGAGAAACTTATATTTTCTTTATAATTATATATCCTCAATAAAACATGATGAAACAAACTTGGTTTTAAAAGAAAGAAATAATATAGTTTTCTTTTCTATTTGTTTTGATAAAGTTTAATTTATTTTATTTATTTCAAACTAAAATTGAATAGTTTGTTTTCTAAATGAATTTTTATATATAATTTGTGTTATCTTGTTGGGATTACCACTAACATAGTACATGCACACTTTTTTTTTTGTATTTTTAGCTTTGAATTAATTTCATATAGGTAAAATATTTGTTCCATTTTATTCTAGTGTATGATTCTTATCGATTGATCGGGTTTTGAGGATGTGAAAAGTAAAATATACTTTCTTTTCACATGGATATTGGTAGTTATTTTTGGTTATGTATATTGTTTTTAAATCTTTAGAACCTTAATGTATATTCAATCACCTTGTTTTCCCACCCCATTTAATTCTCATATTGGTTTAATTTCGGATTTTAAGATATGTTTTATATTAGATTTTATGGTTATTAAATGCTTGATATTATGTATCTTATGATTTTTGATGATTTATTATTTATTTTATTCCTTGTTTAGATGTTTCTATGTATTTAAAATTGTTTATTTCACATGCATGATATCTATAATATATGGAGTGGTCATTCTTTGTTCCTAAATATAATACCTATTTTATATTTATTTTTATTTGTGTGAAATAATTCCCAAAGAGTAAATTTGATTCCCTTGGTTTTTGTTTCTAGACTATAGTGATTAAGAATGTGATTTGGGCCTTATGTTTGTCCAACTTAGGCATCATGATAGTTACAATGTTCTAGATCCTAGATCGATGACGGTGATTGAAGTTTAAGGTTGTAAAAATTTTAAAGGAATGATGTATCTTAGTTTAAGGTCTTAAATATTAGATTATAATTCCATACATTTTATTCTATTTTGACATGGGGTAATTCAATGGGGAGACTTATTAGGATGAGGTAATTCACCAATTAAAATTAAGTTGACCCAATGTGAATGAAGGGTGGTTCAAGCATTGGTGAAAATGACATTGGGGGGGGGGGGTGGTGGTTGTAATATTCATGAAATTTAGGGTCACAGAGCTCAATATAAAGGGGAATATCATAGTTTAAGGTTTTAGATATTGGAAAAAATTAGTCCTTCCTAGTTTTGGGACATGAATCTTAGAACAATAGATTCTTTATTTCTTATGATTTTAGATATTTTGAAAAAATTTAACATTATAATTTATGTTCTTAGAGCATGGACTAATATGGAATTAATAGTTTAAGGACTTGGGGTCTGTAAAAAAGGGATTATCATTGATTAATTTTACTAAAATTTTACCAATGGGTGTTTTATATCTTAATATCTTGGGTCTTGGACCACTATCATACAATATAAACTCTTGTAACATAGATTATGATTCCATGTGGGATGTTTGTCAACCCATTTTGAAATGAAAGTAATCCCAACATAAATTGATGAAAGGTTAGTCACTGGTATATCATGAAAAATAGAGCTGTGGTTGGGACCAAGATAGTGAATTAAAATGTTACTATATGTCATGTGGGAATAGGTTTCTAGATACATATAGTTATAGAAAGGGGTCTCACTTAAAAATGAAAAAAGTAACTCTGGAAAGGATGAACTGGTATGGACTTAATATGACTGAGTAGTTGATGTGGGCTATAGTGATGTGTGGGATGAAATAGAGAGAGTATAATAGTTTGTCATGGGATAAGAAATACATGAATCACTCAATACCATTGGAATAGGAATAAATCCACACATAGTTATTGAAAAGGGGTATTTCTTCATGGGTTAAGTGACACTCAAGATTGGTGATAGGGGGAATATAGACACTAATTTGGTCATTGAATTACCCAAAAGGGACCTTTTCATAGATTAATATCTTATGCAAGGAGGGTCACACTATTTAAGGTATTCCTCATGTAGTTTATTTTCATGCAAGAAGAATGATTTACCATAAAATTTCATACCATGTGGAGAGCATGTTGTGTCATATTGTTTATGATCATATGACAAGGACCTATACGATTATTGTAATTTAAGTTCATAAAATGTAGAACAAGTTAAATTTACAATTTTAAGGTCATAAATCTCAAATCAAAATGTATTTTAGTTTATACTCTTTCAACATGGAGTAAATCCATGTAGTTTGACATCATATGATAAGGATGATAAACCATAATGAAAAAGTGTGTGGTAAGGATTTGTATTAATTTTTATATAGATCTATAGACTTAGAGAGTGTGGTTTTAATTTTTATATAACAAAATGTTTTTCCCATGTGTTTTTCCTATTTTCTTAATACTATAATTTTTTTATAAGCCCATGAGACATTCATCTTAGCGAGAAATTACTCATATTTTACTTAGGTATACCTTTTTGTGGTTTCAATATAAATTTTATTTATTTATTTCATCTATCTTATAATGGTTAATTTTAGGAAAATGGGTGTGACATAGTTTATGGTCATTATAGTAGAACCAATGTGATATTTCATGATTTAAGTTCATGGAGATTAGTATTGTATATCTTTAAATTTATACTCTTATGATGAGGAGTAATTCTAAATTTATGTTCTATTAAACTGATATATAAGGATGTCCAATCATGAATGTTGGAATGAATCCCATGCTGATGTGAAAAATTTATCCTAATAGAGAGGAAAAAGAGGTAAAATAGTCTCATATGAATTTATGGGAATATCGATACCCATGATGTGTCTTGTGGTGAGTTTTTTGAGAGAGAGGTCATAGTTGGACCTAAAATGTGAAAATACAATGTCACTATGTATCCTATATAGGAAACACAAATGAATATACATGTACTTTTGATTAAGGAAAACACTCTAGTGTAGGTATTGTGAATGAAATATGATGTGAATTGGGTGGAATAGATATTAAGGTGGTGTAAGTAGAAGGATGTGAAGTTAACATCCAAGCATGTAAGGCCCAATAAGAATCAATAAGAGGGAATCCAAGTTGAATGGGTATAAAGTGATTAAGGAAACTAAAACTAGGATTAATATAGGAGATATACGCATCACTACATATCCTATAGGAAAAATCATCAAGTCACATGTCGGTTCTAGAAAGATAGGGAATGACCTAGTGTCGAAGGGGAAAATTAGATCCAATATGAAGCATTTAAGGATCTAAGTGCCAGAGTAGAGTGAATGGAGACACTCCAACATGCAAATAACCAACATGAAAAAACCAAATATTAAATTCTAGGGTGGTATGGGGGAAAAATTGATAAAGAGTTGTGAAGTTGGATGAAAGTTAAGGGATGATACCCACATAAGAGTTAGGATTAAAAAGGGCCCCTACATAAATCAAACTCACACATAGGAAGAGTGAGGTTTTATAGTTTTCAATCATGTTATGATGCCAATATTAAATTCATTTTGATATATTGTGACCAGGACCACTCTATATAATTTAATGTAATATAGGAAGGATGATATGGCATGAAGACTAAGGTTATATGACCAGGTCCACTCCATGTAGTTTAACATCTTTAGATAATGAAAGTATGTTGTCAAGTTTAAGTTTGAAGTTACCAAGAAACTAATGTAGCACCAAGAAGGGGAGGTTGAATCTGTGATATTTTCTTTCTCCAATTTACACCTTGAAATTAACCTATGTGATTTTTTATAATTGATATCCTCTCAATATTTGTATCTCACCTTTATGCATATGAAAAATAAATAAAATTAATATGGAGAATATAATAATTTTATAAGGTTTAACCCCAATTAAAGTGAATATATCTTTGAAGTGTTCAGTTTAAGTAAGAGATATATTTTCTACCTATATCAATAAGGATTTTAAGTGGCATGGGAAGGTGTCCTATTTAACCCAAGAATGTTTCATAATAGTTACAATATTCTTCTAGTTCTTTATACACACTTTCACTGGGTTACAAAAATAATATAAAACAAAATGGGTAAGATCAGTTTGATTGTAGGTTTCTTCCACATGACACTTATTCTAAAATATATTACTTCCATAAAAAATGATGATCTTACTCTTATCCTTCACAATAATATGAATCAGTATGTGTTCAATTATTCAATATCTTCAACATTTAAACCTTATACTAGATCAAAATATTAACCTTTCTCACTATCTTATTGAATATTAATGTCTAGATTCTCAACTGTAAATTTAATAATTTCTGAACTCTACAATTTTTTGCTTCTCAAATATGAACTTCCAGAATCTGAATATCAGTTTCTAAATCTCTTTTAATTTTTTTAGTAGAAACTATTATACCTTGGGATCTTTTCATTATATTAAGTCATACACATTAAACAACTATATCAAACTCAACATATTAACCTCTTTATTTTTTAATCACATGCCTTTATCAATTCAAAACATTCAAGAGAATATTCTAGTAACTTATCTATACATGATCACTAAAAATGAATTTAAAATCTTTATATTTTAAAATATAAGAGTAATATTATATCTAACCACTAAATAATTTCTCATTCTGTCTTGGCTTGTATCATGAATCAACTATTGTCAATGTGATATTTTAGTCCCTAAATAATATCTCAACACTGTGTGATTTAATATTCTTTAGAATATTTCATTATGGAAATATCACATTTTGGGCAAATATTGGAACCATTATGTATCACTCTATATTGAATTGTAACCCTTACATATCCTAGGAATGACCTTTATGTATTATTGGAATGATCCTTACATATTTCCTTTTTCACTGAGATTCCATTCATGTATCTAGTGAATAAATCTTACATATCATGCTAATGTCTTTTACCCATTATGGGAATGACCCTTAGATATTTTATTTTTCACCAAGATGACTGTTATATATCATGAGAATAAAACTTAGTGATAAATAAATTTACTTATTAAATATCCACTCTTATATAACCCAGTAAGGTTATTTACTTTTTTTTTCATTTATAGTCTACTCAAATTTACTCTTACATATTGAGAAAATGTATTCCTATGTATCATAGTGTGTTTTCAAAATTTTCATCTCCAACACAGAAAGTTACTTTTACATATCATAGGGAGCTTCTAAAACTTTTCCAATTTTTTGATTCAGCTCGGAGTTAATTATATGTATGCTCATATTGACCCTTATTAATCAATGGTAGTATCAAACAACACTTTATCGATTTTGAGACTTTGAGTTCTAGACTAACCTTAAATATTCAACATAATTTTAGATATAACAACCCACACATAACCATCCCATAAATTATCTGACTTATTTCACATATTTAATCACTTACATCCCAAAGTAATTTCTAGGTTTAGAGTTGTTGACGCTCCTTTCGTCACAGAATCTAAAGATTGGAAAAGGGGAATATCTGAGCTCAAAGTGATTCAACCTTTGACCAAATATCAATAATTGAAAAAGGAATGAATAAGAAGAACATTGAATAAGGGTCGCTCAAGTTCTACAATGGTCGCGCACATACACTTGTGCGCCAGAATGGTCGCACAAGTCCACATGCACGCTGAAGTTGGTCGCGCAATTCACTTGCGCTCCCTAGGTGATAACCGCCTGGGGTCTTCTCCAGCCTATAAATACCCCCGGTGGGCCCCCATTTAGAGAGGAATTTTTCCAGAATTCACATACAAAGCTCTGAACGCCCAAGTCTCTTCTTCAGGTCTTCCGAACTCTTCTAAGGTAATTCTTTACCTAGAATGGAAGGTCTAAACAAGAGGAGTAAGGTCTAAGTGTTATAATTCACTAACACTTGTGCACCTAAGTGTTTTACCCTTAAGGGAAATGTATACACTTGCATGGCGCCCTACTTCTTTATCATAACTTGCGCGTCATCTTCTGGAAGGCCTCTAGGGACAATTATAAAGGCTTTGACCAAGGATCACCCAAATATTACTCTAAGGGCTGAAAATCGCGCAAGTAACCATTTGTCATGTAGGTATACCTTCCAGGATATTATAATGGCTTCAACAGCATCACAGGGAAAGAAATGAAAATCTATCCCTACCAGTGGAGTGACACATCAACAGTTCACTCCAGAACAGACACACACATCTATTCCAGTCCAAGAGGGTTGTGGGGCATACTCCCCCGTATCATACAAATAACAAAGTCAGGCGCATACACCTGATTTGAGTAGATATCGTCAGCTTAAGCTGGCCATCTATCCTGATCAGGCACATACACCTGCTCAGAGTAGCCACTTTCATCAACAGGTGGTTTCCAAGGCGAGTAAGAAGGTGTCTAAGAAAAAGACCCATCCAGCATAGTCAAGAGATCAAGAGCCAATCTGTAACAAGGCCTTGCTTGATGCTGGAGTTCTTGAATCCCTCATACGGTTATCTGTTGGAGTGAAAGATTCTATTCCCTCATTTCCCAATAGTGGGAACATTAATTTTGAAGGTCTTCAACATACACTTCCTTATGAAGGCTTTCTTCATGACACTTCAGTCAATCTCAGAGTTTCATCTTCAGATGAGAGCTACAATAACCCTCTGTGTGGACGAAAGACAAAGGAGTAAGAGATCTCATCTTTTTCTGTAACCCACCATGGTGGTCCTCCCCATGATGATAAATTTCGCTGCAAAAGTCCTCTCCATAGTAGTGATGCACATTGCCCGGAAAATGCTCCAGTGGACAATGTAGTGCCGAGAAAGACCTCTTATCTTGAGACACTTGCAAATGCGAAACCAGTCATGTATGATACTTCATCGCTAGCAGGTGAAATAATTTATCAATCAGAAGATAGCCCAGGGTGTAGGTCAGTCTCAGAACCACCCCTAAGTCATGCATATTCTAGTTTTATTAGTGATTTCTCTACCAATCTTGTTGAATCCGATGAAACCACAAGGAAGCACCATATCTGGTCAAATTAGGTAGAATAATCTTCATTAAATGATAAAGAGGAAATGATGAACATGAGAAAACAACTGGAGAAAGGTGAAGTGCCAGCCATGTTTGGCCTTTGGCTGACTCTCAGTATAACATTCCAGAGATGTTGACGGAAGATGGGATTCATGATACTCGTCTAAACATATGGAAAACTCTTTGTCAGTTGAAAAAGAAAGTATTATCTTATGATGAATATGAAAATCATGTTAAGATAATAGAAGTGTTACAACGTCAAATTGACTTGGCATCTCTATCAGTCTCTCGATATCCGAAGGCTGAAAAGTAGCAGAGAGACATTCAGTGTTCATGCCTTGGCGCACTAAGAAGATTTCACCAGTTAATTGCCAATGCCCCATCTGGTATTCATGTCAGAGGATGGGGTGTTCATGGAGCACTACATTTCACGGTGCTCTCCAGTCACCAAAGCCCGTCGAAAATGGTTTCATGCAATGTTATTGCCTGTGGTCGGCCACATTCAATGGGTTTTGTTTTTAATCAAAAGCTTGCTCAAGAACAGGCTTCAACTAGTTCTTCTCAAAATCAAGAATACAAAGAACAAGTAGTTGAATTACTCCTGAATCAAGCAAACGAGAATATTGAACAGGCCTCTCGTATGGAGCATGAACATCATCAAGTGACAGAAGTGTTGGAAATCATCCAATGGTGTTTTGAACCGGGTGATAAAAGTGGATACAGGTTAATGCATCCAGCTAATTTCCAGACCAAGGTCCGCAAGATCAAGAGAGATTTTAAGAAAGTCTCAGACGTATCATGTCAAGAGTCACCCCATCTTGCCAGACTGGGGACTCTTTTAAAACAACCCTCAGAATCAACAAATAGAATTCAAGGAGTTGAGCGGGAACAATAGGAATAGCCCTAGTCCACTGGACTGGGGACTTTTTCAAATCATCAATCCCCTCCTCAGAGAAAGTCGGTCTTTTCTCGATTGGGGAAGAAGCCTCAAGAGGAACGAAGAGCCAAATTATCAGGAGATTCCCTCCAAATTACGGTTCATCAAGAAGTTCCTGGGGGATTGAATCAACAAAAGGCAATGTCTCATCAAAGACATAGAAGAAGACAATATCACAGAAATGCTGATAGAAGGGATGCGATGCGTTATGCATCAATCAATGTCCTCAATGTCGTTGTTGCTGATCCACCAGATGAGGCTCACTTAGAGGACTCAGATGAAGAGGTTCCTGCTCAAGAAGTTGTACAAACACACACAAATTAAGAAGGTGTGCGTACACAAAATCAAAGGCTTACCCAGAATCTGGGGTTTCCTTCAAATAACCCACTTCCCCCTCTCCGAAAGGGATCAAACAAGGGGAAGGGAAATAATCAGGTTACATATCCTTCCTCTAGAGAAGGCCAATCGCTCTCACTAGAGCAAAGATTTGCGCAACAGGAGGAAGAGATGAAGGAATTGAGGAGGTTGAATGCAGAACTACTTTAGGGTAGTCTTCCTCCTAAACGTGCTGGAGTCAGTTAGCCAAGGGAGTTTGTTGCAGCTACTGAGATGGATCAAGAATATCCTCCTTTATCAGTACACCCTCATAGGTCTAATCCTACGGGTCAAATGCAACAACAATTGGCAGTGCTACCATTAGTTGCAGTACCAGCTCCCACACCTGTTCAAACTCTAGTCATTGCACCTGCCCAAGTCCAAATTCAACCGGATGTTTCTCCAAAGTTAATAACTACCATTGAGTCATTAACATCTCGGTTAGAGACTATGTAAGGGAAGCGTGCGCAGGTTCAACCAGAAAAGAAATATTACCCTGAATGGGTAGATTCAATCTCTCCCCCATCATGTTTTGGGAACCCTGTATTCCCTATTTTCAATAGATCAGGCGACCCTGAATAGAATTTGACGCATTACGTGTCATGTTGCGATCCTATGATGGGAACTCCAGGGCAGCAAGAAGCAGTGAAACTCATATGCTTCGTGCGAACCTTTCAAGGATCAGCCTTTGTCTGGTACACAAGCTTGAAATCCCGGTCAATTATGGGATGGGAAGATCTCCGTCAACGATTTCTTCTTCAGTTCAGCTCAATGTTTCCAAAGACAACAGTTTTCGATCTTACAAACTGTAAGCAAAGGGAGAATGAAAGAGTCTATTATTTCATTGCTCACTGGAAGGGATTAACATATTCCCTGAGCTTAGCACTCCCTCAAGAAGAACTGTTGCCAATCTATGTGGAAAGTCTGCGTGACGAATTACACACGCTTTTGATCCCTGTGAAATACACAGTAGGGTTTCGAGACCTTACCTCAATCGCTCAACAGATTAAAGATTATCTTATATAGACTAAGGATAAATATCGTGTAATTCCATCAGCTCAAGGAAGGAGAATGGGTAAAGCAGAAACTGCTACAATTATGATTAAACAAGCACCTATACCTGCTTCTACCTCAAAACCTTCATCTTCTCGAAGGGCTCCACCTCCTGAGCGTCAACAAAAAAGGTCATTTCGTCAAGACGATCAAAGAGATCAAATACAGAAAAAGTTTGATGAGTTGAAGAGTAAATTTTATTCTTTCCAGAATGAACAAGTTTCTGGTTTCTTCATTTTGGCCCTGGAGAATAATTTGGTTCAACTGCCAAGGTCCAAGAGGCCAAACAAGGAAGGAGATGAAGACCGCCCCAATTATTGCCCATTTTATCAGATGATGGGACATCCCATCCAGTAGTGTTTTGTCTTCAAAGACCTCCTACAAAAGATGGTCGACTCGGGACAAGTCAAACTGAAAGGCTCTTCATCCCAGGTAGCATGTGTTACTGCTACAGTTCTAGATGAGGAAGGCGAGTGGAAAGAAGTCAAAAGAAAAAATTCACAAAAATATGATGATTGGATGGTCAGAAAGACGATCAACTGAACTCAAGATATTTTGTTAACACAATTGAAGAACCCAATTGTGCCTTCTACCATGAATTCCTCAACAAAATCATCTTCAGAGGGTAAATCCTCAAAAGGGCGGCATAATTACAATAAGGAGGAGAAATCAGAAGAAGATGAGTATGTGTCAAAACCTATGTTGTCTCTGACTCTAGAATATTTCATGCCATCTACTTCAAAGCAACGGGCACCGTCCCACCAAACAGCACAACCTAAAAAGGATAATCAGGCAGAGTCTTTATCAGATGAAGAGTTTATTTTCAGTTCTGTTAATATGATTCAATTAACAGATCCATATGTCAGTCGCAGTTTCAATTTCGATGAGCCTGAATTCCCTATATCAAATAGGGGAATCAGAGGAAGTTCCAAAGTCTTAGGATACAGGGGAAGACGTGGATCTTTCAGAAGCCACTATTCTAATTCTACCCCTGCTAGAACTATGTACGCAGCAGAAACTCATGGTAGAGCCCTTCAGCGAGCTCAACAAGAACAAGCAAGTTCTTCTACCAATAGAAAATTCAGTCCTGACACAGTTATTTTGGAAGACCGGTTGAAGGTTCCATCTTCTTCCTCTCAGCAACTAAAAGGATCTAATCGGTCTAATCTTCCAAAACCATGAATATTTCCAACTCCTATCCCAATACAAGATGCATCAACTTTCAAAGCATCTACTTCGAAGGCACCTGCTAAACCACATATTTCTGTTGGGAAAAGCAGGCCTATAGATCAAAAGTATGATGTATTGAAACACTTGGACCAAGTACTATCCAAGTTATCAATTCTGGATGCTTTGAATCTTTCAAAAGATCTCTGGGAGGCACTCATCTAGGCTTTGTCAAGTCCTCAAGAGTTTGAAACTGAAATTGCTGCAGCTGAAGTCTATCACATAGAGAATAATCCTGTAGAATGCCATGAAATAATATCTTTTACTGATGAAGATGAAGATGATGTTGTGCATGGGAATATTAGACCTTTGTACTTATCTAGCAAGGTCAATGGCATAGACTTCCGAAGAGATTTCATTGACAATGGTTCAGAAGTCAACCTCATGACCATTCATCACTTCGTCGATTGGACCTCATAGAATCTGATTTATCTTCTTCTACCATGATGTTACAAGGATATGATAAAAATGAACAAGAACCACTGGGCGAAGTTACACTCAGAACTCAGTTTGGAGATCTTGTATCCAATTCAGATTTCATGGTTGTTGATCAAGACTCAGCCTTCAACATCCTGCTTGGAAGACCCTGGCTACATAAACATGCGACTATCACTTCATCATACCGTCAATGTCTCAAATATTGTTTCTATAGTCAAGTTGGGACATTATATGGTGATAAGGCCCTGTTCAAGACATGTGAGTATCAATACATTAAGGTGGAATTCTATCACATGAAATAAAAGTATAAATCCACAACAAAAGAGATTACTAAAGTTAATGCTCCATATGGTTTGGAGAAGATTCCAGTAAATCCATTTGTGCATGTGAGTACAGATTATGTGTTTCCTATCAGTCAAATTGATAAGATAGACCCAAATCAAAATACTCTTATGGAAATATCCATAATGTCAATTATGGCAATCAATCCAGACAACATGGGAGAAATTGGTGATCCTCCAAGCAGTGATGAAATCCCAAATGGTGACGTCTTCATTTCTTCTGCTAAAATCCAACAAGTCTATACTTCTCCAATTAGTCCAGAAGAAGTTATAACAACATCGAAGGTGAACAATGATGTCGATTCTCAATCCATAATCTCCTCTTTATTACCTAAATAAGACCCTTCATCATTAATCAGGTCGGAAATAGAAGCTTCTTCTTCAAGATGTGCAAATTTTGACATCTCTTCTGATCATGAAAATTCTGCTTCATCATCTACTATGAAAGTAGAAACGGAAGAAATAACACATGTTGAAGAAGAAGAGGAAGATCCTAGAGATTCTCCTCCAGCATTTGAAGAGGGTATCTCTACCACCATGGATGAACTCAGAGAAATAAATCTGGGTACAAAAGAAGATCCACGCCCCGCTTTAATCAGTGCGGCCATGACTCTTGAAGAATAAGAGATGTATATTTCCTTTTTAAAGCAAAATCAAGACATATTTTCTTGGAACTATAAAAAAATGCCCGAGCTTGATCCTGATGTTGCTACTCATCATTTGGGTTTACCAGAAGAACATCGAGGATTTAAGAAAGCCGTGAGAAGAACACACCCAACTTATACTTCCAAAATTGAACCTGAAGTGGATAAGATTATCAAAGATAACTTCATCAAAGAAGTTCAATATCCTAATTGGTTGGCTAATATTGTCCCTGTAAAGTAGAAGAACGGAAAAATTAGAGTTTTCATCAATTTCAGAGATTTTAATCGGCATTGTCCTAAGGATGATTTCCTAGTTCTGATTACAAAACTTTTAATTGATGAAACAACTGGCTATGAAGCACTTTCCTTCATGGATGGATATTCCGGATATAATCAGATCTGAATGGCCCCAGAAGACGAGGAATCCACAGCCTTCAAAGCCCCTCAGGGTGTGTTTTTCTACCGGGTAATGCTCTTTGGCTTAAAGAATGCGAGCGTTACATATCAGCGTGCCATGCATCATATCTTCAAACCCTTTCTAGGGAAGTTTTTTTAATGCCATGTAGACAATTTGGTGGTTAAATCCAAACAATTTTCTAATCACTTGGCTGATTTGGAATTCATATTCCACAAGCTTCGACAACATAATTTGAAGATAAACCCCTTTAAATGTGCTTTTGGGGTAACCTCAGGAAAATTTCTCGACTTTGTTGTACGCCATCGTGGTATTGAAGTCGATCGTCAGAAGACAAAGTCAATCCTTGGTATGTCAACTCCTAGAAATTTGAAAGAATTAAGAGGAATTCAAGGACACTTAGCCTATATTCGGCGTTTCATCGCCAATTTGGCAGGCAAAAGTTTACCCTTTACCAAATTGAAGAAGAAGGAAGTCACTTACCAGTGGACTGAAGAATGTCAAGAATCATTTGATTTTCTCAAGAAATACCTCTTGAGTCCACTGGTACTCATGCCACCTGTTGAAGGAAGACCACTTATCCTCTATGTGACAGCTTTAGAGAGATCATTAGGTGCCTTTCTTGCTCAGAAAAATGATGCTAGGAATGAAAACAGCCTCTAATACCTCAATCGGACTATGATTGAAGCAGAAACCCAGTATTCAAGTATTGAGAAGTGTTGCCTAGCATTAATATTTGCAGTTCAAAAGTTGAGACACTACATGCAACATCATGAGGTCCAATTGGTATCTCGCAATAACCCGCTCAAATTCATCCTTAGTCGTCCAATGCTCACAGGACGTCTGGCAAGGTGGGCAGTTATTTTGCAGCAATTCGATATTCAGTATGTGTCTCAAAAGGCAATAAAGGTCCAAGATTTGGCTGATTTCCTGGCTGAACACCCTTCAGTGGAAGACACATCTTCAGATATTGAACTCCATGATGAGGAAGTCTTCTATATTCAATAAAGTCCTCAGGCATGGGAAATGTATTTTGATGGTTCTTCCAGAAGTCCAACAAGGAGGAAAATGGAAAATCCTAAATTCAACAAAGTTGGCTTAAGAATTGTGCTCATTTATCCAGAAAAGGCAGTGTTACCTTATTCCTTATTATTGTGGGAAGGTTCTACCAATAATGAAGCAGAATACCAAGCTCTCATCGTAGGCTTGGAATTGGCGCTTCAAGCATAAGTGAATCACTTAAAGGTGAAAGGTGATTCAGACCCGGTAATCAAGAAAGTCAATGTGAATTATGCCATCAGAAAAGAAGAACTAACCCCTTTATATGATTATGTTAGAGAGTTAATGGCGGAATTCCTTTCAGAACTGACATTTTCTTATGTCCTGCGATCACAAAATGCTCAAGCTGATGCACTGGCTAATATAGCCACAGCTCTGGCAGATCCAAATCGGGATGAGACAACCATCAGTATTGCCCACCGTCATGAAATTTTACCTTATGTTCAAATCAGAACAGAGTAAATTAATGAAATTAGTCCCATTCCTGAACCGTATGGTCATACTACAGAATGGATGTCACCTATCAGGGAATACCTTCAAAATGGAACACTTCCACCTGATAGAGTCGAGAAAGAACAAATCCGGCGACGTGTGGTCAATTTTCCCTTTTATGATATCCCAGATCACTTAGAGAAAATTCTCTACAAATGTGGTTTTGATGGAGTTATCTTTAGATGCATTGATGGTGAAGAGACAATGGCTGTCATGAAAGAAGTGCATGCAGAAATCTGTGGTTCCCACCAGTCTAGACATAGACTGTCTGATCAGATTCGAAGGCTTGGATACTTATGGCCTTCAACGATACAAGATTGTGTTGATTTCACAAAGAAATTTCATTCATGCCAAGTACATGCCAACTTCATTCATCAACCTCTAGAGTTGCTTCATACAGCTAAATACTTGTGGTCATTTGCCTCATGGGGAATGGATGTGGTGGGACATTACCCTTCAGCTATGGCCAAGTAGTTTAAGTATATTCTTACTACTACTGATTTATTTTCCAAATGGGCAGAGGCAACACCTCTCAAGGAAGTCAGTTCTAAATGCATTGTTAGCTTCATCAAGTCTAACATCATTACCAGATTTGGTGTCCCTCATACCATATTGACGGACAATGGCACCAACTTTTGTTCATCTGAGGTAAAGAAATTGTATAAAGAATAAAACATCAAATCCAACCATTCATCTCAGTATCATGCAGCAACCAATGGACAGATAGAAGCCTTTAATAAGACTCTACCAAATATACTGCAAAATATGGTGGATAAATATAAGAAATCATGGCCTGATAAACTCTTCCATGCTTTATGGGCTTATCGGACTACCACCCGCACTGCAACGCAGTCAACTCCATATTCATTGGTATATGGAACAGAAGCAGTCTTGCCAATTGAAGTTCAACTACCCTCACTCAGATTTTCCATTTGTGATCAATCATCTACAGATGTACAATCTCAAAAGAGATTGAATGAATTGGAATGGTTAGATGAGAAAAGATTGTGCACTTTGCACCACTTTGAAGTCTATTAGAATCGAATTGCACAAGATTTTAACAAAAAAGTTCATCTCCGTTCATTCACTCAGGGAGAATTGGTATTAGTTCTCAGAACTCCAATGATACCAGGAAAGAATCCTCCCAATCTTGAGCCAAAATGGGAAGGACCTTACTCAATACATAGGGTCTACTCCAATGGATCTTATTCTTTAATCTCAATGGATGGAGAACTCATCACTACTCCAACCAATGCCAGATTTTTGAAGAAATATTTTGTATAAACACAAAATATATCATCAATGGTCCGGTATGACCTTAAAATGCACCACCGTACAACAAGACGTTAAACTGCATAACCAACGGTCCATGCATATGAACCTAAACTATTTGCACATATGTCCAACATGACGTTAAACTATGTCCCCTTCCTCGTCCTTGCTATATGACGTTAAACTATACAGCAACAGTCCATACATATGACCTTAAACTATTTGTATTACTTTCGTCTCACATGACATTAAACTGTGACGTCCTAACTACATGATGCTAAACTGTACATACGTCCCTTACATCCAGTATGACGTTAAACTGCACCATCCACGGTCCATGCATACGACCTTAAACTATTGTCACTTACATCCAACATGATGCTAAACTGTATCATCCTTTTTTCATCCAACACGACATTAAACAGTGAAAAAGTCCCTAATACGTCCAACATAACATTAAATGGTGTACCATTTTGTCCTCACTGCATGACATTAAACTGCACAATCCCCCTTTCGTCCAACATGACGTTAAACTATATTGTTCCCATCGTCCTAACTACATGGCGCTAAATTGTACAGAAAGTCCTTTATACATCCTATATGACATTAAACTGTGCATCATTAAGGTTGTTGTTTCCTCTTGTTTCTCACACTGAGTATGAATCATGTGATCTTAGAGAAAACTTCAACCATAACACTCTCCCTGGACTACTAACCATGTGTAAGTCCCAACAACATCATTTTTAGGTCGTTGTCCCCAAGAACAACTTGATCATTATTTCATTCTTTAATTGAACTACACGGACTTTGATCCTTGCCTTCCAGGCTGGGTACGTAGGCAACCTCCCAAGGTTTAAGCCCAAAATCAATCTCTTCACATCGGTTCACCTTCATCTCATACAATGTTGATTCGTGAAACCGCCCCTAGAATCAATATCTTTACATTGGTTCACTTTTGTCCTTGCTATATGACGTTAAACTATACAACACTTTTGTCCAGTATGACAATAAACTACAACATTCTTTGATACCCTCACTTGAGAGGGAATCATTATCTACATTGATTTTCAATCATGTTTCATTCCAAAGACTACGTGCATACATGGAAATGCCTGAACCTTTTATCTTGGGTTAAATCATCATTGCACTAAAGTCCCCTTTCACCCTTCACATGTACGAACCAAATTTGTACAGAGGGTATTTCTAGAACTGTGTGGGATTGATTCCCATCCTTATGGGATACGTAGGAACATTCGAGTGTCCCTCGAATCCATCCCCAAGTCTTTTGGGCCTAACCCCAAATTTCACTTTCAGTCCCTTGGCTGAAAAGTCCCCATGAAAACACACACTGTGTATTTCTTATAATGGTCCAAGCTCTATGACCCTAAACTAATATCTCCATTCCTTTTGTCCCACATGATGTTAAACTGTAGTTTAAGAACTACGTCTAGCTTAATTCCCATCTTTATGGGATACATAGTGAAGTCCAACATTTCCATTCAGGACCCAGCCACAACATGATTATGGTTATCATTGATCCATGTATCTCTGCATATATTGAACAATACCCATATTTATGTGTCATAATCCTAATATTGAATACTTCTAGATCTTCATAACCCTTTTCTTGACTTCTAATCATAAAAGGCCTGAAATTCTGTGAGTTCTTTTGCCTGACCATGCAGCACGTGCCCTTAGGCAGCCTTGCATAAACAGTCTATATAGCAGACATGTTAGCCAAAAGATGCTATTATTTGAATATGAAGTCAATGCCCTTAGGTATCCCTGCATAATTCAACCCCCTAACGGTTTTGTTAAATACTGGTAACTTCATTCTTGGGAAGAAAGCTTCTTTTTTCCTTATTTGTCTTAATGACAATATGTCGGGATCTGCAAAAATATCCATCCTTAACATACTTGTCCCATATCCTTTCTCATGATCTGAAAGTATTCAAGTCTATGGTTTATATTCTCCTTCCCTACGTTTGGGTCAGACCTTCGTAGGAGTGATATTCATCCAGTTCTTCAATAATCTTGTTTGGAAATATCTTCTCCATATTCAAGTACCTCTTTCCATACTGCAAACTCTATACTTTGGAAAATTTGAGTCTTCATAAACATTCACTGGCTTTTTACCACCAGGAAAGTAAATTTCTGAGAGTTCTTTTGCCTGACTATGCAGCACGTGCCCTTAGGCGGCCTTGTATAAACAGTCTACATAACAGACTTGTTAGCCAAAAGATGCTATTTATTTGACTATGCAGCCAATGCCCTTAGGTGACCCTGCATAATTCAACCCCCTAACAGCTTTGTTAAATAATGGTAACTTCCTTCTTGGAAACTACTTCTTCTAATGCCTTTTATCTCTTTTTCATATCATTCCTCAGATTCAAATATTCTTAAGTCATAGTTTACATATTTTCCCTCATACTTGAGTATAGTAATGCGTTTTCAGATAAATTTTCAAGGAATTGAGTCATTTCTAATCCATTTCGGTCAAATATATTTTGACCTTAAACATTAGACTCTTTATGTCCGACGTGCATGACTTTAAACTGCCCACAAAAGACAAAGGAAATATGAATAAAAGTCAAGTTCCAGCTCACTAAACATACATTTTGTATGATTTAGGTAATATTGAGCAATTAAAAGATTCAAAGTTTGTAGGGTTATTTATATTAATCCTAGTAAAAATAAAACTATGCTTACTAGGCCCATTGGCTTAGGTAAAATTTAAAGCAGGTATCAGGAAAATACGTGCACAAGGGATTGAAGATGAAAGTGTTTTTCATTGATGCACAAGAGTTAGAAGGACATCCACATACTAAAGTCTCTTCCCTTTTTCATGAATTACAAATGGCTTTCAACATAACTCTTTATTTGATTTATGGCATCCCGAGCTTCATCAGAAACCACCTGGAATTCATTCATTCAACTGGATACAATAAGAGATGCAGTGATACCAGCTCTTCTTGGAACAATTGTAAAAGTATGTTCTTGAGTGCGGTTTGAGAAAAAATATTTCTGATCAAACAGTGAATCTGTTTCTGTCCAAGATACTTGGAAGATGGACACATGGATTTGAGAATGGAGCATTGGAAGTAAAGATTCATTTGGAGAGAGTACTCTTTTCAGATATTGATCTAATGCCATGTTTGACTTCTCTCCACCAACCGGCAGTGGAAAACATTTCATCCCATGGGTTTTCCATTTTCATATCTTCAAGGAAATGGCATGGAGAAAAAATTTGAAAGTTCACACCAATGTTGTTGCTCTTAATGCATAGCATAACCGAAATATAGGAGTAGTGGTGCAACTGCATCTCAGGCATATAGTTATTTTCATCTGGAACATTGACTCCTTGCAGATGAACATGACCATACAGAGGTAGGTAGATGATCTGTGTGAAATTAAGATGATATTTCTTCAAGTACTTAGCCAAATATGGGAAAGTGCTATCGCAGATATCATAGTAATCATGGCCAACAATGTTCATCATGTCATCAATCTGATTGCTAGCCAGTTCATCAGTTGTTCCGATTCTATTGGGAGCCATTGAATCTGCACAAGAATTGAATAATTAACTCTTAAGGTATGTTAATTTTTCATAAAATTTGTGAAGGATTTGAAGAAATTGCCTAAGTCATTAAGGCGCACAAGTCCCATAGTTGGCGCACAAGTATCCTTTGGTCGCTCAAGTATTGGTCGTGCAAGTATCACCGCGCAAGTACAAATACCTTAACAGAAGAATGACGTAAGAAACAAGAAGTGCGAAACAGCGGAATCACTTGCGCGTACGAGCAAAAGCCGAGAGCCAAGCTGCGTGCCGAGAGAAAGAAATCCGTGAGAGCCTAGTGGTTTGTGTGGAATGAAGCCCCCTATTTATAGATGCGACCATGAACCTACGTGTCGTACCCTGCGCGACTAAAGGCCGTACCCCTGCGCGCCCGAATCTCATTTTCGCGTCCAACCTTACGCGCCCCAATTTCCTTTTGATTCTCGATTTCCTCAGAGTCAAATCTTTATTTTTTTTGGATCTAACTCTGAGGGGGGACTTTTGTTGACTCTCCTTTCATCACAGAATCTAAAGATTGGAAAAAGTGAATATCTGAGCTCAAAGTGATTCAAACTTTGAACAAATGTCAAAAATTGAAAAAGGAATGAATAAGAAGAACATTGAACAAGGGTCGCGCAAGTTCTACAATAGTCGTGAAAGTACACTTGCACGCTGTAATGGTCGCGCAAGTCCACCTGCACGCCGAAGTTGGTCGCGCAAGTCACTTGTGCGCCCTGGGTGATAACCGCCCGGGGTCTTCTCCAGCCTATAAATACCCCCGGTGGGCCCCCCATTTCGAGAGGAATTTTTCCAGAATTCACATATAGAGATCTGAACGCCCAAGTCTCTTCTGCAGGTCTTCTGAACTCTTCTAAGGTAATTCTTTACCTAGAATAGAAGGTATAACCAAGAGGAGTAAGGTCTAAGTGTTATAATTCACTAACACTTGCGCGCCTAAGTGTTTTACCCTTAAGGGAAATGTATACACTTGCGTTCCGCCCTACTTCTTCATCATAACTTGTGCGTCATATTATGGAAAGCCTCTAGGGACAATTCTAAAGGCTTTGACCAAGGATCTCCCAAATATTACTCTAAGGGATGAAAATCGCTCAAGTACCCATGTGTCGTGTAGGTATACCTGCGCGACCAGGACTTGCGCGCCCATGCAATACCTGTGCGCCTGCTAGGACTTGCGCACCCCTGCCTTTTTGGGCGCCCTTCTTTCCCATTTAACCCCTCTTATACCATTCCACACCTCTCCTATTCAAGATTCAGTATTCAAGAAACTCTTCAAAGTCATTTATGGCATGTTTTCTTGATTAACTTCCTTATCTGAAAGGAATTTTGTGGAATATCTCTCAAAACATAGTGATTTACACATCTTTATGTCACTAAAGATTGAGATTTCATTCATTCAACCTCATCCTCTAAGATGAGAGAACCCCTTAACCTGGGCCTCCTTTTCAGGAATAAGCCCCAGTCATAATTCTCAAATCTGGGCATCCTCCTTAGGAGTAATCCCCAAGTCCTCTTTAACCTGGGCCTCCTTTTTAGGAGTAATTCCCAGTCATAAATTCCCATTAATTCTGGGCATCCTCCTTAGGAGTAATCCCCAGTCTTAAAATTCTCAAATATGGGCATCTTACTTAGGAGTAAGCCCCAAGTCCTTATTAATTTGAGCTTCCTTCCTTAAGAGTAAGCCCAAGTTCTAATTAATTTGATCATCCTTATTAGGAGTAACCACCAAGTCCTCTAACCTGGGACTCCTTTTTAGGAATAATCCCCATTCATAATTCCCCAAATATGGGCATCCTCCTCGGGAGTAAGCCACAAACCTTAAATCCTTTAACCTGGGTTTCCTTTTCAGGAATAAGCCCTAGTCTTAAATATGGGCATCCCCTTTAGGAGTAAACCCCAAGTCCCTTAATTTTCAAATCCCTTTAACCTGGGCCTCCTCCTTAGGAATAATCCCCAGTCTTATTTTCTCTTAACCAGTCATAATTCCTTTTGATCTGGGATTCCTTCTCAGGAGTAAAACCCAATCATAAGTCCCCTCCTAAATTGGGAATCTTCCTTAGGAGTAAGCCCCAAGATTAGAGCATCCAAATCTCCATTAAGCACATATACCTTTATGGACCCTGTTCATGGATTTATTCCCAGAAGTAAATCTTAATCCTCATCTATTTTGGGCAGTCATACATACATAAGCACCACATCATTTCTTATGATTGCATCTTTCATGGCACAATTGTCTGGTTTTACCAATACTTCTTGTTTCTCACACCAGCATGAATCACATGAGCTTAGAGTGTAAAATTAATTATGACATCTTTCTTTGAGCCATCAATCATAAACATCATACTCCCTTATTCGAACTACATGGGTTCTGATTCCTTTTTCAAAACAAAGGATACGTAGGTAGCCCATCAGCGGGTATGATCCCAATTATGAAATAATCCATGTCCTCCTGAATGAAAATAAACTTCAAGTGCCCCATTGAGTGGATTTAAAACCAGTATGGTCATCATAATGACCAAGAGACTTTTTATGTATTTTAAGGATACCATAAACTAAGAATCTCTAACAAATACAGATGATTCTTCATCGATGAAGAACCTAGAATACATATAAAATATTCTCTGAATTTCTTACATATCAATCATTGATTGTCAGACTAAAGGAAAGCTCATTTTATACTTGGTAATGTAATAAGGATTCACGAACATAACTTAAATCTATAAAGAGAGTCCTGGAGTAGACAATAATTCCCCTAAAAAAGGTGTGATGAGTCCGACCTCCCATCCTCTCGACCAATGAAAATTCCTAAGCCTCATCATTCCACAACTAATGAGAACCTACCTTTGGAAAGTAGGTCCAAATGGATATGGAATCATTGGATGTTTCTGGTTCTACGAACAATCCCTTTATAAACCGATTGGAATGTTTGAACCTTCAATCAACGAGGTCATCCCTGATTCCAGAGGGAAACAAGAGTCTTATAATTTTATTTAATGACCCCAACCCCAAAAATTCGGAGCCAGTGTATGCTTTATTACATTATCATAATGTATAAGGAATCACACACTAAAGGAATGAATAGTTTATTAGTCATGGTAAACTAGATACATACTTGAGTCTTACATTACACTTGAATACAAAAATTACAACATTTTTTTTCCATTGAGAATAACATTATTCTCCCTAGCATATCCTTACTTATCAAACATAGTACACTCCATGGATTCCTGATAAATAAAACAAAATAAGGGAGATATCAAATTATCAGTAAGGTTTAATCATAGAGGATGCTGTCATGATTCAATAAAAATTACCAATATGTTAAGGTAAATAAATGAACATAGAATCTTTTTAAATAAATGGATAAGACATAATTAATATATCAAGGTAAATAACTAAAAACACATTCCATTTAATCAATAAATTGAGAATTAAATTCATAAATAGATAATATCATAGTGAAAATATCATGGATAATAATAACTAAACTCTTAAGTAAGGCAATGATTAAATATTGGATATCATGTCTCAAGAACACGATACCTCTATTATCAAGACCTTTCACAATACGGTTTAAAATACAGGTAAAAAACCATTTAATACTAGCTTACTAATTTGTTTCATGAGACCCACCGATGTATCGAGGGGATACATAATACCAAGACTAAGCCATCACTACATGTCCAAATCATTCCTCATATATTGAATAATTTATTTAATTCATGAATTAATATTCCTTAACATCAAATATCTATATTGAGAAAAGGATACAAATTTAACAATATTTCCCCAGTCAATCAAATAACATTCAAAGTAAAACACCGTATGTATAAATGAGATATGAATTAAGTAATAAGAATATCTATGATAAATAATACAGATATTTAGGAGAAATTTAATGTCAAATGATCAAAGTAAAGTGAATATTTAAATAGGAAGTTAATGGATACAAAATGAAATAAGGAAGTAAATGTCAATACTATCATGAGTTAAAATAATCATAAACCATCCAGAAGAAGAATAAGGATGGTATCAATATATACCCATTAGAGTAATAATAAATGGTTTTTTCATTGATGAATAAAAATACCATCAAAATATCTTTTAAAACATTATTTAAAAAACATTCTTTTCATTTTGAAAATCACTTATTAAAACATAAACCATTTTGAAAATCATTTTTATTGAAAACCATTTTAAAAAACCTAATAATTTAAATAATATTAGGAAAAAAATTTTATTTAAAATAACCTTGTAAAATTTCAAAGTAAGAATCAAATAAATTTTAGTCATGTCAGTGGGTAATTCCATACATGTCGTACGCACATGAGCCTTAGCCCAGTTGGTGAGGACTCGCTAGGTGCATCCAAGAGACCCGAGATCAAATCCGGGTGGAGGCATATTTCTAGGTACTATAGTAGTACTATAGAAGTACTGTAGCAGGCACTGTAGTGGTACTGGCAGACACTGTTCGGTACTATAACAGATAGAACTATTCATCCATCTGGGCATTCGGGCCACCGGTTTGGTCCTCGGGTCTTGCAAGGCTTTCGGGCCACCGAAGGCCTTCAGGACAGTTGATTTTCAAAGCCTTTGGGACACCTTAAGGACTTAGGGCCATCCCAAGGCATTCAGGCCACATTAATGCATGCCCCAAACACACACAAAAAAGGAGCAGCCCCAGAAGAGGATTCAAAGCAGGTGCACTCACCAGAGCAAAGCCAAATGGATTGTCATAATGAGAGGGTATGGCTATGCCATTGGTACCATCATGTGTTTACATGGGAAGCCTAGACAAATGGTCATGAAAAGGTGGAGAGATACTATCAGGATGCAGATGCTTGGGAGGGGCTGTTCCTTTTAGATAGTCTGGTTGAATTACCTAAGACCTTCGGGTCATGTAATCTCTTAATCCTATGGGCCATGTAATATCTGAGCCTACGGGCCTTTTAAGGGTTATCCCTCATCCCTTGAAAGGGTGGTTATCAAAAATCAATAAAAATGAAGGCCTTATGGCCATTCAGGCCATACATGTTGTACAAGTTAAAAAGAACATTCATTTTGCACCGTAAAAAGGTAGGAAAATCATATTGTTCTAAAAATGACAAGAAGATTACTTTGATTTTTTTTGTTAAAATAAATAATTGTTAAAATGTTATTTAATAAATTATTTTTAAAAGGTTAAAAATAAATATTAAAAGACATTTAGAAAACATGGTTTTGGAAGAAAAAATATTTTAGACCGAAGAGAGAAATGAAGTTGGATTTTCTTAAAAAAAATTCTAAAAGTTTTATGTAAAAAGAGTGAAAATGATAATATTACTGGAAAATATCATTAATAACCATAGTATAAGAAAATTGAATGGTTTTATTAGTAAATGGTCAAATAACCTTCAACTAAAATTCAAGAGTAAACAATCTCGATTAGAATGATATTATGAAATAAACCATTACAAAGATCATATTATTAAAGTGAAAATTAATCAATGAATTGATTATATATTTAAAATATAAATCTACATAAAATAAGTGGATATAATACATAAGGTAATTAATATTAATTATACATGTAATCTTATAATGATATAGTCAATGAAGTAGAATATTAACCTAATGAATAGATATTGAGTTAAGAAATCCCTTACAACTTGGTAAATTTTAAGTCAAATACTCTTGGATGAATAATTAAAATTGAAACTAATAATACCATTAATTATAAATCAATCATGAAATTACATGTCAATATTTCATTATATACACCATATAAACTAAATTGGTTTATAACATACAAATGTGCCTCAATGAATGGAAATTGAGACAGAATACCTTACCTCATGCTTCATTTTGGTTGGAAATAATTTAACCTCATGTATAGTGGTTTTAAACATGTTATTAACTTATTAAATAACTATATTAATATTTATAGTATCATATAATATCCTTTTATAACATCTTACCACCCATTCGTTAATAATATTTTTTTATTTTTATTATTCCGGGTGTTAATTGCCTTGTTTTCTCATTCATGTTTTGTCATGAAAGATCTGATTATTGTTTGTATTATATAGTTATATCATATCCAGAATAATAATTATGACATAATTATGACATAATTATAATATTTATGTCTCAATTATAATTTTAAAACCAATCATGAAATATAGTTATGAAAAATGAAGTATGTTATGATCATGGAGATGGCAAGCCATACATACGCGTGATTAACATTTCCATTTTTCAATGATCATTATGGAAATAAGGTATGTAATGTATTATATTTTAAAAATTATCACAATATCATATATACAATATTATTTCTTTAAATGTACTTATATATATCATCCATGTGGTGTGGTGATGAAAAGAGAGTAACATTGCTTCGTAAAGGCAGTAGTCCACACTTATACAAACGATGTTATCATGTTTAAGTGAGTGAAATGGTAAGAAAGAATATTATATTTTTAGAATCATAAATATTTATTTATTATCATAATTATTTAATTTATATCACATATATTTGTTAAATTTAGTCTTATTATATTCTATGTAAATCAATATTGAAAAACAATCACATCGCTTCGTGAGGTGGTAGTTCATCGTACACACGGGTGACATTATCATATCCACTATGAAGTAGAAATTAAATATATATATATATATATATATGATATAATGAATCCATAAGTAAAGTTGGGGGCTTGATCGAGTGGTAAAGTCTCCTCGTAAGCCTATATTAGACCTGGTTTCAAATTCGGGTGGGCACAAAATTCCGCAGGCGGGCGATGACGTAGGCATGGCGCATGACGCAGGCAAGTGGTGACGCAGGCCTAGTGACACTAGAAGTATGATGCAGGAATAACACTACATTGGGACATTGGGATAGTTTCTGGGCCTTTGGACTATGTAATGGGCTTCATGTTCACTTTTTCTTTGGGTCATGTACTGAATAAATAAGGTTTGATGAGTGGGCTATCCCTTGGGAGGATATCCCTTGGGGAGATATGACCTGCCTTTCTGGCCTATTTGTGTGTGTGTGTGTGGGGGGGGGGGGGGGGTGTTTAATGTAATTTTACCCCCATAAACTGAATAAATATAATGACTCCATAGTAGATTATTTTATAAATATCATATATATACTTATATAGGTCATCATTTCCAACTGTGAAAGGTGGTAACATAAGAATGAATGACATCGGTTTGCGGGGTGGTAGTTCACCGTATGCCCAAACAATGATTTCTTAACCCATTTAATGGATGTAAAGATGGTTTTATGTCATTAAATTCTTAAAAAAAACATACACGTGTGCTTAATATAATAATTTTATTATTTAATCATGGTTTAATAAGAATTTAAGGGTGTTGAGGAAGGAATAAAATAAGAATCTTCATTGAAAAACGTTACCTATTCTTCATCCATCTTCCTTATATTTGGACCAAAGGCCTTCCTAGGTTGGATTTCTAAAAAAATAAGGATTCATCAAAAAATAAAACTTTTCAGAAAAATACAAAAAATGAACCCTAAGATAATTTTAATATTATGATTTAAAAAATTAAGATTATTAAATCAAATAAATTTTCTAAAATTGGTAAAAATTAATTTAAAATTAAGTGCACAAATTGTGAATAAACCATCTTTTAAAAAAATATAGTTTTTTTAGAAAACATTTCTTTTTATTTTAAATTATTCTTATTTTATTTCTAATAAATAAATAAATAATTAACATGTGTAAACTATATATTTTCATAATTTATTTTATTATATCCATACCTGCTATTCTAACGACTAGGTGATAACTATCACATTAAATAATAATATTTTAATAGAATGTCATGCTTCGTTTAAACTCAGTGTTGTGTGTAACACAAGATAAAATTATTGTTGTATGTAATGAAAGATAAACTCACTATTGTTTGTAATAAAATATAAAATCATTGTTTCATGTATTTAAATATATTAACAATATTTAATTTAATTTTAAAAAATATATCATAAAGTATTGGGGTATTATATTTTCTTCTAAGCTTGGTGTTGTGTGTCAAATATACTAAAGAATACAATGTTATTGTTTTAGAATTTTGGGGTGTTAAAAATTAGTAAATCCATTACATTAAAAATTGCAAACTTCCATGCAATGTCCATTTTTACCATTAAGAAATTTTTTATAAAGACACAATTTATATATTCAAGATAACTCCCATAATTGGATATATTACATTATTTACATTCCTACTCATATTTATGTCCTGTGATTTTTTTTTGAAAATATGGGTTGAGAAAAATAAATCTCAGTAAAGGATAAAAAAATAAAACTTCTATTCCAATTAACACTCTAAAAAACTATAAATTGTTTTACTTTTTCATAATAAACTTTGAGTGAAATTATTCATTTATTTATCCACGAAAAAACTTAATTTATTAATAGTTTTCATAAAACATTTCATAAGAAACCATAGATGAAAAATCACAAACATGAAAGTTTCTTTGAAATCATGAAAACTCATGAAAACCTTTTCTTGAAAAAAAAATTCTTCCATATTTTGAAAGGTAATAAATATTCCTTAAAAATATAATGTAATTATCTTATCTTTTTAAATCAAAGATTTAATTTAAAAAGCATTACAAGAATATCATGTTGGTACCTTGAGAAATTAACATTGAACCTTATAAGAACCCTTACAATGGAATTACCTAACCAGATAATTCCCACATCTTTTAGGATTAACCTATCACCGATAAACTCTATCACTTTACCAAATTCATTAGAGATCTATATCGGGCTTAACTATCATTATATCCATATTAGGATCACACATTATTCATACAAAATTTTCAAGAACCATAAAATGAATAAAAACACATCAATTAAAATTTAACTATAAAAATTATTTGAGTTATAATTTAATATCATAATAAATAACAATTTTAGTTATAAAAATGAGAATAAAATTCTATTTCCTTACAAAATTTTTTTAAAACTTAAAACTCCTAGAAGATATGGAATAAAATATTACCTGAGAAAAATATATTAAATTGTAGAGGGAGAATGATTAAGAATAAGAAATATGATGATGGGAAATGGAATTTATGCGCTAAATGTTAAAAAAACATTTTTTTTCACCTTGGTAAAAAGATTCAAAAGTGACCCACATGAAAAACATTTAAAACATTTCTTTTTAAATACTTTTAAAATTTCAAGGATAATTGAAAATGACCTTTAAAAAATAATAAAATATAAATAAGAATATTCTTGAAACATATTAAAGAATGTGGATATAGTGTATAAAGAGTTTAAAACATTTTAAATAACATTTTAAAGAAAAATACCTTACCTCATGCCCCGACCTGCTTCATTCGTACATCTACCCTACTATTCTTTGGAAAAATATCCCTTTTATTACACCCTAAACATTCATCAATTAGTGTTTTGATGAGACCAAAAACTCTAGGATGTGTATAGAATAGTTGGTAAGGGGTTTAGGTATGTATTTTATAATATAGAGTTCTCAAATTATGTGAATAAGTGATAAGAATAGGTTCCCTTTTATAAGTGAGGGGAGGGACACACTTATAAATACTTAAAACTTTTAAATATATTATATATATTTATCAAAGGAATGCAGAACAAATTTTATGTATTTAAAATATAGTATGAGGATGAATCTAAATCCACTCATCCAATCAAATTTAAATTAGTTTTCATGATATTATAAACCTTATCTCTCAGTTTTTACCCCTTTTTAACACTTTTAACCATTATCGCGGTGAAACAGTTTTTGCAAGGTTACTATTCATAAAGAACAAAAATTAAATTGAATGTATTACCAAATTTTAACTTTCCAATTAAAACTATAAAATCAAATTTATCATATTTAATTTTCAAAAGTGGTAAAATTTAATTTTAATATAAGTACGCAAATAATAACAAAAACAATTTTAAGAAAAAATCCATTTTTAAGGATAAAAATGATTTTATACCAAAATTAAGAATAATGATGATTCCCATATCATTAATTGAATTAATTTAAATCAAAATAAACTTATTTTACTTTAAAACCAATCCAAAAACAAAAATAACTTATAAATACTTTATTAAAATAGAGGAACCAATATAGGTTTTATTTAAATAAAAACATTACTTAAATTTACAAAATGATGAACATAGATTTATGAGCTGAAAATTATATTTTCAAATGAATTATATTAATTATTATATATATATTTATTCTAGAAAAAAGGTTTCATAAACCTTAGATTCATTATTATATCATGATAATTTCATAAAAGGAAAAATTCTTTCAAAATCAGTATTTTTTCACTATTTACTTTAAAATAAATTATTTTTAAGAAATAAAAAAATATATTATGATTATATTGACATGATAATTTCAAAATTTATTTCTAATTTGTCAAATATCATTTCTAAAAGTGAATAAATTAATTATAAAATCCATGAAAAAAATACAATAAAACTTATTTTTGAATAAAATGAAATTTTGATCTATAAAATGAATTTATACCCATTCCCCATGTATAAACCACTATTAGATAAATGTTTATTTATTTTATTAAAAATATTATCTATAAATTTCATTTAAATCATTCATCTATAGTGATTTAATTGATTTACTTTGATAAATATATTGTGATGCTAAATCAATTTTCTAAAAGATATCTCCTTTAATATTTTGTAATCATATTTAAAATTTGACTTCTTATTTAACAGAAATTAATTAGACAATTTGTATTAAGGGTATTTTTTTAAATATATTTCAATATTTTGTTACTCATATTCATACCCACGAATCCAATGACTTGATTATAATGGTTTTATTTAAATAATAATATTTCTATAGTATTTTATAGTTTGTTTAATATTAGTCTTGTGTGTGGCAAATTCTATCAAACATAGTATTCATTTAAATGAATATAAACTAAAATCATAAGGTGTTAAATTCTCCCCCATTTAAATATATAACTCCCTCAAAATTTTATCCCATGTCCCATAAACAAAGGATTTTAAACACTTTCAAAATCAATTCCAAGGAGTAGAAGAGGACTTCGAAAACTATTAATTTAAAAGGATTAATAATAATGAAAGCTTAAAGTAGAGAAAAACATATAGAATGAGGAGTGGAAGAAAAAAATATGTGTGTGGTAAGAAATATTTCTTAATCTTTCTGAATGGTTTTAAATAAACCACATTAATAACATTTTCTTTTGAAAAGAACTTTAATGTCAATGTTAATATTAGGAAACTTATCATTTCCTAAATTGTTTATAAACCATGTATATAAAATTATAAGAATTATACTTGTGAATATTTTTCCTAAAGCCTACCTTGATAACTGAGTGATGTTTCCTATATAAGACTTAGTAGATTTTTCATACTCTTTCTTGAGTAGAGGAATTATTTTTATATCATGATAGAGAATAATAGAAATTATACTTAATTGATTTATTTCCAAAATTTCATCCTTCAATTGAGTTTTGAGCTATTTTCCACCTCTGCTTAATCTCATAACCATGATAAATTTTTAATGCATAAAGAACTGAAACAAACTTCTAATGGATCAAAAGATCTAAAAATCGATGAAAAGTTATTTCTCTAATTTCTATCCAATAATAAAAACCAAAAATAGTTAGAAAAAGTTAATATAATATCCAATATGAATAAAATTTCGTATAAATAAATACTACATTAATCTTCAAAGCCTCAATAATAAAAATGAAAGTTCAACTTAAATAATATCATCAATAACTAACCATAAACTTTTCAGAATATGCTTCACCAAAATTGAAACCTAAAAATTAGAAATATTTGATCATATATTCTTCTAATATCAAATTATCATTTATCTCTAAACAACATTAATTACTCATAAATTCATATATGAAAAATTTATATTCCTTAATCATATAATCTCTAAAATATGATAATATTTACCATAAATAACCTGAATCATTGTAAAGGCCCAATAAAATCATATATGATTCCAAAATTTAACTCAACCTTTATACCTCAAACAAAAACCCATATTATCCAGTGATATTATATTTAAATAAGTCATATAATGATCATAATAGAGTGAACTTTAAAAAAAATAAATCTAATCACTTAGTCACCAAATCACCTTTCAATACCATGATTATCTATATGATAAAACATATCTTCCCAGAATATAATAATCATTTATCCCAATTAACCATAATTATCTCAATATCATAAAATTTATTAACCCAAAATGATATCCATAGATTTGAATTTATGTCCCCAAAATATCATATCATTATTCTCCAAATAACCATTCCACTAACTTATATGTTAAACCTAAGGTTTATATATACCTCGGTATTTTATTAAAATATAATAAAAAACTTCAAAATATCATTAATCACCTTGAAATTACAATCATGTAAGCCTCAAAAGGGTATATATACATTTAAACATATTTTTACCCTCATACTTATCAAAACCTATATAAGATAACACTATATAATTACTCTTGGAACCCTATATGTAAACAATCCAATAATTTACCCTTCTTTAAAAACATTAAGCCAATATTTTTCATATTATTCCCTAATAATTCCTTCATACAATAAAAAATATGAATTATATCATAAAACTCACCAATCTCAATCTAATAAAGTTTTATAATTTAAACATAAACAACTCATACTTTTTAAATATATATCACCATTCATTATAATCCTAATTTCGATGATTGATGCCCCATGATCTACCAGATCAAGTTCATATATTGTTAGAATTTTTCAAATCCATTCCAAGTTCCTCTACTTCCTTTATCCATGCACAATTATTACACATTGAATGAAATTGATATTTAAAGAGTTTGGAATTTTTAAATAATCTCATGTTTTGAATATATATCTTTGAGACACAATCTCAAACTTTTTCCCATAATACTTTAGGCTATGGTTTGAATTGAATTTTTTCAAATAAGGGTTGGTATTTGTAGAAATCAAAAAATTTAAATAATAAGATAAATGAAATTTTTTCTAAAAGTTAACCCTCTTTTTAGCTAAGTAGTGGGTTAAAAATCCTTTTTATGACTAATCCATTGTAAAAACTTGATAAAGTTTATTATGGTATTTTCCAAAACGGGTATGATGAGATACTTGTTTTTTAAAAATGTGGTCAAATGAATCCCAAGTTCCTTAATGATACCAAAATAGATAAGTGAAATGGGATATATTATAAAGTTTTTTTTTCAGGTAAGTTGAATACTATAGAAGGTTTATAAATCACATGAGAATTATTTTTCAATTATTATTGGAATTAAATATTATAGAAGAGAAAGAAAGTTTGTGTTTGACTTCTGGCTATCCATCTTGAAGAATTTTTTTTACCCTGATGAAAGAAATTTGCGATTTAATAATAGATGATTTATTAAGGAATTTAGAGTGACCATATAAATAAATTTTATTAGTATATCTTATGAATGAATTAATTTAAGATACCCTTACATTAGTCTAGGATAATTTTTATTCACTATAGATTCCATATTGGTAACCTTACATTTTCTTCTCTTAAAATTATTAACATAATTCCAAAATAAAAATAATTCATCTTATATACTAACCTATAAAGTTATATAATACTTATAACATATGATCACAAACCAATGTATTAACCCTTAAATTTTTCCAAATATTTTAACAATATTATAACCTCAAAAGCTATCCAAACCATTGCACTGATACCAACTATAAAAACCCACAGATAATCATCCCATAAATTATATGATTTATGAAATATAGGTTTTCCCTTATGTCCCAAATACCTTTCTATGTTTGGAGTTTTAGGAAATTAGTAAATTAATTATATTAAAAAGTGGTCACTTTCACACAATTTCCATTTTCTCATAAAACAAGATCTTTATAAATACATAATTTCTAAATTCATGATAACTCTAATAAATAGATCTCTAACTTTATTAAAATTTGTAATCATCCTTATACCCAATAAAAACATTTGAAAATGTGGGATGAGATTTTAGTAAAGGACATAATTTAAAATAAAACCACTAGTATAATTAAAACCCTCAAATCCATAATAAAGTTTTCCATTTTCATAAAAACAAATTGAGTGAAATTTTTCATTTAATTCCCCAATAAAACCACTTAATTTATCAATATTTTTTATAAAAAATTTGATAAGAAATAATAATGGAAAAATAAAAAACATGAGGGTTTCTTTGAAAGCATGAAAACTCATGAATAACTTTTCTTGAAAAAAAAAATGATTTCACCTTTTAAAAGTTTTTTAAATTATATTAAAAATAATTTCTTAATTGAATAATTACCACATCCTTTAGGATTAACCTATCATCAATAAACTCTGTCACTTTTCCCAATGCATTGGAGAGTTATATCAGGCCCACCCATTACCAGAGCTATATCATGATCACTAGTCATTCATATAAAATGTATAAGAACCTTAAAATGAATAAAACACATATATATTCCACATTAACCATAAAAATAATTTTATTTATAATTCAATACCATAATTAATAACACTTTCAGTTATAAAACAAAGAATCAATTTTTATTTCCTTAGATTTTTTTAAAACTAATAATTCACAGAAGAGAGGGATTAAATATTATTTGAAAAAACATGTTATCTTTTAGTTAAATATTTATTAGGAATAATGGTTATAATGATGATAAAAGGTTTTTATGTGGTAAAAATTAAAATAAAATTCTTCTATACCTTTGTAAAAAGTGTCAGAAGTGACTTGTACAAAAAAACATTTAAAATAATCTTTTTTAAAACACTTTCAAAATGTTAAGGATAATTGAAAATGAAAGTTAAATTTTTTTTAAATCTAAATCAGAAAATTATTAAAACATATTAAATATTTTGGATATATAGTAATTTTTTTAAAACATTTAAAACAATATTTTAAATGAAAATCCCTTACCTTGAGCCATGACTCACTTCATTCGTACGTCTACCTTCCTCTTCTTTGGAAAACCTCCATTGGATTACACGTTATGCCTTTATAGTTTGGTATTTTGGTGAGACTATGACATTCAATTAATTAGGAGAAGATATTAGAAGGGATTTGGGTGGATATTAGTTGAGATATAGTTCTCAAAGTATGTGAATAAGTGAGGCGAGGAGGTTCCTTTTTATAAGCGAGGGGAATAAAACACTTTTAAATGCTTAATTTTTTTAAATATATTATATGTATTTCTCAAAACAATGATGAACCACATTGAATTATTTAGAATATAGTATGAGGATGATTCAAAATACACTCATCCAATAAAATTTGAACAAGTTTTTATGATATTTTAAACCTTATCTCATAGTTTTTATCCTCTCATTAACTCTTATAACAATTATCGTGGTGAAAATGTTTTACCAAGGTTATTATTAATAATGACCAAAAATGAAATTAAAATTATTATGAAATTTGAATCTATTTATTCAAAATATGAAATAAAATTTTCTATTTTTAATTTTTATAAGTGGTAATATTTAATTTTAATATAAATACGCAAACCATAATAAAGGAAGCTTATTGAAAAATTCTTTTTTAAGCATAAAAATTATTTTATAAAAAAATAAAGTATTATGATGATTAATATAGAACTAATTGAATTAATTTAAATAAAATATAAATATTTTATATTCCAAAAAATACAAAATAGAAAAATCCTTTTAAATACTTGATTAAAATAAAGTAACCAAAACATTTTTTATTTGAATAAAATCATTACTTAAAATTTTAAAATATTAAAAATAGATTTCTAATCTAAAATTTATATTTTAAAATTTATTATATTAATTTTAAATATATATTTATTCTATATAATAAGGTTTCATAAACTTTCAAGTCTTTATTACATGGTGACAATTTCATAAAATTGACAATGCTTTAAAAATCGGTATTTTTCATTACTTACTTTAAAATAAATTATTTCTGAAAAATTCCAAGAAAATTATCTTAAAATTATTTTAAATAGATAATTTCAAAAATAGTGTCTATTTTTTCAAATACCATTTATAAAATTGGTATAAATTAATTCATAATATCCTTACACAAACTAAAATAAATACCATTTTTGAAGAAAATCTATTTTTGAAGTATAAAAAGAATTTATAATTATTAATTATCTAGTAATAACGATTATTTAAATGTTACTTATTTTGTTAAAAATATTATCTATACATTTCATTAAAATTATTCATCTATAGTGATTAACTTATTATATTTTGATAAAGTTATTATGCTCATAAATCAGTTTTTTGAAAAATATCTCATTTAATCTTATATAACCTTATTTAAAATTTGCATTCTTATTTACTAGGAAATAATCAATATATTTTTATTAAGAAATAAACCATATATATATATATCATAATATAGTTACTCTTGTTTATAACCACCAATACAATGGTTAGGTTATAGAATTCATATTTAAATAATAATATTTCTATATTATTTCATTGTTCATTTAAGATCGATGCTTCATATAATAAACACTATCAAACATAACATTCATTTAAAGTAATATAAACTAAAATCAAGAGGTGTTACATCATAGTTAATTTTACATATTTTCTATGATACCTTTACATATTCCATACCTTATAAAATTTCAGTTCTAACTAAAAATTTCACAACATATTTAAATTATCATATAATCTCTTCAGAATTTCTTAGATACTATTTAATCACTCTAACACATGTTAAAAAAATTATAAAATTATTCCAGGGATATTTCATCATGGATAAAAAAAATATTATACTCCTTCAAAAATTATATGGGTTCTTCATTCCCTCCCTTTGGATTTGATGTCAACACTAACTACTCACACCAAACACCATCAAATCACCAGGAAAAGAAAATTATGGACAGTTGATTTTGATACCCCCTAAATCAATATAGTCACTTATACCACTTTTAGAAGTAGTAATATATTTTTATTTAATAAAGGTAATAAGAGTTTTGTACCTTTCACCCCCTTTGACAATAAAATCCAAAAGAATATGGGTCAACCCAAAATGCCTCAAGTTAGAGGGAAGTGATGGACATGAATGTTTAGGTTCAATCCTTAAAATATATAATTGGGCATGGAATTAGTGAATATATCAACAATTTTATCCCTTTTAGAAATAAATTTAATCCTCACATATCTATTTGTAACCTTCTATTTCATAAAATGATATATGATATCATTGTGTTTAGATCTAGAGTTTTTAATTTCATTTTTAGAAATATTAATTACACTTTTATTATCACATGTACCCCTCAAAGGATTCTCAATTATTAAATTTAAGTATTATAATTTTTCTTTCATTTATATCATTCTTGTATAAGAATGTGTAGATACTACATATTCATCCTTAATAGTGTTTGAATTCACTAAAATTTTCTTTTTATAGTGCCAACTCACACAACTTTATCCTAGAAAGAATGTATCAGCTGATGTGGATTTTCTTTCATCGTAATCTCTAGACTAATCAACATTAGTGTACCAAAATAGATTCACATTATTATATATTTTTTGTAGCATCCCAAAATTCATAGTCTCTTTAATATATCTGTTGACTTTCTTAAAAACTAAAATTTGTGATTATTTTAGATCACATTGATACACAACACCCAATTTCACCACATAAAAATTTTCAGGTTGGGAGGTAGTGAGAAAAAACAATATTTCAATTATTTTTTTGAACCCCCTTTGGTTCACAATTTTACCAACACCATCTTTTCTTAGATTTATCCCAACTTTCATGGGTATGGAAACTAATTTGGAATCTTCCATTCCAAATTTATTTAAAAATTCCTTATTACATTCTTTCTTGGGAAAGAATGATAATATTTTCATTTTGTTTAACATAGAAGACCTAGAATAAAATCATATCACTATCAATAGAATTTTTAAAATTTTATTTTATTTTACTTGTAAAATCTTCACAATCATTATACTTGTCTCTAGAAAAAATGATGTCATTAAGATAAAAAATGATAATAAGAGTACCTATGGTCTTGAATACTAGGCTCTAGGGGCCTATTTTATCCCTTATAGAGAATTATTCAGCATTTACACCATGGTTTCTTCATTAAAAATAATAAAACCTTAACATTGTTCAATATATACTCCTTTTATAAGTTATCCATTAAAGAAAGTATACTTCACATCCATTTGATAGATCTTATAATTCATGTGAGACAAAATAAATAAGATCATTTTTATCGATTCAAGTCTTACAACATTGAAAAACGTCTCTTCAAAATAAGATACATTAATATGATATAATCCTTTGAGAAAAAATAAATAAGATCATTTTCACCTATGGTCTTGGAATAATATTCCAATTGGAATTATTTTCTAACTGATACAACTCCTCATTCATTTAATCTATCCATTATTTATACTCAACAACCATAGTAATTTATTATTCTTTAATTTGAGAAATGAGGTCTCTTTGGTTGTCAAATATGAACATTCATCTAGTCTAAATTGGTGTTTTCTAGTTTCTAATTATATTTTAAGTTCCACATGATTATTATACCTCTGATGTTTCATTATATGTTCATCATTATCACCTTCATATTTATAATTTTGATCCGAATCAATACCAACACTATCTAGTTCATCCCTTTTTTATTCACTTCTTACCTTTCTATATCTCTACATGATTTCCAATTAAGAAATTTCAAATTATTGTCCATTTTATAAATTAAAACTATTTTTTATTTTTGATAATCATTACATATTAAACATGCAACAATTTTTTCAGCCTATTTTTTTTCTAGCCTATGTAGCCTCGACCATTAGATAAATATCCTATGAATACCCCTTCTTTATCCTTATCATCAAATATTCCTAGATCTAAATTTTTGATCTTGATAAAACATAGAATAACAAATACTTTGAATTATTTCAATGTAGGATTATATTTTCTTACTAAATTTCATATGGATCCATGTTTTATTCAAGCCTAAACGAGCACCTATTTTGAATTTTCATAGCTATAATCATATATTATCTTTTAAAAAACATTGAGATATTAAATTATTCTAGCATGGTTCTTCCCATTTCAACTAATGTTTTGTTTTTTTCTCCCCATAAATCCTTTTTATGGGCTGTATATGGACCATTATACTGATGTATGATACCATTCTTGACAAGATAGAAATCAAATAAATTTATAGTGAACTCCTTTCCATTATGAATTCATAACTTTTTGATATAAACCACCAAATATTTCTAAATATATATTTTTAATATCTTGATCATCTTTATAGATTCAAATTTATGATTTATAAATATTACATTTAGAATTATTGTAAAATCATTAATGAATGTGATGAAATAGAGATCACATTTAGAAGACTTATATCTCATCATCCCACATAAATCTGAATGTATTAATTCATGTGGCCCTTTGGACAAAATCTACCCTCTCTTTTGACATACTCATGTCATTTTACCCTTTTAGAAGGTCCCAAAAATATATTATTGTTCTCTTTTTAGTTGGGGTAAGTCTCTCACCACATCACCCTTTTAATTTTTCCTAAACTTTTTTGACCAAGATGACCATTTTTTCTATGACATAACCTATATTCTTATTTTGAGATCAAATAAAAAGTACCACATGAATTCCCAATTTGAAACAATCTTCCACCGGTTCTTTCTCCCTTTGTGATAACTCCACCATCCTTTAATCTATTGATTATGCCATAATTACTCTCAAAAAATACTTCATTCCCATTATCAAAAATTTTATTGATACTGAACAAGTTATTTATGAGTCCATTAATAAATATAACATCCTTGGAATTTAGTTTTTAAGCCTCAGTCTCATCTTTACTAATACCTCTGATCTTTAAAGAGCTACCATTTCTAAAGGTGATTGAAAATCCATCATTTTCTTCAATGTTATTGAAGATATTTTCTGTCAAACATCATATAATATGAGAATCCACTTTTTATCCCAAAAGTATAGATCACTAAGAGTTATATAGGGAGGGTGTAATGATTTAATTTAAAATTTTAGAGAAAATATAGGAATTAAATAAAAACACTTGTAATTTTTATAGAATTTAGGATCACAAAGATCCCATGTCTACTCTTCACACCCCTTTAATATTTGAGAGGTGTGGTATTTAATTAAATAACAATTACTTCTAAAAAACCCATAAAATTTGTCTTAAGATTATTTTGACATGGTGATTTTAAAAATTATGTAAACTTTATCAAATATCATTTCTAATAGTGGAAAAAATTAATAATATTATCCATGCACAAAATACAATAAAACCCATTTTTAAAGAAAATGTATTTTTGAACTATAAAATGAATTTATACCCATTCCTCATATAGAAACCACCACTAGATAAATGTAAATTTATTTTATTAAAAATATGATCTATAATTTTCATTAAAATCATTCATCTATAGAAATTGAATTGATTTACTTTGATAAATATATATTTATCATAAATAAATTTTCTAAAATATATATAATTTAATATTATATGATAATATTTAAAATTGGACTTCTTATTTTCTAGGAATCAATTATTACATTTATATTAAGGGAATTTTTTTTACATATATTTCATAATTTGGTTACTCCTATTCATACGCACAAATCCAATAACTAGTTTATAATGGTTATATTTAAATAATAAAATTTCAATAGTATTAGATAGTTCATTTAAGTTAAATGTTTCATGTGGTAGATTCTATCAAACATAGTATTCATTTAAAGTTATATAAACTAAAATACCAAGGTGTTACATTATCCCACATTAAAGGATATTACATCCTCATAATTTTATCTGAAGTCCAATAAAAAAATAATTTAAAACATTTTCAAAATCAATTCGAAGGGGTGGAATAGTACTTCAAAAAAATTTAATTTAAAAGGATCCCTAATAATGGAACCTTAAAATAGAGAAAAAGATTTGTAATTCGGAGTGTAAAAAAATATTTATGAGTGGTGAGATATACTTTTTATTCTTTCTGAATGGTTTTAATGGAACTACCTTAATAATAATTCCTTTTGAAAGGAATCTTAATTTATATGTTAAGAATATGAAACATATAATTTAATAAATATTTAATAAAAAATTTATATACCATAATTAGACTCATACTTGTGAATATTTTTCCCAAATAATACCTTGTTAACTGAGTGATGTATTCTATACAAGACATGATAGATTTTTTATTATCTTTCTTGAGTAGGGGAATAATTTTACCATAAAGATAAAGAATAAGATAAATTATACTTATTTTATTTAATTTTACAATTTCATACTTTAACTTAGTTTTAAGTATTTTTTCATCTCTACTTCATCTTATAACCATGATGAATTTTTAATGACTGAAGCAGTAAAATGAACTTCTAATGGATCAAATGATCTAAAAAAGGATGAACATTTTTTCTCCTATTTTTATCCATTAATAAAATTAAAAAATGGTTATGAAAATTTAAGACAATAAATAATATGAATAAACCATAATATTAATTAATACTGCATTAATCAATAATGCCTCAACAATAATAGTCAGAATTAATATTAAATAATTATATAAATAACTAACCTTAAACTTTTCAAAATTTTATTAACCAAAATTGAAGACTAAAAGTTAGAAATATTTGAATGTCACACCCAAGTTATTCATTAAAGGTACTTATATTTTATATATTTTTATCCTAACATTCCTCTCTAAGTCCCCCCTAAGCCCCCAAAAATTTTGGTGGCTTTTGAAGATGTTTTTAGGGGAGAATGGAGGGGGCACAGTTTAGGTTCATGGTTTTCCAAACAATGCACAAAAACCGTGCGCCTATGTACATGTCAAAAAAATGTTAAATAACTCTTTTTCCCTCCTAGGATTTATTCTAACTTGTCACTTTCTTCCCCCATTCTTCCATTTCATCCATGTAAGCCTCCCAATCACTTCAAACCATCATTTGAACTCCATTTTGAAGGGGGGTTTGGTGGTGGGACTTTACACAACCTCAAGTAAGTGTCTCTCCCTCTTAGTTCCTCCCCTTTCCATGAAGTTTCTTCCATTTTCTTGAATTCCTAAATGTCCTAAGGTTAGGGTTTCAAACCTAGGGTTTAACTTTGGATTTTCTTGGTTTAATCTTTTGTTTTAGGCTTGATCTACCCTCCTTGAGGTAAAATAGTGGTGCGATTGAGTTTTCGCACAAATGATTCAAGGTTTTAACAAATTTTGTAGGTGATTCCATTGTGTGTGAAATCCTTGTGACTTTTTTTCTGTGTTTATGGTATTTTAATGTTAATTTCATTTTATTATTGGTGTGAAAATTGGTTTTAGAGGTGTTTGTAAAGCAAATGAATATTTAGTGCCATTTTTATGTGTAATTGGGGTTTTTTCGAAGAAATATTCTATTTATTCATTTTGGGATACCCTATAATTGATTAGTTGATTTTATTGAAATGTATTAGAGTTGAAAATAATGTTTTGAATGTTTATATCCTTTGGTTGTTGCTACAGAAATCTGTTTTAATGGTGTTTGTGAAGCATATGAACTTTAATTGCCATGTTTGTGTGAAAATAGAGGTTTTACAATGATATCACTTCTTAAATAATATGAGGCTGCCCTAAAATTAATTATTTTGGTTTTATTGAAAGTTTTTGTGCTTTAATTTTTATTTTGGTGACTTTTAAGTGTGCACATTGTGTGAAAAGTGGGGATTTCAAGGAGTTTTGGGTGCAAAATAATGTGAGATTTTGAGAAGTTGTTTCATTAAAAATAAAAATGTTTTGTTGTGTGTTTTGAGTGGTATAAAGAGTGTATAGATACTGTATTGTTTTTATCTGACCATTAGTGGTGTTTTTATGTTAAAAGGGATGTGTGTTTCGTGCTGAAATTTTTTGAGCACAAAGGAGGAAGCCCGGGTACCAAGGTGGGCAGATATGTACTAGTACGACTAGTTATCCGGATGGGATTTGTCCCTGTTTCACTGATAAAATGGACAAAGACAACTCTATCTAAACTATTTGGATGAAGTTTGGGGACCAATAGGTTATGGGTATGTTCCCTACTAGTGTTTTATGCATGGTAAAGGATTGTGAGATAGATAATTTATACCGAGGTACGAGGTACATAGGGTCCGAGACTATCTAGTGCCTAGAGGTGTTCTTAGTTTTGGTGCTCATTTCATTTGTGGTATTTAACATTTTATTAGGGTGTGTTTTTCTGTACATTAAAGTATCTAATATGTATTATTTAAATGTGTTAACATTATGAATGTTTTAGTTTGAAAACTATTTTCAATTGAAAGTTTCATTTCTTGGAATTTATCACCGCTTTTCTTTACATATCAAAACTGCTTACTTTTCTCACCTTTTATTGCATACCATTTGGAATCTTTAGGTGGTATCCTATTAGTCTTAGTCTCACACCCTACTTACACTCCATGTGTGTAAGTATAATTTATTATGTTTGACTCAAGTAAAGGCAAAGCCCTAGGTGAAGGCGGTTCGAGTTGTTAGTCCCCTCCTATGGTGCAGTGTTGTGGAGACAGCTCGGGGGTGATGACCCCTTGTCATGTAGAGTCCTTATAGACATTTTTATACTATTTTTATTTATTTTTGGACCTCTTGTACTCTATTTAAAACCATTTATTCATATATGTTTTTGTTAAGACTTGTTTGGCATGAAAATTTCAGATTCTTATTATTGATTGTTTTTAATGTTTTATACTTTCATACTCAAGTAAATCATTCAAAAACCTAATTTATTGATACCCGGACACTTGTAAAATCCTGTGGGGATAGAGAAAACACTTTGGTCCTTCTCACGGGCTGAATTTTTTACTGGTATTAGTGGTGAACCAATTCGGTTCATGAAAAAATGGTATCAGAGGAGGCCAATGTTTTTGGGTTATATTACTATTTTGGGATGAGTTGGGATAGACAGGATCTAGGAATGCCGATGATTGGGGTTTTGGTCATGAGTAGGGTGCCCGGACCGCACCTCTTGTGGTGGACCTTGAGTCACCAGGGGATGCTGGAATTTTTTGATTGACTTCACTTTCAGGTTAGACGTGGGGGCTGCAGACCACACATGGACATCAGACGGGGGTGGAGTAGTTGTTTCTTTTATTACTGTAATGTGTTTATATCATTTATATTTTATTTATTTGATTAAAATTTTCATAATTGTGGTATTGACTATTTTTTTTGTGACTGTTGCATTTTGTAGCAACATGCATCCCTAAAAAGCTCCCATGCGCCCACTAGAGGAAGCCAAAGAGGGTTCTCCAACACCAATTGATCAGAGGCTAGTTGAGGCTGTGTTTCGGAATGTACAAGATCTAGAAAAAGGACCGACACCTATCCCATATCCTATTATATAGTATGAGACTGGTCCTAGGAAGGACAAGGCCTAGAAGTTTCTGAAAAATAAGCCTCCTACCTTTCGAGGCAGCATAGATCCTCAGTAAGCAGAGGAATGTCTCGAAAAGATCGAGCACATGTTCAAGTTTCTGGATACACCCGAGGAGCACAGGGTGAAGTGCACATATTTTCAGTTGAAGTGTCTTAGCCACAGGTGGTGGGAATCAGTTTTTCATACTGGGAAGAATGAGCAGATGCATTGGGGAGACTTCACGGCTATCTTCAATGAGCAGTACTGCCCAGAGGTCTCGGCATATGCTAGGTCCCGAGAGTTGATGGATCTTGTTCATGGGAATCTATCTGTGATGGAGTATTCAAATAGTTTTGCTGAGTTGGTTTGGTATTCTCATGAAATTTTCTCCAATGAGCAAGCGAAGGCCCAGAGGTTTCAGAAAGTCTTGCGACCAGAGATATAATTCTAGGTGTTATTGTTTAAGCTGAGGACCTATACTGAGGTGGTTGATCAGGAATGCATGGTGGAGATTGATCGGAAAGACAGGGATGGTTTCTCTGGGTCAATATCAGTAGTGGGGAGTGGAATCTCTTCAGAAAAGAAAAGAAAGCAGGGGGAATAGGTGAAGAAGGGAGGTGGTAGTTCAGAAAACTCTTCCAGGCAGTTTTCATCTGCAGCTTCTAATGCGAGATCTGTCATGTGCTACTAGTGTGGGAATATGGGGCACATCCAAACAATATTTCCACTTCCTCTGAAGCCCTATTACCAATGTAGAGGTATGGGGAATTTGAAGTGCTTCTGCAAGGTGGCATGCCCACTTCCGAGTGGGGCAGGGTCAGTGGATTTAAAAGGAGTGCCAACATAGTTAGAGCCATAAAGGATGGGGGGATATATTTTTGGTGACCTTGGTGGTAGGGATGGATCACCTTCTGGGAAGATCTAGTTTAGGTCATAGCCACAAACTAGCGGTCATCCTCAGGAAGAGACCGAACATCTCCATGCTGTGGATCAGGCACCAACAGGATCAGAGGTGGGACTGTCGATAGTTCGAGGTACCGTTTTGATCACATATTCTATAGATACTACTCTTTTTGATACTGGTTCCTTTTTTTCATTCATTTCTACCCATTTTTTGGACACGCTGAAATTTCCAAATGATTTATTGTCTTTTATGATGGAGTTGGTGGCGCCACTGTGAAAGAAGAAGAAGCAGAGTCTTAGGTGTATGTCGTGTGTGATCTCCATGTCATGGATTGGGATGGAGTGAGACCTCTTGGTCTTAGATATGTATATTTTTTATGTGATACTTGGCATGGATTGACTAGTACACTTCTAGGAACACATCGATTTCTACGGGCGATGAGTGATTTTCACAACACCTGATGTGAGTCGTCGGGTTTTTTGTGGAGAATGGGATCCTCAGTTAGGTTGTGCAAGACCTCCACTCTCAGAGTTGGAAAGTATTATCTTCCAGTTATCGTCGCTCACACTAGACGATGATGGTATTTTTCTTGAAGGTGAACTACCTCATGTAGTGAGTGAGTTTCGAGAGGTATTCCCAGATGATTTTTCAGGTTTTCCACCAGAGCGGGATGTTGAGTTATCTATTTAACTGACACCGGGAACAAAACTGATATATCCTACCTCATATCGCATGGACCCTACCAAGATGATGTAATTAAAGATACAAATATATGAATTGTAATCCAAAGGATTCATTCGCCTGAGAATCTCTCCTTGGTCTGCTCTTGTGTTGGCGAAAAAGGCTGACAAATCCCTCTAGTTGTGCATTGACTACCGGAAGCTAAATAAGGTAACAATTAAGAAAAAATACCCTTTTACTAGAATAGATGATTTTTTTGATCAGTTGAAGGGGGAAAAGTTGTTTTCAAAAATAGACTCTCATTCGGGATACCATCAACTTAAGGAGAAAGAGGCTGATATCTCTAAGACAGTCTTCTAAAGCAGGTACAACCACTTTGAGTATTTGTTCATGCCCTTCGGATTGACCGATGGTCTAGTGGTCTTTATGGTACTCCTGAACATGGTGTTCCACTAGTATCTAGATTCCTTCGTTGTGGTATTTTTGGATGACATTCTAGTATACTCTGGCTCGGAAGAGGAACACGAACATCACTTGAGGATCATCTTGGGTACTTTGTGGGATCACCGCCTCTATGAAAAGTTGTCAAAGTGTACTTTTTGGATCAGGGAGGTAAAATTTCTGGGGCATGTGATCTTAGAGTAGGGGTTTTTAGTGGACCCCAAGAAGATTAGTGCGGTTATGTCATGGGGGCAGCCGAAGAATGTGTTTGAGATCATAAGTTTCTTTGGCTTGTCTGGTTGTTATAGGCGATCCGTTCCAGATTTCTCTTTGCTTACTTCACCGATGACCGTGCTCACCCAGAAAAGGGTAAAGTTTGTATGGGACCCAAAATGTCAGGAATCCTTCAAGGAGATGAAGAGACAGTTGACTACCTCCCCTATTTTGATTTTTCCTGTGGCTAGGAAGGGGTACATGGTCTATTGTGATGCTTCAGGTATGGGTCTTGGGTGCATGCTTATGCAGGATGATCACATGGTGGCGTATGGATCTCGCCAACTTCAACCACATGAAAAGAATTAACGGACCCATGACTTGAAGTTAGTAGCTATGATTCATTCTTTGAATACTTGGTTTCATTATCTCTTTGAGGAGAAGTTTTTGGTCTACTATGATCATAAAATCTTGGCCTATATCTTCTCATAGAAGAAACTCAACTTGAGGCAACGTTGTGAGATCGAGTACTTGCAGGAGTTTGAATTTGACATTTTCTATACCCCAAGAAAGGGTAATGTGGTGGCCGATGCCTTGAGAAAAAGAGTTTTAGTGTAGGATTTGAGGAAGTCTAGTGATGAGTGGACTTTGATGGGACTCTTTTCTTAGATGCATGTGAAGACCAGAGAGCATAGTGGAGGTTCATTCTTGGAAAGCGTTCAGTTGACTCCTTCTCTCTTAGAGTTGATTCAGTGGGAAAAAACTAGTGATGATCTTTTTTAGTGATCGAGGCAGTTTCTTCATGGTGGGGAGACGTCCTCTGATTGTTCATTGTCTCCTGAGGGCATCTTGCGCTTCAAGGGCCATTCAGTAGTGCCATTATCTCTGCATAAGGTGGTGATGCAGGATAGACACCAATCTCAGTGGGCTATCTATATGGGTTCCACCAATATATATTATGATGTGTGACGACAGTTATGGTGGCCAACTATGTGATGGGACATAGCGTACTTTGTATCGAGATGCTACACTTGCCAGTAGGTGAAATCAGAGCATCAGAGGCCCCCCGGTTTTCTCCAACCATTACCCTTTCCTACCTAGAAGTGGGACGAGATCTCCATGGAATTAATTGTTGGATTTACTCATACAACTTAGGGTAATAATTCCATTTGTATGGTGATTGATTGTCTAACCAAATCAACCTAATTCATTCTAATCAAAGATACAACTAAAGTGGATGAGTTGGGCCATTTGTATCTTCATAAGGTGGTAATGCTCCATGGTGTTCCATCAGTAGTTGTCTTAGATAGAGACCCTCATCCACTTATAGATTTTGGTAAGGACTTAAGAAGGCCTTGGGGTCTCATATTAAGATGAGCACGACATACCATCCTCAAACGGATGCTCAGACAAAGCGGGCGAATCAGATTTTGGAGGACATGCTTCGTGCATGTGTTCTGGACTTTGGAGGTTCCTGGGAAAGACATTTGGGATTGTTTGAGTTTTCTTATAATAAAAATTACCAATCCTTAATTCAAATGTATCCCTTTGAGCCACTCTATGGTCAGCCTTGTCGGTCCCCCCTATGCTAGAATGAGCTTGGTGAGACTTCACTGTTGGGGACGAGCCTTGTGCAAGAGACTTCTGAGAAGGTCAAATTGATTAGACATCACTTATTGATAGCTCATAGTCTCCATAAATAATATTATGACCAAGGGCTTAGAAATTATGAGTTTTCTGTGGGTGATAGGGTATTCCTGAAAGTGGCCCCTCGTTTGGGCCATCGTCGATTGGGAAAGCAAGGGAAGATGACGTTGCAGTATATCAGGCCTTTTGAGATAACCGAGCATATTGGTAAGATGGAATATATTTTGGATTTACCCTCTTAGCTTACATCCATCCATGATTTATTCCATGTCACTCAGTTGAAAAAATACAACCTAGATCCTTCCCATGTGCTGAGTTTGGAAGAACTAGAGATAGAGCCTGATTTGTCAGTTTTTGAGCAGCCAGTGTAAATAGTGAACTCCCAAGAGAAGGTGCTTTAAGGGAAGTCTATTACACTGGTAAAAGTTCATTAGAAGAATGGTATTTATACTCATGATACCTAGGAGCATAATTCATGAGTTGAGGATGAGTACCCATTCTTGTTTTCTGTTCAAGCCTTTAGTCGACTTTCCGGTACATAAAGTTTTGATGGTGGGGAGAATTATCACAACCAAGTTATTTATTAAAGGTAATTATATTTCATATATTTTTATCCTAACATACCCCTAAGTCCCCCCCTAATCCCTCACAAATTTTGGTGGATTTTTAAGATGTTTTGATGGTAGAATGGAAGGTGAAAAATTTAGGTGCACGGTTTTCCAAACCGTGCGCCTATGTCCAAGTCAAAGAAAATGTTAAATGACTCCTTTTAACTCCCAGTATTTATCCAAACTCATCCCTTTCGTCTCCCATTCGAAAATTTTAGCCATGGAAGCCTCCCAAGAACTTCCAAACTTCATTTGAACTCCATTTTGAAGGGGAATTTGGTGGAGGGACTTCACACAACCTCAAGTAAGTGTCTCTCCCTCTTAGTTCCTCCCCTTTCTATAAAGTTTTTTTACATTTTTCTTGAAGTCCTAAATGACTAGATGTTAGGGTTTTAAACCTAGAGTTTAACCTTTGGTTTTCTTGGTCCAATATTTTGTTTTAGGCTTGATCTACCCTCCTTAAGGTGCGGCGGTGGTGCGATAGAGTTTTCGCACAAAGGATTCAAGGTTTTAACAAATTTGGTAGGTAATTCCATTGTGTATGAAATCCTTGTGACTATATTTCCATGTTTATGATATTTTTATGTTCATGTTCATTTTATTATTGGTGTGAAAATTGGTTTTAGTGGTGTTTTTAAAGAAAATGAATTTTTAGTGCCATTTTTATGTGAAGTTGGGGGTTTTTCAAAATAAATATTCTATTGATTAATTTGGAGATACCCTATAATTGCTTAGTTGATTTTATTCAAAAATTTTAGGTCTAAAAATACCTCTTTTAATGTTTATCTCCATTTATTGTTTCTAAAAAAATCATTTTTAATTGTGTTTGTGAAGCATATGAACTTTAAGTTCCACATTTGTGTGAAAATAGAGGTTTTACAATGATATCACTTATTAAATCATATTGGGATACCCTATAACTGATTTTTTTTTGGTTTCATTGAAAGTTTTTGGGATACTATTTCTATTTTGGTGACTTTTAAGTGTGCACATGGTTTGAAAAGTAGGGATTTCAATGATTTTTCGTGCAAAACAATGTGATATTTTGAGATTTTGTTTCATTGAAAATCAAAATGTTTTGTTGCATGTTTTGAGTGGTATAAAGTGTGTATAGATAATTTATTGTTTTTATGTGACTATTAGTGGTGTTTTTATCTGAAAAGGGATTTTTTTTATTTCTGAAATTGTTTGAGCACAAAGGGGGAAGCCTGGGTACCTAGGTGGGAAGATATGTACCAGTACGACTAGTGATCCAGATGGGTTTTGTCCCCATTTCACTGAGAACATGGATAATGAAAACTCTAAATAAACTATGTTGATGATGTTTGGGGACCACTAGGTTATGGGTATGTTCCTTACTAGTGGATCGTGCATGGTAAAGGATTGTGACATGGATACTTTACACTAAGGTACGTGGTACATAGGGCCCGAGACTATCTAGTGCCTTGTGGTGTTCCCAGTTTTGTTACTCATTGAATTTGTGTTATTTACCCTTGTCTTAGGGTGTTTATAGATGTACATTACAGTATCTAACATGTATTATTTAAATTTGTTAACATTCTGAAAGTTTTAGTTTGAAAACTTTTTTCAATTGAAAGTTTCATTGCTTTTCTTTATATATCAAAACTGCTTTCTTTTCTCACCTTGTATTGCATGTCCTTTGGAATATTTGGGTGGTAAACTACTAGGCTTTGTCTTACACCACACATACACCCATTGGGTGTAATTAGAATTGATTATGTTTGACACAGGTAAAGGAAAAGCCCCGGGTGAAGGCGGTTCATGTGGTAAGTCCCCTCCTATGGTGCGGTGTTGTTGAGATGACTCGGGGGTGATGACCCCTTGTAGTGTGGAGTCCTTGTGGATGTTTAGATACTGTTTTTATTTATGTTTTGACCACTTTTTCTGTATTTAAAACCACTTATTCATATCTGGTTTTGTTAATACTTGTTTGGAATGACAATTTCAGAATCTTATTATTGATTGTTTTTAATGTTTTATACTTTCATACATGGGTAAATTGTTCCCAAAACTAATTTATTGATACCTAGGAACTTGTACCAGCCCATGGAGATAGGGAACGCCCTTCCAGACTTTTCATGTCCTGTATTTGGTGTCGGTATTAGTGGTGACCAGATTCAGTTCGTGACATTGATCATATATTCTTCTGAGATCAAATAAACATTTATCTACAAACAAAAGTAATCACTCATAAAGTCAAATAACAAAAATATATATACCTTTACCATATAATCTATAATATATTCTAATATTTTCTATAAATAGCCTAAATCACTGTAAAGACACAATAAAATCACATATGATTCCAAAATTTAACTCAACATTTATAACTCAAACAAAAACCCATCTTATCCAATGATATTCAATTTAACTTAATCCTATAATGATCATAAAATAGTGAACTTCCTTAAAATTAAATTTAATCATTTATTCACCAAATCACCTTTCAATATCATGTTTATCTATATGATAAAAAATATGTTCCCATAATATAATATTATTTTTATCCTAATTAACCATAATTACCACAACATTAGAGAATTTATTAAACCAAAAGAACATCCATACCTTTAAATTTATGTCCCCAAAATTTTATAGAATTATTCCCTAAATAAAAATACCACTAAATTATATGTTAAAACTAAGGTTCGTGTATAACTCAATCTTCTAGGAAAATCTAGTAAACAACCTTCAAAATATCTTTAATAAAATTGAAATTAAAATCATGTGAAGCCTAAAAAGGGTATCTATATACATTTAAGATTATGATTACCCTTAAACTTATCAAAAATTATATAAGATAACACTACATCATTAATATTGGAACCCTATATGTAAAATATTTAATCATTTAACTTTATTTAAAAAGATTGAGACAAGATTTTCCATATTATTCCTTAATACTTTCTTCATACAATAAAAAATATGAATTATATCCTAAAATTAATCAATCTTAAAAGATTCATATTTCTTACTTTAAACATAAATAAGTCATACTTTTTAAATATAGATCACCATACATTATAATCACAATTTAGAAGATTGATTCCCCATAATCTACCTGGTCAAGTCCATACATTGTAAGTATTACTGAAAAGATTTCGAAGTTCTTTAACTTCTTTTATCCATGCATAATTATTAAATATTGATTTAAATAGATGTTGATAAAGATTGAAACCTCTAAATAATTCCATGTTTTAAATATAGATATAAAATCTCAAACACATTTCCCATAATACTTTAATATGTGGTTTGACTTGGATTTTCAAAATATGGGTTGGTGTTTATAAAAATCAAAAAAATTATATAACAAGAAGAAGATATAATACGTTCAAAGGAAACCTTCTTATGTAGCTGAGTAGAGGGTTGAAAATCCTTTTTATTAGTAATCCTTTTTAAAAAATTTATAAAGTCCCTTATGGTGTTTTCCAAAATGTGTATTATGATAGATTTGTTTTTTAAAACATGGTCAAATATATCCCAAGTTTCTTCATGATATCAATTTATATAAGTGGATTGGTATATATTATGAAGTGTTTTTTAGGTAAGTTAAATACAGGAGAATATTTATAATCAGATGAGCAATATTTTCCAATTATTATTGCAAGTGAATCCTCTGGAAGAGAAATGAGGTTTGTGTTTGACTTCTAGCCATCCATATTGATAAAGAAATTATACCCTTATGAAATAAATTTGTAAGTTAGTAAGAAATGATTTATTAATGAATTTAGAATGAACATATAAATAAATTTTATTATTATATCTTATGAATTTAATAATTTAATATTCTCTTACATTAGTCTAGGATACTTTTGATTCCCCATAGGTTCAACCTTGGTTACCTTAAATTTGTTTCTCTTATACTTCTTAAACAAATCCCAAAATAACCATAATTCATCTTATACTCTAACCTATATGATTATATAATACCTATAACTTATGATCCTAAACCAACATATTAACCCTTAATGTTTTACAAATACTTTAACAATATTCTAACCTCTAATGTTATCCAAACCCTTGCTCTAATACAAACTATAACAACCTACACATAATCATACAATAAATAAAACGATTTAGGTGATATATTTAATCACTTATATCCAAAATACCTTTCTATATAGGGAGTTTTATGGAATTATGAAATTTGTTACATTACAAAGTGAATACTTCCATATAATGTTCATTTTCCCATAAAAACGTGATATTTATAAAGATGCAATTTCTACATTCATGATAACTCCTGTAACTAGATATCTAAATCTATTAACAATATTACTTATCCTTAAACCTTGTGAAAAACATTTAAAATGTGTGATGAGAAAAATAAATTTCAGTAAGGGACATAAAAGAAAATAAAACTACTAGTTAAATTAACACCTTAAAAATCCATCATAAAGTTTTAATTTTTCATAATAAACACCGAGCACAATTATTCATTTACATCTCACTGAATACCACTTAATTTTTAAATATTTTTCATAAAAAAATCATAAGAAATCATAATGGAAAAATAAAAAACATGAGGGTTTCTTGGAAAACATGAAAACTCATGAATACCTTTTCTTGAAAAATAATCCCTTCGCTTTTTAAAATTTTATAAGATTCCATTAAAAATAATCACTTAATTTAAAAATTACCACATCTCATAGGATTAACCCATAATATGTATACTCTGTCACTTTACCCAATGCATTAAAGAGCTATATCGGACCCACCCATCACCAGAGTTATATTGGGATCACCCTTCATTCATATAAAATTTACAAGAACCATAACACAAATAAAACACACATATATTTTAATTTAACAATAAAACTCATTTTATTCATCATTAAATTCCATTATAATAAACACGTTTATTTATAAAAATGAGGATAAATATCTGTTTCCTAAGAAAAAACATTTCAAACTAAAAATTCATAGAAGTGTGGAAATAAAATATTCCTTGAAAACAAATGTTATCATTTATAGGAATATTGATAAGGAATAATGGTTATTAGGATGATAAAATGTGGTAATGTGGTAAAAAATAAAATAGCATTATTTTGTACCTTTTTAAAAAGTGTCAAAAGTGACCCATATAGAAAATATTTATAAGATTCCTTTTTAAAAAATTTGTAAAAAGTAAAGGATAGTTGAAGATGAACATTAAAATTATATGAAATATAAATAATAACATTATTGAAACATTATAAATATTATTCATATAGATTAAAAATAGTTTAAAACATTTAAAAAAATATTTTAAATGAAAATATCTTACCTTGAACTCTGAATCACTTCATGCGTGCATCTACCTTCATCTTCTTTAGAGAACCTTCCTTGGATTACACCTTAAGACTTTATAGTTTGGTATTTTAGTGAGATAAATACATTTAGGTCATGAGGAGAAGAGTTTTGAAAGTATTTGGATAGAGATTGGTTAATATAGAGTTCTTAAAGTATTTAAACAAGTGAGGCGAGGAGGTTCCTTTTTATAAGTGAGGGGAATGACACACTTGTAAATTCTCAATTTTTTAAAATTTATTATATGTCTTTCTAAAAAATAAAGGTTGATCATAATTAAAATATTTAGAATATTGGATGAGGATGAGTTAAAATACACTCATCCAATCAAATTTGAACTGTTCTCATGAAATTTTAAACCTTATCTCTTAGTTTTGACCCTCTCGTTAACTCCTTTAAGCATTATCATGATGAAAATGTATTACCAAGGTTACTATTAATAATGACCAAAAATGAAATTCAAATTATTACTAAATTTGAATCTATTTATTATAAATATAAAATTAATTTTTCTATATTTAATTTCTAAAAGTGGTAAAAATTAATCTTAATATAAATTCGCAAATTGAAATAAAAATAGTTTTTAGAAAAATGCTCTTTTTAAGCATAAAAATAATTTTGTAACAAAATAAAGTATTATGATGATTCATATAAAATTAATTAAATTAAGTTAAATTAAAATGAAAATATTTTACTTTAAAAATATTCCAAAATATAAAAAACCTTTTAAATACTTAATTAAAATAAAGGAACCAAGGTAATTTTTATTTGAATAAAAACATTACTTAATTTTCAAAAATGTTAAAAATAGTTTTTTAAGTTAAAGATAATTTTTAAGAATTAATTTTATTACCTTTTAAATATATATATATATATATATATATTCTTAAAAATAAGGTTCCATAAGCTTTCAATTCATTCTTTTATCATGATAATTTCATAAAAGTGACAATACTTGAAAAATCAATATTTTTTGTTATTCACTTTAAAATAAATTATTTATGAAAATTACTAGAAAATTATATTAATAATATTTTGAAATGATCATTTCAAAAATAATTCCCATTTTATTAAATACCATTTCTAAATTTGGAATAAATTAATCATAATATCTTCAAGAAAAATGAAATAAAAACAATTTTTAAGAAAATATTTTTTTGAAGTAGAAAATGAATTTATACTCATTAATTATCTAGTAATCACCATTAGATAAATGATAATTTATTTTATTAAAATTATTATAGATAAAATACATTAAAATTATTCACTTATAGTGATTAACTTAATATACTTTGATAAATATATTGTGCTCACAAATTGGTTTTCTGAAAAATATATCCTTTAATCTTATATGATCTTATTTAGAATTTGAGTTCTTATTTAATAAGAATTAATTATTACATTTGTATTAATGAAAAAACTTTATATATAAATTTCATAATTCATCTACTCTTATTCATACCCACCAATCCAATGGTAAGGTATAATGGTTATATTTAAATATTAACATTTTTATATTACTTTATGGTTCATTTAAGATCGATGTTGCATGTGGTACCCAATATCAAGCATAATATGAATTTAAAGGAATATAAAATAAAATCATGAGGTGTTATATCAGAGTTACTTTTACATATTCTATGACTTATCAAATTTTCTTTCCAAATGAAAATTCCATAACTTCTTCAAATGAGCTCAGAATATCTTCAAACATTCTCAAAGAATCTATAATAAATCTAGAACATGTTAAAAAAATTCTCCAATTCTTATAATGATATTTAATCATGGATAAAATAAATACACCTTCAATAATTAAATGGGTTCTTCAATCTCACCCTTTAGATTTGATGTTAATGCTAACTAATCACACCAAACAACACCAAATCACTGGGAAAAGAAAATTATGGACAAGTGATTTTGATACCCCCTATGTCAATACACTCACTTCTCCCACTTTTAGAATTAATAATATCCTTGTATTTAAAAAAGGTAATAAGAGTTTTTTTACCTTTCTCCTCCTTTGAAAATAAAATCCAAAAGAATGTGGGGAAACCTAAAATGCATTAAGTGAGATAGAATGGATGGACATGCATGTTCACCCTTAAGCCTTTAAATATATCCTTGGTCATGACATTATTTAATATTTCAACAATTTGATCCCTTTTTTAAGTAATGTTCAGCCTCACATGTCCATTTGTAACCTTTAATTTAATAAAATGATATAAAATATCAATGTGTTTAGATATATATTGTAGCATTGGATTCTTTTAAATATTAATTACACTTTGATTATTAAATTTAATTCTCATAGACATCTCAATTATTACCTTCAAGTATTCTAATTTATATTTAATCTTGTTCATTTTTGTTTAATCATGTGTATCAACCACATATTCATCCTTAATAGTGCTTAAATTCACTAAATTTTTCTTCTTATAATGACAAATAAAAAAAATTCTTCTAGAAAGTATATATCACATGATGTGGATTTTATTTTATCGCAATCTCTAGACCATTCAATATTAGTGTACCTAAATAGATTCATATTATCACCTATTTTATATAGCATCCCAAAATCCAAAGCCTCTTTGATATATCTGATGAATTTCTTAGAAACCAACATGTGTGATTCTTTTAGACCACATTTATACCTAACACCCAATTTTACCACATAAACATTGTTAGGCTGGGAGGAAGTGAGATAAAACAAGATTCAAATTAATTTTTTGATCCTCATTGGGATTACACTTTTACCAACATCACATTTTCTCAAATTTACCCTAACTATCATGGTTATGGATACTAATTTGGAATCTTCCATGCCAAACTTCTTAAAAAATTTATTATTATATTTTTCTTTGGAACGAAAGATAATATATTATTTTTGGTCAACTTACAATCCATGTAAGAAACTCATATCACTAAGAATATAAATTTCAAATTTTATTTTTATCTTCCTTGTAAACTATTTACAATCATTCTTCTTTCCTCCAATGAAAATTATTTCATCAACATAAAAATTGATAATAAGAGTACATGTGGTCTTGAATACCAGGATATAGTTTCCTATTTTATATATTATAAAGGTTTATTTAGCATGAAATCCATGGATCCATCAATATAAATAAGAAAAACTATAATTTTGTTTAATATATACTTATTTTATAATTTATCCATTCAAGAAAGTAGAATTTACATCCATTTGATAGATATTATAACTCCTATAATTTGAAATAAATAGGAACATTGTTATTGATTAAAGTCTTATAATAGGAAAAAATGTCACTTCAAAATCAACTACTTTAATATGAGAGTATCCTTTTCACACCAATATGGATTTGTTAATTATAACTATAGATTTTTCATTAATATTATTGATCAAAAACCAATTGGTTATGATTAAATTTTTAAAATATGTTCCTGGAATAAGATTCTAAGTGTAATTATTTTCTATCTGATTTAAAGCCTCATTCATTTAGTCTATTCATTATTTATAATCAACAACCATAATAATTTATTATGGATCAATTTGAGAAATAAGGGATGTTTGGTTATCAAATATTAACCTTAATATAGTGTAAATTGGTATATTTTAATTTCTAATTATATTTTCTAGTTCCACATGATTCTTCCACCTCTGATGTTTCATTATATATTCCTCTATATCAACTTAATCTTTAATAGTTTGATCTGAAACAATACCAACACAAATTAGTTAATTCCTAGTTACTTCTTTTCTCACCTTTCCAGAGCTCTTCATGCTGGCCACTTCAGTGATTTAAACATTTTCTCCATTTTCCACATCAAAAAATTATTTTATTTTCAATAATATTCACATCATAAAAATACACCAAAATTTTTAGCCTTTTTTTCTTGTACTTATAGCCTCAACAATTAAATAAATATCCCATTAATACCCATTCATTAGCTGTATCATCAAATTCTCATAGATTTTAATTTTTAGTCTTGATAAAACATAGACTATGAAATACTTTGAAATAATTAAATATAGGCTTAAATTTTTACTAAATTTCATATTAATCCATGTTGGATTCATACATCAACAAGTGTATATTATGAATTCACATAGGTATAATCCTAAATTCTCTTTAAAATAACTTTGATAACTTAAATTATGCTAGCATGGTTCTTCCCATTTTAACTAATTTTTTGTTTTTTCACCCTGTAACTCCATATTTATGGGGTGTATATGGACCACTATAACGATTCATGATACCTTTATTGAAAATATAAGATTGAAATGAATTTCTAGTGAACTCCCTTTCATTATTAGTTCACAAATTTTTGATATTAACCCCCAAATCTTTCTCAATATCTCTTCTAAAGATCCTGAATATATTTATAGATTCAAATATATTATTTATAAATATCATATTTATAATTCTTATAAAATAATTAATGAATATGATAAAATAGATATAAACTTTAGAATATTTATGTCCCATCCGCCCACATAAATCTGAATATGTAAATTAAAGTGGCCTTGTAAACTAAATCTATACTCTCTTATGACATCCCTATGTCATTTACCCTGTTGGAAGGTCTCACAAATATTTTATCTTTCCCTTTTTAGTTGGGGTAATTCTATCACCACATCACCCTTTGAAAATTTTCCCAAACTTATTTGACCACAATGACCAAGTTTTCTATGCCACAACCTATATTTTGATCTATAATAACAAGTTCCACTTGAATTCCCAATTTAAAACAAGTTTTCACCAGTACTTTATACCTTTGTGATAACTCCATATCCTTTAAACTATTTATGATTCAAGAATTCCTCTTGAAAATTGTTTTATTCCCATTATCACAAAGTTTAATGACATTGAAAAAATTATGTTCGAGTCCATTAATAATTACAACATCCTTGGAATTATCTTTTTAAGCCTCAATATCATCTTTTGCAATACCTATGAACTTTAAGGAGCTACCATTACTAAAGGTGAATGAAAATACATCATATACTTCAATTTTATTTATGTTTTTTTGTGTCACCCATCATATAATATGATAACCCACTTGTTATCCCAAAAACTAAAGATGACCGAGATTTATGGGGGGTGTAATGATTGAATATAAAACTTAAAATAAAACATATAAATTAAATAAAATACATATAAATTTTATATTAGTTTATATCACAAAGATCCTATGTCTACTCTTCATGCCCATCTAAAATTTGAGAGGTATGGTATTTACTAAAACAACTTGATTTTTCAAGGGTATTCAATACCCAATTACAACCTAACTTTTCTAGTGGAATAACAACAACAAAACATCCTAATTTTTTATGGTAAGTCACAACCTAATTATAAAACATTTACCTTTTATAGATGTATAATCAATAAATATCATGATTTTGTGATGTAAAATCATAAACTAAATTAAAATTATATCTTAGTGGAATAAATATGATAAATAAAATGAAAAAACAAAAAAAAATCAAGAATAGGTGAAGTTAAATAATTGTATAAGATTAATCATTATTTGAACTATAAAGCAAGTATGATTAATATTTTCAAGTATTGTAGCTGCAATACATTAGTGAACATGAATTCAAAGTCATGTATAGTATATGTGTGTCTTGTATGTATCTTCCTTATTTTATTTATCACCTTATATTCTTTATGTTTCTCTGGTATCCAATATATATGAATCTAAAGTAGCTATACAGATTAAAAACCATTAGAATAATTCAAAAATATAGGAATAATAACATTACCTATAATTCTCCCAATGATCAAAATTTTCTTATTAATAGTCATATATACCCAGTCAACTTTAAAAGATCGTATTTTTGAATAAAAAATAACATTTGAGTTAAATGATATTTATTTAAGATCATTATAAATATTAAATATCTTCTAAATAATCTCTATAATAATAAACCTCTGAAATTTGAATAATAATGAAATATCATGATACAACTTTCTTCTAAAATTTAAAAATTTTAATTTTAAACAATCAAAATTCCATATAATCATAGAATTATTGAATAATTTTTAGCATGATAAACCATTTTTTAGCTTCACTTTTTTTCTTCATGGCATGATAATATTATTCATAGTGTGAATTTTATTTAAGTTTTTAAACAACCTGAAAAATAATTTTTACACCTAAGATTCTATCTTCACACTGTTACTTATATTTTTATCTCAAATAGGTCTATATGACCGATGAATGGAAATAGATTTATAGTGTGATAATTTCTAAATAAACTAAACAACTTAAATTTATCTATGTATGACTATGATTTGATATACACAATCACATCATGGAATGATTTTTCTCTCCATTTTATAATCTTCAAGGATTATTATACGATGAAAGACTCACAATTTTTATCTTACAAGATTGGTAATATATAAAACTAATAGTTTTTAATATGAAAAGTCTTATATTATAAATAATTAAGCTTCTGAACAATGATCAATATGAAAAATTCATTAAATTTCAATCGATACTTTATCGAATTTCCAAGCATAATGGGTAAGAGATAATTAACTCAAGTCTTAAAACAATTTTAAAAATTCCATAACTTTAGATGATACGTAAAAGTATATTTGAAATTATCTATCAATAATTTTTCAAATTTTGATATGTAATAGTAAATCTTCTTGGTGTAAATAATATAAAAAAGTAAATCCATTTTTCAAAACTGAAGAGGACTTAATATGTAAGAGTAATATCGTTAGAACATGGGAGCAATGCCTTAGTGAAATTTTAAAATTTAAGAGTAAAATTATTAATTCATAAAAGTAAATTCCATAAGTACATAATTTTCTAAACATCAAGTTTTTTAATTAGAAAAAAAATTTAATAAAAAATATTAAAAAATAATATAAATTCTAGAATAAACAATAATGATAATGAAAAATGATAAAGAATAATAATAAAGCATAAAAACACTTCAAATATTGACTTAAAAATCATTTAAAATTGTAACTACAAAATATTTTATTCCATTTAACATAGAATATGAGAATAATATAATAATAATGGGAATGAAATACATATCATGAATCCTTGCTAAATAAAATATCATAACAAATAACTGATAAAAGTTAATAAAATAAAGTGAAAAAATAAAAACCAATGCCTTAAATAAATAATAAAAAAAGTGAGGTATAACTAATTATAAAAATATAATAAAGAATAAAAGATCCAATAAACTCCACTATCAAGTATCCAGGGCCTGATTCTATTTCTTACTTTAAGATCCACCTCAACATTAAGTGACTTCTCAGCTTTATTACCTACCTAAGCCTTATTATAAATAGTATCCCAAAATTTTTATCTTGGAAGAATTTTCATACATTATTTTTAATAGTGACATTATTGGTAAAACTATCCATATATTTCATCTAAATAATCAAACCTCTTCAGAGTAGGTAAACTTGGTAGTTTTTTGTTCACTACTTGATTTTTATTATAATTTTTATTCCTTTTAATTATATAAATCCCCTTTAATTATTAATTTTTTTGACTCCATGTTAGTGAAATGTTATAATAGAAATTATAAGATTTATTACCTAAGGAGACACAACAACAAAAAATTCTATTAAAATCTAATGTTCTATAAGAATGATAGATATGTCTGTGAAAATATGTTTGTTCTATATGAGTTTTCCAAAATTTATTTTTCCTTTTTATTGAGGATATATCTATTATAAACTCATCCCCAACTCTCCTAGATATACTAGTGAGATTTTAATGACCATTTTCAGTCCATAAAAGTCTATTTTTAGTTTTTAGACCTTCACTTTTAGGTTAAATTGATTTTTTTCCATTTGAATTAGCATGACTAGTTTATACCATCTTCTTTGGGATTGTTTTCATAATAGCTTGATATGATTAATATAGAATATATAAAGCTATATTGAAGTTATTTTTCTTTTTTAATATATTTATATCTTCAAGACAATTTAACCATGTCTCTTTTAATTCATATTCCTTTGGAGCATACCACTATTAAAAATCTTTGAATTTTTTCCTATAAATTTTAATTTGATAAGTTTGATTTCATCAACATAGTTATTATATTTATTATAAAATTAATATTCACTTTTATTCATATTATCAGTCTATTTTATTAGAATCTCTATCTCTCTCTCTCTTTTGAGTTTGGTGTTTTGATCAAGGCATGCTTCAAGATACACTTTAAAAATGTGTTCAGTGTAAGTTTATTCACCTTCTTCATCATTACTTGATATTTGTTAAGTTTTAAAACATTATCCATAAATTTTATAAACTTTTTAGTTGTGTATTATTCTTCTTGACTAATTTTTGTGTACTTATCCTATTCATTACTTATCACGCTTCTTCTATTTCTTCTTACGAACATATTATTTATCTCAATATGCATCTTGAATTTTTTAAATATCTTACCCCATTTATTTTTTTAGTTTTTATTCTTGACCTTAACCCTAATACTCACTACTTAACCTATTTGTACAATAAATTGAATAGTTCCCAATTCCACCATATTTCAAACATTTCAGTGGTATATTTCCTTTGTAATTTCCCTTTACTCTTTAGATTTTATTTTAAAAAATGGGATCCTTGCTCATTTTATATAAAAAAAATTTGTAGATCATCAAGAGATAAATCATATCTATCGTATAAATTAGAGGCCTTTTTATCAAGTTTGTTAGAGAAATTTTTCCCTAGTTTCTTAATAATAGATGATCCATATAAAATTTATACAAACCCCTGATATTACTAATAATTTAATTTACCCTTGAAAAATATTCATCCATATTCTCATAATAATTGATCCTAATATCTTTAAACTTTAATATCCAAATAAAAAACATTGTGTCCTTTACTTTGAGATTCCCTTAAATTATATTTTCCAACTCATCCTATATTTATTTTTCTAGTTTTGAGTCCCATAACTATTATAAAAACATTTTTAGATAAATAAATTTGAATTTAATTCCTTTCTTTTACATCATCCCTTAGATTTCCTTTATCAATAAACTTCTTAGAAGCATCATTATCAAGTGGTGTAAAACCCACTGCAACAACATCAATGAATTTTAGGCCAAGATAAAGAAGTTAAATAATCATTATATTCTTCTAATAATGATAATTTTTTCTATTGAATATAGATAAACTTATGCTATTAATTGAATTTAGATTATTTATCTTCAAATTTTCCCAAAAAAGGATCACTTAGAAGAAACCCAGATTTGATATTAAACAAATTGAAGTGCACTGGAAACCGATGTAGCACTGAGTGGGGGGGATTAGTTTTTTTATATAATTTCCTCCATAAAATCACCCTTAGTGATTATTATAATTAATATTCTCTTAGTATTTGTATATCAACTTGAAATGTATATAAATGAAATAAATGTAACATAATGCACATAATATTTTTACAAGGATTACCCCCAATGTGGGTGACTACATCCTTGATGTGTTTAGTTCAAGCCCAACACATATATTTTCAACTGGTATGAACAAGGATTACATGTGTTTTGTGAAGTTATCATCCACAACCCAATATTTTTTCTCATAGTTATAACATCCCATTGATTATTCATACTGAATCGCTTCAGTTTACAAAAATAATACTGAATATAATGAGTATGATCACTTTGTTTTCAGGTTTCTTCCACAATTTAGTTACTTCCATAACAAAATATAAAAATACACCGAGCCTTTATAATAATCCAAATCAGCATGTACTCACTTATTTAAGATCTTCAATATTCATACCTTATAAAAGATCAGAATATTGGCCTTTAACTCTGTCTTCCAAAATCTCACTATATAGATTCTTAACATTGAATATCTAAACTTCCACAATTTTCCAATAGTATGAATAGGTATTACATGTGTTTTGGGAAGGAATCATCTTTAACCTATGAGTTTTTCCAATAGTTATAACATCCCGTTGATTCTTTATACTGAATCCCTCTAGTTTACAAAAAAATTACCGAATATAATGAGTATAATCACTTTGTTTTGAGGTTTCTTATATAATTTAGTTACTTAAATAACAAAATCTAACAGTACTATGATACATTATAATGATCTAAATAAACATGTGATCACTTATTAAAGATCTTCAACATTCATACCTTATAAAAGATCAAAATATTGGCCTTTAACACTATCTTCCAAAATCTCAACGTATGGATTCTTAAAATTGAATATCTAAACTTCTAGGATCCATAGTATTTATTATAAAATAAAAACTTCTAAAATTATAAGATATATTTCTCATGATTTGTTACAATTTTTTTATTAACAGCTCCTCAGATCAAAGCTCTTATATTTATAAGAAGTCATACACATTGAAAAAATCTGGTGAACTCAATACAGCAACCTCTCTATTTTTTAATTTCCCACATTTCTCAATTAAAAATATTCAAGAAAACATCCCACTAACATCTCTATACATGATAACCATAAATAAAGTTCAAATTTTCATATTTGAAAATACTAGAGTAATTGGGAAGCTAACCACTCAATTATTTCTTCTTTTGAATTGGAATATATAATGAAAAAACCTATAAAAATCTAGGCAATGATAATAATAAATAAATTTCAGGTATTATTAATATTCATGATTAGGTTTTTTGAAGTCATATTCACTATAATGAGTTTGGGTAATTTTATAGTTGAAAAAGATATAGCTTTTTTAACCAAATTGTTCTTCATGAATTATATAAATTTATATATAAGTTAAATTCCTAAATTTTAGTAATTTAATTTTATAACATGGAATTAATTTTCTATATAAAAATATAAAATTTATCTTTGGGTAATTTTTCTGGATTTTTTTAAAAATATTTATTTTTAGATGAATAGTGAAAAAATACAATTTTTTATAAAAAACTAGAATTTATTTTCAAGTATTTAAAAAAGTAATAATATATTTTGTATTGGTTTTAAAGTAAAATTAGTCCCATTTAACTAATATTAATCTAATTAATTATATAGTAATCATAATTATACATGCTTTCAATATAAAATCATTTTTATGATCAAAACATGTATTTATCTAAAATAAGGTTTGGTTGCATTTTATGAATTTATATTAAAAATAAATTTTGAAACTTTTGGAAATAGAATCTTGAAAAATGGATTTAATATTTTTAATTTAAGTTTTAAATTTATTAATGAGGTCAATTATATTTTTGGTCTTAATGAATTGTAATAATGGTAAAAATTCGTCACCACAGTAAAGGGTAAAACATGTTAATTAAGGTCAAAACTAAGTGATTAGGTAAAAAAATATTTTATTTAATTTGATTTTATGAGATTATTTATATCCTTATCACCTTATATTCTAAATTTAATTGATTTTGTTCCAATTTCCCATGATTAATACGTTTTTAATATTTGAATGTTAAGAATAATTATAAGAGTGTCACTCTCCACACTTATAAAATAGAAGCTCATATCCTCTCTTATTTACATAATTTTAGAATTTTACCTCAACCAAAAACCAAAAAAAAACCTTAAAAAATCCCTAAATACTTTTTAGAGGTCCTGGTCTCACCAAAGGACCCATCCTAGAATACTTAAGGAGCAAGAAAAATGATGTTTCCCAAAGAAGAGGTATACCACTTAACCGAGTGTTTTCTTATATATTTATTCTTCTACCTACTTCAAATATTCTTTAAAAAAGATGAAATAATAACATAAATATATTCTATATATTAAAATTATCTTATATTGATGAAAAAAACCTTTTTCATCTCCTTTTCCATCCCATGAGAAATAAAAACATCGCTTATGTGTATATATGGACTACCACATGTACGAAGCGATGTGTTTATTTTTTCATCACCAACTCATATAGATGGTTAAAATCATAGATGAAATGAATATATATATATATATTATATTTATGAAATAATTATTATTATTTAAATATAATATATTACTTACGTTTTTACCATTCTATCTGTTTAAAAATGATAATCTCGCTCATGCGTACGTGTGAACTACCACCTCAACAAAGCGATGTGATTCATTTTTCATTACCTCCTCACATTTTAGGTTATAATAATGGAAATAGTGAATAAATAATACATTTATAACATGTTTATGATTCAATAAAATTAAAATATTATCTAATTTATTTCATTTCCCCCATTAGAAAAATAAAAATGTCATTCTTGTGTGTATGTGGACTACCATCTCCAGGAGACATCATGCTAACTTTTCATGATCACATTAAATGTATGGTTTTAAAAGTATATTTAATTTAAAAACATTATAAATATAAAAAATTTGATATTCTTGAGATGATGGAACAAAAATACCACTGACCATGGTCAATGCACTGATGTTATTTTTAGGTTATAAATTGAACGATCTAAAATCGTCTCACGTAAACTTAACAGATTTTATAACTAAATAAAACATGGTAATAAATGAAATAAAATGAATAGTTATTATTTAATTAATATTAAAAATATTCTTAATCAAGTAAATAACTATTATAATATTATTATTTTGGATTTATAGAATGTATGATGCTAGACGAGACTTAAGGTTATAGATTTTTCTTTAAAATGTTGTTTTAAAATATTCATTTCAAATATTTATCCTCTATATCTATTCTCTTAAAAAATTTCCAAGAATGTAATTATTTATACATAAAATATTTTTAAATTAAATTTTCAACTTCTTTAAACTTTTTTTTAAAATGGATTTAAAAGGAATATTTTTAACATTTATTGTATGAGCCATTTTGAATTTTCTTACTAAAGTGAAAAAGAATATTTTTTAACATAAATGGTTTGAACATATTTTACAGCCTTCATAACCATTACTAATTATAAATATTTCAATAAAAGTTTTCATGGGTTTTCAAATAATATCATATTCCTGTTATTATGGGAATATTTTTCTTAAAGTATCTAAAAATGAAATTTTCTCCACATTTTTATATGAAAATGGAAAGTGATTTTGCTTATGGGTTCAAATGAGTTTTTAAGGGATTTATTATAAAAAATCCAAATCTTGAAAATGTTTTATTGCTGATATGGTACTTGATAATTATTGATTATGATAGGGGAGATCTATATACTCATGATGAAAGGTGAGTTTGACATAGCTCTCTAATACATTGTGTAATTATTAGTATTCGAAGGTGAAAAATGAGGGAGATATCATAGTAGGTTAGTCCCATATAATTAACTAGAAATTAGTTATTCTGATATTGGTTAAACCTGAGTGAACACAATTTATTAATATGATTCTCTAAGATACTTATTTCATTCTTTATATGTTTATTTAGGGATATATTTTGATTTTATGAGGAAATAAAATTTTATAAAAAATTAAAGGTGAATGGTTTGTTTTTCAAGTAATTTTTTTCAGGAGTTCTCATATTACTCATGTTTATTTCATGATTTTCATGATACTATTTGGTTTCAAATGTTTTATTTGAAAATATATTTATTTTCTCATATTTATATGTTTTATTTATTTTTTGAATGTTTTATTGTAAAAAAAGGTAAACATTTTCATGGGGTTCTATGTTTTTACTAGAAAAATGGGACACATTTTTTTATATCCCTTATTGAGTTTTTTTTCTCATCCCACATTTAAAAATGTTATTCATAGGATCTAAGGATAATTAAGAACTATATATAGGTCAATCTATCCACTATGGTGAACTGTATTAAATAAAGAAGAAGTTTTTTGAATCAAACATGGGTGTAAATTTAAGAACCTTTTTTATAGAAAAAAATGAACATTTATGGGAACTTTCCACTTTTTATGTCATTTTTCCCTATTTCTATTAAAATATAAAATTAAAAAATTTTATAAATACAATAAAGTGAAACCCTTATTATAAATTATATAATTATGGGTTGATTATGTTATGAAGTGTTATAGTTGGTATCAGAGAAAAAGTTTAAATAAATTTAGTAGTTAGGTTGATATAAAAAGACACTCTAAATATATTCTAAGTTATGATTATATTATCATGATATAGATTTTGAATATTATCATGTTTCATAATTTAATCTATGTCTATTTAGAATGGTTTTTTAAAAAGGATATAGAGAAGCTAAAGTAAGAAGGAATCAAGGGGATAATAACCTTCCAAATCAGAAAACTAGAATGGCTGTAATAGAGTAGTTTTTGGTAGTGTTAACTTATTTTACATAGGCTATTAATGGTGGAATCCAAGAAAGAGAGAGACTGAATTATCTATAGAGTAATATATCAATATTGAAGTATTTCATGAAATAACACCCACCATCTTTTGGTGGTTCTTCAGACCCTATGAAAGTTGCAAGATGGATTAATGAATTAGACAAGATATTTGATGTTTTGGGATATATGTAACATAAAAATGTAACTATTTATTATTTGTTATTTTGAAGGTGATTTCAATCGAAGATGGTCTCTGATTAAGAATACTAAAGAAAAATATGTCATTGATTCCATGAATTGGATGATATTTAAAAATATTTTTATTGAGAATTTTTTTCCAAATGTATTTTTTCTCAGAATGGAAAGGAAATTTTTGGAGTTGAAATAAAAGGAATAAAAATCAATGAACACTTATGAAGTAAATTTTACCAGACTATCTAAGTATTTACCAAATTCTCTTATGGACCATGGTAGTAAAATTGATAGATTTTACATAGGTCTAAAACCAACTTTATGAAGATATTTGGCCTCTTATGAATTTAAAATTTAAGAGGAAGTTATAATATATGCTGAGAAATTTTAGTTAGAGTTTTCTATAACTTATGTAATTTGTGAAAATAAGGGTAATAAGTGGTCAAGGTGAAAATTAATGGAGAATCAGTCAACCCATAAATATGTAGAATACCCCCCCAAATGTTCTAAATGTGGTAAATGACATTTTAAATAATGTTGGATAGTATCAAAAAAGTTTTACTGATATAGTAATCTTATTAATTTGTCTCACTAATACAAGGAAAAGAGTTATGATTAGACTTGAAAATGATAAAATAGATAGCTAGATAGTAGTGAGTTTTTTTATTTGCAATGAGTTTGGTCACTATGCTAGTACATTTCTGAAGTTTGTTACTGAAGGTGGGAATCATCAGTTTTAAAATAAAAAAGATATAGTAAATTCTTTTTATACCACTATGATAGATAATAGACAATAAAATGAAGTGGTGTTAGATATATTACTTATTTATTTAGATTATTCCAATATATTATTTAATTCAAGATCCAAATATTATTTTATTTATTGTGGAATTTAATAGTATAATGGAAATAAAATATTAAGAAATGAAGTCATTTTTTTTGTAAATACTCTTAGGGGTATTATTAATGAAACAAAAATAATAGTAATCTTCCTGTTATCATTTCTGGAGTGGTTTTTCCTGTAAGCATTTTTTTCTTTCCCATTGTAGAGTTTGACGTTATTCTGGGTATGAATTGACTTTCAGTTTATCAATATAATATAGATTAAAAAGATAAAAAATTAATATTCAAATTTCAGAGTGATTTTTAATTCATATATAATAATGAATTTGTAACTTCAATAAGATATAATGAAGTTGACAAACTTACAAAATATGGGAGTGAATTTTTTCTTGCATATTTTTTGAAAATAAGAAAAATGTTAAAATTAGTGACGCTCCAGTAGTAAATGAATATATGAATTTATTTCCTAATGATTTTACTGATTTTATTCCTGAAAGGGAGGTTGAATTCACTATTTACTTAGTTTATGATGCTAAACCCATTTCAAAACTTCCTTATTGAATGGATCTAATAGAAATTTCAGAATTAAAAAATTTGTTACAAGAGTTTCACGATGATGATATCATTCATCCAAGAACTTCACCTTGAGGTGATCAAATACAAATTGTTAAAATCAAGGATGATTCTATGAGGGTTTTTTTGATTATAGAGAACTCAATAACATCACTATTAAGAAAAAGTATTTGTTTCCCTATATTTATTACTTGTTTGATAAGCTCTATAGTGCTTAGTATTTTTTTAAGATTGATCTCAGGTATGGGTATCTCTAGTTGAAAGTGAAGGAGTAGAAAATTCTTAGTATTACATTCCATATTAGGTATAATGATAATGATCTTGTTATTATTTTTTTATAGTTATAAGAATGAAATGATTTTATTTATGGATCTTATGAATGTTGTTTTCCATGAGTATTTGGATAAATTTGTGGTGGTTTTTACTGATGAAATTATGGTTTATTATAAAATTTATGAGGAACATAAGAAACATTTAAGTATTTTTGTATAGATTTTAAAAGAAAATAATTTGTATATAAAATTTATCAAATGTGATTTTTTTTACAACGGATTTTATTCCTTGGGAATATTGTTTCTAAAAATGGAATAATTATTGATCATACTAAAACTCAAGTGGTGGAATAATTGACAAGACCTAAAAGTGTCACCGAGATTTGAATTTTTCTTGGATTAGTGGGTTACTACCAATATTTTTTTTGAAAAATTTTCTCAGTTATCTATCCCAATAACTAAGTTAACCTAAAAAAAGTTAAATTCATCTAGATAAAAGAATGTGATGAATGTTTCAAGAATTGAAAATACTCCAGTGTTAACATTTCTTATAATAAATTATTATTATTTTTATTTACATTGATTCCACTTTGAAGGGGCATTGTTGTTTCTTGATTCAAGATGATCAGGTAATTGTATATACTTCTTGTCAATTTAAACTCCATCAACATAATTTACCTACATATGATCTTAATCTTGTAGTGGTGGTTTTTACTTTAAAAAATTGTAGGAATATTTTATATTGGGTAAAATTTAAAATATATACTATCCATAAAATTTTAATTTATACATTTACCAAAAAATAGTTAAATATAAGGAATAGAATTTAGTTACAACTAATAAAGGATTGTGATTGAACAATTCATTATCATCAGGGTGAAGAAAACACATAACTTGATGCCTTGAGTTGAAAATATAATGTATCATTAACCATGATTAATTTGGAAAATGATCCTATGGTTAATGATTTAAGGAATGCTTCCTTAGAAATTTTTTATATAGGAACTCCCTCTCTTTTGGTTCAGGTGTCATTACCATCATTTTTGTGATGAAAAATTAAGCATGCTCAAAAAGAAGATTGTGATTTTTATAAAATCATAGAATTGGTTAGGAAAGGATTTTTTTTTCTGAATTTATCATTGAAAAATAAGGTGTTATGATATTTATAGAGATGTTTTGTGTTCCTAGTGATTTTTAGTTAATTAATTTTTTTAATGAATCTCACAACTCTCCATCTTCAGTTCATCCCAAAAATACTAAGATGAATAAAGACCTTTAAAAATATCTTTGGTGGGGTGGAATGAAGAAAGATATTTATGATTTTATCATGAAATTTCTGACTTTTCAAAAGGATAAAGATGAACTATAACTACCAAAGAATATTCTTAATTATATTCCAGTTCCTGAATGAAAATGATAGAATATATCCATGGATTATGTGATCGGATTAAAAAATAAATCTAAAGGAAATAATATGATTTGGGTTATTACTGATTGTTTGACTAAATCTATAAATTTTAATCCTATTTGAAATACTATATATTTGGATAAAACATCTTGAATTTATCATAAGGATATTTCCAGATTACATGGATTCCCTCTCTCCATTGTATCTAATAATGACCCCAGATTTACCCAATTTATTTAGGAAGGACTTCATAATTCATTGAGTACTAAATTAAATTTTAGTAATCCTCAATATAATGGGAAGTTTTAGTGAATGATTTATACTTTGGAAGATATTATTTTTGATTTATAATTATATCACTAGGGAATTTTTTATTAACAATTTTCATTGGTGTAATTTTATTATAATAATAATTTTCATTCTAGTATATAGATGGATCCTTTTGAGGCATTACATGGAATAAAGTGTAAAAATTTAAAATATTGGGATAAAGTTAGTGAAAGGATGTTTTTGGGACAAAAATTGGTAGAATGGATGGTTGAGAAAGTAAATATGATTCAAAAATATATAAAGGAAGCTTAAAGAAAGAAATAAAGTAATAAAAATAATCAAAGGATGAATCTTCTATTTCAGGTATAAAATCATGTTTTCCTTAATGTGTCTCCTTGGAAAAGTTCTATGAATTTTGGAATGAAAGGAAAATTAAGTACATGATATATTGGTCTATATTAAATTCAAGAAAATATGGGATCATTTTCATAATAAGTGGCCTTACCACTTGTTTTATCTTAGGTATATGATGTGTTTCATTTTTCATTGTTAAGGAAATAGGTACCTAATGAATCTTAGGTCTCGATTCCTCAAGTAGTTTAGTTGGAATAAAATCATTCTTATTAGAAAAATCCAGTTCAAATTATAGATCATAGATTGAAATTTTTATAGAATAAGGTGACTCATATGGTTAATGTTTTATAGAAAAACCATACGATTGAAGAAGTAACATAGGAATCAGAAATAACTATGAAGGAAAAATAATCTAAATTTTTTAAGTAATGAATAAAATTGAGAGGGTGAAATTTATTAAAGGGGAAATAATATTAGAACCCTTGTAATTTTAATAATAAATAAATTTTAAATATTATTAATATTCATTATTATATTTTATAGATTCATAATCACTATATTTATTTCAATCAATTTTTTAGTAGAAAAAGAAATAGCCTTTTTCTAACCAAATTACTATTCATTTATTATATAGTTTTTTTTAAATGTTAAATTTATAAAATTTAGGATATTAATTTGATAAAATGGACATCATTTTTATAGCAAAATTATTAAATTTATCTTAGGGTTAATTTTTGGTATTTTTGTTGTTGAAAATATTAATTTTTGGGTGAATAGTGAAAAAATACCAATTATTATAACAAACTAGAATATACTTTCAAGTATTGAAAAATGTAACATTATATTTCTTAATTTTTTTAATTTAAAATAAGTTTTATTTATGAAAAATAATCAAATTAATTATATAGGAATCATAATTATACATGATTTTGGTATAAAATCATTTTTATGCTTAGAACGATTATTTTTATAAAAATGTTTTTTCGTTTCATTTCATGAGATTATATTAAAAGAAAATTCTACCAAACATAGAAATTGAATATTGAAAATGTATTTAATATTTATGATCATTCGGTTCATGTTTATTAATGATTCAAATATCATTTTTGGTCTTAATGAATAGTTACCATGGTAAATATTTGTCACCACGGTAAAAGGTAAAATGAGTTAATTAAGGTTAAAACTATGTGATAAGGTCACTAAAGATTATATTTATTTTATTGGATTATATGATTTCAAAAATTATCATCTTATATTATAAATATAATTTATTTGGTTCCAATTTCTTAAGAGTAATACATTTATAATATTTAAATGTTAAGAATAATTATAAGAGTGCGACTTCTCTCACTTATAAAAGGGAACTTCATATACTCTATTATTCACATACATTAAAACTTTTACAAAAACCAATACCTACCCAAATGACTTAAAAAAACATACCCATGTCATGGAGTTCTTGGTCTCACTAAAGGAGCAATCATATAAGGCTTAAGATGTATTCCAAATGTGGTTTCCCAAAGAAAAGGTTTACCGCTAAACCGAGTGTTTTCATGTTCTTTTCCTATTTGAGATCCTTAAAATATTATTTAAAAATGATCAAATAATAACATTAGCATTTTAATTATTCTAAAATGTTATTATTTTTATTTAAATACTTTTTTTAGTCTCTTTTTCCATCCTATGATAAATGAAAACTTTGCTCGTGTGTACGTGAAGTCTACCACCGCTACGTAGCAATACATTTCAGTTTTCATAAAAATGTAATATGGATAGTTAAAATGATGGATTAAATGAGTATATATGATATTTATTACATAATTATTATTCTTTAAAGATAATATATTACTTATCTTCTTAAACTTCCATCCATTGTAAAATTATAATATCACTCGTGCGTACGTGTGGAATACCACCTCCACGAAGTGATGTGATTCATTTTTTGTTATCACATCACATGGATGGTAATAAAGATAAAAATAGTTAATAAATATGAAATTTATAACAAAATAATTATTATATAAAAGTAAAATATTTTTACTTTGTCTCTTTTCCACTCAGTATAAAAATGAAAACATCGTTCATGCATACGTATAAACTACCATATCCATGAAATGATGTGATTCATTTTTACTTACCACCTTATATGAATGGTTTTAAAAGTATATTAAATGTAAAATAATAATTATTATTATAATTTAAAATTATTTATATGATTTAATAATAATCCTTGTAACCATGTTCAATGCACTGATGTTATTTTGAAGTTATAAACCAAACGACCTAAAAATGTCCAATGTAATGTTAATTAATTTAATAACTAAAAAAAAAATTAATAAATAAAATAAAAGAAATAATTATATTATAATGGAAATGAAAAATGTTATTAATCAATTAAATAGCTAATATAATTTTATTATTCAGTATTTATATAACCTACAAATCCATAGGTGACTTATGGTAAGAGATTTTTTTCTAAAAACCTTTTCAAGTATTCCTTTAAAATATTTCTTCTACATATCCATGTTCTTAAAGATTTTAGAAGATTTTTATTATTTATAAATAAAATATTATTAAATTTAATTTTCAAATAATTTTTAATTTCTTTAAAATGTTTTCAAAAGAAATCTTTTTAACATTTACCATACAAATCATTTTTATATTTTTTTACAAAAGTGGAAAAGAATGTTTTTTAATTTATACATCTTGAACACCTATTCTCGACATCATAAATGTTATTCATTATAAAATATTACTCTAAATTATTTCATGTTTTTTCAAAGAATATACCATTCCCATTTTTCTAGGAAATTTGTTTTAAGTGTTTTAAAAAGAAAGTGATTTTCTCCATATTTTTAAGTCAAAATGGAAAATGATTTTACTTATGCGTTCAAATGAGTTTTTTAAGTGTTTATGATGAAAAAGTGAAATAATACAAAATTTTTGTTTATTATATGGTAATTTAGCATTATAAATGATGATAGGTGAGCCTGATATAGTTCTCAAATGCTTTTTTAATTATTAGTGTTCGAAGGTGAAAAATGAAGGAGATAACCTAGTATGTTACTAATATTGAATTAACTAGGAATCATTTATTTTGACATTTTCTAAACATTAGAGAACATGAATTATGAATATTATTCTTCTAGATTATTATTTAATGCTTTATAAAGATTTTTATTGAAATGTTTTGATTTCACAAGGAAAGAAAAGTTTACAAACTTTTAATGATGAATGGTTTCCTTTTCAAGGAACATTTACATGAGTTCTCATATTCCTCATGTTGATTTCATAATTTTCTATGATAATAATATTTTTAAAATGTTTTATTTTATAAAAGGGGTATTTTATCATGTGGATATTATCACTCCTGTGTTTTCGTTTTGTCTTGGATTCAGATCAGGTTGGGGTTCAGGTGAGTCCCTCTTTAAAATTTTGTGTTTTATTAAGAAAAATTGTTTTTTTGTGTTTGGAGGAATGAGGTGCATGGGAAGAACATGGTTGGGACACCATGCAACTATGACCTAGTCACAACGTGGCCCTCCTAGTATGTAGGATAGATTAAAATATTAATCTTCATTATTAAAATTTTTATGAGTCATGCGGGGTAAACGTGTGGCTGCCCGACACATAAAATAAACCGAAACAAATGGTTTAACAATAATAAAAATATTATTATTTTTGCGAAGAAAATGATAACATTATTATTAAGATTTTTATTTTATTATTTTATTATTAAAAGTATTATTATTAGTAATAATGAAATGAATGTTATATAAATTTTAACATTATGTAAATTATTATTATCAAGGATATTAGTAATTATTATAGTACTATTTTTTATTATTTTATATTATATTTAATTGTGGTTATATTATTATTATTATTTTTATATTATTATTAATATTATTAAAATTATTATTATTATTATTATTATGAATCATAATTATTGTTTATTAGGTTATTAGTATTAGTAGGTTTTTATTTCTTTTTTTACTAGGGTTCCTCCCCTATTGTTTTTCCATACGCCATATCCCCACCCCTCCCACTATTATGTGGTGGGACCCCCCATACCTCCCCTATTACCCTCGTGACATCACCCAACCAGGAGAAACCCTTTACAAACCCCCTCCCTTCCCCCCATCTCTCACCGGAACTACCTCCCAACCTCACTGGCATCGCCCCCTCATCTATGCCCGTCCAGCTGATGCGCACTCTCCAGTAAGACGCACGCTTCGCTGGCACACCCACATCCAACCATTCCTTCTACTAGCGCAACTCCCAATTGACATGACATCCCTCCCTAACACCGACCTCCTCCAGCCGAGACGTGACCCAGCTTGTGAAACCCTTCCCAACCACACAACCCCCTACCGACGACTTCTTCGGTGCCCCGCAACACGTCACTGATCATCTTGGGCACAACAACTAGTCTCGTTGGCCCCCCTACATCCTTTGTTCACATGACCTACCATGATCCTACTTGATTGGGAGTAAAAAGGATTGCTGGGTCGAATTAGCTTTAGACTCGATACCCACCACTAAAGGCGAGCATTTTGGGTTCATTCCAACTCGCTTACCATTGTGTCGAGGTGAATTGTCGATGCTTCTCTATTTTGGTTATTTTAAATAAGCGTTTTCTGTGGTTTTAGATGCATTCTCTTTGCTGCATCATGTTGGTGAGGTAAATCTACGATGTCGCAGTCATTGGCTTACATGCACTTATGTGCAAGTGCCAGGTGAATCATGTCATCATGATCAAGCTGCGAGTTGAGGTAGGATCCCTTTGTAATGCTCTTTAAATTTAAAAAATATTTTGATTGCTTTCATATTTCACATTCATTGAATATTAATTAATTATTCTTTTTTATAATAACTTATTTTTAATAAATTAAATGTTTTTGGTATAGAATCATTGTTTCAGTTAATATATTTACCTGCTTAATTGGTTTGGCGTGTTTTGTGATTAATTAGTGTTGTGAAAAATTATTTTTTTAAAGAGTTTAGTTTTTATTTAATATTTTGTATCATGTTTACACGAAATAAAGTGTGTTTTGATGGAAACCAATCTTGTGATGTCTAATAGATTTTCATAAATTGTATAATTAGTTTATTCTATTGTGAAAGTGGTGTTTATTCTATTTTGGTATTTTGTGGGTGTGTGTGTGTTCATAAAAGAGTTTTTTGAATGGGATTTAGGTGTCTAAAGCCATGGGAAGATCTTTATAATTGATTTATAAATATTTAAATGGTTTAGTAAATAATATAAATGGTGAAAATTATGTTTTTAAAACGTTTTGAGGTGCACATGATTTTAAATATAGATTTTAATGTGTGGTGTGTTTTTATGTCAAGTTGTGCACACTGAGTATTTTTCTTTAAATGGACTGATTGGGTCTTTAAATGTCAAGTGATTTATTATGGAATTTTTTGGTTTTTATAAATATTTTTGTGAAGTTCAAAGTGGTGATTTAAGTTTTTAAATAAGTTTTTTCACATTAAGTGCTTAATGGTATATGCCCCTTTGGCCATTGCAAGCATGTCTAGAATTTAAATGGTGCGCAAGATTGATGAAATGAGTTTTGAAATGTATATATGGTTGCAAAAGTGGGTTGTGTACTGTTATTTATTAAATGAACTGTTTTTTTGAAATAGTTATAAGGCCGATTTGTCCATGTTAGTATGAAGATGATGTTTGGTAATGTTTTGGAAATTGGTTCTAAGTGTTTTTGGTAAATAGTTAAATGTTGTTAAGTTAAAGGCCCATTTTGAATTTTGAAATGGCTATTTGGAAAACCCATCTTAGGTTGGGTATTTTTTTAGTGGGTTGATCGTGAGTTGGGAGGGTTCTAGGTATGGTATTTCCCTCATATGTTAGTTATTTTAAGGCAAGGGACTAACCTTGAGGTGGCCGGGGTGGTTCCAGTTTGTGTGGTGTGTTTGGTTATAGATATATATATGCGCCTTGTTGTTTGAATTGCACGGTACACCCCCTTGAGAAGTATACATGGGAACATAGCATAGCAAAGATGTTTAATGAGAACAATTACTTCACTAGTTAGATTGTGCACTGCTAGTGAGCCATAGCAGGTGGATACTTGGGTTTATTACTATGGGATTAGGACCCTTGATCTGTCATGGGTTAGGGTGGATGTGCGTTTGGGTGTTATCTCTCTCTCTCTCTCTCTTTTAAGAAAAATAAGTTTTTCTTATTTGGTTCTCTTTTATTTCTACCCTTGTGCCTTATTTTAAATTAAGAGGGAAATGGATTATGTTTGTTTGTTCTAAAATGATAAGTGTGGAAAAACTATATTTATATTTTGTAGTTCATACATGTTAATCAATGTTTTATTTATTCAAAGAATGTGCATTGGGAATAGAATAGTCAGGCCTAACTACTGAGTTTTAATACTCATGTCTATAGTGATTTGTTGTTTTTAGTTTCTCCTGTAGGTTCCAGCTCTAGTTTAGATCACCTTGGGTGAAGTTTGGTTTCGGTATCGGAGAGCGACTCATACAGTTACATGGAGTCGTGGTTAGGTTAGTCGTGTTGTTGATTGTTCTTTCTTTTTATTGTTGTCTATTTGTTTTCGTTGTTCTATTTGTTTCTGGTGCTTATTTTATTTCCACTAGGTTAAATTGTTCCTATAGTATTCTGTTGATTCCCTAGAACTTGTTGCCAACCCAGGAGGATCGGGAATGCCTCTCAGAACTTTCCAGGGATCAGATCAGGTGACCGGTTCAGGGTTGACCTGGGTTGGTTCGTGAAAAAATCGTATCAGAGGAGGTCGTCTCTTAAGTAGACCTTTCCTACCAGAGCGCACATAATTATTTTAGGTTTCAAGGTAGAAGGAGTAGGTTTGTCAAGATCTAGGTGTAGGAATGAGAAGGACGTCATGAACCCTTTCTCATTCTGAACCTCAGGTTACCATGGGATGTCCGAGCTTGTAGGTGTCCTTTGATTCTTGTGAACTGTTTTATACTTGGAAATGAAATGGGAGTTCGGGTAGTAGACTTCGTGAGATCACAGGGCCTGGCAAGCCATGTGGAGCTAGGGACATTACCTTGGAATGGTCTCTATGGCGGTGGTGTGACTGGAATATGACCACTAACCATATATCGAGTAAACCATCGACACTAGTTTCCCACTTGTGAACCATTTTGAGTATTCCTTAATTTTAAAAATTTATTTTGAAAATTCTTGTTTTGAATTGTGAAAAGTTAAATTTAAAATGATAATGATTTTTTTATCAAGTTCCTTGAATCTTTGCTTCTTAGTGTCCTCCCCCATGATGTTTCAATAGATCTCCAAGGTGCATCTTTGGGTGATGCATCTTTAGAAAACACTCCAGTTGATCAACCTATAGACTACAATATAGAATTCCAAAAGTTGAACCCTCCCCTCTTTTATGGTCAAGCGAATCCTCTCAAAGCGGAGTAGTGGATGCAGAATATTGAGAGATACTTTAGTTTCCTTGTGCTTCCTGAGTCATTAAAGGTAAATTTTTATACCTTCATGATCAAAGGCCCAACCTGGATATGGTGGAAGACCATGTCACGAGGAAAGTCATAGGAAGACTTTAATTGGAGTTCTTCAAGTCATCATTCATCCAAAAATACTTCTCTGAGATGAAGAAGCTGAGAAAGAGGATAACGTTGTGTGGTCTTCAATAGGGTGATAGATCAGTATTAGAATTATATCAACATTTATTAGACCTAGTTCCTTATAACCCATGGTATGTTTCAACTGATCCCAAAAAAGCATGAAATTTTTAATTTGTGCTCCAACCTGAACTACATTCAAAGGTGGAAGAACTCAACCTAACCACCTTTTCCGAGATGGTGAGACAATCCTTTCATGACGAAGTTGAGTTAGCAGGAGGACTAGGAATGAAGAATCCTTCTCTGGTCTTTAGAAGTGGTGAAGAGGATACCGATAAGAAGAATAGAAAGTGGCCGAATGATGGTGGTATTAGTAGGGGAATTAAGAGACCTTCAGACCTGAAATTAACTTCTTCAGAGTGAAATTCCATGTTTTTTCACCAATGTAGAAAACTTTCTCATAAGAAGCCGATGTTCCTGAGCACTTTGAGACCCTGCCACACTTGTGGCCGCTTGGGTCACTTGCAGCAGTTCTACCAATGTGTTTTTAAAAATCATCGTGATGATGTACCCGGCTCGTCGAATGTCACCTAAACCTGTCAACAGGAGTATGACAATGTTTGGAATCAATTTGGAGTTTACTCTCTATAGTGTACCTGGGATGAAATCGTCGTGTCTGATGGCATTTTGTGGTGTTTTTATCTTTTCCAATTACAAGGTTGGTTGTTGTTAAACCCTTCTTAACACCTATTTTAATGAAGATGTGTTTCATAAAATTTTGATTTGTGTGTTATGTTTGGGAGTTTCTAAATCCTGACTGTGAGGCAGGAGATGCTTCAATCATCCGATCTCTAGCCATAGGTATTGGAGTGAAGCTGGTGCATAGCCAGGAGAACCCCAGCGGGGAGAAGTTTTTGGTATATTGTCGGATTTATTTTTTATTACCTATTAATTGGGGCCTTCCCTCCCCGCCCCTTGTGGTGGGGGGTTTTTGGTCCATGTAGAAAGTCTCTGGTGTTGTATAATTTCATTAGATATTATGGTGGGGAGACCCATCACGGGTCACACTAAATTCAATGTTACCATATTTCTTATGGTGGGGAGTCCATACGGGCCTCCCTATGCCAATATCTTAGTTTCATTCCTAGTATTTGTTGTGGGAGGATGATGTGAGTTCAATTTGAGGATGGTTTGGGTATTGGTGTATTTAGGTTGGTTTGTGTGATGTGGGAGTTCTATTTCTTTTGGGATGATCAACTGGGGGTGTTCAAACTTATGGGGGTGGGCGGCACATAGCTTGAAGTCTGTATTAGTTTCTTGAGTTCTTTTTATTAGTATTTCTCTCATTAGTGGTGTTTTTGTGATCTCTTCATCTATAGTTATTTGAGAATCTCCTTAAACTGTAAAAGGGGGGGGGGGTATCAGTTTCTATTTTGGGGTTCTACCTTGTTATGGATTTCGGGGGGCGGAAAGCATTATAGTAGGGAGATTTTTCACACCTGAGTTTTGGTTTTGTCTTGGATTCGGCTCGGGTTAGGGTTTAAGTGAGTCCCTATTTAAATTTTTGTGCTTTATTGAGAAAAAATGAATGTTTTGGGTTTGGCGATGTCAAACACACGGGAAGTGCACACTTGGTAGACTGTACGACTACACCCTGGTCACCACGTGACCCACTCGGTATGAAGAATGAATTAAAAAGTTAATCTTCGTTATTAAAATTTGTATGAGCCGTGCGGGGTAACTGCGCGGTTGCCCGACACTTAAAATAAATCGAAACAAATGGTTTAAGAATAATAAAAATATTATTATTATTGCGAATAAAATTATAACATTATTATTAAGTTTGTTCGTGTTTTTATTATTATTAAAATTATTATTATTAGTAAGAATGAATTTAATGTTATATGAATTTAAACATTATTAAAATTATTATTATTAAGGATAGTAGTAATTATTACTGTACTATTATTTTCATTATTATTATTTTATATTTTTAAATTTGGTTATATTATTATTATTATTTTTAGATTATTATTAATATTTTTACAATTATTATTATTATTATTATTATGAATTATAATTATTGTTTATTAGGATATTAGTATTAGAATGTTTTTTTACTAGGTTTCCTCCCCTTTTGTTTTGCCTTGAACCATATCCCCACCCCCTCCCTCTACTATAGTTCGTGAGACCCCCCATATATCCCATCTTACATTCACGACATCACCCAACCAGGCACACCCCTTTGCAGACCACCTCACTTCCACCCGTACCTCACCAGAATTGCCTCCCAACCTCAACGACATCACGCCCCTCATCAGAACCTGTCTGGCCGCCACGTGCTCTCTAGCCGGCTGCGTGCTTCGCCGGTACACCCACACCTAGCCAGACCTCATGCCTGTGCAACTCCCGACTGATGCGACCTCCCTCTCCAATGCTGGCCTCCTCCATCCAGGACGTGATCCTACCCGTGCAACCCTTGCCGGGTGCGGACCCCACTGCCAACGACTTCTCTAGCACCCCGTAGCGAGTTTTTTTTAAACGTTTTTTAATTTTTTTTTTAAAAAACGATCAGTTTAAATTTTTTTGTCAAAATGCCCCTCAAAAGCGGCATCGCCGATGCCGCCTTTGCGTTTCAGGGCAAAGGCGGTATCGGCGGTGCCGCCTTTGGCCTTTACACGAAAGGCGTCATCCGCGATGCCGCCTTTCCCCTATATATTTTTTTTAAAATTTTTTATTTTTATTTTGTGTTTGTTTTTGTTTATATATATATATATAAACAAAAAAAAAATTTCAGTAGAATTTCTCTGCTACTAAATATCCAATGGTACTTCCATTACAGTAGTCTAGATTCTAACAGAAACCCTCACCCATACCTCCCTTTTATAAGATAGGTTTCTCTAAATCCATTCTGCATTTCCGATGAGGAATTCAAGTTTTTCCTTTCCTGCACATTATATTATGCATTTCTGATGTGAGATTGTGTTTCAAGTACGTGATTTTGAAAGACAATAAAATATATACTATAAAACGAATATAACTGGAACTTTAAACATTGATTAAAAATATAATAAATATTTAAAAACAAAATGAATGTCCAAAAAAATGTTATTGAAAACTAATCTATAAGCTTTCAAAAGCGCCTACTTGAAACTAAAAAATGGTTCAAGTACGTGACTTTGAAAGACTATAAAATATATAGTATGAAACGAATATAACTGGAACTTTAAACATTTATTATTCATATAATAAATAGTTCAAAACAAAATGAATTTCCAAAAAAATGTTATTGAAAACTAATCTATAAGATTTCAAAAGCGCCTACATGAAACATAAAAATGGTTCAAGTATGTGACTTTGAAAGACTATAAAATATAAACTATGAAACGAATATATATGAAACTTTAAACATTGGTTAAACATATAATAAATAGTTTAAAACAAAAGGAATTTCCAAAAAAATGTCAGTGAAAAGTAATGTATAAGCTTTCAAAACCGCCTACTTGAAACTTAAAAATGGTTCGAGTACATGACTTTGAAAGACTATAAAATATAAACTATGAAACGAATATAAATGAAACTTTAAAAATTGATTAAACATAAAATAAATAGTTGAAAAAAAGGAATTTCCAAAAAAAATGTTAGTGAAAAGTAATCTATAAGCTTTCAAAACCGCCTACTTGAAACTTAAAAATGGTTCAAGTACGTGACTTTGAAAGACTATAAAATATAAACTATGAAACGAATATAAATGACACTTTAAACATTGATTAAACATATAATAAATATTTTAAAACAAAAGGAATTTCAAGTACGTGATTTAGAAAGACTATAAAATTAATATACTATTATTACTATAAGCTTTTCTAATATGGTTATCCAGTATTTCAGTTTTTATTTATATTTTAGGAATAGTTTATATTTGATACCTTTCAAAGTTGACTTCTTGAAAGATATCATTAATTATTAAATTTAAAATTAATAACTTTAAAAGCATATAAAATATACAATATAAAATTAGATATGCAATTCACGGTAAGAAAGAACACAAGGTCCAAAAATGGTGTGTTTATGTGGAGCATCTGGTATTTGTTGCAGTGAATTGGATATCAAAATCAATACTGGATATCAAGAAAGGTTGAATCCGCATTTTGTTTTGCGGGAAACACCATCGTAGTGTCTTAAATTCAGCTTAAGTGTTCAATTTAGTTTCATTAAATCTGGACAACCCCTCGTTTTTACCGAAATATCAGTCACATATCCAAATTAACCCTCTAATTCTGACGCCCCTAGGTTCATACCGTTCGATGGGGGAGAGACGTCCATGGTAAACCTCCGAGTGAGAGTGAAGGAAGACACTTACTGTTATAGATAAAACCCTTCTACTGACATGAAAATTAATCATGAACTCACATTTCTAATGTCATTGACATTTTTTATCTATTATAACAGTTTTTATTTACATATATGATATATATTTTATACCTTATTATTTAAGTTAGGAATATTGTTTATTTTTTAAAGTTATGCTGACTTTAACAGAATAATTGATTATATTTTGACTGCTTTATGAGGGACACCTCTGATATTGTTAATGATTCTACATTTATTTATTTCTTGAACGTGTTTCATCTCCATCGTTATCTAGAATTCACCGGAAGGCATATGAGTTCTCAAAACAAATGTCTACTGTCCTACAAGTTTGTTTTGCATCAATCTTTCAGGTTTGATTACCCGAAAAACTTTATTGGTTTTTATGCCTTTATAGTATACTTGTATGCGAGTGTTTAGAATGAATATATCAATGAGGTCCTACATAAGGCTTTTGAAGATGATGAAGGATAAAGATTTGGTGATGAAGAGTTCTATGAGCTATGTGGAATCATTGGTGTTTTCATCTGATCAACTGGAGGCAGTTTGATCAGATGAAAATACCAATGATTCCACATAGCTCATCGAACTCTTTATCACCAAATCTTTATCCTTTATCATGATAAATGATAAAGATTTGGTGATGAAGAGTTCGATGAGCTATGTGGAATCGTTGGTGTTTTCATCTGATTAAACTGTCTCCAGTTGATCAGATGAAAACACCAATGATTCCACATAGCTCATCGAACTCTTCATCACCAAATCTTTATCCTTCATTATCTTCAAAATCCTTCTGTAGGACCTCATTGATCTATTCATTCTAAACACTCACATACAAGTATACTATAAAGTCATAAAAACGAATAAAGTTTTCTAGGTAATCAAACCTGAAAGATCGAGGCAAAACAAACTTGTAGGATAGTAGACATTTGTTTTGAGAACTCATATTCCTTCCGATGAATTCTATATAACGATGGAGATGAAACACGTTCAATAAATAAATAAATGTAGAATCGTTAACAATATCATAGGTGTCCCTCATAAAGAAGTCAAAATATAATCAATTATTCTGTTAAAGTCAGCATAACTTTAAAAAATAAACAATATTCCTAACTTAAATAATAAGGTATAAAATATATATCATATATGTAAATAAAACCTGTTATAATAGATAAAAAATGTCAATGACATTAGAAATGTGAGTTCCTGATTAATTGTCATGTCAGTAGAAGGGTTTTATCTAAAATAGTAAGTGTGTCTTCCTTCACTCTCACTCGGAGGTTTACCATGGACGTCTCTCCCCCATCAAACGGTATGAACCCAGGGGAGTCAGAATTGGAGGGTTAATTTGGATATGTGACTGATATTTTGGTAAAAAAGAGTGGTTGTCCAGATTTAATGAAACTAAATTGAACACTTAAGCTGCATTTAAGACACTGCGGTGGTGTTTCCCGCAAAAAGAAATGCAGATTCAACCTTTCTTGATATCCAGTATTGATTTTGATATCCAATTCACTGCAACAAATACCAGAATCTCCACATAAACACACAATTTTTGGACCTTGTGTTCTTTCTTACCGTGAATTGCATATCTAATTTTATACTGTATATTTTATATTCTTTTAAAGTTATTAATTTCAAATTTAATAATTAATGATATCTTTCAAGAAGTCGACTTTGAAAGGTATCAAATATAAACTATGCCTAAAATATAAATAAAAACTGAAATACTGGATAACCATATAAGAAAAGCTCATAGTAATAATAGTATATTCATTTTATAGTCTTTCTAAATCACGTACTTGAAATTCCTTTTGTTTTCAACTATTTATTATATGTTTAATCAATGTTTAAAGTTTCATTTATATTCGTTTCATAGTTTATATTTTATAGTCTTTCAAATTCACGTACTTGAACCATTTTTAAGTTTCAAGTAGCTTATATATTCTTTTTCATTTCCATAGACATTAAAAATATAAATGAACATAAACAATCAATGTCTATGTCTACGGTGAGAAGAGCCTGTCCCACATGGTGGTCTAATAATAGGACGTCCACGGTGAGATCTTTGGGGAGTCTGATGACCTAGAGAAGGATGGTACTCAGGCACTGGAACATCGACCGTCATATCCTCCACCTCTGTGCCAGTGGGAGAAAATGACAACTCTACCTCATACTGCCCTCTAGATCCTTCTCCCACCTCGGTGGTAGAAGGACCCGACATCATCGCAATGGGGAATGAATCATGTGGTGGAACTATACCCAAACTCTGTGATGGGTCTAGAGGACAAGGCTGTGATGACTCTGCACCAAAAGGCTGCAATCCATATGGAGTCCAAGATGGAGAAAACTGAGGATATCCCGTCAGAAAAGATGGATCCCATGACAGCTGAGGCATATCCTGCATCGGCTCAGACTGAACTACTAGAGGGCCGACCTATGCCTGTGGAACTGGTGAGGCCTGACGTGCAGGACGACGTGGTCTACGTCGTCGTGGTCATGGCTCCTCAGCAGCAGGTGCTGCAGGATCTTCCTCAGCGTTAGGAACCTGCTGTCTCTGTGCCGGACGCTCGAAGAGGATCTTGGTAAAAGCCTGGACAGATGCCCTCAGGTCCAGCGCTTCAGCATGAATGACCTCTTGACTGAATACTCGGTCCTCAGCCTCATCTCTTATATGAATAAGACTGTCTGCGCGACTCTCCTATAAACATATTAAAAATGAATTAGAAAATAACTCAATAAACATAGTAATATAATTTAATTTACTTACAATCATATGCTTCTCTCTGCCGGCTCAGGTAAGATATAGTATAGACTTCACTCTATACCATGGCTCATACTCATGCTACGCTGAAAGAGAAAACTGCATCGTAGGAACTCCCTGAATACGATACACTGCGCATCTGTGCTAACAGTCAATAAATACAGCATGTACTCGATGCCAGTCGTCATCCTGGCTCCCCGTCAGCTTCATCCCACGAAGCCGATCTGTCTGCCGCGACGGTGATGGAATCCGCTGAGTTAAGAGAAACTGGCGCATGACTCTGTTAGGCTGGTGCCACTCAACAATATGAAAGTTAATGAGTGGCACTACAGCCGTAACATCCTCAAGGCCAACCGTGCAGTATGACAACAACTGATCTATAACAGACCAGTATGGAACCCATGAAATCTGAAATAACATATTACCCGAGTTATAAAAACTCTAAACTAAAAAGATAATGATATTAAAGTTTTTAAACAGATATAGGATATATATAGATACCTGATAGGGTAAGAGAAAGTCCAACTCTAGCCAATATACGACCAAATCGTGTCTCGGAACCGCAGTGAAATTGTGTCGCTGGCACCACCTGTAAAATACAACATCAATAGTGATAAATAATGAGAAATTAAAGTCAATAACTAGCATCATAAGTGAATAGAAATGAGTGATCATACCAGCGTCCACGCGGAGCGTCATGCAACACCACCATCTCAACCGGCGAACCATCAAGATCAAGGCATAATCTGGGGAAGTGCTCCCATGCCCACATCTAAATAAGGATGACACATCCCCTGAGCCCTATGAACCGGCTGTCGGATATCCTGCATAATTCTCAGTATGTGTATGCCAAGCAGGCAGATCCCCAACTGTATGTCCCTGCCTGATCAAAGTCCTCCAGCAGAGGTAGATACATCATGTGCATGTGCATCCCTGAATGATCTGTACACATGGTCCCTCCAATAAGTCGTAATATATATGCACGAGCATAACGCATCACCGTCTGCTCGTCAGCATCATTAGCTAAATGCAGAATCTGTGCCTCCAACCAAGACATGGATATGGATGCTCCATCAGTAGCTCTATGATCAGACAAAATATCAACGCCTAACAAGCGCTGAGCCAGATCGGGCCAAGATGTCTGAGTCGATCCAATAACGGGTCTCCCCTGAATAGGAAGACCAAGAAGCACAACTACATCCTGTAGGGTGATGGTCATCTCTCCCTCATGCAGGTGGAATGTGTGTGTCTCTGGTCTCCACCTCTCCACGAGTGCAACTAGTAGGTGATGATCTAAAAATGTAAAATATGATACAACAAGACCATAGAATCCAGCACGACGCAAATACGGTCTAATGGCAACAGGAGGCTCCGTGTGATAAAAATGATGTGCTTGATGCACCCTGATCAATCGATCTGGACCACCATCTATCACAACCTGTGAACAATGGGTAGCCTGCTGACTGAGTAGTACGGTATCATTCATCTGCATATAAACAAATGAAATAAGTTGTAACTGTAAACTGTAAATATAACATCATGATCAGTAAAATATTTTGATTTGTCGAATGCAAGACATTTCATGTTTATTCACAACGTTTTATGAAGTTTTTTTTACCAAAATAAGTCATGTTCTTCAAATCATATTAATAAGATATGCTTTTATCTAGTATTTAGTGATTTGTAATATATGGTTTTATATATTTACATATATAAAACATTTGTCTGCGTTATATAGATGTTTATTATAAAGGGATGTGATTTATAATTTATATATGATTTCTCACATTATGGTATGTTTCATATTTATTGTCTCAGTCACATTGTAATGGCTCGGACCTCTCCGGTCTATTACTTTGTGAAAATGTGGTGTTGGAGGTGTTCCGGGAGGTCAAGGTGACTTATCCCCAACACTTTGCCAAATTTCCAGTTCTCTAAACAGTGTTTCCAGTTTTATGAACTGTATTGGTAGGTGAACAATGTTTCTATCGGTGAGGTTCAGTGAACCGTGTTTCTATCGGTGATGTTCTATCAGCGGACTTCTATCGGTAGACTTGAACAATGTTTCTATCGGTGGACTTATATCGATAGACTTGAACAATGTTTCTATCAGTGAGGTTCTAACAGTGGACTTCTATCGGTAGACTTGAACAGTGTTTCTATCGGTGATATTCTATCGGTGGACTTCTATCGGTATACTTGAACAGTGTTTCTGTTGGTGGACTTCTATCGATAGACTTGAACCGTGTTTCTATCGATGAGGTTCTATAGGTGGACTTCTATCGGTAGAATTGAATAGTGTTTCTATCAGTAAGGTTCTATCGGTGAGGTTTTACCAGTAGACTTGAATAGTGTTTCTATCGATAGACTTGAACAGTGTTTCTATCGGTGAGGTTCTATCGGCGGACTTCTATCAGTAGACTTGAACAGTGTTTCTATCGGTGGACTTCTATCAGTAGACTTGGAATAGTAAGCATGTTAAAACTTTTGTGACAGCTTACTAATTAGTTCAATATGAATTAATGAATCCCTTGTTTGATAATTTATAAAAGGGTTCTGAGTTACCCTCTTGTTTGTTAAAGGGCCCAGAGCCCATGGATGTGATTGTTGTTTTCCTGCTGCTTGTATTGAGCCTTTTTTGTGTTTAGTAGCATAGGATGCTTTTGTAGAATGCCTGAGAATATGGGAAAGTATTTCTTTAATGAAAGTTTGATTTAATGGTGAAAATACACGGGGATGGAGATACTAGATATTAAAGGTGATGTGAATTTTAAAAGGAGCGGTTGATTTTTCTTATGTGATGTCTTTTTAGTTTAATGTGGAATTGTTCATGATTAATTAATGTTTAATGAATTAATTAATGTACAGTGGAACTAGTAAAATGAGAATGGATTAATCTATTAAATCTCTTCAAATTTTTGGGTACTTTTAGTTTCCCCTTTCAGTTTTAGTACTTTTGCATGACATTTCATATATGTACTTGGGTTTCTTTTATATTTCAATTCCGAGTTGGAGTTGATTGGTGTCTATGTTATCTTTCTCTTCTGCATGTGTTCTCTTAGAGGGTAATGCCTCCCATTTGTGTGTTTATTATACCCTCGGTGCTAGTCGCCAACCCGAGGCCTACTTGAGGCGGGACTCGGGGGTCGTTATCTCTGTTCTCACATTGCCAGCCAAGGAGGGGTACACTTTGTGGGGAGGGGGTCGTGACACACATTATGTTTTAAAAACAAAGATAAAAAAAAAATATAAGAACAAATTTATAATATAACAATCTAAAAATAACAACAATACATCATTGGGCCTTAGAGTGTGAAGTCGACCCATCAATGTTAGGACATCGTTTCCGATTATGACCTTCTTGATGACATATGATGCATCTCAAACTCTGCCTTTGTTCTTGAGGCCAGTCCATCTCATTTCGCATCCTATTGGCCTTCGGTCTCCCACGGGGACACAATCGATTCTTATCAGGTACCACTATCACCTGACCATCAGGCATTGGGAAATAACGAAACTCGCCAATAGGTGTCCATGGTGCAGCATAACAGTTCTCAATGGTGTCCATCCGGTACACTGGATCAACATATGATTCCCATGATATGTTAATAGAGGCACATGCTGCGATGGCGTGTGAGCATGGAAACCGTAAAGCCTGAAAGTTCCCACATTGGCATTGCCTCGTTCCTAGTAATACCACTATTTTTTCACCAATGCTATTTGTGATGGGGTTCAACTTCTCTTGAACTTCAAATCGAGAGTCTTCTCGCCGAAATAGACAGACATGATAACCAAAAGCTTCTTCAATGTTATTTTCAATCTCTCATTGAAAATGTCTTCCATACGTTATCCCCTGGTGTATTCCATCTGATGCTAGTTTTTGTCTATCAAAAAAGTACTTCACGCAATGATATAATGTCTCCTGAACTAGGGCAGTTATAGGTAGCTTGCGCAGCCCTTTGAAGACACCATTGATGCACTCTACAATGTTGGTGGTCATGTGTCCGTACCTCTTCCCCCCATCATATTCCAATGTCCATTTTTCTTTTGGAATCCGCATCATATAATCGTAAACTTCTTTATTAACCTGACAGATTTGTTCGAAACGTTCTTCAAACCATCATTTATCCGACTCATATGCTACACATAATAGATGATATTTCACATATTTTGACTTTATTTTTACGTTGATATAAGAAAACAAATACAATACATACCAAGTCTGGTGATTGCCTTCTTCATCGGTTCGTTGTGAAATTTCTTATGCAAGTTGCTAGCAATATGTCTAATACAGAACCGATGATTTGCATTTGGATAACCCCATGTATCACGATTCGCATTGATTGACTCATTAATTGCCCGATGTCGATCAGATATCAAACAAACACCATGACTGTTAGGAAAATGATTACTGATACATGCCAAAAACCAACTCCATGATTCATAGTTTTATTTCTCTACAATGGAAAAGGAAAGTGGGAGAGGTGAATGATTTCCATATTGTGTTGCCGCAATCAACAATACACCCTTTTATTTTCCGTCTAAAAACGTCCCATCAATCTGAATGAAGTGTTTACTAAAATGAAATGCGGAGATACATGGTAGGAATGCCCAAAACAATCGATGAAATCGAACACGAGATGGATCAAGTATGTTATCATGAGACACATATTCGTTTGTATAAAGATGGAATACAACTTGGTTATGATGACTCAGTATAGTAATAAATTGTGGCAATACTCGATATGAGTCATCCCAATCACCACAAACCTTCACAATTGCTTTTTGTTTCACCTTCCATGCCTTATTATACAAAATCTTATAACCAAATGTCTGTTGTATCCTCTCTTGCACAAGGGCTATCGGAACATCTTGACATGTCCTAATCATCTCAAAAATAATGGATGACACAAATTCTGCATCCAATGAAGCATGATCTTGTGTCAAGCTTGGCTGAACGCAAGTATGGGTTGCCTCAATCTTCGAGATTCTCCAACCTCCAAATGCAATGTCCGGAATCACCCTCAATTAAAATCTACAATCATCCCCATATTTCTCACATCGTATGACATATCTTCTAAGATCTAATTCGTAAACTACATAGCTGCAGTGCCTCTCAATGTGAAATCTCTTTAACGTATTTTTTAATGCATCTTTACTTGAAAAATTTCTTCCAACATATAAAGTTTTGTCAAGCTCACTAAACCTATCTCGTATAACTCCAGGAAAATCAGTTGCTGGTGTAATAACATTATCTTCAAATTCAGGCACACATGTCATTGCTTCTGATCAAGATGCAAAAAGTGGTGGATGATTTATTGTAGGTCGAGTCTGTTGTATAACTACTGCATTTCTCAAAACTTTCGTTGTTCCTTCCTCATCACCACTATTATCATCATCTGTTTTGTTATTATGTAACTCCTCATCAGAAGTTGGGTTAACATGTATATCCACGAGATCAAGTAGGTTGTCCTCTTCTTCATCATTTGGAATAGTCTCAACTTCATGAGGTGGACTATCTTCAATGACCCTTCTAAGTCTATGTCTATGTACAATTGGATGTTTTTGTTTTACAGTAGAAACATCAACATATAACTCCATCATCATACCATACGATCGTTGAGAAAACAAATTAATTACTTTCATCCAGTGGGCATCATCAACCAATGGACAAGCTATATGCCACAATGTTGACGAGAACTGCAAATGTATATAACTCATTGCCTTGATCTTTTGATCAGGTCCTAGATTTAATGAGCCACTAATTCTGTCTTGAAGGTCACTTAGGGTTACACAATCACTTGTATTAACCACTGTTATTGGTTGGGTACTGTAAGAAGATCCTTGCTCAGTTTGAATAACCTCCCCATAGCAGTACACACAAGCAAACATTATGCTCTACGTAAAAAAAGGTTTCTGATCAAGATTCTGATAATGTAAGTGACATTGATGGTTAATAATATAATATTATTAATCCAAATTATTTTTAATACGTTGACTGATTTTTTATATTCAAAAAAACATTCAAAAATCAAAAGTTTTTATACTGTGAATATTTAATTAAACTATCTTATATCTTAAACTTGAATATTTCTACACTTCGTCATTCTTCAATCATTAGTTATTTCTTACAAAATTAATAATTTGTTAGAAGAGTAAAAAAATAAAGAACATGTCGTGGAAATATAAAGAACACAATATTTCGAGCTTCTGGCCTTTATTGCAACAAATTGGATATCGAAATTTCAGAACAGGTTCTCTGAAATTTTGATATCCAATCCGTTACAATAAAAGCCAGAAACTCGAAATATTGTGTTATTTATATTTTCACGACATGTTCTTTATTTTTTTAATTCATTTCTAATTAATCATTCCTAATATTTTTTGTTTCACTCCGTTTTTTGAGTTAGTGTTATTTTTAACTCTTATTTATTAATCATATCATTAATTCATTAATTAATTTATACTTAATCATTAATTTATTAATTAATTTCTACTTAATCATTAATTTATTAATTAATTTCTACTTAATCATTAATTTATTAATTAATTTATACTTAATCATTAATTTATTAATTAATTTCTACTTAATCATTAATTAATTAATTAATTTCTACTTAATCATTAATTAATTAATTAATTTCTACTTAATCATTAATTCATTAATTAATTTCTACTTAATCATTAATTCATTAATTAATTTCTACTTAATCATTAATTCATTCATTAATTTCTACTTAATCATTAATTAATTTCTACTCATTAATTCATTAATTAATTTCTAATTAATCATTAATTCATTAATTAGTTTCTACTTAATCATTAATTCATTAATTAATTTCTACTTAATCATTAATTCATTAATTAATTTCTACTTAATCATTAATTAATTAATTAATTTCTACTTAATCATTAATTCATTAATTAATTTCTACTTAATCATTAATTTATTAATTAATTTCTACTTAATCATTAATTTATTAATTATTTTCTACTTAATCATTAATTTATTAATTATTTTCTACTTAATCATTAATTTATTAATTATTTTCTACTTAATCATTAATTTATTAATTATTTTCTACTTAATCATTAATTTATTAATTATTTTCTACTTAATCATTAATTTATTAATTAATTTCTACTTAATCATTACTTTATTAATTAATTTCTACTTAATCATTAATTTATTAATTAATTTATACTTAATCATTAATTTATTAATTATTTTCTACTTAATCATTAATTTATTAATTATTTTCTACTTAATCCTAATTAGTCATTTATTAATTAATTAATTTCAAAATATTCAATCTAATTAAATAATAACTATTAAGATCATTACAAAGCTAATAATAACAACTATAAAGATAGTACTCTATGTGTGTTATTTTAATATATCTTTGTTTTCTCAGATATTTTAGTAGTTTATAGAGAAATATGGCTTTCTTAAGTAATCCCCCGGGAGTGTCAAACCAGAATGCAGCAAGGGCCGTTGTCGTGCACCAGTTCCCGTTCAAGTCTAGCTCAAATCAGTGTTTTCGGGTTTTACCCCTAGGTACATCTGTGCCAGAGCCACATTCACTTGTTTGTATCCAGACAAGGATTTCGCTTAGAAAACATAATCTTTATGCTACCAAAATATCATATTTAAAACTAAAAAAGTAATTACACAATCTAATCTACTAAAAAATTTAATATTTACAACTAAAAATAATTCAACTAAAAACACATTAAATTAAATAAAATCATACCTCTAAATGATGCTTTGGAAAAAAAGCCCGCAACCTTCACCGCACAAGAAAAATCAGATATTATAGAGAGAATATGATAGGGAATGGAAGTTTGGAAGTGAGGATAAGGGGGGGGGGCTGCCCTTTTATTGGGCGAGAGGGCAAAGGCGGCACCCGCAGTGCCGCCTTTCGAGATGACGTCATGCGAAAGGCGGCATGCGCGGTGCCTCCTTTCTAATGACGCATCTGGAAAGGCGGCACCGCGGGTGCCGCCTCTGCCACGTCAAAATCTGGGCGAAAGGCGGCATCCGCGATGCTGCCTTTGCCCCAAAACGCAATGGCAGCATCGCGGATGCCGCCTTTGAGGGGTATTTTGAAAAAAAAATTAACCTAACTGTTTAAATTTTTTTTCTTCTAAAAACCGTATAAAAAAAACTCCCCCGCAGCACTTCGCTAACATTATTGGGAGCGATGAACAGTCTCATCACCCCTACCTTTTTGGTTCGTGTGACCTGCCACATGCCTCTTTTATTGGGAGTTCAACGACTTTCTGGGTCAACTTAGATTGAGTTTTGATTCCCGCAGCAGAAGGTGAGCAGTTTGGGTTCGTTCTGACTCACTTGCTGCTCTGGATTTATACAGATTCTCTATTTGGGTTATTTTAAATCAGCATTTATATGGTTTTAAATGCTTTTCATTTGTTGTAGTGTGTTGGTTAGGTAAATTTAAAATGCCACAGTAATTGGCTCGTAGGTACTTATGTACAAGTGCGACGTGAATCATGTCATCATGATCGAGCTATGAGTCGAGGTAGTATCTCTTTCCAATGCCCTTTAAATTTAGAAAGTGTTTTTATTGATTGTATATTTAACATTAATTGAATATTAATTTATTATTTTTGATTTTTAGAATAACTGTTTTGGTAGAAATTAGATGGTTTTGGTAGAGAATCATTGTTTTGGTTAATAGTTTTACCTGCTTAATTGGTTTGGTGTGTTTTGTGATTAATTAGTTTGGTGTGAAATTATTTTTTAAAGAGTTTAGTTTTTATTTAATATTTTTTAGCATGTTTACATGAAATAAAGTTCATTTTTATGGAAACCAATCTTATGATGTCTAATAGCTTTTCATAAATTGTATAATTTATTTATTCAACTATGCAAGTGGTGTGTATTCTATATTTTTACGTTGCGAGGGTGCGTTTATTGATAAAAGAGGTTTCTGAATGGGTTTTGGGTGTGTAAATCCATGAGATAATCTGAAAAATTGTTTTATAAATCTTAAAATTGTTTAGTAAATAATATATATGGAGAAAATTATGTTTTGAAAACATTTTGAGGTGCACAAGATTTTAAATGTAGATTTTAACATGTGGTGCATTTTTTTTTTCAAGTTGTACACAATGATTATTTTTATTTAAATGGCCCCATTGAATCTTTAAATGACTATTGATTTATTATGGAATGGTTTGGTTTTTATAAACATGTTTGTAAATTTTAAAATGGTGATTTAAGTCTTTAAATAGGTTTTTTCACATTAAGTGCTTAATGGTATATGCCCCTTTGGCCGTTGCAAGTGTGTATCTAATTTAAATGGTGCATAGGATTGATGAAATGGGCTTTGAAATGTATGTCTAGATGTGAAGGTGGGTTGTGTATTGTTATTTATTAAATGAACTATTTTTGTGAAAAGGTTGTAAGGCCCATTTGGCCATGTTAGTATAAATATGATGTTTGGTAATGTTTTGGAAATGGTTTCTAAGTGTTTTTGGTAAATAGTTAAATGTTTTGAAGTTAAAGGCCCATTTGGAATTTTGAATTGGCTATTTACAAAACCCCTCTTGGGTCTCCTACCTAGTTTGTTGATCATGAGTTGGGTGGGTCCTCGGTATGGGATTTTCCTTATATGCTAATTATTTTAAGGCAGGGGACGAACCTTGAGGTGGCCGGGGTGGTGCCAGTTTTTGTGGTGTGTTTGGTTATAGATATATATATGCAGATTGTTTTTTTAATTTAATGGGACACCCCCATAAGAACTATACATGGGAACCTAGCATAGCTGAGACGTTTACTGAGAATGATTGTTGCACAAGTTAGATTGTGCACTTCTAGTAGCCCATAATAGGTGAATACATGTGTTTATTGATAAATGATTAGGCCCCTCGGTCTGTCTTGGGATAAGGTGGCTGGGCATTTGGGTGTTATGACATCATTAACAGGGGATGCCTTCGGAATGAGTCACATGTGTTAGTATGTTCTAGTTTTACTTTGATTTCCTAGGTCTTCCCATGTTCTTCTGATACTAGTACCTTTAGTACCATTTCCCTCACTATGTGGAACCATGATTTTGCGTTTGGTTTTGGTTCTCTTTTGGTAAATTGTCAATGTGTGATTTTGTTAAATAGGATTTCAAGATAAAAAGTTTTGGGAAGAATAAATACCATCCTCTCTCTCCATTTTAAGAAAAATAAGTTTTTCTTATTTGGTTCACATTTAATTCTTCCCTTGAGACTTATTTTAAATTAAGAGGGTAATGGATTATGTTTGTGTGTTTTAAAATGAAAAGTGTGGAAACCCTATATTTATATTTTTTAGTTCAAACCTATTAATCAATGCTTTCTTTATTTAAAGAATGTGCATTGGAAATAGATTAGTCATTCCTACCTACTGAGTTTTAATACTCATGGCTATAGTGTTTTCATGTTTTTAGTTATCCTCCAGGTTCCAAATATGGTTTTAATCACCTTGGGAGACATTTGGTTTCTTTATTGGAGAGTGAACCATAGGGTTACATGGATTTGTGGTCAGGTTAGTCATGTTTTTGATCATTCTTTCTTTTTTCCTATCGTCTATTAATTTTTCATTGTTATATTTTTTTATAGTGATTTGTTTATTTCCACTACACAAAATCATTCCTATAGTACTCTGTTGATTCCCTTGAGCTTGTCACGAGCCTAGGAAGATCGAGAAAACATCTCGGGCCTTGCCACAGATCAGCTCAGATGACAGTTCTGGGTCCACTCAGGTTGGTTCATGACATATATGTTTAATTTTTGTGCATAATGTTTTATTGTGAAAAAGGTAAACATTTACTTGGGTTTTCATGTTTCTCACTAGACCAACAAGATTCCATTATTTTTATATCCCTTACTAAGATTTGTTTTTCTCATCCCATGCTTTTAAATAATTTTAATAGGATTTAATGATGAGTAGGAACTATATCAAGGTCATTATTTTATCTATGGCGATTCTTCATAAAATAAGAAGAAGTATCTTGAATGAAACATGGGAGTAAATTTAAGAACGTGTTTTTTTGGAAAAAATGTACACTATTTGGTACTTTTTCATGTAATTTTTTTCCTAATTATTTATTACTATAAAATTATAAGATCCTTGAAATGTATTAAAGTGAACCCCTATTTATAAATCATGTAATTATGTATTTATTATTTCATAGAGATTTATACAACCACTATGATAATGATTTTTTAATTCATGAATAACATCACCACATCATCTAATATAATCTTCTTTAGAATAATTCATTTTTTAAATATCACATTTTTATATCAGTTTGGAATCTTTTTGTATCACTCCATATTGTAGAGTGATCCTTACATATCCTTGTAATGACATTCATGTATCATGGTAATGACCCTTACATATTTCATTTGATGAGGGAACAACTCTTTTATATCATTATAATGACACTTATGTATTTATATTGTCACTTGTATGTCTTTTAAATTTTAGGGGAATAAAACTTAAATATAATAGCATGTCTTAATAATTTGATGAATTCTAGTGATAAATAACTTTACATATGAAATAGTTACTCTTACATATCCCAATAAAATTATTTTATTTTCCACACTTATAGTCTACTCATAGTTACTCTTGCACATTAAGAAAATTTGCTCTTAAATACCATAATATTCTTTGGGATTTTCTAACTTTTTATCTGAAACTTAGGAAGTCACTTTAACGTATCACATGGTGCTTCAATCAATTTTCCAATTTTATACTTCAACTCATAGTTACTTTTACATATGATCATATTGACCCTTATGTATCAAAGGTAATTTTCAATGCTTTTTTGACTTTTAGTCTGTGAGTTATGGACTAACCAGACATATTTAGAGTTAATTTAGAGTTAATTTTACATATTGTCTATAATACCATTACATATTCCTATACTTTATAAAATTTCAGTTCCAATTCAAATTTATATATCTTCTTCAAATTATTTAATAATATTTTCATACATTCTCAGTAGGGAGGCATGTTTTTTTTGTGATTTGAACCCTTAGAATATTTTATGTAATATCTTGGGATGTGTCACTAAAATAGAGAGGAGTTTCAAGAATTTTATAGTCCAAAAAAATATATATTAAATATAATATATTATTTTTATCCCATACACATGCATTGGTGAATAATTGTAATTTCTTCCTAAATGAGGCTTTAAATAGGGAATCTGACCCCTTGTATAAAAACCCTAATCTTAATTTAACATTAATACATGTTTTATTACATAAAAGTAAACTTAATAAAACCAAAAATATCAATAAGTATAATGTATTTGGGAATTGGGTACATTACATAACATCTTATAACATGGGATACAAAACATTATTGAACACTTCCTTGACATGATTATAATATTCCAACGAACTTAAAACTGCATGGGATATCCTATGGAAAAACATAATAAAGGGGTGATATATAAATTCTAGTAAGGGAATAAACAAGGAATAACATGACAAATATAATACATGTTATATAATAGGTATATCAATGGAGCATAGAAGGAAAACGAATAATAAGTCATGATATAACATGATAATCATAACATGGGAAATGCGTAAACAACTTAAAACATTATACCACAAACATAAGTCAAGGATAAATCATCCAAGAATTTATGGTGTAAAAATTCCAATAAACAAATTAGGTACACCCCTATCCTAACACGACGTATCATGATACTAAACAATACCTAATGCATTTAAGCACTATCAGAGTGCAACCTTCATAATCATTTCATTCTCATGCTTAAGTGTGCCAGATAGATCATATAACATGGATTCATTCAACATCATAATTTATTACACTATAAAAGAATGTAGAATAAATAAATTTAAGTCCAAAATAAATAATTATATATTCATAAAGGTGAATACTCTTAATAGAAAAAATGGGTATGGTATTCACTACACAATTATTTTAGTATGAAAAATCACATTGCAATTTTAACAGCATAATAGTGTCATATAGAAATTAATAAAATGGGATGATGAGAGTGAAAGGGGTATATCATAATTTTGAAATATAATTTACATTAATAGGTACATTTAAATACATTATCCAACATAAGGAATTGAAAATAGAAGGTGTAACATAATAAAGAGACCTGAAGAAAGAGGAGGAAGGAAAGAACCCTTACTTGAATGTGTGACTGAAAAGGATTAGGTGGGGATTATTGAGAGTTTGGGGGAAACTTTTTAGGACTATAGGGAGTATAGGGAAGATTTTTTACATGCTTCAATAAGTTTTAGTGAAGATAAATGGGAGCGTGGGTGGGTATATATAGGAAAGGAGGGGGATTTCTTTATATTTTAGGTTTTGGACTCTACATAATAAAATATCAAAAACCACAAACCATCCCATTTTATTTTACATGGTTTCATAAAAATGTTAGTGGTATATATTATTTTATAATACCAACGTCCAAAATTATTAAAATATTACCCTTGGTGATGTGGAGGTGAGTCACACTCTTAAAGAAATGATTTTAAAATCTTAAAATATAATTTATGTCTTGGAGGATTCATAATGGATTTAAAAAATAAATCAAATAAACATAAAATATAATTATTTTAAAGTTAAAACATATATTTTTTCTTTTATACAATTTATATTACTTATTACATCACTTTTTGGTCATTGTGATGTCATAAAACACAAAGTATATTTAATTTTTACCTGAAAATTCAATTATCTCAAATAATTATGAAAAATTACCCGTTGGATAATTTCAACACCCCAATTAAAAAAATAATATTAATTTTATCTAAATAAATTCCTAAATATTTTAATTGTCACTTTTAAAATAAAAAACAACATTTATTTAAAATGATGGGTTTTTGATAACAACGGTTTTCAAACCCTAATAAAAATTACATTTTACATCATAATTTTTTTATGATAATTTATATTTAATAAAATTTATTTAATAATAATATTTTTTGAAATATAATTTACTTAAAAAATCCATTAATTTAGCAAAATATATTTCTTAATTAAATTTGAATACTAACCAAAAATACTATTTATTCTTTAAAAATCATTTAAAAAGTAACAATAATGGCATGAAAATATATTCATTATTTATAAAAAATAATGTAAATATTCCTAATAATTGGGTCTTATAAATATCCCTTTAATACATCAATACATACCTTAATAGTAAGGTGTGTGATATTAGGGCTTTCATGGGGTCGTTCGACGAACATGGTTTGGGATGTGATCTCAATGAGATTGAACTTCTCCTGTAAATGGTTTCAATAATGCTTAAGTTGTTGGAAATCAGCTTGATCTTGGTGTAAGGAAAAGCCCAAAAATTATATTCCCCTTTGAATCTCTATTAAATAGGCTTCATAGGGTATGATCCTACTAGTTGAGGCTATCACTTCCTTTGTCTATGTCAATTGGATTTGTTAAAACCCTATATTTATACTAATCATGTGATCACTGTTCGATGAATATATTACCAATGATCAAGATACTTAATGGTCATTAAAATTCAATTGGATATAATTAAACCAAATAAGTGCATATGTTTTCTAAAACCATATTATATAATAAGACATTTAATTGAATCAAAAGAGGGATTTTATTTATAACAATTCGAGTCATTACAATATTCCCCCATTTAAAATTTTCACCCTCCAAATTTTCTTTTCCCACACTAAAATAGATGAGTTTAACTCTACTTTATCACCTCTTCTGGTTCCCATGTTTCTTATTTAAACTTTTGGTTTCTCCACAATAATTTGAAAAGAGGAATTGTCTTATTTTGTAGAACTTTTTATCTATTATTTATGATCTTCACCAGCCTCTCCTCATAGGAAAGAAAATTTTCCAATGGTATTACCGATGAATTTAGTACATGTGAGGGATCTGGTATGTACTTTCTTAAGAGGGATACAAGTAATAAATCATGTACTTGAGATAGGTTTCATGGGAGTGCTCGTTGATTGGTCGCTGCTCTGATGTAATCAAGGATCTGAAAAGGACTAATGTAACTTGTAATAAGCTTTCCCTTCTTCTTAAATCTCATCAATTTCTTCCATGGAGATATGTAGAGAAATACCATGTCTCCAACACAAAACTCTAGATATTTTCGATGATTGTCAGCATCGATCTTTTGTAAAATCTGATCATCTTTGATGTGTTGATAAATGGTCTTAACCTTCTCCATCATTTCTTAAAACATTTGAGGTCCTAGAATTTTTCATTCCTCAACTTCATCCCAACATTCCGGTGTTTTTCACCTCTTCTCATAAAGGGATTCATAAGGATCCATTTGGATTCTTGAGTGGAAACTGTTGTTGTAAGAGAACTGAACCAAAGGAGGATGTTGGTCCCATCCATCTTTGAAGTTTATAGAACATGATCACAACATGTATTTCGGTGTATGAATAGTCTGTTCAGATTGACCATCAGTTTGAGGGTGATAGGCTGTACTAAAATTCAGATCAATATTTAGAGTATGTTGGAGACTTTTCCAAAACATGGAGTTGAATCTTGGTTCTCTATCATATATAATCAATAGTGTCACTCCATGAATACTTACAAATTATATGATATATATCCATGATAGTTGATCCTATGAGAATTCTTCTCAAATTACAATAAAGTGTGAAGTCTTTGTAAGATGATTCACAACAACCCAAATAACATTATTTCCTTGGGATGTCTTTAGAAGTATGGTGAAAAATTATATGGTGATGGTTTACCATTTTCATGTTGGAATGAGTAATGGTTTCATCACTCCCTTAGACTTATTCCTTTCAATATTCACTTTCTGACATACTAAAAACTTTGATATATATTATGTAATCTTCTTCTTAATTTTTTCCCACCAATAGTTCTCCTAGAGATCTCAATATATATTTGTATTTCTGGGGTGAAAGGAAAAATTAGATCTATGTGAATCATCCAACAAGTCCTTATTTAAATCAATATTTTATGGAACACATAGTCTTGACCCAAATCTCACAATTAATTTTTCATTAACATTAAACTCTGATGATATCCATTTTCTTATAGTTTCCACTTTCTTCTAAATTTCCACATTATCTTTTTGATCATCCTTTAACCATTCCAAAAGATACGGTTGATTAATAATTTGTGAAATTTTTTATGATGTTACTTTATTTATGATTACCATGTCTATCCTCTTCAAATCCAAGAAGATAATATCCTTCAAAATTATCATCAATGATAGATTTTTTGGGTCCTTTCTACTTAGATTATTCTCCACATTATTTTCTTTATCAGGATGGTAGTGGATCAATATGTCATAATCCTTGATGATATCTAACCATCTTCACTGGAATATATTAAGTTCTTTATATGTGAATATATATTTGAGGCTCTTGTGATTAGTATATATCTCACACTTCTCCTCATAAAGATAATGTCCCCATATTTTCAACGTAAAGATCATAGATTATAACTCTAGATCTTGTGTAGGATAGTTTTTCTTATGAATTTTAAACTTCCTTGAGATGTAAGAAATTAATTTTTCAATTTTCATCAACACACAACCTCATACCTTCTTTTAGAATTCTCTAAATATTATGAAAAGTTCCCCACTTGTGGGTACTATGAGCATAGGGGCAGTGATAAGACTCTTTTTCAATTCCATGAATCTATCTTTACATTCATCATTCCATGAAAACTTGAATCCCTTCCAAATTATCTTATTGAGAGGGTTTGATCTTTATGAGAAATGTTTCACAAATTGGAAAAAATATCCAGCTAACCCATGGAAGCTACATATATCTATCATGGATGTTGGCCTCATTCATCCTTTAATTTATTTTTTCTTTGAAGTATCCATATATTTACCATTTATTGTGATGAAATTATCTAATAATGAGACTTTCTTCAACCGGAACTCACACATGTTATACTTGGCATAAATATTCTCCTACCGTAAGGTCTTTAGAAAAGTGTTCAAATGCTTCTCATACTCCTCCTTGATTTTTGATTATATTAGAATATTATTTATAAAGAATTCCATAATTTTTTTGAGGAAATATCTAAAGACTCTATATATCAAATCCATGAATATTTCTGGATCATTAGTAAGTTCTAATAGAATCACTATGTACTCATAGTGCCCGTACCTTGTACAAAAAGAGGTCTTGGGAATATCTTTCTTATTAACCCTTACTTAATAATATCATGGAAAAAGATCCAACTTAAAGAAACATTGTGATATACATATATGATCGAACAATTCATAAATATGTAAAAAAAGGATAATTTTTATTTATCATGATCTTATTGAGCTCACGATAATCAATGTAAAGGTGCATTGACCCATCCTTCTTATTGATGGAGAGGACTGGTGCACCCCATAGTGAAGTACTTAGGTGTATGAATCCTTTCTCTAGATTCTCTTGTAGTTTCTTCTTCAGTTCCTCAAGTTCTATAACAGTCATCCTATATGTAGTCTTAGATATTTGAAATACCTCAGGTATAAGCACAATTGAAAATTCAACCTCTCAGATAGAAGTAAGACCATTGAATTCCTCGAGGAACACATCATCATATTTCCTCACAATAGGAAAGTATTTTAGGATGATCCTTTACTTAGAATTAATCATTTGAGATAGATACACTTGCTCATAGGGTAATAATATCCATTCTTGAGATGATGATGTTAAAGTATATTCATCCTCCTCCTTGCACTTGTAAAGAATTGAGGGTTGATTCACCATACTGAGAGTGATTTCCTTATCACAAAAATTTATATTGGATCTATATTGGGAAATAAAATCCATTCATATAATTACATCAAATTTTATGAAAGGGAGTATGGAAAGTTTCATTGGGAAGTTCATCCCACAATTTGTGATAGGAGAGAAGTTATATACTTGGTATGCTATAATTTCCCCATTTTATGTTTCCTCCAAAATCTCTACATCCTATATTTGTGGTGATGTTTGGATAGTTCAACTAAACATTCGTGATATAAAGGAATGTGTAGAACTAGAATAACAAAGTAAATTCACTATTCTTGAATGAATAACTAGCATACTTTTCAACACTTTATTGTCGGGATTCACTTTAGTGGTAGTGATGGAAAAATATCTCCCTTGTTACCTTGGAGGGTTTTGGTTGCCTCCTAAAACCCTTTTCTTAGGTAATTGATTCAAAAATTTACCTAGTTCTTTGAAGTTTAAGTAATATAAAATGCGATGTGGTTAAACCGAATAATTCCTTTCCTCCATCACATTTATGGGTTTCTCCTGCCAGAAATTTCTAGCTAGGTGTCTTTACTTCCCACTCCTAAATCATTTCCTTCTTCCCTTTAGGCAATTATCAGGATGCTTCTCCTCTAATCCTTAACAAGTGGGAAGTTTAAATTTCTTAACACCGTTAGATATCTCCATCAGACTACCAGAAATAAACTCCATTTTCTAATTATTATCCCTATGATACCCATGATATTAACTAATATCTATTTTTATTTTGAAGGCACATCAAATAATTTCTCCATAGCCATCAAAGTCACGGATCACTAGAGATTTTCAAAAACTAATTTTTTGCCCACCAAAGAGGTCATCCTTGCATTCATGGGTAACGAGAAAACAATACTTGTATCATGAAAGCCTTGTGAAATTTTCCTCATACTCCCAATATATTTTTTTATATTTTTACTTGAGTGAAAATAAATCCTTTTCCATTTTAAAATAGATAGCGCGAGGACAATATTTATTAAAAAACATTTTCCATAATTCCTTCCACTCCAATGATTTGATATATTCCTCAGGATTCATATTCTTGATCAATATACACCATTGATCAACTTCTACCTCCACATGATAGATAACCATAAGAACCTTCTATTTTTTAGAACATTTAAGGATGGATATGATCTTCTCAATGAAGTTGATCCATTTTTCCATGATTAAGGGATCAAATGATCCATTAAAAGTAGGATGCCTTTGTCGCATGAAGCTCTCGATTGTAGGTTCTTCTCTCTTAGAGGGTTTAGGAAATCCTCTTAATACAGGTTTCTATTTAGAACTTGAGTTAACTAAAATAGTATCATGAAAAAGTTTTTGATTCCCACTCCCATCAGATTGGTCATCTCATTGGGGAATTCATCACATTTCCCTTTGCATCAGTTGTTAACCTGATTCCTCTTATTTATAACCATTGGATAGAATAAAAGGAAAATTTGGAATGTGTATCTTAAACAATTAAACACATAAAGGGGAATCCAATGAAATTAAAGTGATAACTTATAAATTACATTTATCTTCTTAACTTGTGATTTTTTAAGCTTCAATCTACATTATCTAGGATAAATTTCCTTTTTTTGCATTCCCTTAATAATGGTTTTTAATGAGCTTATGAATTTAACAAAGAATATACTTTGGGAGTATTAAACTAGGTGTGCATTAAGAATTATTTTCATGTTATAGATTACCCTGATTCAGGCCTAGAGCATCTTGTCAGTGTTGTTACCCCTAGGTATATCTTTTCCAGAACCATGTCCACTTGTAGTATTCAGATAGGGATATATTTTCTTGATAAAAAACATACTATATAATTACTGAAATTTAGGGGTTTTTTCATATACTTAATCTTATACCTAATTATTTATCTAGAGTTATATAATCCTAAGTATTTCTCTAGACATTTCTAATCTTAATCCAAAAAATAACTAAACTTTTCCTCTGATACCAACTATAACAACCCTGCTCTTAATTTCACATTAATACATGTTTTATTATATAAAAGTACACTTAATAAAACACTAAAGATCAATAAGTATAGTTTCATTGGTAATTAAGTACAATAAAATTTTATAACATGGGATACAAAATAGCATTGAACACTTCATTAACATGATAATAATATTCCAATTAAAATAAAACTGCATTGGATATAGTAGGTAAAAACATAAGTAAGGAGTGTCTATAAAACCTGGTAAGGTAGTAAACCATGAATAACATGAAAAACACAATACATGTTAGATAATAGGAATATCAATGGAGAATAAAAGATATATTAATAATAAGACATGATATAACATGATAATCATAACATGGGAAATGTGGAAACAACATAAAACACTGCATCATAAGCATAAGTCAAGGAAAAATATGACAAGAATTAATGGTGAAAAAAGTACCATAAAGGAATAAATTACACCCATATCCCAACATGAAGTATCATGATACTAAGAATTACACAAGGCATTGAAGTGCTATCAGGGCACACCTTCATAATCATTTCATTCTCATGCTAAGTGCGCCACATAGATTTTATAAAATGGATTCATTCAACATCATAATTTATTCCACAATAAAATAATGTGGAATAAATAAATTTAAGTTCCCAATAAATAATTAAATTTTCATAAAGGTGAATACCCTTGATAGAAAAAATGGGTATGGTATTCACTACAAAATAATTTTGTCATGGAAAATCTTGGTGCAATTTTGATAGCATAACATCGTCATATAGAAATTCATAAAATGGGTTGATGAGATTTAAAGGTGTATATAATAATCTATACATAAAATTTATAGTAATAGGGACATGTAAATAAATTCCAAAACATAATGAATTTAAAATAGAATGCATAACATAATAAAGAGATATGAAGAAATAGGAGAAAAGAAAAACCCTTACTTGAATGTGTGGCCCCAAAGGCTTGGGAGGGTTTTCATAAAAGATTGGGGGAACTTTGGGAGGAATATTTGGAGTAGAGGTAAGAGTGTGTATATGATAAAAGGAGTTTTAGTGACGATAAATGGGATCTTTGGTGGGTTTATATAGGAAAGTAGGGGGATTTCATTATTATTTAGGTTTTGGACTCTACATAATAAAATATCCAAAACTACAAACCATACCATGGTTTTTCCCATGGTTTATACCAAATTAGAGTGTTTAAAATTATTTTATAAGGCCAAGGGTCTAAATTATTATAATATTACCCTTGTGTATGTGGTGGTGAGTCACAATAATAAATAAATGATTTTAAAATCATAAAATATATTATAAGTCTTTGAGGATTCATAATGGCTTTAAAAAATAAATAAAATAAACATAAAATCATATTATTTTAAAGGGAAAACATATATTTGCTTTTTTATACAATTTATATTACTTATTACATCACTTTTGGGTCATTTTGATGTTATAAAAAAAGTATATTTACACGGTATTTAATTTTTCCCTGAAAATTCGATTGTCTCAGAAAATTATGAAAAATTCATTGTTGGATAATTTCAATATCATGATTCAAAAAATAATATTCATTTTATCTAAATAATTTTCTAAATATTTGAATTTTCACTTTTAAAATAAAAATTGACATTTATTGAAAATGACGGGTTTCTGACAATAACTGTTTTCAAACCCTAATAAAAATTACATTTAACATCATAAATATTATATGACAATTTATATTTAATAAAATAAATTTAAAAATATAATTTTATTAAAATATTATTTATTTCAAAAACCCATTAATTTATCAAAATAGATTTCTTAATTTAATTTTAATATTAACAAAAAATATTATCGGTGCTTTAATTTTATTTATAACTAACAATAATAGAATGAAAATATATTCATTATTTTATACAAAATAATGTACATATTCATATTAATAGGGTATCGATAAAATTTCCTTTAATACACCATCATACACTCTAAGAGTAAGTTGCATGATGGTGGGGCATTCATGGGTCCGTTTGATGAACATGGTTTGCGTTGTGATCTCGATGAGCATGAACTTCTATCATAAATAGTTTTGCTCGGGTTTAAGTTGTTGGATATCGTCTTGAGATTGGACTAGAGAAAATCCCAGAAATGCTATCTCCCTCACAAGATTCGATAAATGGGCTTCATAGGGTATGAACCTATTGGTTGAGGCCATAACTTTTTTTGTGTCAATTGGATCTGTTAAAACCATATATTTATACTAATCATGTGATCACTGCTCAAAAAAAATATTATCAATGGTAAAGATACTTAATTTTCATTAAAATACAATTGGATATAAAAAAAATAAGTTCATGGGTTTTTTATAACCATATTATATAATAAGACATTTAATTGAATCAAAAGAGAAATTTTGTTTATAAGAGTTTAGGTCATTACACCATGGTTGCGTCTATAATGGGGGTTTTACCCTTGGGATAATATAATATTTATTTGTATATGGGTTCCTAGTTTTAGTCTATCATGTGTAGAATTAATTAATTCATTGTTTGTAATCTCCAAAACCATAATCCCCTTTATTTATATTTCTCTAATGCTCTAACTTTGGGATGACTACTATTCACCCTATAATGAGAGAGATTGAGAGGAGGAGATTTATCAATGATGGGAATATGAAAACACAAGATCAAGGAAATGTGGCTAGAACCATGGAAAAACTGATGATGGGATCACATGTAATTAGTTAATGGAACCACAATGAAAATTATAGATTGAATAAACTATAGTTCACCATCAAGTTATGGATTTTTTATTTTTGATTTTATTAGTTATTCATAAATTCTATAATGAATCCATGATTTGGAATATCCTATCTTTATGATTAGATTTGGGTGAATCATTTATTGATTTTTATTTCTCTAAACCCCATTTAAATTTATCAAATCAACATTCTTAGTTTCTCAGCACCATGGAATATTTATGGGAGAAATTATTTAACCCTAACTATGTTCTTTATGATTATATGATTTTGATGGTATATCGATGAAGAACAAGGTTCCATATTTCTCTTTCTTAGAATCTTGTTGGAAATATTATTTGTTCCAATATACCTTCATGTTATGTGTTTTGATGACTCAGAAAATCCCTACTTTTATTCTAACATGTTTATCCTATATGTTTCAGATTATATTTGTCTTACTCTATGTGTCAAAGTGTCCATTTTACGATATGAAATAATTTTGTCCTACGAGAATTGAAGAACATATTCATTTACATAGAATCAGAATGTTCTGAAGTCTTACTATGTTGGACTTTATCTTATGAAGTATGGATGAATTTCTCAATATAGATGCTTTAGTTATAGTAAAAATATGAAAGAAATTTATCCTTTTAAATGAATACTACTATCCAAAAGAATTTAAATAAGCTAAGTGTAACATCACAGTAACATTTTATCTTATGCTGGAGAATTATCTTACCATGTATTGAAGTTAGATTATCTTATAAGGAAAAGATACTTTATCTTATGAAAGTTATATTATAATTAATAATGATTCTAGTTAGTATCTTATGGAAGATCTAGTATTGAATAATTTCATGATTAATTTTGAAATATATTGATAAGTCACTTCATTCTTTTAGATCACATCAAAAATAATATTATTCATTTAAGGAAATATTGGTATGCACAATAATTTCCATGAATATGATGATATGTAAATTGAGATGATTTTTGTCATCGCTGTCGTAAAAGAAATTCCTATATTTAGAAAGTTTGAATGCATATCCTTAATAGACTGTCTCATCGAGATCACTTTAAAAGCTCGACCGACCATTAGATTTATCTCACATTAAAGTTTAAACAATATATAAAAAGACCATTTAAACACTACAAAATTAAAAATAGAGAATAGATAGTGGTTTTTTATATTCTACAAAAAAAAGAAAAATTCTAGAGACCTATACATAGTGGAAAAGAAATTTGTGTTATGATTATCCATTCTATTAGTTGAAATGAAGATCATCTTGAAAAATACCATGGAGTCTATCATTTTCTCAGGATGAATATTCATTTACTATTAGTTTCTTCTTGCAACTGTGTGTTTCATACATTTATCTCATTGTTTTAGTTCATTAAATCTTTTTAACACTCTATGTAATAATGTGTTTAAGATCAAGGATAGGTCTTGTAAAAGGATATCCTAGTTGAAATATCTTAGAAACTTGTATTAAGTTAAGACTACTTGTACTCATCTGGAATCCCCTGGTAAAAGGGATGTTATAGTGAAAATCACTAAACTTGTGCAGTAGAGTGTTGGTGGAGTGAACAAGGGGAATTCTGTTTCCTGAACCACTATAAATCTCATGTGTGAAATCTCTTTCCCTTAAATTATTTATTTTATGTTTCATACTATTTTAAAGAAAATATTTTGAATGATCATACTTGAATAGAGTGGTTCTCTATAAAAGAAAATTTAAGAACTTAATTCACCTCTCTTGAGTTATTTAACCAATCATCATTTGGGACAAAATTGGAATCATAGCTCATGACTCTTGAGTTCATAGATATTAGAGGCTGAATTCCAAATAACTTTTAAAATGTATTTAATTGATGATAACCTAGAAGGAATGTCAATGGTTAGATCTCCATACATAAATGGTAAAAACTATGGTTGGTAGAAAGCTCGTGTGATAATATATCTGAAAAATATTGGCAAACAAGTATATCTAAAAGAAGTTAAAACCCATGAAATTCTTAAGACAAAACCTAAAACATGGGATGATACAACCAAAGAAAATTATGACCTAAACTCCAAATCTACGAACATTATCATCTACAGGTTATGACCATATGAGTATAAAAGAATCTCCAAATGTCAAACAACCCAAGAAATGTGGACCACTATAGCAGTTGCATCTGAAGGAACAAAAAACATAAAAGCTAATATATATGATACAACTAAAATTAAGTATAAAAAATTAAAAATGAATTAATGATAGATAATTAAGCAACTAAATATTAGACTCACTGATATTTTGAACAACATTTTCTCTCTAGGAAATCCTATCACTTAGCCTAAATAATCATTTGAAAGTTCTCAAAGTATTACCACCTAAGTGGATTGGAATCTCATATGTTATAAGAAAATATATAGAATTAAAAAACTTCAAAATAAAATATCTCATAGATAATATCCTAAGGTATGAAGCTGAAATAGAAACTTGAATTGAAGAGAATAAGATGACCAAGAAGAAAAATGATGACTTAAAAATTTATACTTATAAAGATAGAAGAAAGATAAAATAATAAAAATATCCTAATCATATGAAGAAGAATATTTCTCATGAAAATTTGAATCAAATGATGTGCTCTATCAATTTTATTTAAATTTTAAAATGTTCTATAACCAGAGGCAAGGTTTCAGAATATCCTTTAACAAGCACTAGAAGTGTGGTGAAATCACTAAAGAGTTGATATTATATGATTGAAAAATGTTGTGACACATCAAGCCCTACTGTCCAAAAATTAAAGATGTTAAGAAAAAAAATACTTCAAGAAGACTAGATATATGAAATATAATAAATCTATGAAGGCCACATGGAGTGATTTTGAAGATTCTAGCTAATACATCTTATTAAAATCAAAAGCTGAATCTATAAATTAGAAATCCAACATATGTTTTATGGAATAGTCGGATGAGGTACATTCTTATTACTCTTCTAGGTATTAACATGAATCAAAAAAAGAAAATTTATAATTCTAATAATTAAATGAGTACTGTACCATGTTAGAAATAAAGTATGAAATCTTGAAAAAGAAATATAAATCCCTTCAAAATTATTATAATAAAATTTTTAGTGAAGAGGAAAATATAAACAATCAGATTTTAGACATAAAATGTTAGTTAGAAAAATATACTTCCTCAAATACTAAACAAGTCAAAATAATTAAGAACCTATAGAAGGAGGTTCAATATTTTAAATATGATACAAGTGTATTTACTAAAGGGGATGATTTTTAAACAAAATTCTTGGTCAGAATCAACTCAAAAAATAAAAAATTGGAATTGGAAACCAAGGTGAAAGACCCAAAATTTATAGAATTTTTTTTCTTGCTCTAAAAATAAATACCTTTTTAAAGATACTTGTTTTCATTATGGAGAAGTAGGACACTATTCTAGCATTTGTGATTTATGAAAACCTCAAGTATGTGGAGTAAAAAAAATTCTTTTCTTACAAAATATTTTCTAAAGCATACTACAAATTTTTGTAGAAAGAAAAAACAAGTATGTATACCTAGATAAATTATAGTTAACATTTATGAACCCAAAATATTTTGGGTATGAAATAAATCTATTGTTTGATATATCATTATAGGGAATTGGCCGTGTGAACAACAATGCAAAGTGGTTTATGGATAGTGGATGTTCAAGCAATATGAGTGGATATTACTCCAACTTTCACTATCTATACAAAATCGATGGAGGATGTGTCATGTTTGGTGACGATGAAAAAGGAAAGGTAGTTGGAATTGGATCAGTTAGAAACCCTCAGTCGATTATCATCAATAAAGTACTTTACGTTGAAGGATTGAAGCATAAAATGATAAGTATCTATAAATTTTTTGATGATGGGTATCATGTTGATTTTTCCAAAAATGTCTGATTAGTTTTTAAAGATAATTGTATCAAGTTAAAAGAAAATAGAACAAAAAAATTTTACACACTAAATATTAATTCTTTGTGTAGAGAAAATGTAAACTGTTTAAATATTGAAATTGATGAAACATAGATCTTTCATAGAATTCTTTTAAATTACAATTTTCATTATTTTAGAAAACTATATAAAATACATTTGATTTTTTTCTTTCCTAATCTCAAATTGGATAGAAACAAGCTATGTGATGCATACAAAATGGGTAAGAAACACACGTCATCTATCAAACCAATTAAATAAATGATACATCTAGACCAATTGAGCTTATCCATATCGATCTTTTCAAAACTACTAGAACTATAACTCTTATTGGTATGTACTTTTTTATTTGTTATTTGATGTTTTTTTAAGATTTACATAGGGTTAATTTTTAAAACTCAAAAGTGAATCATGTTTTATTTTTATTGGTTTTTTTAAATTTGTGAAAAATTAAAAAGATGTCAAAACAACGTCTCTAAGATGTTATCATGGAGGTGAATTTGAGAATAATTAATTTAATTCTTATTTCTCTTAGTAAGGAATTAAATATAAATTCTCTACCCAAAGGACACCTCAAAAATGGTTTTTTTCTAAACGAGAAATATAAATTTTCAAGAAATTACAAGAATTATATTATGTGAATATAACATGCCCACTCATTTCTAAGCTGAGCCTAGTAAAAAAACATGTTATACCATTAACAAAATTCTAGTAAGGCATATTTTAAAGAAAACACCCTATGAGTTATGAAATAATAGAAAACCCAAAGGAGGATACTTCAATATATTTGGATTAAATGTTTATATCTTGAATATAAGGATAATATTATCAAGTTCGATCCAAAGGCTGATGAAGGTATTTTCTTAGGTTACTCTACAACTTCCAAATATTATATAATTTTTAATAAAAGACCAAATATTATTGAAGAATCATCTCATGTGAAGTTTTATGAAAGTGATCCCTTTGGTCACTAAATGATTCAAATTAATGATCAAAATGTTTCAATAAATAATATAAGACCCAAACCTCTCTTTAATGACAATAAGGATGATGATTTAGAACTTGATTACTTTAAAACAAATATAGCAAGTATAGATGTTAGTGAACCAGAAATTGTGTTTCCCAGAATACCTATAAATTGTAAGGACCATCCTTTATAAATAGTTATAGGAAACCTAAATTAAGGAGTAATAACTAGAAGAAACATAAGGAATATAGTATAATTCTATGCCTTTATATCTCAAGGTGAAATTAAATTTATAAAAGAATCATTATCATATGATAATTGGTTCTTATCTATATAAGAAGAGTTAAATCAATTCAAAAGAAATAAAGTGTGATAATTAGTTAAACAACCCTCCTATTATCCTATGATTTGAACCAAATGAGTTTTTAGAAACAAACAATATGATCATGGTGTAATAACTTTAAAAAAAGAAAGATTAGTTTCCAAATGATATAATCTAGAAGAAGGAATATATTACAAAGAAAGTTTTTAAACTATAGCTTGATTAGAAACTATTAGAATACTTATAGAATATGCATCATAAATGGATTTTAAATTATATCACACAGATGTTAAATCATCTTTTTTGAATGGGGTTTTAATGGAGAAAGTATATTTATAACAACCTCTTATTTTGATGATCTTTATTTTTAAAATTTTGTATTTAAACTTACTAAAGATCGATATGGACTTAAATAAGCTTAAAGGGAATGGTATAAAGGGTTGAGATATTTTATTTTATGAAATGGTTTCCGAGTAGGAAAGGAAGATCCTACACTATTTAAGAAAAATTCATCCTCAGATACTTTTTTAGTTCAAATACATGTAGATGATGTTATTTTCGGATCAACAAACCAAAAATTAGGCAATTAATTTTTAAAAAATATTCATAAATAATTTTAAAAGAGAATTATGGGTAAAATAAACTATTTTATAAGATTTAAAGTATATAAAAAAATTATAAACAATTTAAATCAAGGAAAACACATACTTTATTTACTTAAGAATTCTGGACTTGAAAACAATAAGAAATACTCAACTCCTATGATTTCCAATATCAAACTTGACTTGGATGAAATTGGAAAACCGGTTGACAATAAGTTGTATAGAGGAATCATTGGAATTTTTTTTGTAACTTTCTACTAGTAATCCAAAAATTATGTTTTAATTATTGATTTGTAAAAATTTTCAATCTAATCCAAATGAAACACCTTTTAATACTTTGAAAAGATTTTGACTATATCTAAAATCAATTATGTATCTTTCTCTAATTTTTTAAAAAACCTATGATTTTAATTTAATTTCATACTCGGTTGCTTATTTTTCTAAATGAAGGTCAGATAGAAAAAGAACCTTAAGGATCTATCATTTTCTTGCTAAATACATAGTGACTTGGTTAAGTAATAAGTAGCACTCTATAGTACAACCAAATCTTGAATCTAAATATATTGTCATAGGAAGTTTTTGTGCACAAGTGTTGTGGATGAAACACTCGTTAATGGATTTTGGATATAATTTTAATTGTGTTCTAATTAGATATGATATCAAAACATATATCAACATCTTAAAGAATCCGATAAACCATTCCAGAACAAAGAACATTGATTTAAGACATCATTTATTGAGAGATCATGCACTGAAGAATGATATATATTTAGAATTTTTTTTCATATAAAATCAATTATTATAAATTTTTAAAAAACTTTTTTGTACTGACATATTCAATTTCATTAAGCCATAATTAAGTATGTTTAATTTTACTAAATAATATTGTATAACATGTTTTTTATATTCAAATTAAATAAGTTATTTTATTTGTTTAATTTTTTTGTGCCTCCATTTTTCACATTGATCATATTCGATAGGCCACATCACCTAGTTTTAGTAATAATTACACTTTACATCACTTCATGACCCCTCAATTACTACGAATGAAAAATATTATGTATCAACTCTATACGCAAAATGATTTTCAAATCATTATAACCCTTATCTCTCTCTCTCTACACAAACATTCATTACACTAATCTTATAACCTCACAAAAATTATATCAATGGATAAAATGAAAATAAATGAAGGTGCATTGTCTTGTAGACTAAAAATAAAAAGGATCAAAAAGAAAGTATTAAGTGGATAAGAAACTGATTTTCAATGGCTGGAAAAGACTGATATTTTTCTAAATAAAATCATCAACCATCAAGGATGTAATTACATCTTCAATGAAATGAAATCCATGTTTATATTAAATAAGGAAGTCCATGAGTTTTATGAATTTGAAGTATTTCATTTTTGTGATGATGAGGACTTGGTTACTTTAATAGACAACTAGAAAAATATCTCAATAACCTCAGTTTAGTTAGTTGATGCCCTGAAAATCACTTATGAAGGCTACCCATTTTTCAGCACCTCCTTAGATACCATGGATGGGGTCACCCCTTTAGAGAAATGAAGGCGATCTTAAGAAAAGTAGTCATGGAGAATAAAAAAGAAAAGAATCTAGATCCTAAAAGAAATGTTCTAACCAAGTTTATACAGTCGGGAATGGCACAAAGAAACTATGATTTTGAAAAAAATTATTTTTCAAGATATCACTTTACTTTATCTATTTATGATAGAAAAAAATGTAAATATGGTACGTTATATTCTACGATATATGTGTCATATTAAAAAAAGTATCTAAATTTATATCCTTTTGGATTAATATTAACCACCATTTTTTGAAACCCTAGAGTTGCTTAGATGATAGTAATGAAACTCTGTGCCATGGTTTAATGACCTAAAGTAAAAGTGTTCTAAGAAAAATTCAGTTGGGTTAGGAATATTCATTAATAAAGTTAGTTACCTTAACCTAGATTGTTAGAGAAAAATATTTATCAAATTAGGGGGATTCATCTCATTTATAACAGATACTAGAGTTGGAAGAAGGATCCTCTCATAACATTGAGATAAGAGAAAGTTAGTATAATGAAAAAACTCTTAAATTAAGTTGAATAAGAGTATGGATTGTTATTCAATCATCCGAACAAACTGGTTTTAAGGAGAGAATCCCTCCTACCCCTATTTTGATTCCAGTACAAGTTCACAAAGAATGTATATCCTTGGCTATCACAGACATGTTTTTAGTTGACTAGGACAAGATTATTTTAGTAAGACCAAGAATTTATCATCTCATAATTGAGTCTCATTATCAATAATTAAAAAATATGGATAAAAGAAAATTTAGTTGACGAAAATCAAAAAAATCACATCATGTGTAAGAAGTACCTGATATTATAGAAAAATAATCAGTTGGAGAAGAATGTGTAGAATTTCACCAAGAAAGGAATTCTCATATTCTTTAAGAAGGAGGAAATAAAGAAGTACCATAAAATGTAGAATTATTTCTGAAATAGAACAATAGATCTAATCAATGTTATTTTTTGAAGTGGAATCAATAAAATCTCAATTCATTGATATAGTCAATAATTAAGAACTCTTCATAATCATTTATCATCAAATTATAATATTCATTAAGTAAAGTTGTTGATTCAGTCTGTGATAGAAATTTTATTAAAATAATCTATTATAGGAATGAAAAATGATTCTAATCAACAATCAATGGTAATAGAATTATCTCAAGATGTTGATATGATGACTCAAGATTTTGAGTATCTACAGTGTGAAATCGTCTTAAGGAAGATATTTCAAGCTATTCAAAAAAATATGGTAGATGAAGTTAGAAGGTTACCAGTGACTCCTAAGGAAGCTATTAAATTTATTGATGAATCAATAAAGGAAATTATTTCTATGCTAAAGAATAATTTTCTAAAAGAATGAGAAAATCAAATTCAAGTAAATAAGGATGTCATATTCATCATCATAAGACTAAAATATGGATGGATCATTATAAAGAAACATTGAAGTTATAGAAAAATAAATTTCAAGAGTTAATGAAGTATTTTTTAATAGTATAAATCCAGATTTCTTAGAAGATAATGAGGTGGAAGATGATGCTTTTTTAGAATCTTTAGAAAGAAAAGTGTCTAAAAAAGAAAAAGAAAGTGATTATTTCATTTGTATGATAGAAAAAAAAATTCAAAGTGTTGAAAAATTTGATATCAAATAGCATTAGGAAGGGAGACATTCAGAACTATGTTGAGAATTTCTCTCAATTTATGTGTAATGGTTTTACAACCCTTCTAAACTATAAAAAAATAACATCATGAAAATTATTTAGGCTTATATAGATGGTCTTTTTTAAATTCAAGGAATACAGTTTCTTGGAATAAATTTTTTTGATCGACATATGGCTAGATCTCAGTTCCTAAAGGAAATATTTGACCCATATGAGGTATATCAAAGGGAGAAACTCATGTTTTCTAAAGAAGTATTTTTATCCTTACCTGAACCTTCCTCTAAATTAGCCTTTACCCGTGCAAATAAATTTGATTTTGATAGGGAATAATAGCCTGAACTCAATATCTAGTCCAAACCATTAAGGTTTTCTCACAAAAATTGAGCTATTCTTGGGGCATCCCTACCAAAATTGGGTGATTTTGTTGGCACAACAGTTGACACTCCTCCACCTTTATCCTCATTACCTCACAATAAACGCTTGTCTTTCAATAATATTCCTACAAAAAAAATTTCATGACTAGAAGTTGATACACTCTTTTTCAGTTTGTGGAATGGTTTGTCTAGTGGGTAGAGACTATTAAAAACATTTGAATCATTCCAACTTTATGGAATTAATACAAACATTTGAATCAATTTATGTTAAGATATATTTAAATGAACCCAATTCTTTAATACCTTTAATTCACTTTCTAAAATGTATAGTTTTTTATGGACCTATCTTTTTTATACACATTCAATATTCTTATTTTATGATTTATTTTCAATATATATTTTTTCATCCTTCTATTCTATACTATTTTAATGTTTCATTATGAACTTTATTTACTGCCAAATCCTATTTATCAGTAGTAGTGTTAACTTTTTACTAACATATTTGTGCAATATAAAGTGTATTCCTTATTCAACTTATTTTTTATATCACAAAAATGTGGAGAAAGGAAAGGAAAAAAAATTATTTCTTATTTCAAAAATGGGGGAAGGAACAAAAAATAATTTTTTAAATTTTTTTCCAAAAGGAGAAGAAGAAAAGAATGCTTCTTTATTTATGAAAGTCTAATAGATTTGTATTTTTTTCCATATCATGGGTTTTGGGATCATAAAAAATTAAGATATTTTTGGAAAGAATATTCTATTCCTATATACCTTCATGTTATGTGTTTTGATGACTCAAAAAAACCCCAATTTTGTTCTAACAAGTTGATCCTAAGTGTTTCAGATTATATTTATCTTACACTATGTGACCAAGGGTTTATTTTACGATATGAAAGTATTTTATCTTATGAGAATTGAAGAACATAATTAGTTTCTCATAATCAAAAATTTCTAAATCCTTTTCTATTGCATAAGACTTTATCTTATGAAGTTCGATTGAGTTTTTCATGACTAATTCTTCAGTCAGAGTAAAAATATGAAATGAAATTATCTTCTGAGAATAATATTCATAACCAAAAGAAGTTTAAGAAGTTAAGTGTTACATTATAGTAAAATTTTATCTTACGATGAAGAATTATCTTGCATTATATTGAAGTTATCTTATCCTATTAAGAAGATATACTTTATCTTATAAAAGTTATTCTATGATGAATAATAATTCCAGTTGGTATCTTACAGAAGATATAATATTTTATAATTTCATGATTACTTTTCTAATCTCTCGATAAGTAACTTCATTCCGTTAGAGTACATAAAAAAAAGATTATCCATTTGTGTAAATATTGGTCTAAACAAGGCTTTCCATGAATAGGAATATTCATAGAATGAGAAGATTTCTGTCATCGCTACTGCAAAATGAATTCCTATATTTGGAAAGTTTGGATGCATATCCTTAATAGTATGTCTCATCAATATCACTGTACAAGCTCACTTGAATGTTAGAATTATCTCATTATCAAGTTTAAACATGATATAAAAAGATTAGTTAGCCACTATAAAAGAAAACATAGAGAAGAGAGAGTGGTTTTTCATGTTCTACAAAAAAAATAAAAACACTGGAAACCTTAACGTAGTAAAAAACGTTTTTATTGTGATTATAATTTATATCAATTGCACTTAAGATCATCTTGAGCTATACCATGGAGTCTATCATTTTCTCAGGACGAATCCTCAACTACTGTAAGTTTCTTCTTACAACTTTGTGCTGTATATGTTCCTCTCAAGGTTTCCATTCATTATATCTTATTAACACTTCGTGTAAGTGGGGGTTTAAGACCGAGGATAGGTATTTTAAAGAGAAATCTTGGTTGAAATCTCTTGGAACATTATATTAAGTGACATATACTTGTACTCACCTGGGATCCCATGGTAAAAGGGTTTCTATAGTGAAAATCACCAAACATGTGGAGTAGAGTGTTGGTGGAGTAGACAATGAGATTTATATTTCCCCAAACCACTTCAAATATTGTGTGTAAAATATTTTTACAATAAATTATTTATTTTCAAATACATACTCTTTTAAAGAGAATATTTGGAATGATCATGTCTCAAAATGGCAGTTCTCTATAAAATAAAATTTATGAACATAATTCATCCCCTCTTAAGTTATTCAGGTAGTAATCATATGGGACAACATTGATCTCCCCTCTTATCTCTCTATCTCTCTTCCCACATACTTCTCTTCTCATAAAAACAATGGGAGGATGTTTTCCCATGGTTGGATGATGGTGGTAGTGCGACAAGGCAGTTCGGGAAATGAAACCGTGATGTGAGGTGACCATGGTGTGGAGGTCGACATGATGGAAAGTGATGTAATATGGTCAGCATAAGGGAAGGTGGTGTGAGGAATGGAAACAATGAGGGGAGTGTGACATGAATAGGATGGTAGCCACAAGTAGTGCAGCGGGGTTCAGAATAGCATAGGTATGAGGAGGCCAACCACATAATTGGTTGATGTTGCATAGTAGTGATGACCAACATAGGCTGTATTGGAGAAGGGAGGCAGCTAACACTTGTATGATGTTCTATGACCCCATCGATGACATAGACCATCGACACGGTATGACCCAATACATGGGGTTAATTCATGTGGGTCTAGTCAAGTTTCCCAAACAAATGGGCTTTGACCTATAGGCCCAAGAGACTTGACCTACCTCGTGACCAAGAGGGCTAGGTGGGTCAGGTATTTCAACCCAAACCATTTGGATAACATGCATTGTGGAACACATGTATCTTAACTAGTGTGCTACATGGTGTGTCTGAAGGCCACCACATAACCCGTTATTCTTCTTCATAGAATTTTACACAACTTTTTTTAGTATGTGTTTGTTTTAGGAAAATAAATATAATTTCTTGAGTATTTTTTCTTGTATATCACAATGGATTGGTTGATTTGGACATCCGAGTCCATTTATGAGGAAAGATTGTTAATTTTAGTAATTACCACCATAGGATCGACTATAAGGTTCAAGCATGATGATCAAAGTATTCTAGAGGTTGGAAACCCGATGAATGTATGAATATGTCAATTCATGGGTCATCCACCTATTATAGATACAGTAAGTATCTACCCACACTCACCAAAGGTATGAGTCTTCTATCTATAGAGTCAGTTCACCCCATCCCTCATCTAAGAACTCATACATGGTACAAGTCCTCTATTTTGGTCAATATCCCATCAATTGATACTTTTTATTCAGTGATTCATGAGTCCCCCAATATAGATATTGAGACATGATATGGGCCTTTTCATGGATAGGTTGTTATGAATTTGGGGGTTGTCACCCCTTGAACCAAAATCTTCCCTTAGTTAAGGTGTGGTTCCCCCTTTGAGCTTCTAGAACAGTATCATAGAAAGGGTGGATAGTTCGGTGAGATGACCCCTCAATATATTCATGCATTCTCTAAAATGGAGTGGGTATTTTGTTTTATGGTTTATAGTATAAATTTGGAAGAAAGGCTGAGAAGATCAAATAATTTGAGACTTGTGACTCCTCAGGAACCCTTCTTGGTTTCCATTGGGAAACAGTATGAAGATGGGCTATCAAATTCATATTTTATGGAGTTTTCAATACTATAATCATCCCTATATACTCATTAGGTTCATTATTAAAGTATTAGAATTTAAATTAATAGGAAATATTTTCAACCCAATGACTTATAATGATTAAGAATATTTAGATCATCTCTTTCCTTCCTCTTGGTTACTCTCTAATTCTAGAAGGTTTTAGATGACTACATTATTTATATTTCATTTTTGGTTCCAAAGAATCATATTAACTTTTTTTATACTCCCCCCTTCATGAGTGTTGTGCCTACACATGTTTTTTTATATATGGAACAAGGTTTGGAGGTGGACTTGGTGGATGTAGAGCTGTAGTTTCTTATTCAGAGTTGATTTCTAGTGATTCTTGGAGATGCATGATATATCATGGTGGTTTCTAATGGTGGTAGTGATCATTTTGGATATAGATTGATCTAAGATTTTTCATAGGAAGGATCACCTTCCAAGTGTCTTGTATCTATCAAATTTAGAGTATTTTTAGATATAAAGTACCTCGGGTATTTGCATATGTGGTGTTATTATTTTATTTTATATCTTATGTATGTGTTTTATATAGTTAAATTATATACATACATACACATATATATATATATATTATTTTGGTGTATTTTTTATTTTATACATTTGATATATGTGTCTATTTTAGGTTTATATAGGATAAGTCCTCTTATATTATGTGTTATTCTTACTTGGTGCTAGTCACCAGTCCCGGGCCTTTTAGAGACAGAATTTGGGTCAAACACTTGTCTTACCAACATCTTTGGAAGGGCCCAAGTTTTCTAGGTATTGTTAGAGTTGTAATATAATGGTCGAGTTCTAGGGAAACATTTTGGAGTTAGTATTAATGTTAGGATTGGTTTAGGAATTCATGTAAATTATGTTATAGGGTATTGAGTTTATTTATCTAACCCAAGAGACCAGTATAGGTGCGGTGGATAATGTAGCCTTTATTAAAGACTCTAATAAGCTATTAGTTGACCTGGATATCTAAGGCATTTTTATGAGGTACAATTAAGTTGTTACATACACCATATAATGTTCAGTTATAATATTTCACGTCCTTCCCATTTTAGTTCATATAAACATGCACTAATTCTTACTGGTTCATCCTATCAAACAAAGGATGCTACCAACTAATAGCAAAATAGTATGTAGAGGTAGGCTCATAATTATCCCATTACTATACTTAGGCCTATCACAGTTGGTTTTTGAGTTATGCAATGTTGTTTTAGATATTCAGTTGTGTGATATACTTGCTCCATGATCTAAGGTAGTTTCCATCCCCTTCATTATTAGTGAATATTTTCTTGAAAAGTAGATAGATGTTCCTGCTAATTTGGATGATACTATTCATGGGACAAATATACTACATGGGGTCTAACAAAAAATGCCACATGGGTTTACAAGGGGATCTTAATCCTTAGATGATATAGGTTTGACCGTAGTCCAAGACTCATGTTTTCATTTGGTTTTCACTCTCACTAAATAGATGAAGATTATTACATTAATATCTCTACATGACATAGTGAACTATTAATGGATAATGTTTTCCCACGAAATAATGATGGTAGTTCTCTACCATGATTAGATTTTGATCCCTTTTTCATGATATATATTTATTTGGGGATGTTGGGCCTTCCGTAGAGCTGAATGACCATTTATGAATATGAATCAAGGCCCATAGTCTTCAGAAGGTGGTTCCTAATGATGTTACAAAGTTAAATTAGTTGAGATCAATAGTTTGGGTAGAAAATATGGAGTAATATTCATTGATCTAAGGATGTGTTCTTAGGAAAACCCACCTATATCGAAGACCCAAAGTGAGCATTAGATATTGAGTTCACCAAGACATGGTTCTTCGGGTCCAACTCCATGATCATCCTGCCATGAGTGATTTCTCTTCTAACCATGTCATAGTTTCTCTTGAACTATGATACTCTTTACTATTCATGTATTCCTATGATTCTAATAAAACAATAATGGATAAAATTATATTTTTCATTAACTCGGTTTTGGTTCTAAAAATCATAATGCTTTTTTCTAATCATGGTAGACATAGAACTTCATCCTTTAATATTTAAGAACCAAGACCTTCATTCCATAAACATTTTTAACCTAAACCATATCACAGTGGTCTAAACTGTGACATGTTCAATATAAATATCTACAAAAATTCTTCAATATCCATTGTCAATTAAATGGATGTTTACCTTAAAATCTTCATAATTCATGTTCTTGTGACAAAACTATGAAATGTTTTCATGAAAACTATGATGAGGTTTTTGATTCCTTTGAAATTATTCATTAATTTGTACAATATTCATATCTAAAAATTTGTATATCAATATATGAACATGTTGAAAATAAATACAACATGAAAAAAATTCTAAAGCATATAAATGATCTTCTTAATAAATTATTCATAGACAGATCACAATGTGAGAGTTATCTTAACACCACACCATTGGATAGAATAGTTTTTTGGAGAGTTCTCCAACACTTGGTATAACTATTAATGATATATTAATGAAGTATCAATTGATATCTTCATTAATTAACCTTTACCAATTCACTTCATGAGGGAACTTCAATTTCCTAGGGATATACAATTCCCCCATTTTATTTATGGGAAACATTCTAGTATAATTCATTGATATGATTACATAACTTTAACATGAAACAAAAACTCACGTGTCCCCCTTCATGGAAACCCATTAAAACAAATTCTATCCATTTTTATTCACCTAAAATGATTAGGAATTCTCACACTTCATAAAAAAACCCTTTATATTATCCCACTTTTTTTTACATATACAAAGGAATTAAATAGGGAAAATAAAGAAATAAAATCATAAGGATTTTGGAAGATAATTCAACCCCCAAAACACCTTCATGAACTGTAATTCATCCTTCATCAAGGGATTTGACAAGATATCTGCTAATTTTTTCTTGGTTGAAATATACTAGATTTTAATTTTACCACATTTCACCCTCCTTAATGAAGTGTTTTTTGATATCAATATTCATCGACCATGAGTGTTGAACTAAATTCTTTAACAATTTGATTTCAGTTTGGTTATCATACCCAATAGTCAAAGGATATGTGACTTCCACCATCATATAATTAAACTATGACGTTATCCACATCATTTGAGTTATTAGTTTTGATTATAAAATATACTAAGCTTCCATTGTGCTTAAATTATGAAAAAATTTACTTCCTAGAGTTCTAATAAACATGTCTTACTTAAATAAATAATTCTAGTATAAATGTAAACTTACTATCTCCCATCTCACATTCAAAATAAACATCATAAAAATGTAAATATGTAATTAATTTTATTTTTCACACCTTAAGAAAAAATGAGGAGTTCTTTTGACATAGCACAAAAACTTTTCAGTGACATAAGATACAAAACCTTTAAGTATATTTGGAATCAAGGAAAAAGTGTATAATAAACAATATTTGATCTTAGAAATTTCAAGTAAATTATTATCCTAATCAACATTGAAAACTCTTTTTGATTAATTATCTTTCTTTCTTCATCTAAGTAAAACTTAATCCCAATAATATTAAGAGTTTAAAATTCTATTGAATCTTTCATCCCAAACCTATTAAATAACACAAAATTATATATTTTCGTGTGAAAGAAATATATAATATTATATATTTATAACTTGAAAACCTAAAAGAAATGAAATCACACAAATCATTGAATGTTTAAAGTGATTTTTCATATAGGTAAAAAATATTCAATAATATTCAATTCACTCCTATAAAAAAAATCATTGATATACATAATCATAATGAGTGATTTTGGGTCTTATTTTATGATATAGAAAATTCTATCCACCTCACCTCTTCTAAAATTCATGCTCTTCAAGTTCTTATACAATTTATAATACCATAAATGGGACACTTTTTTAGGCTCATGAATTACTTTATTTATCAATAAAAAACGAGAACTATAATTGTTAAGAATATATCATTTTAGTTTTTATATATAAACCACGTATTCAATATCTACATTTAAGAACACTGAATTTACATTGATTTGAAATATTTGGTATTTTTTTCAGTTCATATCAAAAATAAAAAACAAAATCATTCTATTAATTTTTATTGGATCTAAATTATAATCAAATTTTATACCCTTAATTTATGAGTATCATTTGGAAAAAAGATTATCCTTATTCTATGATACTTATCCCTTATCCTTGAGTTTATTTCTAAGACCAAAATTATCATTATCAAATTCTTATATTTTGGACATGACACCATTTCTCAGGTCTCATTCTTCTAAATCTGATTTATCTCTTACCTTTGTTTCAATACAATCCTTATGTTTCAAATCCACTTTAATATTCTTAAGCTAAACCAATAAAACCAGGATTTTTTTATTAGAATATATTAATTTTCTTTGATTTTAAATACCCATGTTGTTTTCTCTAATGATTTTTAGGCTATTCAAGTTTTATAAGTCTTTATAAATTTGATCCACCTAGTTCAAGACCTTAATTATCACTAAATACCTGTAAAATTTTTTAAGAATAATTCAAACCTATTATTTTAATTAAATAAATCCTCATTTATCCCTCAATTTCTCCCCAAGATTATTTAATTCCACCATAATCCTATAATGATATTCATGATTTAAAAACATACTCCTTGAAAATAAAATTAAATCTATCAAAATTTTATTTGATTAATATTATCACACTAGTAGATCCTTCCTCCAGGTGTATATCTAAAAAATATCACTTCATCATACATTTCATCAAATTTACTCAAATTAATTCATTTATTATTGTTGTAACATGGGTTACTAAACACCTTTATCTACTTACAGTTAAGATTCTCCCAAAACCACACCTCATAATGCGTGTTAACTAAATTTGACTGAAGTAAACAAATATTGAGAATATATAAATTCATTGTTATAGATTGTATCCAAAATTATAAAGTACCTGACCCAGAAGTAACTAAATGGTGCCCTGAGCTAGGTCACCACATGACCTCAATCACGCACCCCCATATGCTATAAGTCTCCGACTAGCAACATGGGTCTAAATAAGTCATGTAGGGAGATTATACACCCTTTATCAGAGTAATCCACAACCAATGACAAATTAAATAGCAGAAACTAAGATACATAACCAATGAACATGAATAATCAAATGTATTCCTAAAATTGAGTACAAACCACAACCCATGATGAATATGGTATGTCATGTTAACAATTCCCAAATGTGATAGAAAATAAACCCAAAATATAGACAATAACTAAATCCACAAACAAGTTATAACTTTAAGTTTATAACCTCATCTATGCATGTACCATGACAAAATCAACTCTCTATCATAGGACCTTTTCCCTTGTCCTGACCTACAACCATGAAATCTTCTTGGGTACACAACGAAGCTCGAGCAGGGTGCGAGTACAACTCAGTAGGCCACTACCAATGGTGTATACAAAATATATAGTCTAAACAGATAGTGAATACATATACTAAATAAATTAAAAGTAACAAAAATATGAGTTTTCTTCCATTAGTTAAAAATATTTACTTTAACTATTTCTAATATTGTTACTATTTCCATCATTTATATAATCTCCCTTACTTAATTAACTTACATCTTGTATTTTATGGGTTAGACATTTACATAAATCACACAAGGTTTTATGGAAATAAACATTAAATATAAGGGGACAAGTCATGTCCCTATCTCATAAGTCACAAACACATCACAAAAAAAAGTATCCCCACCTTGAAGCCTCAGTCTGGGTGGAATGCAACACATCACAACAAATACATTATCCCCGCCTCGAAGCCTCAGTCTGGGTGGAATGAAACACATCACAAAAAAATATCCTCACCTCGAAGCCTCAGCCTGTGTGAAATGAAACTCATAAAAAAATACATTATCCTTACCTCAAAGCCTCAATCTGGGTGGAATGAGACTATTAGGGGAATAGAACTTCGTCACCTTTTGCAACGCAAGCATTTTGGGGTGGAGTTTGTATCCTTAGTACAACTAAACCCATGGGAATAGAACCTCAATCAATACCCCAAACTACCAATACATGTTCACATATTATATATATATATATATCCATTAACCACATACCATATCAAAAAAACATTCACAATCAATACATATATCAATCAAAATTGTTAATAAACAGCATTGGAATTAATATCATTCCATAACCCATTAACACATTTACAAATAACACTACATAGACCATTTAGTCTGAATTCCCTTTATCATACCCCAACCCGTTAAGCAAGTTCAAAATTTCATTATTCATCCATTTAACATATTGACTAATTACCATATGAAAATCCATTTAAAATATTTCTCAATTCACAAGCCAATACCAATTTACTATAGTCATTATTTCATATGCAATATCCCTCTTAGTCATTTTGAAATGTTTCATAAGACATTTGAAACATTCCCCATTTAACCCAATTAACCCATTATCATGATATTCCAAACAACCCCTTAATCCATATCAAAATTAGGAACAACTACCAATATTCTATTTTGACACAACTAAACCTATTAAAATGTTCAATAATGGATCTACCTTATCACATGGAAAATATACACTTAACATTACCAATTTATAAGTTTGGAAATATTGGCATAACCCATGAGTGTCCCTAAATCAATCAAATCAACCTCAACACATCCCATAGGGATCATGAGGTGTTCAATTTTTCATTTAGACACCATCTTTACCAAAAGTCAACAAGGCGTCAAAAGAATAAGAAGAGATAACTGAGAACACAACCAAGAATTTAAAAATAAACACAATGACATTAGGATATAAATTTTATACAACCTAATTTGAATATAATGATTAAATCACTCTCAAACTTCACCTTATATTAGGATTAAAATACCCTTTGAACCTCAAACCCAGAGATTTGATCCACAACCAACAACGCTCCAAACAGCCTAGAAATAAGGGAGATTGATACTTAGGAGATCTTGAGGTTTTTGGATCATCATAGGGGATGGAGGTAAGAGAAAGGGGTGGAAAATATGGGGGAGACTTAAAAATACCAAGATGGAGAAATTGTAATTTTTCCAACTTTTAATGGGCCACACAGTTTACCCGCACAGTTTTTCAAATCATGCGCAAATTGTATGAAATTCACTATCTCTGGGAGGTCCAAGTTGCACGAATACCTAGGGAATCTACATGGTTTAAAAAACGATGCATACTTATACTATCTAAGGTTTCATGGTTTTCCAGGGGAGGTCATATGGTTTACTTAATTTTGTGCCAATCGTGATCCTAGCACAGGTTTTCCCAGGTTTCCTTCTTCTCATTTCCCAAACCCCTAGAACACCTTCGAGGCCCCTCATACACCAAGTAAACATTTAATTAATGAATAAAAAGGGAGTTAGACCAAAATTTAAACAAGTAATTACCTCCATTAAAACTAGGATCTTATAACCTCACCACCATATAAAAACTCATCCTTGAGCTGCTCTTCCTGAGCATCACTTAGCTTCCAGGGTAAAACGATCGGCCACTGAGCCCACATATCAGACTTCCTTTCCCAATTTTTTTCCCAAACATTACAATTCTTCCATACACATGAATTGAAGGTATAACCTTACCACAAAAAACCTTCTCATTGTGATCCACAAGACAAACCAGATTCTTCTGAAGGACACATCATCCCCAAAACACACATTAACGACTATAATTCCATAGGGAAGCCTATGAAACACTACCAAAAATAAAACAAAAGGAAACTTCACACATAGCACCATACCATTTTAGAAGATCCAATAGAAACCCCACTGGTTCAATACTCTTTGTAACTCATGACCCAAATCACTAGGAGCCATTTTACTCTGCTTTCAAAACTATAACAGTGAACAAAACTTAACATCACCCAAGGGAAACACACTATCATTCCAACCACATTTTTTAACTTAAATTGATCCAAAACTCAAGTCCTGATGGTCCCATTCCATTATTGAATGTCCAAAACATAATCACAACACTCCAACCACTCAACCAATGAAACTTGATATAATGATCGCTATCATAGCCAAATTCCTCGAACAGTAATTACTCAATTCAATACAATCTAAAACACCTCTCTCAACATCAACCAACCTATTTCCTAGTGTGGTAATCCCCACCTTACACTTCATCTTACCTCCACCACCTTCTAGTGTTTGGAACTTGTGCTATCCAAAAATACCACAAGCACAACAAATCAACTTTCACAACATAACTAATATGTTACCAACTCACCACACACAAACATACATAAGGAACTCAACCTGAATTTGGAATCAGACCATGCCATTGAAATCATCTAGAAGTTCATCCCAACACTATCCATTCACAGAATAAGAACAACTTGACCTTTTTCTAGTATGAATTCATTTCCGTAAATTTTTTACCACTACAACATCAAATCAGGTGTGGGTTACCCCTTACCACCTCTATTCACTTTACCATATCATGTCAGACCACCCTAATAGATTGTCTCAGAGAATCCATCATATACTATTGGCATGTTACCCCTTTTTACCCATGGTGCTTAATGAATTGAGGTCTATCACTATCATCCAACATACCTACCAAGGTCATTATCTAACTTTCGGTAGAACTCCACTATCAATGCATCCACTACTGTTCAATCCATCATCTTGATCCACCACACCCATAAACACTACTAACAAAAGAACTCCTACCATCTATACACTGAATAAAGATGGATAAGTCCTTAATTAGAACCATTCAATAAATTGAAACATAAATTTCACACTAATACTTCCACTGAAGTCAGTTTACCACTCCCCACATTTGTCCTCAGATCCTAGATTAGTTGAGCTATCCCCCATTGACTCATCCTAGAATGGTTTAGCTTCACTATTAGAACATACTTACCTCACTTGACTAATATGGCTTCACAGCTAAGGACACTCCATGGTCACCCAATCACACCTACCAAAGTTCATGCTCGATTCCAGTTGAGGTTTTAACACTAAACCCCCATTATCACGCTATCAATGATTCGAACACATTAATTTCATATTTCATCTAGAAACACCTTGATTTCAAATTAAATGCTTGGATCGACCATTCACCATATCCAAGGCCAACCTAGATTGCTTCTGAGTAACCCAGTGTTCACCTCACATGTTTCTCATTGCTATCCCGATGTCCCCACATCGACTCTAGACTCTTCTCCACACATCCAGGATTGAGTTATCACTCTTCACTTTAGGATTGTACATACCATCACTTTACTGTGGTAATTACAACCATCACATATCAGGGTTTGATTATAATTTGATTCCCAAAACTTGGATGTGACCATCCAGTCTTTCCCCTAACAAAAAACAAATATCACCCGATACTCATTTTCAGTTTTGATAATTGCACACACGACGTTCATCAAAATACATCTTATCTTGAGGACCTCAACCGTAACTATCGATGGTGTACATACCACTATCCATATCCACATATACCACTACATGAGTGTGAAATCCATGATGTCCTATATCCAACCAAAATATATCCAAGTCACTTGGCGTAAACCCAGATCTTTCTCAGCATACCTGGGACAATGTCAAGATATTGATCATGATCATCACTGGCTAAAAGTACACTAAGAATTTATAGAATAACACTATAAAAATTTATAAAACACTGATGTCAACTCCCACTATGGAACACCATGATTTTAAAAGAGTTCTGGGCTTCCCTTTCTGTATACGTATCATTAGAACTTAAGCACCACCGCTCAGATATGATTTTGAACCAGGACTCACCATTGCTCCATGAGCATCCACCAACAACCTTGAACCAACAATTCATTTTTCCCTAAATCCACCACACTACTCAAGTCCTTTAGGTATGACCTTGGTAGTTAACAAATGAAACAAAAAAGTCTACCACACCAATCAAAACCAAAAATATTTCACATAGACACACTTCCCACTTTGGTTTCATAAGGAATGACATGTGCTTATCCCGATCCACCTGTTCACCCATGCTGAATAGACTCATGCCTTACCAGTTCATGCCCATGTCTAGAACTCATCAAATCCTTAAAGGATTCTCACATTCCTATGAATAACAAATTAAATTCACTTTATATAACTTAAGAAAAACATCACCATAGCCTAGCCCATGACCCTTTTATTTATCCGACCATACCTCCTACATGGTTAGCCCCATCGTCCGTTAAGGAATTATAAAAATTTTACCCAACAACTAGACCATTCATGCGAACAATCCCAAACATGTGAACACCCTCACATCAGGAACCAACTTCATAATGAGGAATCTAACCATGCATCATCCACCCTTGTACTTTCCACCTGAAATCGACATAGAGGCCTCCATTAGTCATTATCAAGATAGACATGTTAGATACCCAAATGATACAACCATTCAAAACTAACATTAAACCAACAAAAAGAACTTAGGTTCACTTTTGAATGACCCAAGACACAACCATACCATTTAAAAATCTTTTTGGAACTCATTATGCATTGATTCCACCTCTGAATCATCTCTCATGCTTCATTTTTCAAGGCACCTAAAACACAAGGCTAATCTTTCACAAGGTCACCCTTGATTTTCTAAGACTTTCAAATTATTATTACAACTCATGTCAAGTATCACAAAACCATTGAACTAACCACTTAGATCTCTAGGAAAAGATTCACCTATCCAAATATCAAAACATCAATCCCTACCTCATGCATTCGAGCAGAATAACAAAACCGCAAACTACTCTCAAGGTTTTCTCTCGAGGATCGAATGAAACCAACTCCCCAACTAGGGAAAGGGAAGTAATGAACTAGCCCCACTCTACCTTGGCCACGTATTCCAAATTTACCACAAGTCTCTACTCATGGGTGGTTTTCTTACCCCCATCTCAAAACACTACTTACAAGAACCTCAATAACATTCACTTTAGGTTTCACACCAACAAACTCTCACACATCCATCAATACCATGATTCAAAAACACCCACACTAGGGTTCAAATGAAACACACAGGGTTTGAACCCACATGGGTTACCACACATATAACCAAACACCCGTTACTAAAGATGCCACATCCAAGACACTCATTTTGAATCCCATCGAATAACCCATAAAAAGGGCCAGATAAATAACACAAGGAATACTCAATACTAGTCCTTACCAAAGTTTTCATCATTAGACATTATTTTATAATTAATTACACCATTTTGAAGGCCCAAGGGTTCACATTTTAAAAATTTATATTTACCCAACATTTAAAAATACATACCTTAATCAAATTCATATTTCAAAAAAATTTCACCAATGACATTTCAAAGAAGATTAACCGGTGTAAACCTCAAAAAAAAAGATACAATACTTACAAAAAATAGCACATTCTTCATACACTATACCTATGTATGTGATCACATTTATAATACTACCCTCAACCATTCCTACCGAGGGTCATTGTAAATATGAGGTAACTAAACTACATAATCACAAGACCTTTTTACACCATTTTTAATTTCCCAATGTGAATCTTCTCCCTTTACACACCTTTCACATTTTTACAACTTGTTACATCCCTTATTCTAACTCATTCAAAACATTATAAAAAGAATAATTCTTTAACCATTTTACCATCATAACAGAAACATTTCTATTTTAGACACTATTCAATCCATAAAATTTATCAACTCCAAGAATTTGAACCCATTTATAGCATTTCTTTAAAAATTATATTCTTCAACCATTCATTTACACTCCTTACTATCACCCATTTTTACATCATCCTTATTAGACACCATTTTCTTCAATTTTTTCAAGAATGCAAAATTCATATTACCTTACACGTCTCACCCACCCACCCCATGTGTGCCTACCATGATGCATAGCACCTATGTCCCTAGGTGCCTAAAATGATGCATGAATGCATAACCTCATTCCATTCAAGACATGAGAAAAATATAATAAAAAATTCACATCACACAACATGTGAATCACCGAATAGTTAAATATCATTCAACTATAACAAAACACAATAAAAAAACAACTCCCACCATGGGTACTTAGGTTTTATCTCATATATAGGTTAGATACTCCCATGCACGCTCTCATTTCCAAGACCAATAGTTCATAATATCCAATATACCATTCCAAAATAGTTTGATAGAGAAAAGAACTCCTATGATACCAATTTAAAATTTCCTTGACATGGAATCCACTAAATGGTGCCCTGATCTGGGTCACCACATGACCTCAAGAGTGCCTCCTCGTACATCAGAGATTACCGACTAGCAGTAAGGGTCTCAATAAGTCATGTGGGAAGCTATACCCCCTTTATCAGAGTGATCCATATAAGAAAAAAATAAATAGTGTAAACTAAGAGAAATCACAAATGAACATTAATAATCAAAAGTCTTCCCAAAATTGGGTACAAACCACTACCCACAACAAATATGGTATGTCTTGCTAACAGTGCCCAAATCTTCTAGAAAATAAACCAAAAATAAATGGAACATCTAAATCCAAAAACAGGTCCTGAATCCAAGTCCATAACGTCATCCATGCATGTCCCATTCCCAAATCAACTCCACAGAATATGGCCTTTCCCCTTGTACTGACCTTCAACCATAAAATTTTCTTGAGTACCCAACAGCGCCTAAGCAGGGATTGAGTATAAATCCATTGTCCACCACTATCGGTGTCTAAAAAATATCTAGTCTAAAAAGATAGTGCATGAAGATACTAAATAAATGAAAAGTAAAAAAAGAGTCATGTTCCATTAGTTAACAATATTTACTTTAACCATTTCAAACATTGTTACTATTTCCATTATTTATACCATCTTCCTTACTTAATCCACTTTCATCTTGTATTTTATAGGTTAGGAATTTATATCAATCACACAAGGGTTTATGGAAATAAACATTAAATCTAAGGGGATAAGGCATATACCTATCTCACTAGGGATAAAAAAATCACAAAAAATCTATTATTCTCACCTCAAAGCCTTAGTTTGGTTGGAATTCAAAATGTCACAAAAAATACATTATCATCACCTCGAAGCCTCAGTACTGTTGGAATGAAAAAAAATTCAAAACTAAATTATCTTCACCTCGAAGACTTAGTCTTGGTGGAATGAAACACATCAAAAAAAATACGTTATCCTCACCTCGAAGCCTCAGTTTGGGTGAAGTGAAACTGTTAGGGGAATAGAGCTCTGTCACATTCCATAACCTGAGCACTATTGGGTGGAGTTTGGAGGCTCAGTCCAACTTGACCCATGGGCATAGAACCTTAGTCAATACCCCACACTACCAATCCATGTGCACATGTTATTTATATATATCCATTAACCACATTCCATATAAAAAACATTCATAATCAATACATATATCACTCATAATCCTTAACAAAAAACATGGGAATTAATATCATGCCATAAACGATTAAAACGTTTACCAATTACACTACATATCCCATTTATCCCAAATTCCCATTCTCCATCCCTAACCAATTAATCATGTTGAAAGTTACCTTATTAAGCCATTTAACATTTTCAATGATTCCTTTATGAAAATACATTAAACATATTTCTCAATTCACAAGCCATTACCAATTTAACATATTCATAATTTATTATATATTATCCCTATAAGAAAAATTGACATGTTTCATAATCCATTTGACACATTCCCCATTTTATCCAATTAACCCACTGTTATTCTATTCTAAACAACCCCATAAGGCATATCAAAACTATCCAAAACTACCAACATTACATTTAGACACAACCAAACATATTAACATGTTAATAAATGTCTCTGCATTATCACATGACAACTATACACTTAAAATTACCAATTTTTATGTTTGGAATTTATCAGCACACCCCATGGGTGTCCCTAAATTAGTTAAATCATCCTAAACACATCCCATGGGGATTATGAGGGGTTCAATTTTTCATTTAGACACCCACTTTACCAAACTCAACAAGGTATCAAAATCATAACAAGAGATAATCAAGAACACAACCAATCATGAAAAAATCAACACAATGACTATGTGATATAACTTATAGAACACCTACCTTGAATTCAATGATGAAAGTACTCTAAAAAATCACCTTATATTCAGATTCAAACACCCTTTGAAACTTCAACCTGGAAATTCGATCTGCAACCAACTATGGTCCAAATAGACTACAAATGAGGGAGATAAATCCTTGGGAGCTCTTGAGGGTTTTGGTTTGTCACAAGGGATGGAGGTAGAATAAAGGAAGGGAAAATCGGGTGGAGACTTAAAAATAATGAGAGATGTTTTTTAAATTTTTCTAACTTTTAATGGCCACATGGTTTAACCGCACAGTTTTCCAAACATTGTAAAAACGGTGCATAAAACAATGTGAAAGAGAGGTCCAAGTAACATGACTACCTGGGTAGTCTACATGGCTTAAAAAAACATGCTCCAACCATGAGTAATTCAATTGTCCATGATTATACGATTCCCCTAGGGAGGCTTCATGATTTACTTAACCATGCACCAACCATGCCCCTAGCGCAGGTTGGCCAAATTTTTCTTATTCTCGTGACCTAAACCCCCAAAACACCCTTGAGGACCCTCACACACCCGATAAAAATTTAATTAATGAATCCCAGGGGATTTAAAACAAAATTTAAACAAGGGCTTACCTCAAAAAATGATATCTTACAAAACTAATGAGGAATCATGAACCACTAACATGGTTCTCCCAATATCAACCAAACTCTCATTCTTCCTCTCAACTACTCCATTTTTAGGAATGTATGAAGAACTATATTCATACCTTATCTCAAACATCTCAAGATATTATTAAAAGTATTCATTATTATATTTGGATCCATTTTTAGTTCAAAACCTTTTTATTACATTTCTTTTTAGATTATCATCCCATCAATGAAATGATTATAACCCCTCTAGATTCTATAATTTACTAACAAAGAAATAAAACCTTTTACTTTGTGACATGAATCACATGATTTGTTTCTTTCACTACTAATATTTGGTATATTTTTTATATATTCATACTTGATAAGTTATATCATGTTTTTTAATCCAAATGGCTAGGTCTTTAGTGAAAATGTCCATTTTATTCTTTCAAATACAATAAATATGTATTTTCATCATTGAAATTTTTAAATAAGTTATTGATTTTCATCTATCCATTCATTATTGTTATGATATACTAAAATATTTTAATGAAACATCCATTCTTCTAAAAAAACAAATTCATTTCCATTGTCAATTTTTTTTGAAACACTCATGAGATTGTTTCTCAATCCATCAAAAATGAGAACATCATTTAATTTAAACTTCATCTCACTATTTTTTTTAACTTTTGATGCCTGTCATATTCAATGAACTATGCTTACAAAAAGTGATAAAACCTCTATTTTATTTTTGAATTTCCTTCGGTAGATATTTTTTTAGTTATGTTTAATGAGAAACTACTATAAAAAATCCATGGTTTTTTACCTTTTGAAGATTTGTAATCCACCTAAAAACCATTGTTTTCTCATAATTACTCATCCTCTTATTATATTTAGAGTTATTTTTATTCTTTAATTTATTTTTAGTATTATGAGACATTCTTTAGTAGTATATACCAGTTTATTACATCTACCAAAAGTTTAATCAAGAGTATAAAAATAGTTTTTCAATTTTACCTTTACTTTAGAATTCAATATTGGTTGTCCTATTATGTATTAAACTTTTCTCCAACAAAAATAATGATCCCTATTTGATTGAGATAAGGATATATAATAAAAAAATTTATATTTTTTTTATTTTTATACTCTATAAAACCAACATCACTCTTCCAATATTAAATTTATCTTCATCGATTAAAATTTTTGTTTCTGAAAACCATTTTTGATTTCTCTTTAATTGAGTAATATACCAGTTTTATAAAAACCCAATCTTAACTTACATAGACATTACATCACTTTTAAATAATACTTAAAACATTACACAAACAGATACCTAATGAATGTATTATTTCAGTGTCTTTGGAAACATGGAAATATAAACACATGTACATGAGTGAGCTACATTATCTCCCACTAGGTTCTCCAAGACTAGAACCCCTCTTTGAAATATCATACATAATACATATCTTCATAACCTGGGGAAAGGAAACATAAAAAGGGGTGAGCTCCGAATCCTAGTAAGGGTAAAAAGGGAGATATATATGCATAATCATGAATATAAGGGTATGTTAACATGAGTATATCATTAGAATATCATAACCTATATATCAAATATCATATACATGAGTCATAGAATAAATAATTTATAAGATGTGTATCATAAGGGAATCAAGTGAATAATCTCTGAAATCATAACTAATGAAGGTAAAATATAATTTGTGGCATAAAAATCAGATTATAAAATTGTGAACATGTATAAGTAGAAACAGGTTCACTCGTTAAGTTAAGGACATGAAATCAGGCCCTCTCATAAATTTATAGATATACAACTAGGTCCATGCATAAATTTTTTAACATGTAATATGGTTCACACATAACATTTTGAACACATAATCAGGCTCACACATAAACTTATGGACATGAAACCAGGTCCATGCATAGCATTGTGAATATGTAATCACGTTCATGCATAACATTTTGGACATGTAATTAGGTTCACTCATAACATTGTGAACATGTAATCAGGTTCACGCATAAACTTATGGACATGAAACTAGGTCCATGTATAACATTTTGAACATGTAATAAGGTTCAAACATAACATACATACTCGTGAGTTATCCATAATTACCAAATGCATTGGAGGTAGATATATGTCCTATCTGTCACATAATAAAATCATTCATACATGTGCCACAAGATAATAAAACTTTCATCATATCATTACACATAAAAATAGATGGGTATAAAAAAAATCATATAATAACCCATGAAATGAAATGGGTATCATAAAAATTCAATCATATAATAACCCATGAAAAATATATAGGTTTCATAATCATTTCATCATAGAATAATCCGTGAAAGGAAGTGTGTTTCATAAGAATTTATCATGGTATAACCCATTGAAGAGAAAAAAGTTTAATGCACATCAATACACACAATAATAGACCGTTAATAGAAATAATATTAATGGTATACTTGGATCATATCCCTAGTAAAGAATAAACTATAACCAAGGATGTCATCTTAGATGGAAAATAATTTTGAAATATATTTTAAAACATTTCTTGAGGAAGATATCATTTATTCTGTAAAAAATTATTTTTAAAACATAAATTTTTTTGAAACCCATTTGAATTGAAAAAAATTTGGAAAATTATAAATAAACCTTCAAAAACATTTGAAAATAATTTTACTTTAAAACTTAAAATAGAAGCTTGAAAATGTTTTGAAAACCTTTTTCCGTGAAAATATATAAAAGAAGCTTGGAAACTTTTTTAAAACCATTTATTTCAAAATAATTTAGAATCATATAAAGGAACTCTGAAAACCATAGAAAAATTTGAAATAGTTTTTCGATAAAAATTATCTCAATATATCATTTAAAAAAAATAGTTTTTGAAGTTCATGGTATGTGTATAAAAGAAGTAAAATTGAGACAAAACTACTTTACTAATTTGGTAGCTTTTAAAACATAAAACCCATGAAAGAGAGATCATAAATTAGATATGTAAATACCCATAAATTTAAGGATAGCAGTCATAGAATATTTTCATGGGTAGTATATAAACAACACCAAATAAATGAGTGGTGAATAGGGTGTAAATCTCACAAAAATAAAAGTGAGACTAGAAATCTCTTTGATACATGGGAAACTTTTGAATCAGGATCCCCGTGAAAGAATAACATAAATTAAAAATTTTAATATCATTAAATAAATTAAATTACTGATATAAAATGTAATAATATAGTATATACACCACAAAAAGAAGTGAATGGTGAATATGACATGTATCTCACTGAAATAAAAAGTTATATGAAATTCCCTTACATTAAGTATTGACTTTATTTATACACATTAAAACATTCTATATAATAAATATAAGTTTATTATAAATCTACCATAGAAAAATATTATTATATATAATACCATATATGATTCACTTATGAATTTATATTAACTATTTTTTAATAATTCCATGATAAATTAATGTTATAGGTAATAACTACTTTGTTTATTGTACGTGTTTTGACCAGTTATTCTTGATAATATTACATAAACAATGATTTAATTATTTCTAGAATGTAAAAAAATATGTATATATCATATATATTAATTAAATAAATATTTATAGTAATCTATAAAAGATATAAATATTAAATGAAATACATCATTCATGGAGACTATAGGTTGTACGTACGTATGAACGCAACTTTTGTTTTATTATTGTATTGAAAGGAATAAAGTAAATGAAATATATATATATATATATATAATATAATTCAAATATAATTACTATGTCATATATATCATATAATTTCACTAAAACCATCCTTAATACATTCTATATAGTGTGTGAATGAATCGCTTTGAGGAGGCGGTAGTCCACACTTCCCCAAACAAAGTTATCACATTTACAAAAAATGGAAAGCATGAAGGTATGTGTTATATAATAATTAAAGAAGAATAAATAAATAATATATATAGTATATATCATATAAAAACATAGTTTACACCAAATTATCAACCATCATAGGTGGTAAAGGAAAAACAAACAACATCATTTCGTAAGGCGATAGTTCACCGTACATAAGAACAGTAAGTTCGTTACACATTAGATGGAATTGTTAATAAGTGTAGGTAGAGACATTATAATAAATTTATATCAGTATATTTTGGATACTATGGATATTATGTATGCATTTAATAATAATAATTGAGGTAGTTGAGAAAGTAAATAATGAAAAGGATCTTGAGGAAGGATGTTACCTCTTCTTTGGGTAACTACTTTTGATTTGCACCAAAGGGATTAATTGGATGTATTTATGCCCAAAGGGAGGATTAAAGGAGGAATGAAGGTATATTTTGAAGTGAAATGATCAGATATTGTCTAAACCTAAGTGGTTTGAGAGGTGTTAATAAGGGGGGTGGCCTTTTATAGGGAAGGGAGAGGACACACTTGGCATTTCTAAAAACAAGTTTGGTGTAACCATGTTTTTACCTAAACAAAGTCATAAAAACCAAAGAAACTCAAAAATAGAAGTTTTATTTAAGATATATGTTTATAAAATTTGTTTTTGGAAAAGTGTATAGTTTATTTGTTTCATTAAGTTTATGGTTTAGTTCCTGGTTAATATTAATTTTACCTTAACCACTATAACTAATTTTAATCACTTTGAATAATATTTTTGGTCAAAAATTAAGCTGATCTTATTAAACTATAAATGTTATAATAATTAAAACCTTTTATTTATATTTTTTTAAATTAAATTCAATTAAGAGGTATAATTAAGTACAATTCTAACCCTACCGATGTGGTGAGGAAGAAAAATTTTAAAGTGAGAATGTTCAAAAGTTAATTAAGATTTTATATCTAAATTCAATATAAAAATGATTACAATGAACTAAATTTATTAATAGATGTATAATTTATCTAATTTGACTTTAAAAATAGATTAAAATATAATTTAACTATTCAAATAAATTAGAATAAAGAACAATTTTGAATTAAAATTTAGTATTTTTTTAGTATTCATCAAAAAATGAAGTTTCTCAGAGAAATCCCAAAAATCCACCCTAAGATTATTTTGTAATTATGAATTGAAAAATTAATTTTATTTTATCATAATAAATTTATAAAATTCTCTAAAATTATTTTATTATTGTTCAAATAATGACATAAAAATCAATTATTTTAAGAAAATAATATTCTCAAACATATAAAGACTTTACTAACACAATTTTATTTATTATTATAAATATGATTTATATATATAAAGAAATTATAAATTATATTTAAAAAGTAGTTATCACTATTAATATTACAATGTTTAATGGCTATGTTATAACTATCTCATTTAAATAATTATAATAATTTTTTTGAAGAAATTTAATATTGCATGTAACAAAATCCAAGTCGATGTTGCATGTAGCTCAAGATAAAATTTATGTTGTGTGTAGTGCAAGATTAAATTTTTTTTGTGTATAACTTAAGAAAAAATTAGTTCTTGAAAAAAAATATTTAGTGTTTTGTGAAAATAAAAATATGAAAAATATTAAATTAATTTGAAAAAAATACTTCAATAAATCTCAATGTGTTATATTCTACCCCCCTTAAAATGAATTCCACACTTGAAATTAATCTGGGTTATTAAAGGTTTAATACTTGAAAGTTCATTTCTTATAAACCCACATTGAGAAAATTAACACTAAAACTTCCTGTTAAAAAATAAATTTGGAAACATGAAGGTTACCCAAAGTAACATATAACTGGGTTTCCACATAGAAGAACATAGGTGGGAAGTGAAAATATGGACTTGGAGGAAAATAATAAATATTTATATGGATTGATCAAGGTCATCAATAAAAAAATAAGTGAATGGTTTATGGAAAGTTGAGGGCCTTAGAGTCATTGACCTATGATAATTTAAAAGTCCATTGGTAAAAAAAATTAAGGTATTAGAACAACATTTTTGTATCATTTTCTTATTATTGAGTAATTATTTTATTGAATAATAATATAAAGAAATATACTTACTTTATATATTTATATTTATATAAACATAATTTCATTCTTTGGTTTTCAATTTGATCTATTTCTAATTCATCCATTACTTAAAAAAATGGATATAAAAAAATTAACATGATGTATGAAGCACTAAAATACAATTTTAATGTTTCTTAAGGCCCATAAAATATTGAAAAGTATAACTATTTGTCTCTAACTATTCTCAAATGTCAGTATGGTTAATAAATTAATCTATAAACCTAAAAAGTCACACTACTGGTTCATCATCAATATTTATTCATCAAATTGTTTTATTAAAAAAATAATTACACATTAACCAGGACATCACGTAGGCCAGTGGAAGGTGCGTAACTTTTATAGTCCTTCAGTCATAAGTTCATGACCCTCGACCTTTCCAGACTTTATGGGCTTTCACCCAACATACATGATGTCATTTTCTAAAACAACATTAATATAATTCCCAAAATAAATATTATAGACATCCTTAAAATAAGTTTACTCACTAAATATAATTTTATCTAAGGTTTCTAATACAACCTCAAAACATAAATACTTCATCATAAGTTTGACTTAAAGTTTCCATAAATGGTTAACCTTATAACCCTTCTAAAAAGTTAAAATAAAAAACATTATAATGAAAGTCATGAAACTAGTTTAAAATTGTATATCTGAAAGTATCTATTGGTTTTAACATTCCAAATATGTGAATACCCTCATCATTTATTCTCTTAAAACATGGTAATAACATTAATTACCATGAATAATTTTGTAAGTCACGATTGGTTCCTTATTTTGAATATTTCTGGATATATTCCATAAATATAAGAAGTTATAAACTTCATCCATGATAGCATATACTACTTTTCCAAAAATTTCGTTATCAATTCTTAGGTAATCAGTACCATACAACATATCTTTTAAAATCCTTAATTAAAAACTTATAATGAAAATACTGATATATTTAATGATTCATATAACATAATATTTGAATTCCAAAACATATAAACTTAAATTATCCAACTTTATTCTTAAAACATTACTCTGGTTTCATCATCTTATCCCTTAATACCCTTTTACAAGTATATGTAATATGAATCATGTATTAATGTTACTGAACCTTAATCCAATCATGCTTCATACGTTTAATATAAATAATACTGTAAGAACATCCCATAGCTTTCTCATGTCACTTGAGGTATCTTTATCTTCAGTACTATAACCAATACTCTTGGTCCTTCAGAATTATTTTCATGAGTCTCCACTTAGAAAATTTATTTTCATCATGCCCATACTTTCCAAATATGAAAAATTCAATATTAAACTAGTTCCTTATAGTACCCTCTATTGATTAAAATTAGAAATCACATGGTTAGAAACACTTATCATAGAAGAAGACCACATAATCATGAAAAATTACTTATAGAATGTCTAAAGCATGACACATACTTATTTAATCTATGACATGCTAGGTTTATCTTAGGTTATTAATAGTCATATTTTATTTAAATCATTCCAAATGGTTTGTAAATAGTTTATGAATTCCCAAATAAAATCCCCCCAAAGTTTCAAACTAGGTGTGCAGTAAGGCTTATTGTCATGTACTAGGTTACACTCGAGTTAGGCCTGATACAACTTTTCAGATTTGTTACCCCTATGTACATCTGTTCCAAAGAAATATCCACTTGTAGTATCCATATAGGGATGTAATGCATGGAAACCACTTTTTATACCCTTTATAAAAATTTCAGGACACTTTCCTATAATTTTCCTCATTCTTAAACTTATCCTTTAATAAATCCCTAGATATCCTTATAAATAACCCTAGGGATCTTACTAAATTTTTCTCATCCATGTTTTTAAAGGTTGACTAAACCTTCTTTTTGATTCCAACTATAACAACCTAGTATTAACATACATTGAAATCACATCACTTTTCTAGAATACATAAAAAATTAAAAAAAATAGATGCCTAAAGACCGTATTAGTTTAGTTCCTTTTGAAATATGAAAATATAAACACTGATACATGAGTGAGCTAAATTATCTCCCAATAAGTTCTCCAAGACACGAACCCCTCTTAGACATATCTTATATAGTATATATCTTCATTACATGGGTAAAGGAAACATAAAAAAGGGTGAGCTTAGATGTTCAGTAAGGGTAACAAGAGAGACACGTAAGAATAATCATGAATATAAGGGTATGATAACATGAGGATATCATTAGAAAGATCATACCCTACATATCAAATATAATATACACGAGTCATGAAATATATATTAGAAGTTCATAAGAGATGAATCATAAGGGAATCAAGATAATAATCCATGAAAGCATAACTGAGAAACAAGACATAGATTTTTTGGAATACGAATCTTTTTATCACATTGTGAACAAGTATAGGTAAAACCAGGTTCACTCATTCAGTTAAGGACATGAAATCATGCCCTCACATAAAGTAATGGACATGAAACCAAGTACAAACTTAATATTGAGAATATGTAATCAGGTTCACACATAACATTGGGAACATGTAATCAGGATCACACATAAACTTATGAAAAAGAATCCAAGTCTATGAATAACATTTTGAACATGTAATCAAATTCACATATAAAATTGTTAAAATGTAATAAGTTTTACTCATAACATTGTGAACATGTAATTAGGTTCACACATAAACTTATGGGCATGAAACCAGGTCCACACATAACATTATGAACATGTAATCAAGTTCATGCATAGCATTGTGAACATGCAATTATGGTCACACATAACATACATACTCATGAGTCATCCATCATTATCCAATGCATTGGATAGAGATATAGGTCCCACCCATCACATAATAAAAACATTCATACATGTGACACAAGATAATAAAACTTTTATCATATCATTACCCATAAAAAGAGATGGGTTTCATAAACATCATATAATAACCCATGAAATGAAATGGGAATCATAAACATTTAATCATATCATAACCTATGGAAAATATCAAGTTTTATAATCATTTCATTATTAGAATAACACATGAAAATAAGTGGGTTTCATAAGAATTAATCTGGGTATAACCCATTGAATAGAAATGAGTTTCATACACATCAAGCCATCAAATCATAGATCATTCAGGGAAATAATATGAATGGTATAATTTTATCTTATCCTTATTAAACCATAAACTATAACCAATTATGTCATATTTTATGAATAATAATTATAAATTATCTTTTAAAAACATTTCTTGAGGAAGATATGATTTATTATTTGAAAAATAATTTTTAAAAGATAAAACCTTTTAAAAATATTTCATTGAAAAAACTTTAAAAAAATATAAATAATTATTGAAAACTTTTTGAAAACTATTTTCCATGAAGACTTATAAAAGAAGCTTGAAAAAGTTTTGAAAACTATTTTCCTTGAAAACATATAAAAGAAGCTTGAAAACATTTTGAGAACCATTTCTTTAAAAATAATTTTAAAACTTATAAAGGAATCTTCAAAACCATAAAAAATTAAAATCACTTTATCATGAAAATCAGATTAAAATATAATTTTTTAAAACATGGTCTTTTGAAGTTCATGCCATGTGTCTCAAAGAAAAAAAATTAATACAAACTACTTTACCGATTTGGTAACTTTTGAAACATAGACCCCATGAAAGAGATATAATAAAATGGATATGTAAACCCATATATTTAATGATAAAAACCATAGATATGTTCATGGGTAGTATTTACAACACCAAAATAAATGAGTGGTGAATATGGCGTAAATCATAAAGAAATAAAAGTGAGATTAGAAATCCCCTACTACATGGGTAACTTTTGAATCAAGATCCCTGTGAAATAATAACATCAATTAAAGATGTTAATATGATTTAATAAATAAAGTTAATGATATAAAATTTCATAATATATTGTATAAACCACAAAAAATAAGTGAACGGTGAATATGACATGTATCTCATGGAAATAAAAAGTGATATGAAATTCCCTTATAATAAGTCTTGATTTTTTTTGTACACATTAAAACCTCCTATATAATAAATAAAAGTTTAATATAAATACAAAACAGAACAAAATTATCATATCTAATACCATATATGATTCAATTATGGATTTATATTACCCATTTATTAACAATTTCATGTTAAATTAATGTTTCAGGTAGTAAGTGATTTGTTTATCATACGTGTTTTGAATTTTTGTTTTTGATACTCTTACCTAGATCATAATTTTCTTATTTATAGATTGTAAAACATGATGTATATATCATATATATTAATTATATAAATATTTAATCTAATTTATTAAAATAGAAATATTAAACGAAATGCATAGTTCATGGAGACAGTAGGCCATACATATGCATAAACGTTGCTTCTGTTTTACTATCGTATTGAAAGAAAGAAGTTAAATGACATATATGTATATAAATATATAATATCAATATATTAGAATTACTATGTCATATATATAATATAATTTTACTAAAATCATCATTAATACAGTCTATGTAGTGTGTGAACTAATCACATTTTTTTGAGGAGGCGGTAGTCCACACTTCCCCAAACAAAATTATCGCATTTACACAAAATGGAAAGAATGAAGGTATGTATTATATAATGATTAAATAATCATAAATACATAATATATATCACATATATCATATAAAAATATATTTTCCATCAAAATTCTCATCCATGAGAGGTGGTAATAGAAAAATGGTAACATCGTTTTGTGAGGCGATAATTCACCGTACACAAGAACGATGAGTTCGTTACCCATTATATGGAAATGTGAGTAATTTTAAGTATAATAATTATCATAAAAACATAAAAGTATATTTATTATACTTATTATAGTATTTTTTCATGGAATAAGAAAATTTTAGGTAGTTTATAAAGGAAATAAATTAAAGGATCTTTAAGAAGGATGTTACTTCTTTTTTGGGGAACTCCATTTGGTTTTCACTAAAGGGATTCCCTGGTTGGATTTCTCCCCAAAGGTTGGATTAAATTAGAAAGGGATGGATTTTGAGAAGTTAATTGAATATATATTGGACTAACCTAAGTGTTTTGATAGGTGTGATGATGGGGTATGGGTGGTGGCCTTTTATAGGAGGGGTAGAGGACACACTTGACATTTTTAAAAACAAGTTAGTTGTACCCACATCTTTACCTAACAAAAGTCATAAATAACAAAAACAAAATAAATAATTAATGGTTTATGAACTAAATATTTCAATCTAATGGGTGTTGGAAAAGTTTATGGGTTATTTGTTTCCTTACGTTTAAGGTTTAGTCCCTTATTAATCTTAATTTTACCTTGATCGCTGTAATTAATTTTAATCAATTTCACTAATATTTTTGGCCAAAAAATAAGTTGATATTATTAGAATATAAATATTACTCTTATTAAAAAAATTTATGTTATTTTTTATTAATTTAATTCATTGAAGAACAAAAATATAGTTTAATGCTAATCTCAAAGACGTGGTGAGAAATCAGGTTTTTAAAGTGAGAATGTTCAAAAGTTCATTAAGTTTTTATATATAAATTAAATATAAAAATGATTCCAATTACATAAATTCGATTATTATATGTATAATTTATCTATTGTGACTATAAAAACCAACTTAAAATAAAATTTTACTATATAAATAAATTTGATGAAAAAGCAGTTTTGAATTAAAATTTCGTATTTCTTTATTATTCATAAAAAATGATGTTTCTTAGAAATATCCCAAAAATTAAGTGTAATATAATTTTGACATTTTTTCATATTAAATTTATAATTGTTCAAAAAAAGTCATAAAAAATAGTTTTTTAAGAAAATAGTATTTTTAAACATATAAAGACTTTACTGACACAATTGTGTGTCTTATTATCAATATTATTTATATATATAAAATAATTATAAATAATACTTATAAATTACTTATCATTATTCGTATTAAGAAGTTTAACAAAAATGTTATAAATATCATGTTTAAATAATAATAATTAAATGTTTTTTCATAGAAATTCAGTGTTGTGTGTAACAAAAACTAAGTTGGTGTTGTGTATAGAACAAGATAAAATTTATGTTGTGTGTAGTATAAAATTCACTTGGTGTTTCATATAATTAAATACAAACATAGTTGTTTAAAAAAAACTATATTTAGTGTTGTGTAAAAAGAAAAAATATCAAAAAGATTAAATTAATTCAAAAAATAATAATTCAAAAAATATTAGGGTGTTGCAAGTTTTATTGAACGTTTTAATTATTTTATAAAGTTTACTTTACCTATATTTTTATCATTAGATTAACCTCAAATTAACTTATTTTACATACCTAAATGTTTTTATAAATTTTATTATAAATATTAGATAAAATAATGGATATATTTATTTTCCTCGATGATGTGATCATCACTCCTATTACTTTGTTTTCTTACTTGGGTGTGAAAAATGGGTTTTAATTAATAATATGGATGATAACAATGTTTATTTGTGAAATTAATGAATTTATATATTCAATAAATCAAAATATACATCCTTAATTTTTTTAACCAACTTTTCTATTGTGATTTCAAGAATATTCTATCTTTCCTCAAGAATTTCATTTAGATCACTTATATTTATAAAAAATTAAAATCACTTTTAAGTGATATTATTTACATTTCATATATCAAGGTACTTATTTATAGATTCTTTATTTTCTTCAAATGAGTTTTTCCCTTGCATATTTGTTTGTTTAATTTCATTAAATCCATGATCTATAATCTTAATTTAAACTCATATTAATTTTAATTATCTTTATTATCCTCTTAACAACTTTATTATTATTTAATTGAGGATTATTTTTTGTAGTTTGAATTAGATATAAAATCTTTAACACCTTCATCATATGAGGTTTACTCTTCCTTTTCACTCTTCTAATCCCAAGATAAAATTTCATGTTTTGAAATAATATTCTTCATTTTGATTAATGAATTATAATTTACCTTACCTTTAAAGTACTTTCTTATAATTTGAACACTTAAAAAGTTGTTTTTTTTATTTTTTTTGGATTTGTCATCTTTTTATTGAAATTATTTCTTTTTGGGTAAATTTTCTATAAAATGTATAATATTTACATAATTGAAACATCTAAAAGGAAGTTTAAATTTTTTCTTACCTTTTCCTATTTACATTTCTTTTGATAATTTTAATATAATTTCATTTAAATTCTTGGAATGTTGTTAAGATTCTAACTCTTTCTTATAATACCCCTTTAATTCATTTATTTTCAATACTTAAGTGGATTTTAATGTAGTTTATATTTTATCTTATGATTAAATATTGAATGAAGAAAATTTTATCATATCATAGGCTATTAAGATATTTTTGAGTTTGTAAATTAGAAACTCATACAAATCTTGATCCTATAATACAAAAAATTGTTACATCAAACATTTTTACTAGAATCAATATAAACCTATTAACCAAGGTATAATCTCTATAAATTTATCCATAAATCTAAATTTATTTTTTAATTTTTTATCTATAATAAATAAATTATGCATAGATTCATCTTCAGTTTATTAAAATTATATAAGACATGTTTGAAGTAACAGTTATCTAACCATTTTATAACATTCATGAATTCTATAGAGATTTATCTATATGGTATTTTTTTAACCTAAAACTTATTTTAATTAATTATAAAAGTGTTATACGAGTAATGAACTTAATTATCTCCCATAAAATTATATTTTATTATCATCCAATAAGGTGAAGGTTGTACTTTTTTCGCAGATAATTACCATTTTTAGTGATATCAATAACATCTAGGACCAATTTCAAGAGAAATTAAACCATCCAATCTTTCCATAAGTTAAATAATTTTACATAAAATATGGGAATAAAAATTTTATTGATGTAATTCATATTCTCCATTTAAATTCTTCAAATGAAAAAGATATAAGTAATTAAACTAAACTCAGATCCTCAGGACTAGACCTATAATTTCTTATTTAGAGGAAAATTGATAAATGATTAACAATAGAGTAATTTTTCTCTAAATGAATTAAATATATTAGATAATTAGAGAACATATTTAATAATATAGGGGAAAAAACCTTCTTCAATACTGATTGAGGTGCCTGAGAATAGAGTGTAAAGCACTGAGAGTTGGGGGGTGGGTGAATCAATGGAATGAAAAATATTCCTATGAAAAATTCCATACTCTCATAATTGTTGGTACATAGGAACTTAAAATGATCAATTAAACAATTTATAATGAAAAAAATTGGGATGGATAGCTAAATTAAAAAATATAAGAATTTTTTTCAAGGTTCAACAAATATTTTTATCAAGTGGATAATCCTAGGTTCATATTAGTTGTAATTATTCTTCACACATTCTAATTTTATTATCAATAAATAACTAGCTATATAGAGAATAAATATTAATTATAATCATAGAAGTGTTTGAGATTAAATATAAGAGAATATGGTAAATAATGAGTCATAAAAATATTGAATAGTCTTTCTCTGCCTTTCTCAAATGACTCCAACAAACAGACAATGCATGAACATTGTAATTTTCTTAAAAATAAAACCATTAGTCACTAGATTAATCCCATAATAATGTGTTTGGATATATATTTATTTTATTTTACATTGTAAAATTAATAAAAACATATATTTAAGGGTAGAAAGAACTATAGTGTGGTGTGGTTAACCACGATATGGATTTTCTGAAAAAATTAATATCTGAAAACCATGAATGAAAATATCAGGCTTCCTCATATATCATAGATAATTTATCTATCCAAAAATATATCTTTTACCTTAACCATGATAAATTTTACATTAACTACTATGTGGTTTCATAGTTCTAGATCCATGATCAGCCTATCATGAGTGACTTCTATTCCAACCATGCCATGTATCTCTTGAACCTCAACATTTTTCCCTAGGTATAATAAGTTGATGTTTTTAAAAAAACAAAAAATGACCAAAATTACAAATCTTTATCAATAATTACATGATGTTTAAAAACATGATGTTTTATTCTCCTCTCGATAATGTTTATAATTTATCTTTTAACCTACATAAACTATAACCTTCATTATATGAATGTTTTCATTAGAAACCACAATTTAGTGGTCTAAAAAATAATATAGTTTTATTCTATGTGGTGAGATAAAATAATTTTTATAAATTTATTAGGAACTATGTAAAATGAGATATTTTTTTCCTCTAGATATTCACAATTCGATTTCCTATGACACAACCACATGTGTTTCTATGAACACCATGATGTTATTTGCTCTATTTTTTTGACAATTTTCATTTCTTTGGAACTAATTAATCTCAAAATTATCTTTTATATATATTTTATAATGTTGAAAATAAATATAATATGAAAACACATGATAGTACTCATGAATTATCTTTTCAAGAAACCAGTCATAGGAAGCTCCTAATGTTAGAATTATATAAACACCACATAGTTGGATATAATAGTGTTTTTAAGAGGCATTAAACCCTTAATGTGTTGATATATACTATATTAACCAAGTCTCAATTATGTACTTTAAAAATAACCCTTTTTTAAATTTACTTCTTGAGATTTATTTAATCTCTAACAGTTTTGTATCTATTTTTTTAATCTCTACTAGTTTGTGACATTGTTCACCATCTTCTATTTATAAAAAAAATCACAAGAGTTGATTATTTTGTAGTTTATCTTTATAATATTTCTCAAAATTTCATATTATAGAATTATTTTTATTTTCTTTTAAACCGAGTGTATAAATATTTAATTTAATTGATTATTCTATTCCTTCATACTCAAGTAGTGATATTTTTTGTCATTACTAATTTGAAATAAATTTACTCTTTTACACTTCCCTTTCATGATAATTTTACCATCCTTTAATATTAAAATGAAAAAATATTATTCTTAAAAATAACCATATTTCCACTATCATGAATTTGAGATATTCTCAATAAGTTATTTTTTTAAACCAACAAAGAAAGAAAATTATTTTTAATAATTTATTTTCTTAGAATGAATTTAATATTTAAATAACTATCATTACTAAATGTAATTAAACCTATATAATATTTATTATTGTCAATTAAAATAATCTTATTAGTGATCATGCACTATAAGTAAATAGAATACATAATCCAAGACTTTTATCCATTAGATATAATGTATACAATACCAAGCAGCCTTGAAAATTATTCATCGCTCATATTCATATGAGATTTGAAGTTACCTATTTGTTTTAGATTATTTCAAAAAATTATAAGCTAATAATTAGTGAAATGTACTTTTTCGTTACACTTACCATCCGTTTACTAAATTGCATCAAATATATTTTTCACTTTCACCTTTTCCATAGAATAATGTTTGGGTTTCTTCTTGGTATTTTTTATTATACACACCTAAAATCATAACCTATATTTGATTAATTAAAATAGACATTATATTAATAAACATATACCTTAATTCTATACACTCCACAACACCAACATCTTTTTTTAAACCCAAATATCCTCATAGGTTGATTTTTATGATCAAAATATTCTTGTTTCTTATTCTTTAGTTCTAGACTCTCCTATTTTTTTTAATCTTATCATGATTAATTTATATTTTTCTTTTAGTTTATTTTTCCTTTGACTGATACTTAAAATATTTTTTAAACCCATTGTTATGTTTATAATTATCAACATAAGAATATGAAGTAATAATGTGTGTATCACCTTTTCTTACTAAATCAACAACTTTATTTCTCTTATTTTCATCAATAAATTACCTTATTTTAAAAATTAATTTTCCAAAGAGTGTGCCCATTTCTTATAGAAGAATTATCAAGTTTCGTAATGTCATTGAAAAAAGTCATTTATTTTTTTTAATATTCCTTGATTTTTGAGTTTTTTTTGAATTCAAACAATATTTTCTTTAATAAATTATCAAATTCATGTGATTTTAATTCATGTGAGTGAACTTGATCTTGATTTTAAATAAAATTTTCCACCATAATATCAAGTACATAATCTATTTTAACTTGAATGGAATTATTTTTTATGTTTTTTTCCTTATCATATGATCCTTCCTTTCCTTCCTTTCATCAGAGGAATAACATGGCATGATGGGATGTTGGTGATGGAACCGAGAGGATAAGAGGTTGAATCATACCAAAAAATATGTTTTTTCATAGTATGAAACTTTATTATAGATTTTATACTTTATTATAAAATCATAACCAATAAAAATATCTATTAAATTTGGTAAAAGGTAAACACTAACATTATTAATTTTAAAGGATGCTGTATAAAATAAAATAATCTCATGCTTGGGAAACATGTAATCTCATTATTATTACACAAGGAAGGATGGTTACACTAAAATATAGAAATTTATTGGAAGATACTCTAGAATTTAAAAAAATTCAAGAAGGAAATAGATATTATGATACAATTTAATGATAGATGGTAAGGTATAAAAGGTTAAACCATATTTTGAATCTTGAATGTAAGGAATTTAAGGTTATATTATAGTTTAAAGTAAGATGAGAAGTAACGAAAGGGCACATCACAATTTAAATTTAGATGAGATGGTATGAAATATTATTCCATAATTTAAAGATAGACAAGAAGGTATAAAAGGTTAAGATTTATTTTAAAGTGTGATTGGATGATATTATATTCTACAATAGTGTTTAAGGCCATCCAAGAAGGATTAATGCTTACACTAGAGTTTTTTTTATCTTGGAAGGTGAAAAGTATTTGTTGAAGTTTTATGTCACATAGGAATATAAAATGTTTACATAAAATCTTTATTCCTTTTTAAGGTCCTGTATAAGATTCAAGAGTGTTTGATGATTGGGGTTATTTTAAAAGTGTTGGAGTTAGAGAATATTCTCATGAAGTTAATTACTAATAAGGGAGATTGAATTTTATTTCAATTGAGACATGGTCAAAATGGAAAATTTCATACACTGGGAGTTATAGTACTTTTCAAAACATTATCCTATCCAATAGTGTGTTGTATTTATAACCATTAAATTAGAGGAATATTATTACTAGATTCTTAAGGTAACTTATTCACGAGGTTTGGAAGTGTTTTAATTTTGTATTTGTTGAAAACCTTATCATGGATTATTTACAAGATATTTGTATTTGAGTGAGGATGTAATGGAATTTATTTTTTCCGATATGGGGTGCATCACAATGTGATGGGTATTGTTTCGCCATGATGAAGTTGAATTGGAGTAAGAGTTTCACTATTATATAAGGCCTTTAATCATAGATGGGTTGGTAGTACCATGAAGTTATTGATGTACATAGGTGACACACCCCAATCCAATCACTCATGCCATGATTAATTAATCCAAGGAGTTTTGGGGAACTAGTCCTACTAAGAAACTATGGTCATGAAAAATCAGTGTTGCACTGGATTGTAAACCAATTTTTCTCACATTGTAATTCAATAACTGATGCAACACAATTTTAGTTCATACTATATTGTCCATTTCATGATATTTTTATATCTCAATGATATTAAGAGTTATAATACTCACATCACAATCATAATGGCTATTCCACAATTAGTCTTATTAAGATAATGGTAGATATAGGGAGCTATATAGTTCATATCATGAGTAAGAACACCATGCCATAATTTTGTTCAAATATGTTTAGGATTTAGTTTCTATATTTATCATATTTGGCTATCATACCAAGATAATGAAGGTTATAATAAAATTATATACTATTTTATAAATAAAAATGTATATCACATAAAAAAGGATGAGTAATTATAATGAAAATATGAGTTAAACTACTATTTTTTCATAATAGGGTTTGGATAATATTTAAGGATAAGAAAAATTGTTCACATACAATCCAAATTATAAAGGCACTTTTGGTTGAAGAATTATAGATTAATTGAATTATTTATTATTACTATAATATATTTTATGAATATTTTAGGGAATTCTCCCTACCACTTTTCTTTTTTTTCTTATTGATAATAAAATATGAATGAGTGTAACAAGATCTCAACAATTTTAAAATAGGGATTAACCACTTGATAATAAATCAGAGAACCTTGTATTATTTATTGAATTTTTTGTATTATTTTTAGATTGTTATCTAATAATAATATAAATATCATTGATATCTATACTCACTTACTTTCATTAGGAAATATTTTTTGAGAGTTATTGTTTTAGGTCAACCAACAATTCACCCCCTACTAGTGCTTGTTTACTCACTTATAAGACTACCATTTGGTATGAGATCATGTTTTTTGAAAGTATTATTCTTATTTTCTATTTGATACCTACCATTTTGTATTAGGGAAAAATATAGTTCTATAAAGTTGTAATCATAGAAACTAGTACTTGTGTTTTTTATAACAACAGCTCTAGGTACATTCCAGTGGATCCAAAAAAAATTTCACTACATATATATCTGATTGATGAGATCTATGGAGTCATTGAATAACATAAAAAAAGGAGTTCCTATGTTTCATAAAAATGGATTAATTCTACGGAGATATAATATGGTTCAATATCTTCTAGCACTTATCTTGGATTTTCTTAACATCACAATAACTGTGTCCTAAAACCCAAGGTTGGGATAAACTATATTCTATTTAACATGAATAATATCAAAGACTGATGGGATATAACATAATTAATTACTCTCACCCATCATATATAAGGAGTTGACACAAGTCATGGGAAAAAACAAGGAATTTAATATGAAGGAAACTCTATGATATCCATAAGGGATACAAAAATGTGAAGGGGTAACAATTATAATATTCCCTAGATCAATTTAAAGATGTTAATATAGTATAATATGAATTGTTTGATGAATTATTTATTCAATTAAACAAAATTGTTAGCTTTATTCAAAGCTATGGATAAGTTATTTAATATTATATCATGGTGAAGAAATTAATGAGGATCCTCTGAGATAAATTTGATTAAAATATTTATTCCCTAGAGGATCATTACTTATATTAATAAACTTTCAAAAAACATAATAATGTCTTGATTTCTTATGAGATTATAATAGGGTTATCCCATGGGATAAAATATAAATTTGATAAGAAGATACCTTTTAAATCTAGAAAAGTGATGAAAAAATTGACCAATAAAAGTATCATAAAGAGGAAACCAATCTATAATATTATTCCATAAAATTAAATGAACTTATATATCTCTTTTCCAAATGCATGAAGTAAGGGAAAAGGTAAATATAAGGGAAAAATTTCATTTAAGTTCTTTAATAGTGGGAATACTAACAATTTTCAATAAATTTGCATGATAAATAATAAGAGGATTAATATGATGACTGATCTCAAAGGTACTCAAGAGGAAAAAAGGTGATAATTAGTCAAAGTCAGAGAAAATTATTCAAAGGAAAATATAAGTCCAATATAATAAAGAAGTCTAATTTATTCTAAAAATATATGGCCACATATTGTGATGAATAAATTTAATTAGAGAAATAGGCATTAGAGGATAAAGGGATAATGAATTTTGTGCCTAAATAAGATCATCCAAAAGATCCATCAAGTGAAGAAGAAAAAAAGATTTTTGAAGATGATGAAATTAATGATGAATGAACAAAAAGGATTTCCAATTAAAAATAGATATCTTGGTATGTTTGGATGAAAATAATAATCTTGAGAGAGGAAATAAATTATTTAAATCTAATAAATATTCTCTAAGAAAACCTCTGGATGAGTAAAAGTACAAATACATTGATGATATTCAAGTATAATTCACACCAAATATGTGATATCTCAATGTAATTCTTGAATAAAGAGATAATATACTGGATATTAACACAACAAATATCATTGATAATAATGAAGAAGTAAAATCTCTTGAGGTAAAATTGGATGGTACTAAAAATTATTTAAGGATCACTCACCATGTGTTTCAAATTATATCAATGTATTCAAGGAAATATCTAATATAGAATAAAAGGATTAAAATGTTATTAAGAAATTGGGAGTATGTCCAATAGTATTATGAATAATTATTTTAGACACCTATTCTTGTAATAAAAATCATGGACATAAAGATAATGGGAAGAATAAAGTTGTAGCGTCACCTAAGAAAGAATAATTACTCAATTGTAAAATCAATAGCGGTTCTGAAAATTCAAAAATAAATGTGGTGTGGGAGAAAATAACACTATGGATCAAGTAAATGGGACAATCAAGGTGAATGAGAAATCTTATAAGCATTATAATATTGATAATATGTAATGTATTTTCAATCAAATTGAAACTCAATAAATAGATTTTGAAGAATAAATATATTAACAAAGAATATTTCTCTTTGAAGGAATATTTTTGTAATGCAGAGTATATGAAAACAATGAGTATTTGTGATAGTCAAATTTATCACACCCTTAATTAAATATTGTTTATGAATTGAGGGGGATTCAACTTGATGTTCCTAGAGTATATCTAAGACAACATAAAAAATATAATGAAAATTTTTATAACACTTACATGTCACTCGAGAAAACTTATGGTTATTGTGATCAACCCACACACACCACCAATAAGTTTTTCACAATTCTATCAGATCAGTTAAAGAAAAATAATAATCCAAAATCTACTAACAGGAGAAATAAAGAAGAGTAAGGAATAGTGGTTGAGGTTTATTACAAAGATAGAAAAGGTTATAATCCTTGTATACTCTACAATGATTTCTCATCACATGTGAATGACATTAGAAATCTCTAAAAATATACCCAAATGTAAGATGTTGGAGTTATTAATTTTTGAAATGATGTATCACTCCATGATGAAGGAGTTTGATTCCTTAATATTGATCAAAATAAATCTATTTATGTTCTCTTTGTCAGTGGGATGAAAGACAATATCTTGAGTGTTTCTTATCTTTATGAAAAATGGAATGAGTTGATATTTTACAAGGATGGATGTTCTGAAAAGAAATTAAAGTATGGTATAATATTGATGAAGTGATTACGAAAAGTCGATAATTAATTTCAAATTTCCAATGATAAAGACACTTGTTTATAGAGCATGGAGGAGGAAAACCAATTATGTTATATAATAATTGATAATTTTGAAAAAAAGAACATGGTTAAGCTTATTAAACATGATATTTTGAGGAATCTATCATATAAAAATCATGAAAGGATCAACAGTTGTGATACATGTCACAAAAAAAAAGTTAATAAGAGACACTAGTCAGTGGAGTCCAATAAAAAGAAACCTCTTGAGTTTATTAAATAAAATGTGTAAAAACCAATAATATTATATTCAATAAATGGTGATAGTAATTTTATATAGTTTTTTGATTATTCCACTCATATAGATTATATATATGTTATATTGAGTATATAAAATATATTTAAAGATTCAAACACTTTTGGAAAATTGATGAGAACCTATTGGGATGTTTTATAAAAATATTTTAATATGATAATAGATATGAATGAAAAAATGAACACTTTGATACATATATTGGTAAAATTTAATAAGTAATTAATAGAGTGCTCCATACACACCCAAAAAAATTGTGTAGTAGAGAAAAAGTATCAAATATTGGTAGACATAGGGAGAACCATGTCAGCAGAGCATGGAAATTCTAATTTATTTTTGAGAAAATCCTTAGAATTGGATATTTAAATTCAGAATCAGTGACTAATATGACTATATTCAGTTAAAAATTCTTTTGAGTTATGGTTTTTATGGATTCTATTCTTGATAATTTTTAATGAATTTAAATTTTTTTTATTTATAAATATTAAATACAACTATTTGGGAAAATTTGGCGAGAGAGCTGACAATGGTGTGTTTCTTAGACCAACACCTAGTGAAAGGATTTACCAGTGTCACGTTGAGAATATTAGGAAAATAAATGATTAAATTAATGTATTAATGTTATAAAATCATAATACTTCAAAATAATTTATACTAATTATTGATGAAATTGATGAATATCTTAGAGAAATCTTTGGACAACATTGGAGTATTTTAGATGCACAAGAATATTTCTAAGCCTATTATGATGATTTTAAAATTTATAATGATGAAGAAGCCCCTAGGAAAATATTAAATAAGTTCCCAATACCTAGGTAGCATGTATAAGCTATTTAAATTTTTGGATAAAGATTAAAAAGAGTTCAAATGTTGAAGAGATTGAGAAATTCTAATTATATGAACATATATTCCCAATATAAAACACATTGTGTTAAGTAATTTCTGAAAAAAAAATGATCAGATAAATATAATGAAAGAATATCCAAGTGAAATTAAGAATAATGAAACTTTAGAATTGGTGTCATGTACAAAAGATAAAAATATGTTCACGACAAAGTGGATTTTCAGAAATAAACTCAATGAGAAAGGGGAAGTAACATGAATCAAATCTCATGTTGTTTACAAGGGATACTCTCAAATTAAGGGTATTGATTTCTATGAAACAATTTTACAATCATAAGGCTTGAAATTATTTGAGTCTTTATTGATTTTTTTCAATAAATAAATATTTTTTTTTAAAAATGTACATGAAGTATACATTTCTAAATGAATAACTTGATAAGGAGGTCAACATTGAACAACTATAAAGGTTTATCCTTGATTTTAATGGTTCTAAAGTGTGAAATTTAAATAATTTTTTATATGGGATGAAAAAATCACCTCAATCATGGTAATAAAAGTGGTAAAGTAGCTTGAGGAGCATGTAATTTAAGAAAGGAAAGGTGGATTCTAATATATATTTCAAAGGGGATGACACAAATTCAGTAATAGTGATTGGGCATGTCGATGACATAATTTTTTCCAAAAAAGAAGAAGAAACTCTTGAGTAATTCTCTACCCAAATAATTATACACTTGATAATGTGAAAGGTAGGTGAGATGACATTATTTCTTGGTTTGAAAGTCACAAATATAATAGGTTATATTTATATCTCACAAGAGAAGTATTCTATTGATTTATTGAAGAAATTTGGCATTGGAGAATCATGAGAGGTTACAAATCCTATATAACTCAAGACTAGGTTATTGATTAATGAATTTTGAAAGATTTTAAATTAAATTAAGGTTCATAGGATTATTGGTATGCTAATTTACTTGACATTATCTGAACATGAAATCATATTTACGGTTAATCTTTGTGCATGATTCCAAATCAATACAATAGAGTCACATTTTTAGTGGTGTAAAATATATTTTTCTATATCTAATGTAATATTTATTTTATTTTTAAGTATGATAAGAAAAAATTAGTCTATATTTATTTTTATTTGGATGATTATTGGGATGAATATGTGGGAGATCAGAATTATACTTTTGGAGGTTTATTCTTAACTATAAAAAGATTCATTGAATGAAACCTCAAGAAGAAAAATTCTATCACATTAAGAAAAATAGAACCTAAATATTTTATAGATACCCAATCCATGATACAAATTATATAGATAAATTCACATCTTGAATACATGTGGTTGGATGTCTCATTCCCTTTTATGATTAGGTGTGACAATCAGAGTCCAATAAACTTGTCAAAAAATTTATTATAATATTCAAGGTCGAAGAATAATGATATAAATTACTAATTAATCAAAGGAAATATGAAGCATGGAAATATTGTATTAGAATATGTTTCAAATGAATATTAAGTTACAGATATCTTGAAAAATCCCCTAACAAAGCATGCCTTCTAGTACTTGAGATTGTTCTTGGGAGTGAATTATCTATCAAAATCCCTATAAGTTTTTTTCATAAATATTATCTCTTTCCTTGTTTTTCAATTTGTTGATAAATGGGGAGAATAAAAAAGGTTATCTTATTGAAAATTTTATGATAATCTAATTTTATTTTGTGTTATTATTTAGGGAGAAACTTGTGGTGTTGGTAGCTGAATCCAAATATTGATGAAGATGTCTTGAATCAATTCAAATGTTTCCAAAAAATACAAAGTTGGAAATTGAATGTCCCTTAATATATTAAGGAGTACTAGATTATTAGGGGTATTTTATGAGTGTTAGAGATATATAATACCTTATTAATTGAATTTTAAATAAGAGAGTTTTTCATTGATATAAATTGAAACACAGTCAAATATCATTGTTCTTACACTACCCTATCATATAGCATTGTGTGTTGATAACCTTAAAATTTGATAAATGATATAAATAAGATCTTTTGGAAATTAATTCATAAGTTTTGGATGTGTTTTTGGTTTTTATTTATTGACAACATACTCATGAATGATTTTGTGTCTATTTTTAGTTAATTGTATAAAGGAATTGAATTTTTCTGAGTTGAGCATCATCACAATGTGAAGGATATTTTTTCACCATGATGAATTTGAATAAGATAAAGAGTTTCAATTTGATACAGGACCGTATGTCGTATTTGGGTTGGTTTCACCATAAAGTTGCTGAGGTGTATAGGTAAAATTCCATAAGTTAATAAATCACATCATGATGTATTCGTCTAAGCAGTTGTGGGGAACTGGTCATCACATGAAGTCTAGACCATGATAAATCAGGGTTATAATTGTTTTGGAATCAATTAGTCTCATAAAACTTATGACACAATGTATTAGTTCATGCTAAAATGTACATGCCTTAGATACCGATGTCTCACTAGAATGAGGAGTTACAGTGCTAACTCCATAAGTACCATGTCCATGATACAAGAAGTCTTCAGTAGATGAGGGTAGATATGAGGAGATATAGTATAAGGCCCCGACCTTAAACCTTAATTAATCTTGAGTTATTACAAGATTACACATTGACGATCATTTCAGGTTTAGAGTTTTAGAGAATTAGATCATAAAACTTGCATTACATTACACATTTAAACAAAGTGGTTACATAAAATATAGTATTCATTTTTCCCATCACCAGAAACATATTTAAAATAAAACATGGATTCTTTCTTGACACTTCCTTGACACTATCATCATATCATGTACCCTTCCCTTGACCTGTGAAAACATTTCAAAAACGTGGGATGAGCATAAAAATCTTAGTAAGGTTTATAAAAAGTATGTAAAGGAAACATGAGTACATGTATACATAATAATGAAATCATACTTTACCCATAAAACATAAGCACTTTAACATACCTCATAAAATCATGAATAAATCATAGAAATCATAAGACATAAAGGTAACTTGAGGCATTCATAACATTCTTATGTAGGGAGTAACCCTCTTGGTTATGTTTGGAATACCCATCACAGTATAATTCATAAATCTCTTCGTAGAAACCTCAACGGTTAACCCCTTCGTGTTACCCAATGCATTGGAGAGCTATATCGGGCTCACCTGCCCTTAGTTTATCACGGAACCACCCGTCTTCATAATAATGCCCAAGAACCATAACATAATCGTATCACATAAAACTTTCATAAAGGAAACATAACATTTCCACATCACAATATAACATTTAAGGATATTGAAATAATGAATCCATTAAAAAAAACCCATTTTCAAAACCATTTAAAACATTTAATAAAGAGATTTTTGAATCAAAGTGTCCCATACCACCTTGAAGCTTTTAACATTTTAAACCATTAATATCCATATAAATAAATCCTTAAAACAATTTTTAAAACACGGATATTAATAAGAACAAATCATTAAAACATTTAAAGTGATATTTTGGTTAAAGGGTTTTTACCAAAATTAGAGACACTTGAATACAATAATTGAGGAATAACATTTAGTAAGAACTTTATAATATCATGAGAATAAATGGATTAATGATATAATATTCCAAAGGACAGTATATACACCATATAAGAGTTAATTGGTGCATAACAACAATGAAGTCTCAATAGAAATGTAAAATGTGATGAAATCCCTTATAAAGAAGGTATCCTTAAATTAAGGATAAATTAATCTCAAAATTATGTGTGACAAATATAAATACACCCAATATAAGTGGATATTAAGTGTAAAACAATAAAAGTTCATTCACACATATTCAAAGGATGACATATTCAATAACTACATGTTGAACCCAAAGAAATCAAAATTGGGTTAAAAAGTTCCCTTGGTAAAATTCGACAGCCTAACGGCGTCACTTCAAAATTTAGAAAATGAGTTGATGAGAGATAAAAAGGGTATCACATCACTTGGACATAAAATTTACATCAATAAGGATATAGAATAACATATCCCAACATAATAGTATGTTAATTAAAAGACATAACAAATAAGTCTTTTAAAAAGAGGAGGGTGAAAGGTTCCCTTACCGACTTGGGTAACTTTTGAAACGTACACCCCATTGAAGAAGTGTCATAAAATAAATATGTAAATACCCATAAGTGGAATTATATTAAAAAAGGAGTATAATAATGGGTAGTACATACACCACTAAAAATAAAATGGTGGCAAATGTAGAATAAATCTCACGGGAATAAAAGTGAGATGAAAAATCCCTTACGAAAACTCGGCAGCCTAACGACGCCACTTAAAACTTCCAAAAATGGATTGATGAGATCAAATAGGTTCTCTCATCATATTAAAATAAAATTTACAGAAATATGAATATAAAATAACACCCCCCAACATAACAAAGAGGTTCTTAAAAGAAGTGACATAAAAGAGAGTACTTAAAAAGAAAGGGAGAGGTTAGATCCTTACGAAAATTCGGCAGCCTAACGACGCCACTCAAAACTTCCAAAATGGATTGATGAGAGAAAATATGGTCTCTCATCATATGAACATAAAACTTACAGTAGGAGTAATATAAAAGAACATCCCAATCATAAGAAAGATGATCTTAAAAGGAATGACATAAAAGAGTGTACTTAAAAAGAAAGAGAGGGGTAGGATCCCTTACCTCGGGTCCGACTTGACTCGATCGTTCTTTAACGTCCTGAATAATAAACATGAGTTAATTTACACTTTATTAAGAACCTTTTTCAAGTTTATTATTCATTTTATATCACTTATATCCATGTTATAAACATTATGTAATCATTTAAGTTAATAATGTTTGTTTTGTCGATATTTGGTTCTTAAGTCGAAAGTGGACTTCTTACAATTACATGTTGTTCGTGTGGTCAAAGGATCATTATATTCAGAATGATATACATGATTTGGATATCATATATATAATATATATCCAGAATATACATGTATTTATAATATTAAATAATCATTTAGAGGTAAGAAATGAAATGCACCGTTCATGGAGACGGTAAGCCGTACGTACGCATGAACGCTACTTTCATTTCTATGTCATATTAATGGAACTAAAACTAAATGAGAGGTATGTATATTTTAATTCCAGAATCATATTCATCATTTATATATAACATAAATCATATATAATAACTTTAAATCCATACTTTATACATCCCACATATGGCATTAACGAATCAAATCACTTTGAGGGGGCGGTAGTCCACACTTCCTAAAATGAAATTACAGTGTTTACCCACAATGGAAACCATAGAGGTATGCCAAAAAAGAAAATTACAGAAACATAAACATATTATATATCATATATAAATATAGTGACATATTAATGGCCACCTTTTAAGGTGTTATATGAGTGTTGAACAATCATCGTTTCGTGAGGCAGAAATTCGCCATCCACAGATTCAGTATGTTCTTTAACCATTTGATGTAGGTGTGTGTAAGTATAGCTCGAATTTTTCTTATAAAAAAATCCTAGTATATTGAAGATACTGTAGGTTTTACAAAATAAATGAATAAAAAGAGTTTAGGGGGTTGGAGAAGCAAAATAAAACAAAAGAACACAAGTGAAGACATTACCTTAAAATCGGGTAACTCTTTTTGATTTGAGCTCAAAGGCTTCCTTGGGAAGACTTATGCACAAAGTGAGGCTTCTAGGAGTAAGAGAAGGATGTGGAGAGACAAAATGGGCAGGGGTTGGCCGAGCCAAAAGCTTTTTAAGTGTGGGTAAGGAGGTAGAGGTGGGGGCCTTTAATAAGAGGAGAGGAGGGGCACTCTTGGAAAGTAAAGAAATATTACTTTATTTGAAAATGATTTTAGGATTTAAAAGGTCCCACATTGATATAATTCAAGGATAAGAGGGTAAGGTATCTAAATCCACCAATCCAATAGGTTTTTTACATGTTTAGGTCATAGATTTTACATTATCTTTCCATTTTATTTAAATCCTTTATTAATGAGGTAATCGCTGCATCATTATGATGTTATAAATAATTTAATTTAAATAATGTCTAAAAATTATAAAAAAAATACTATGATGTAGAAATATTTTTATCTTTCTAATTAGTATTTATAGTCAAAAATCTAACTTGTATAACCCCATGTAAAAATTGTTTTAGTTAAACAACTCATGTTTGTGTCATTTTAATTTTAACATTAAATAAAAAGGTATTTATGTCATTTTCCAACCAAAGTGGCTCCATGGGGTCCCCAAGTTGACCCATGGATTGTCTTGGTCGGCCCTGAATCATCCAATTAGGGTAGTACATGTGTCAATCTCATCTCATATTATTAAAACATTATTTTTACCTTAAACTACACTAATTACCTCTAATCGCGATTAAGAACATAAAAGTTACTATTCACCAAAAATTATTTTAATCCCATTGAACCACATTTTACTTCTTAATGACAACCGTGTATGTCGGATTTTTGAAATTAAAAACATAGAGGTGGCAAAGTTTCATTTAAACGAAAAATCAGTTTCTTTAACTACCACTTAGTGGTTTTACTATTCATCAAAAATTGAAGTTTTTCAAAAAAATACCAAAAATTCACCCTAAGCTATATCTGATATTACAAATTCAAAAATGAAGTCTATTTTACAAAATTCAAAACAAATAAGTTTCATTAATTAGTTTAGTAATTAATTCTCGTTGTCAAAATAAATAGCGTGTTTTTAAGAAACAATAAATATCAAAAGATTGACTCTAGTTTAAGTCCAATTTCAAGATGAAATTAATTCCAACAACCACTATTGGATTAAATGGTAAAAATATATTCTAATTGAACTTTAAAACCAATTCAAAAGATAATCTAATCATATAAATAAATTAGATTAAAAAGAGGTTTTGAATTAAAATACAACATTTTTCACTATTCATAAAAAAATGAACTTTATCGGAAAAATACCAAAAATTTACACAATGTAAATTTTGATGTCCCGATTATAAAGAAGAATTTTATTTTGTCAAATATAACACATAAAATTGTTAAAAAGTGGATTTAAAATAGGTTCACCATCAAAAGGTGGTTAATCGACCTTCTAAAGAACATTAGAATGTTTACGCTTAAAAATTGAATTCATTCACATTTTTAATCCTCTAACATTTATTATAAAAACTAAAAATATTTGACAAACATATATAATCATTTTGTAGTTAGTTCTGTTCATTCCCTCCATTACAACGGCTGGGCGTTAACTACCATTTAAAATAATATTATTTTAGTATTAGAGTGCAACGTAAGATTCCCAAGAAACTCGTTGTTGCGTATTGGGTATGCCATCGATCAAAGCATCCCCTTTAAAGTAATATTAATATTTTATTCACAAATATGGATAAATATAAAAATGTCATATTCTTTATTTACCTGGGGTGTTACATCCTTCCCCCCTTTTGGGAATTGCGTCCTTGCAATTTTAAAATCGGTCTCGGAAACATCCTTGAAAGTCCCACATCATAACAAGAGTCGGTAAAACAATAACTTTAAAATAAAGAAAGAGAAGTACAGAGGTCACCCGAGTTAACCCATACTAGGATTCCAAGTATGAAAATATGGACATGGAGGAAAAAACAAAGGGTTATGTTCTGAGGGAGAGTGATAGTAAACATGTCTAGGAGAAAGTTAACCATAAGAAAATCGCAAACTTGTGATGGGTTAAACGGTATTGGATTCCCCAGTAGGAAACGTTAATAGACAATATTTTTTTTCAGTTACTTTTCATTGAGGAATTTATTTTTGAGCTTAACTAAAACATAAGGAAACATACTTACTTTTCATGTTGACTTTCAAATTTTACTAGATTTCTTACACGAACTCATATTTTCTCCAAAAGATGAGTATTTAGGATGACTTGTTTACATTAAGAGAGCTATAATCAACTTCTAGAGAATCACCTAATACACAAAAGAGAACTATATACTTCCCATGTATTTAGACTTTAACCAAAACCAAAACCAAAAAGGTTAGTACAAGATCAGATAATCCAGAAAAGGATAACCCTTTATAAAAAGAAAATCTATTCTTAATCTCCAAAATTTGTCCAACAAAACCCAAAGTTCAACGAGGACCATTTGATAAACAATTTTTCCATAAAATTATTCAAAGTAAACCAAACTAATATTGAAACCAAAATATTTTAAGGATTTAATGACATAGTCTTCCAAGGTACAAATTAACTTTTATCTACAAATAACATCAGTTGCTATTAAATTCTCATATTGAAAAGTAATTAACCTAATCACATATCTTCGATGATAGGTTAATCATTTCCATAGATAACCCAAAATAAACTTACTCTTGATTCCTAAAATCATCTAACTAAAAAGAATTAGTCAAACTAACCAGGGACTTCACGTAGTCCAGTGGTAGGTGATAAATACCGGTCTCACTTTGGGTGTGGGTTTGATTCCCGCAGCTTTGTCTGACGCGACGGGTTGTCACACGGTCTGCGTGTTGTCCTTTTTCCAAAACTATATAATTCTTAAAACATTCCCCAAAACAAGATAAAATCTTCAAAAATGATCATAACATATTTTAACCTCAAATTTATCTCATGCCTTTCATTTTCCATCATAACATATAATAACCCATAATTACCTCAAAAGTAAGGATCATATAAACTCTAATGGTTACCTTTATAATTATTACCTGAACTTCCACATCAATTGGTCATCTCATACATGATGCATTACAGATCATACCAAGGTTCAAGTGGTTGATCATGACTCCTTGATAGTTGGTTTAGAACAACCACGAGTTTCCTCATTGAATCCCCCATTTTATCTTGTATCTTAATCAGAGAACCACCATAGTTTCCTTCAAACCTGTTGTCTCTTTGGTGCCTGCTAGATCCATCCATTCACTAAAAACAGAAATGTCAGTGTGATTATATCAACAAAACCATCATGTACTAATGAGGAAGGTAAACACTAAGATATACTTACTCACTCACTTTATCTAAAACAAGGACTCTTTCTGAAATCCTAACCATTATGGTAATGTCACTTGTGCTTATAGAATACCCTAACCTCTAAAGTTATCTAAACCGACCTCTAATACCAACTATAAGGCCCCAACCATAAACATTACTTAATCTTGAATTATTACAAGATTACACATTGAGGATCTTTTCAGGTTTAGAGTTTTAGAGAATTCGATCATAAAACTTGGATTACATTCCACATTTAAACAAACTGGTTACATAAAAGATAGTATTCATTTTTCCCATCAACGGAAACATATTTAAAATAAAACATGGATTCTTTCTTGACACTTCCTTGACACTATCATCATATCATGTACCCTTCCCTTGACCTGTGAAAACATTTCAAAAACTTGGGATGAGCATAAAAAGCTCAGTAAGGGTTATAAAAAGTATTGAAAGGAAACATGAGTACATGTATACATAAGAATGAAATCATACTTTACCCATAAAACATAAGCACTTTAACATACCTCATAAAATCATGAATAAATCATAGAAATCATAAGACATAAAGGTAACTTGAGGCATTCATAACATTCTTACGTAGGGAGTAACCCTCTTGGTTACGTTTGGAATACCCATCATAGTATATTCCCTAAATATCTTCGTAGAAACCTCAACGTTTAACCCCTTCGCGTTACCCAATGCATTGGAGAGCTATATCGGGCTCACCCGCCCTTAGTTTATCACGGAACCACTCGTCTTCATAATAATGACCAAAAACCATAACATAATCGTATCACATAAAACATGAATAAAGGAAACATATCATTCCCACATCACAATATAAAATTTTAGGATATTGGAATAATGAATCCATTAAAAAACCCATTTTCATAACCATTTAAAACAGTTAATAAAGAGATTTTTGAATCAAAGTGTCCCATACCACCTTAAAGATTTTAAAATTTTAAACCATTAATATCCATATAAATAAATCCTTAAAACCATTTTAAAAACATGTATATTAATAAGAACAAATCATTAAAACATTTAAAGCGATATTTTGGTTAAAGGGTTTTTACCAAAATTAGAGACACTTGAATACAATAATTAATGAATAACATTTAGTCAGAACTTTATAATATCATGAGAATAAATGGATTCATGATATAATATTCCAAAGGACAGTATATACACCATATAAGAGTTAATTGGTGCATAACAACAATGAAGTCTCAATAGAAATGTAAAATGTGATGAAATCCCTTATAAAGAAGGTATCCTTAAATTAAGGATAAATCAATCTCAAAATTATGTGTGACAAATATAAATACACCCAATATAAGTGGATATTAAGTTTAAAACAATAAAAGGTCATTCACACATATTCAAAGGATGACATATCCAATAACTACATGTTGAACCCAAAGAAATCAAAATTGGGTTAAAAAGTTCCCTTGGTAAAATTCGACAGCCTAACGGCCTCACTTCAAAATTCAGAAAATGAGTTGATGAGAGATAAAAAGGTTATCTCATCACTTGGACATAAAATTTACATCAATAAGGATATAGAAGAACATATCCCAACATAATAGTATGTGAATTAAAAGACATAACAAAGAAGTCTTTTAAAAAGAGGAGGGTGAAAGGTTCCTTTACCGACTTGGGTAACTTTCGAAACATACACCCCATTGAAGAAGTGTCATAAAATAAATATGTAAATACCCATAAGTGGAATTATATTAAAAAATGAGTATAATAATGGTCAGTGAATACACCAATCAAAGGAAATAGTGGCAAATGTAGAATAAATCTCACGGGAATAAAAGTGAGATGAAAAATCCCTTATGAAAACTCGGCAGCCTAACGGTGCCACTTAAAACTTCCAAAAATGGATTGATGAGATCAAATAGGGTCTCTAATCATATTAAAATAAAATTTACAGCAAGTGTAATATAAAAGAACATCTCCAACATAACAAATAGGTGCTTAAAAGAAGTGACATAAAGGAGAGTACTTAAAAAGAAAGGGAGAGGTTAGATCCTTACGAAAAATCGGTAGCCTAACGGCGCCACTCAAAACATCCAAAATGGATTGATGAGAGAAAATAGGGTATCTTATCATATGAACATAAAAAATACAGTAGGAGTAATATAAAATAACATCCCAATCCTAAGAAAGATGAGCTTAAAAGGAATGACATAAAAGAGTGTACTTAAAAAGAAAGAGAGGGGTAGGATCCCTTACCTCGGGTCCGACTTGACTCGATCGTTCTTTAACGTCCTGAATAATAAACATGAGTTAATTTACAATTTATTAAGAACCTTTTTCAAGTTCATTATTCCTTTTATATCACTTATTTCCATGTCATAAACATTATGTAATCATTTAAGTTAATAATGTTTGTTTTGTCGATATTTGGTTCTTAAGTCGAAAGTGGAATTCTTACAATTACATGTTCTTCGTGTGGTCAAAGGTTCATTATATACAGAATGATATTAATGATTTGGATATCATATATATCATATATATCCAGAATATACATGTATTTATAATATTACATAATCATTTAGAGGTAAGAAATGAAATGCACCGTTCATGGAGACGGTAAGCCGTACGTACGCATGAAGGCTACTTTCATTTCTATGTCATATTAATGGAACTAAAACTAAATGAGGGGTATGTATATTTTAATTCCAGAATCATATTAATCATTTATATGTAACATAAATCATATATAATAACTTTAAATCCATCCTTTATACATCCCACATATGGCATTAATGAATCAAATCACTTTGAGGGGGCGGTAGTCCGCACTTCCTAAAATGAAATTATCGTGTTTACCCACAATGGAAACCATAAAGGTATGCCAAAAAAGAAAAATACAGAAACATAAAAATATTATATATCATATATAAATATAGTGACATCTTAATGGCCACCTTTTAAGTTGTTATATGAGTGTTGAACAATCATTGTTTCGTGAGGCAGAAATTCGCCATCCACAGAAACAGTATGTTCTTTAACCATTTGATGTAGGTGTGTGTAAGTGTTGATCGAATTCTTCTTATAACAACATCATAGTATATTGAAGATACTGTATTTGTTACAAAATAAATGAATAAAAATAGTTTAGGGGGTTGGAGAAGCAAAATAAAACAAAAGAACACAAGTGATGACATTACCTTAAAATCGGGTAACTCTTTTTGATTTGAGCTCAAAGGCTTCCTTGGGAAGAATTATGCCCAAAGTGAGGCTTCTAGGAGTAAGAGAGGGATTTTGAGAGACAAAATGGGAAGGGTTTGGCTGATCCAAAGGCTTTGGAAGTGTGGGTAAGGAGGTAGAGGTGGGGGCCTTTTATAAGAGGAGAGGAGGGGCACTCTTGGAAAGTAAAAAAATATTACTTTATATGAAAATGAGTTTCGGATTTAAAAGGTCCCACATTGATATAATTTGAGGATAAGGTGATAAGGTTTCTAAATACACAAATAAAATAGGTTTTGGACATGTTTAGGTCATAGAATTTACATTATCGTTTCATTTTATTTAAATCTTTTATTAATGAGGTAATTACTGCATCATTATGATGTCATAAATAATTTAATTTATTTAATGTCTAAAAATTATAAAAAAAATACTATGATGTATGAAATCTTTTTATATTTCCAATGAATATTTATACTCAAAATCCTTACTTGTATAACCCCATGTAAAAATTGTTTTAGTTAAATAACTCATGTTTGTGTCATTTTAATTTTAACATTAAATAAAAAGGTATTTATGTCATTTTCCAACCAAAGTGGCTCCATGGGGTCCCCAAGTTGACCCCTGGATTTTCTTTGTCGGCCATGACTCATCCAATGAGGGTAGGACATGTGTCAAGCTCATCTCATATTATTAAAATATTATTTTTACCTTAAACTATACTAATTACCTCTAATCTCGATTAAGAACATAAAAGTTACTATTCACCAAAAATTTATTTTAATCCCATTGAACCGCATTTTACTTCCTAATGACAACCATGTATGTTGGATTTTTGAAATTCAAAACACAGAGGTGGGAAAGTTTCATTTAAATGAAAAATCAGTTTCTTTAACTACCACTTAGTGGGTTCACTATTCATCAAAAAATGATGTTTTTCAGAAAAATACCAAAAATTCACCCTAAGCTATATTTGATATTACGAATTCAAAAATGAATTATATTTTACAAAATTCAAAACATATAACTTGCATTAATTAGTTTAGTAATTAATTCCCGCTGTCAAAACAAATAACATGTTTTTAAGAAACAATAAGTATCAAAATATTGACTCTAGTTTAAGTCCAATTTCAAGATGAAATTAATTCCAACAACCAATATTGGATTAAATGGTAAAAATATATTCTAATTTAACTTTAAAACCAATTAAAAAGATAATCTAATCATATAAATAAATTAGATTAAAAGAGGTTTTGAATTAAAAAACAACATTTTTCACTATTCATTAAAAAATGAACTTTATCGGAAAAATACCAAAAATTTACACAATGTAAATTTTGATGTCCTAATTTTAAAGAAGAATTTTATTTTGTCAAATATAACACATAAAATTATTAAAAAGTGGATTTAAAATAGGTTCTCCATCAAAAGGCGGTTAATCGACCTTCTAAAGAACATTAGAATATTTACACTTAAAAATTGAATTCATTCACATTTTTAATCCTCTAACATTTATTGTAAAAAGTAAAAATATTTGACAAACATATATTATCATTTTGTAGTTAGTTCTGTTCATTCCCGCCATTACAACGGCTAGGCGTTAACTACCATTTAAAATAATATTATTCTATTATTAGAGTGCAACGTAAGATTCCCAAGAAACTCGTTGTTGCGTATTGGGTACGCCATCGAGAAAAGCATCCCCTTTAAAGTAATATTAATATTTTATTCACAAATATGAATAAATATAAAAATGTCATATTATTTATTTACCTGGGGTGTTACATATAGGGTTTACACCATGAGTAATAATTCTACACTATAATGGTGTTTAAATATCTTCCAAATTCTATTTCCATATATATCTAATCTGGTCATCGTACATCAATGAAGGAGGCCATTCTAAAACCCTTGTTTTTTATAAATAAAAGAGTATATCACCCAAATAAAAGTACAAGATATTATGAGAAAAATCTAAGTTAATAACATTTGTTCTAGAGAGAGTTTTTAGTAGGGTTTGGATGAGATCTGAGGAGAATAAAAAGGGTGCACATATAATCTAAATTTTAGAGTCACTTGAGTTTGGGGAAGTGGATATTGTTTTTATTATTGATGATTTACATTCTATATTTTCTTTTGAGTTTAGTTCTATCTACATACTTATTTTCTTATTAATATTGAAAATAAAATAGGGAAACAATATCACAATCATTACACACTAATGATTAACCACTTTATAACAAGAGTGTGTGAACCTTGTTTTTTCACTTATACTATGTGTTTTATTTCTTGCTCTTTTTCTCATTATCGTATCATCATATTTTAAATACATATGCACTAAAAAGTTTTAGGAAACATTTTTTGATATTTTTTTTAGGTATACCACTTATCCACCCTCCTCTTTATGGTAGTTTACTCTCTTTTAGGCTTACCACCATCCAATAAAGAGAAAGGATTAAGATATAATATAAGGTGATTTAGGAATACCTAAGTGGTATATTAATATATTATTCCATTTAATAATATGAATGGTTTAGGTAAGAGTTTAATTTATTCAAATAATAAAAAAGGTTTATGCTAAAGTTTTGTTCCATCCAAGAAGGAAAAAGAGCTATAATGGAGTTTGAAGTGTCCCAAGATGATATAAGGTTTTCACGTGTGGTTATCATTTATTAGGAAGGTGTAAGGTTTATACTAGAGTTTAATACCACCTAGAAGGAGAATTTGTTACATTGGATTTTAATTTCATCTAAGAATATAAAATGTTTTTGATAGATTTTATCATTATCCATGAAGATGGAAGGTTATATAGAAGTTTTTTCTCCATCTTAGAAATACAATGGGTTTTTAGAAGAGGAAATATATTCCTCTACATTATGATTGAGAATACAAAAATATTTATATGTATCCTCATTTGGGGAATGAAAAAAACATAGTTTGGGGATATAGTTTAAATCCACATGATTGGGCTTTCCACACATATTTAATAAAAAATGTTTGTAATTTCTGGCTAAAAGGAAGGCATGACATGCAATTTAAGGACATATAAATAGGGAATGAAATAGATCCTTAATAACGATCCTTACAGTTTCAAGCCATGTATGTGGTAATACTATACAATTTAAAACTATACAAGAAGGACAATTTCCTTGTATTTTAAGGTAATTATACAAGGTCCTATTCTATATAGTTTAAGGTTATATAATTTGGAAAAATATATGTTTTTTAAGGTCATTAAAGGTGTACCTCTACATGAAGGTCTCTTAGGGATGAAATTAGTGCTGGAATTATGCATGAGTAACCCATGATGTTATAGAACAAAAAAATGGTGGAGACCAGTGGTAGCAATGTGGGACTTGCATTGAAGCAACCCTCAAACTATCCCATATATGAGTTAGGTGAATGCAAAAGGACTTATTACAATAGTGAACCCATTTAATTGCATTGAAAAACATATAGGGAGTTCTACTAAGAAGGTAAAATTATGTGAATGTGCTTAATATAGTGGGAATTACATATAATCTTCTTGTGGAGAATTAAATATTAAAATGTAATATTATATTGGTAATCATCTAGATGAGAAAATTATATAATATAAGTTGGTATTTTACATAATAAATCTAGGGTTTTTGGAACTATTGATAAAATTATGGAAGCTAGATGACCCTCTTGAAGGAAACCCATAATTCTCCTTAGACAATTTGAGATATAAAATGGTAGGAGACCTCCCATGGAGGGGACCCTATGCAAGGGGAAATATCCCTTTGGAAAGAGGGATGCATGAATGTTATGAATCTGGTAATTATGCATAGAAAATCCATATTTATAAATATTTATGTACACAAATACAATTATGTATTATTAAGATAATCGAATCAACTCATTCCAGTCATTTCTTCCACAAGTAATGGAATTTACACATGTTCATAGAAGTCAATCTTGGGTTCCATCATGCGGGGGAGCTTATGCAAGTGCATATATTTTATAATTTCCTTATTCCTTAGATATTTAAGGTACCCAAAACATAATTATGAAATTTAAAATTATTAAATGTAGAATTGCATATTAATCCAAAGTTGAGGACTTATGAAAATATCACCATAAAAAAACAAAATCTTTTGGTAACGTTATGCACCCATTGGAGTTGGTTTCTAATATGAAGTTTTATGTAGAGGAAATTCATAAATGTTAGAGATTATTGGGAATTTTTTGGAATATATATATCACTTCAATTAGATGTCACCCTTATATTTTAGTATTTTATGATATTTAAAGTAAAAAATAACTTATTCATAGAAGATGAAGTCTTACATGGTGACATGAGAGTTGCCGATGTGGAAGGGAATTTGTGGGTGAAAAACAATGCATTCATCACTTACATGAACAGTAGGTAAAATTATAGTGAAACTCTAAAAATGTGTGCATGGAAGATTTATCATGGGAATGTAATGACTGGAATGTCATACTCTTGAAAAATAAGGTTAATTTCATGTTAAATTCAGAATCACGTGCATAGAAGGGCTCATGCATGCATATAATGGAAAAACCATTATGCACACGCACAATAGGATGAATTTTATAATAAGTTTAATGAAATTAATTATTGACATGGGTGTTTAAATACTAACACTTACCAAAGCATGAAACTATGGGGAGTTTTGTGTAACTTTTTCTTTAAAATAAAATGAACCTCTTCAATTTTTTTAAAAATATAACTAAAACATAAAATGAACATAAATTTTTATTATGGTGTCATTTTTAGCTCCACAAGATATAAAACTTAAGATAATAAGAATAAATAACATATGTATTTCATGAATTAATTTTATGAATATTTAATATAATGATTCATGTATTTAAATTATTATTCTTTTCAATTTTTAAATGGTTTGACTCATTTTTTGTTTTATAATAGGATTAACAGATAATTGAAAAAGGATAAAAAATATATTTCACGCTGCGAGCAAAGAGAAGTGGTGAAATACTAAATTTTTAATTATGATCACAGTGAATTTCCAAGGAACATAACTGAAAAACCAAGTAAAATGAGGCTTCTAAAGTAAAAAACTGATATTACACTTTTTGTAATCATTACACATCATGAACCAGTGTAAATTGTAAAAGAGAGACATTTCATGAAGAGGAGGAAAGAAATCAGTAATGAAGAAGACACATGTCACGACATGAAAAATGAATTTCATGCCATAACAATTTTTATGTATTCCACAAAATCTAAAATTCATGATTTTCATGCATTTAGTGCAAGATTTAAACATCATGTAATCATTATATGATGTGTAAAAAGTCAGGATGGGATTAAAAAGGCTAAATTTAAAGTATCTTCAGTTTTTGATATGTTTTAACACTTGAGACCTACCTTTGAATTTTTTGACCAATGATTTATGTCCTTAATTAGTACGTAAGCCCATATGGATCCTATAAATGGAGTTCTAACCTTCTTCTATGGAATAAGATCCTAGAGAAAAAATCTTGAAGCGAGAAGCTGTGCTGTGTAGGGTCCTCCACAATTTCATCTCCGCTTTCGTTATGTATAATTTTTTATTACTTACCTCCTATTATCTCATATATAAGATGATGGGGTAAACCTATCTTGTTCTAGGGTAATGTAATTGAATGGAAAATATGTCATTGGGTTGATTTTTTTTTATTCATGCATTTGGATTGCAATGATTTCATCAATCAATTTATGATCTCTTTATCCTACTTTTATCCTGACAATTGATATTTGAATCTAAAAGTAACCTTAAAATTGTGAAATTAAAAACCCTAAATGAGGAATGACCATTTTGAAATTTAAGGGAGTTATTTTTAAATATGGTATCTAGAAGAACCTGATTTGGAAAAACCCAAAATTACTGGACTAAGGGAAATATGAGATTATCACATTGAGGAGGGGATACCATTACAATTAGATCTTATTTATCTCAAATTTGAACCTAATCATGGATTAATAAACCTATTTTATAAAATATAATTTCACCTGAACCCTAAAATTACAATATTGAGGAATTATTTTCAAATTTAATTTCAAACCAAACAATCAATTTTCTCCACTTTCAATTATTTCTTTATTAAAATAGTTTCCAAAATCCCAATCTAGTTTTCACCCATTTGTTCATTTTTAATTAAAATAAAATATTTTAAAAATATAAATAAACTAATTCAACATCTATGTGGGTTCGACCTTGAAATTTTCTAATACTATATTTTAATTAATTGAGTAGCATAGTTTGATTTTTGTATAAATTTTTATTTTTATTATACCCATAGGGAAATAACAGTGCCTTATGTGCTTGTCAATAAAATATACAAAAAGCTATATATATTACATACAAGAGGATTTTATGTAAAAAGAGTTTAGTAAGGCCATTTAAAATGAAATTTATATGTGAATTATTTTTTCAATCTTTTATTCAATGATTGGTAAAATTCATAAACTACTCCTGATAAGAGCTTTTTACCCCCACATCACCGGATTGGGTAATATTTTTAAAGAATGTATACTCCTTGGTGCGTGATAAATCATGAAAACATAGAAATCTTGGTTTTATCTTCTCCATGGAGTGAGATATGACTTAATTATAAAATCAACTCACGTCATCCGAGTGAGGATCATGTAATGATCTTTATAGAAAATTATGTAACAAATTTTTTTATTTCCTAAAAATACCACCTCAGAAATAAATTAATTATAAAAAAAAGAATCAAAATTTCGATAGAATATAAATCATTTCAATGAATTATATATTTATTAGGAAAAATAATAAATTTTATTGGTCCATATCTCTAACATATATTGGAAAAAGTCACTGTTAGTATAAGGCCCCAGCCTTAAACCTTACTTAATCTTGAGTTATTACAAGATTACACATTGAGGATCTTTTCAGGTTTAGAGTTTTAGAGAATTAGATCATAAAACTTGCATTACATTCCAGATTTAAACAAAGTGGTTACATAAAAGATAGTATTCATTTTTTCCCATCAACAGAAACATATTTAAAATAAAGCATGGATTCTTTCTTGACACTTCCTTGACACTATCATCATATCATGTACCCTTCCCTTGACCTGTGAAAAACATTTCAAAAACTTGGGATGAGCTTAAAAAGCAAAGTAAGGGATATAAAAATATGGAAAGGAAACATGAGTACATGTATACATAAGAATGAAATCATACTTTACCCATAAAACATAAGCACTTTAACATACCTCATAAAATCATGAATAAATCATAGAAATAATAAGACATAAAGGTAACATGAGGCATTCATAACATTCTTACATAGGGAGTAACCCTTTTGGTTATGTTTGGAATACCCACCATAGTATATTCCCTAAATCTCTTCGGAGAAACCTTAACGTTTTGCTCCTTTGCGTTACCCAATGCATTGGAGAGCTATATCGGGCTCACCCGCCCTTAGTTTATCACGGAACCACCCGTATTCATAAACAATGCCCAAGAACCATAACATAATCATAGAACATAACTTTTGCACAAAATAAACATAACATTCCCACATTGTAATAACAATATAACATTTTAAGATATTGAAATAATGAATCCATTCTGAAAACCATTTTCAAAACCATTTAAAACATTTAATAAAGAGATTTTTAGAATCAATGTTTCCCATAACACTTTGAAGATTTTAACATTTTAAACCATTAATATCCATATAAATAAATCCTTAAAACCATTTTGAAAACATGGATATTAATGGGAACCATTTATAAGAATTAATCATTAAAACATTTAAAAAGATATTTTATTTAAAGTGTTTTTTACAAAATGAGAGACACTTGAATACAATAATTGAGGAATAACATTTAATCAGAACTTTATAATATCATGAAAATAAAGGAATTAATGATATAATATTCCAAAGGACATTATATACACCATATAAGAGTGAATTGGTGCATAACAACAATGAAGTCTCAATAGAAATGTAAAATGAGATAAAATCCTCTGTAAAGAAGGTAACCTTAAATTAAGGATAAATCAATCTCATAATTATGTGTGACAAATATAAATACACCCAATATAAGTGGATATTAAGTGTAAAAAACTCAAAGGTCATTCACACATATTCAAAGGAGGACATATTCAATAACTACATGTTGAACCCAAAGAAATCGAAATTGGGTTAAGAAGTTCCCTTGGTAAAATTCGACAGCCTAACGGCGTAACTTTAAAATTCATAAAATGAGTTGATGAGAGATAAAAAGGGTATCTCATCACTTGGAGATAAAATTTACATCAGTAAGGATATAAAATAACATATCTTAACTTAATAGTATTTGAATTAAAAGACATAACAAAATAAGTCTTTTAAAAAGAGGAGGGTGAAAGGTTCCCTTACCGACATGGGTATCTTTCAAAACATACACCCCGTGAAAGAAAGACAATACAACATTGATATAAATACTCATAAATGAAATTATATTACACAATGAGTAAAATAATGGTCATTACATACACCACTCAAAGGAAATTGTGGCAAATGTAGCATAAATCTCACGGGAATAAAAGTGAGATGAAAAATCCCTTACAAAAACTCTGCAGCCTAACGGTGCCACTTAAAACTTCAAAAAATGGATTGATGAGATCAAATAGGGTCTCTCATCATATTAAAATAAAATTTAAATCAATAGGAATATAAAATAACATCCCCCATCATAAAAAATATTATCTTAAAAGAAGTGACATAAAGGAGAGTACTTAAAAGAAAGAGAGAGGTTAGATCTCTTACGAAAATTCGGCAGCCTAACGGCGCCACTCAAAACTTCCAAAAATGGATTGATGAGATCAAATAGGGTCTCTCACCATATTAAAATAAAATGTACAGCAATAGGAATATAAAAGAACATCCCACATCACAAGAAAGATGAGCTAAAAAGGAATGACATAAAAGAGTGTACTTAAAAAGAAAGAGAGGAGTGGGATCCCTTACCTCAAGTCCAACTTGTCTTGTTCGTTTCTTTATATTCCTGAATAATAAACTTTGGTCAATTTATAATTTCTTAAGGACCTCATTTACATATTATTATTCAGTTCATATCACATATTATAATGTTATAATAATTGGTTAATAATATGAGTTCATATCAGACGTTTTTGTCGATGTTTGGTACATGAGTCAAAAATTAAACTTGTTGGAAAATAATTTTCCATGTAGTTATAGGTACATCATATCCAGAATAGAATTGATGTTTTAAATATCATATATATCTAGTATATATTCATTTTATACTATTCCATATCATTTGGAGATAAAAAATTAAAAGCACCGTTCATGGAGACGGTAGGCCGTACGTACGCATGAACGCTACTTTAATTTTTTTATCATATTAATGGAATTAAAACAAAATGAGATATATATATATATGTTATAATTCCAGAATGATATCCATAATTTAGATGTAATATATTACATACATATACATTATATATATGTACTTATAATAGTACATAACATTTTGAGATAAGAAATGAAATGTACCGTTCATGGAGACGGTAAGCCGTACGTACGCATGAACGCTACTTTCATTTCTTTTTTTTTGTATTAAATTGAATGAAATAATAAATATATAAAGGTATATTATAATTCCAGTAGGATAACATATGTAATACCATTAATTCCATCCTTTATATGTCCCAAATATGGCATTAACGAATCAAATCACTTTGAGGGGGCGGTAGTCCGCACTTCCTAAAATGAAGATATCGCGTTTACCCATAATGGAAACCATAAAGGTATGCCATAAATGAAAAAATACATAAGTTTAAGGAAAACATAAACATATTATATATCATATATAAATATAGTGACATCTTAATGGCCATATTTGAAGGTGTTTGAAGAATGTTGAACAATCATTGTTTCGTGAGGCAGAAATTCGCAATCCACAGAAACAGTATGTTCTTTAACCAATAGATGTAGGTGTGTGTATTTTTATCTCCAATAATTCTTATAACAACATCCTAGTATATTTAATATACTTTATTTGTTACAAAAAAATGAATACAAAGAGTTTAGGGGGTTGAAGAAGAAAAATAAAACAAAAGGACACAAGTGATGACATTACCTTAAAATCGGGTAACTCCCTATGGTTTGAGCTCAAAGGATTACTTGGGAAGACTTATTCCCAAATTGAGTCTTCAAGGAGTTATATAGGGATGTGGAGAGACAAAATGGTCAGGGGTTGTCCGAGCCAAAAGCTTTTGAAGTGTGGGTAAGGAGGTAGAGTTGGGGGCCTTTTATAAGAGGAGAGGAGGGGCACTCTTGGAAAGTAAAGAAATGTTACATTATTTTAGAATGAGTTTCGGATATTAATAGTCCCACATTGATATGTTTCGAGGATAAGGTGATAAGGGTTCTAAATCCACCTATCCAATAGGTTTTGGACATGTGTAGGTCTTAGATATTACATTATCTTTCCATTTTATTTAAATCGTTAAATAATGAGGTCATCGCTGCATCATCATGATGTCATAAATACTTTAATTTATTTAATGTCTAAAAATTATAAAAAAAATACTATGATGTAGGAAAAATTTTTATATTTCCAATGAATATTTATAGTCAAAAATATAAGTTGTATAACCCAATTTAAAAATTGTTTTAGTAAAACATCTCATGTTTGTGTTATTTTTAGTTTAACATTAAATAAAAAGGCATTTATGTCATTTTCCAACCAAAGTGGCTCTATGGGGTCCCCAAGTTGACCCATGGATTTTATTGGTCGGCCATGACACATCCAATGAGGGTAGGAAATGTGTCTAGGTCATTTAATTTTATTAAAACATTATTCTTACCTTAAACTACACTAATTACCTCTAATCGTGATTAAAAACTTAATAAGTTACTATTCACCAAAAAATTATTTTAATCCCATTAAACCAAATTTTACTTCTTAATGAAAACCATGTATATTAGATTTTTGAAATTCAAAACACAAAGATGGAAAAATTTCATTTAAACGGAAAATTAGTTTTTATAAGTACCACTTAGTGGTTTCACTATTCATCAAAAATTGAATTTTTTCAGAAAATTACCAAACATTCACCCTAACCTATATTTGATTTTTCAAATTCAAAAATGATGTCTATTTTAAAAAATTAAAAACATATAGGTTGCATTAATTAATTTAATAATTAATTCCCACTGTCAAAACAAATAGCGTGTTTTTATGAAACAAATTGTAACAAAAGATTGACACTAGTTTAAGTCCTATTTCAAAGTGAAATTAATTCCAAAGAACACTATTGGATTAAATGGTAAAAATATATTCTAATTTCACTTTAAAACCAATTCAAAAGATAATCTAATCATATATATAAATTATATTAAAAAGAGGTTTCGAATTAAAATAAAATATTTTTCACTATTCATTAAAAATTGAACTTTTTTGGAAAAATACCAAAAATTTACACAAAGTAAATTTTGATGTCCCGATTCTAATGAAGAATTTTATTTTGTCAAATATAACACATAAATTTTTAAAAATTGGATTTAAAAGTGGTTCGGCATCAAAAGGTGGTTAATCAACCTTTTAAAGAATATTAGATTGTTTACGCTTAAAATTGGATTCATTCGCATTTTTAATCCTCTAACATTTATTGTAAAAAGTAAAAATATTTGACAAAAATATATAATAATTTTGTAGTTAGTTCTATTCATTCCCTCCATCACAATATCTAGGCGTTAACTACCATTTAAAATAATATTATTTTATTATTAGAGTGCAACGTAAGATTCCCAAGAAACTCGTTGTTGCGTGTTGGGTACGCCATCAAGCATAGTGTCCCCTTTAAAGTTATATTAATATTTTATTCACAAATATGGATAAATGTGAAAATGTCATAATCTGTATTTACCTGGGGTGTTACATCCTTCCCCCCTTTTGGGAATTGTGTCCTCGCAATTTTAAAATTGATCTTGGAAACATCCTTGAAAGTCCCACATCAGAACAAGAGTCGGTAAAACAATCACTTTAAAATAAAGGATGATAAGTATAGAGGTCACCTGAGTTAACCCATACTAGGATTCCATGTAAGAAAACATGGACATGGAGGAGAAAACATAGGGTCATGTTCTGATGGAGAGTGATAGAAAACATGTTTAGGAGAAAGTTAACCACAAAAAAATCACAAACTTGTGATGGGTTAAACGGTATCTGATTCCCCAGTAGGAAAAGTTAACAGACAACATTTTTATTTTAAGTTACTTTTTATTGAGGAATTTATTAATAAGGAAACATAATTACTTATCATGTTGACTTTTAACTTTTATTAGATTTATTACACAAACTCATATTTTCTCCAAAAGATGAGTATTTAGGAAGACTTGTTCACATTAAGAGTACTATAATCAACTTCTAGAGAATCACCTAATCCACAAAAGAGAGCTATATACTTCCCATGTCTTTAGACTTTAACCAAAACCAAAACCAAAAATGTTAGTACAAGATCAGATAATCCAGAAAAGGATAACCCTTTATAAAAAGAAAATCTATTCTTAATCTCCAAAATTTGTCTAACAAAAACCAAAGTTCAACGAGGACCATTCGATAAACAATTTGTCCATAAAATTCTTCAAATTAAACCAAACTAAGATTGAAACCCAAATAATTGAAGGATTTAGTCACATAGTCTTCCAAGTTAAATCGTAACATTTATCTCCAAACAACATCAGTTGCTCTTAATGTCTCGTATTGAAAAGTAATTAACCTAATCACATACCCTCCATGATAGGTTAATAAATTTCTATAGATAACCCAAAATCAACTTACTCTTAATTCATAAAATCATCTAACTAAAAAGAATCAGTCAAACTAACTAGGGAATTCACATAGTCCAGTGGTAGGCAATAAATACTAGTTGCACTTTGGTTGTGGGTTCGATTCCCGCAGCTTTGTCCAACGCGACGGGTTGTCACACGGTCTGCGTGTTGTCCTTTTTCCAAAACTATATAATTCTTAAAACATTCCCCAAAATGAGATAAAATCATCAAAAATAATCATAACATATTTTAACCTCAATTTTATCTCATACCTTTTATTTTCCATCATAATATATAATAACCCATAATTACCTCAAAAGCAAGGATCATATAAACCCTAATGGTTACCTTTATAATTATTACCTGAACTTCCACATAGATTGGTCATCTCGTACATGATGCATTACAGATCATACCAAGGTTCAAGTGGTTGATCATGACTCCTTGATAGTTGGTTTAGAACAACCACGAGTTTCCACATTGAATCCCCCATTTTATCTAGTAACTTAATCAAAGAACCACCATAGTTTCCTTCAAACCAGTTGTCTCTATGGTGCCTACTAGATCCATCCATTCACTAAAAACAGAAATGTCAGTGTGAGTATATCAACAAAACCATCATGTACTAATGAGGAAGGTAAACACTAAGATATACTTACTCATTCACTTTATCTAAAACTAGGACTCTTTCTGAAATCCTATCCATTATGGTACTGTCACTTATGCTTAAAGAATACCCTAACCTCTAAAGTTATCTAAACCGACCTTTGATACCAACTATAAGGCCCCAGCCTTAAACCTTACTTAATCTTGAGTTATTACAAGATTACACATTGAGGATCTTTTCAGGTTTAGAGTTTTAGAGAATTAGATCATAAAACTTGCATTACATTCCACATTTAAACAAAGTGGTTACATAAAATATAGTATTCATTTTTTCCCATCAACGGAAACATATTTAAAATAAAGCATGGATTCTTTCTTGACACTTCCTTGACACTATCATCATATAATGTACCCTTCCCATGACCTGTGAAAAACATTTCAAAAACTTGGGATGAGCTTAAAAAGCTCAGTAAGGGATATAAAAATATGGAAAGGAAACATGAGTACATGTATACATAAGAATGAAATCATACTTTACCCATAAAACATAAGCACTTTAACATACCTCATAAAATCATGAATAAATCATAGAAATCATAAGACATAAAGGTAAATTGAGGCATTCATAACATTCTTACGTAGGGAGTAACCCTCTTGGTTACCTTTGGAATACCCACCATAGTATATTCCCTAAATCACTTTGGAGAAACCTTAACGTTTCACTCCTTCGCGTTACCCAATGCATTGGAGAGCTATATCGGGCTCACCCGCCCTTAGTTTATCACGGAACCACCCGTATTCATAAACAATGCCCAAGAAACATAACATAATAAAAGAACATAACTTAAGCAAAAAAGAAACATAACATTCCCACATTGTAATAACAATATAACATTTTAAGATATTGAAATAATGAATCCATTCTGAAAACCATTTTCAAAACCATTTAAAACATTTAATAAAGAGATTTTTAGAATCAAAGTGTCCCATACCACTTTGAAGATTTTAACATTTTAAACTGTTAATATCCATTTAAATAAATCCTTAAAACCATTTTGAAAACATGGATATTAATGGGAACCATTTATAAGAATAAATCATTAAAACATTTAAAACGATATTTTATTTAAAGTGTTTTTAACAAAATGAGAGACACTTGAATACAATAATTGAGGAATAACATTTAATCAGAACTTTATAATATCATGAGAATAAAGGAATTCATGATATAATATTCCAAAGGACATTATATACACCATATAAGAGTGAATTGGTGCATAACAACAATGAAGTCTCAATAGAAATGTAAAATGAGATGAAATCCCCTGTAAAGAAGGTACCCTTAAATTAAGGATAAATCAATCTCATAATTATGTGTGACAAATATAAATACACCCAATATAAGTGGATATTAAGTGTAAAACACTCAAAGGTCATTCACACATATTCAAAGGAGGACATATTCAATAACTAAATGTTGAACCGAAGGAAATCGAAATTGGGTTAAGAAGTTCCCTTGGTAAAATTCGACAGCCTAACGGCGTAACTTTAAAATTCATAAAATGAGTTGATGAGAGATAAAAAGGATATCTCATCACTTGGAGATAAAATTTACATCAGTAAGGATATAGAAAAAAATATCCCAACTTAATAGTATTTGAATTAAAAGACATAACAAAATAAGTCTTTTAAAAAGAGGAGGGTAAAAGGTTCCTTTACCGACATGGGTATCTTTCGAAACATACACCCCATGAAAGAAAGACAATAAAACATTGATGTAAATACTCATAAATGAAATTATATTAAACAATGAGTAAAATAATGGTCAGTACATACACCACTCAAAGGAAATTGTGGAAAATGTAGCATAAATCTCACGGGAATAAAAGTGAGATGAAAAATCCCTTATGAAAACTCTGCAGCCTAACGACGCCACTTAAAACTTCCAAAAATGGATTGATGAGATCAAATAGGGTCTCTCATCATATTAAAATAAAATGTAAAACAAGATTAATATAAAAGAACATCCCCCATCATAACAAATAGGAGCTTAAAATAAGTGACATAAAGGAGAGTACTTAAAAAGAAAGAGAGAGGTTAGATCTCTTACGAAAATTCGGCAGCCTAACGACGCCACTCAAAACTTCCAAAAATGGATTGATGAGATAAAATAGGGTATCTCACCATATTAAAATAAAATTTACAGAAAGAGGAATATAAAATAACATCCCCCATCACAAGAAAGATGATCTTAAAAGTAATGACATAAAAGAGTGTACTTAAAAAGAATGAGAGGAGTGGGATCCCTTTCCTCAAGTCCAACTTGTCTTGTTCGTTTCTTTATATTCCTGAATAATAAACTTTGGTCAATTTATAATTTATCAAGGACCAACTTTACATATTATTATTCAGTTCATATCACATATTATAATTTTATAATAATTGGCTAATAATATGAATTCATATCAGACGTTTTTGTCGATGTTTGGTACATGAGTCAAAAATTGAACTTGTTGGAAAATGATTTTCCATGTAGTTATAGGTTCATCATATCCAGAATAGAATTGATGTTTTAAATATCATATATATATCCAGTATATATTCATTTTATACTATTCCATAGCATTTGGAGATAAAAAATTAAAAGCACCGTTCATGGAGACGGTAGGCCGTACGTATGCATGAACGCTACTTTAATTTTTTTGTCATATTAATGGAATTAAAACAAAATGAGATATATATATATATGTTATAATTCCAGAATGATATCCATAATTTAGATGTAATATATTACATACATATCCATTATATATATGTACTTATAATAGTACATAACATTTTGAGATAAAAATGTAATGTGTCGTTCATGGAGACGGTAAGCCATACGTACGCATGAACGCTACTTTCATTTCTTTTTTTTGTATTCAATTGAATGAAATAATAAAGATATAAAGGTATATTATAATTCCAGTAGGATAAAATATGTAATACCATTAATTCCATCCTTTATACGACCCACATATGGCATTAACGAATCAAATCACTTTGAGGGGGCGGTAGTCCGCACTTCCTAAAATGAAGATATCGTGTTTACCCATAATGGAAACCATAAAGGTATGCCATAAATGAAAAAATACAGAAGTTTAAGGAAAACATAAACATATTATATATCATATATAAATATAGTGACATCTTAATGTCCACATTTGAAGGTGTTAGAAGAATGTTGAACAATCATCGTTTCGTGAGGCAGAAATTCGTCATCCACATAAACAGTATGTTCTTTAACCAATAGATGTAGGTGTGTGTATGTTTAGCTCTAATAATTATTATAACAACATCATAGTATATTGAAGATACTGTATTTGTTACAAAATAAATGAATAAAAAGAGTTTAGGGGGTTGGAGAAGAAAAATAAAACAAAAGGACACAAGTGAAGACATTACCTTAAAATCGGGTAACTCCCTATGGTTTGAGCTCAAAGGCTTACTTGGGAAGACTTCTACCCAAATTGAGGCTTCAAGGAGTTAGATAGGGATGTGGAGAGACAAAATGGGCAGGGGTTGTCCGATCCAAAGGCTTTGGAAGTGTGGGTAAGGAGGTAGAGGTGGGGGCCTTTTATAAGAGGAGAGGAGGGGCACTCTTGGAAAGTAAAGAAATGTTACATTATTTTAGAATGAGTTTCGGATATTAATGGTTCCACATTGATGTGTTTCGAGGATAAGGTGATAAGGGTTCGAAATCCACCTATCCAATAGGTTTTTACATGTGTAGGTCTTAGATATTACATTATCTTTCTATTTTATTTAAATCGTTAAATAATGAGGTCATCGCTGCATCATCATGATGTCATAAATACTTTAATTTATTTAATGTCTAAAAATTATAAAAAAATACTATGATATATGAAATACTTTTAGCTTTCCAATTACTATTTATAGTTAAAAATCTGACTTGTATAACCCCATTGGAAAATTGTTTTAGTAAAACACTTCATGTTTGAGTTATTTTTACTTTAACATTAAATAAAAAGGTATTTATGTCATTTTCCAACCAAAGTGGCTCCATGGGGTCCCCGAGTTGACCCATGGATTGTCTTGGTCGGCCATGACACATCCAATTAGGGTAGGACATGTGTCTAGGTCATTTCATTTTATTAAAATATTATTCTTACCTTAACCTACTCTAATTACCTCTAATCGCGATTAAAAACTTAATAAGTTACTATTCACCAAAAAATTATTTTAATCCCATTGAACCACATTTTACTTCTTAATGACAACCATGTATATCGTATTTTTGAAATTAAAAACACAAAGATGGAAAATTTTCATTTAAACGGAAAATCATTTTTTATAAGTACCACTTAGTGGTTTCACTATTCATCAAAAATTGAATTTTTTCAGAAAATTACCAAAAATTCACCCTAACCTATATTTGATATTCTGAATTCAAAAATGATGTCTATTTTACAAAATTCAAAAAAATATAGGTTGCATTAATTAATTTAATAATTAATTCCCGCTGTCAAAACAAAAAGCGTGTTTTTATGAAACAAAATGTATCAAAAGATTGACACTAGTTTTAGTCCGATTTCAAAGTGAAATTAATTTCAACGAACACTATTGGATTAAATGGTAAAAATATATTCTAATTTCACTTTAAAACCAATTCAAAAGATAATCTAATCATATAAATAAATTAGATTAAAAAGAGGTTTTGAATTAAAATACAACATTTTTCACTATTCATTAAAAATTGAACTTTTTCGGAAAAATACCAAAAATTTACACAAAGTAAATTTTGATGTCCCGATTCTAAAGAAGAATTTTATTTTGTCAAATATAACACATAAAATTTTCAAAAAGTGTATTTAAACGAGGTTCGCCATCAAAAGGCGGTTAATCAACCTTTTTAAGAATATTAGAATGTTTACGCTTAAAATTGGATTCATTAGCATTTTTAATCCTCTAACATTTATTGTAAAAAATAAAAATATTGGACAAAAATATATAAAAATTTTGTATTTAGTTCTATTCATTCCCTCCATCACAATAGCTAGGCGTTAACTACCATTTAAAATAATATTATTTTATTATTAGAGTGCAACGTAAGATTCCCAAGAAACACGTTGTTGCGTGTTGGGTACGCCATAGAGCATAGTGTCCCCTTTAAAGTTATATTAATATTTTATTCACAAATATGGATAAATGTGAAAATTTCATAATCTTTATTTACCTGGGGTGTTACAGTTAGTAGACCTTTCCAAGAATGATTCTAAATCTCATTTCACTAAGTTTATGAAGCTATCACTACCAGGGCAGGATCGCTTAGTAGAGATGTTTAAATCAAGCTATTTGAATAACAATTCAATTAACCTTAATGTCATTATTTTTTGAAAAATCACAATACACTGCAATAAGGTTTTAATTTACTTTTTGTTGGATATTTATGTTTTGATTATATATAGTCTTATATTCTAGATTTTACATTACGATGAACAAAAATGATCTATACATATACCAGAACATTCAAGGGGAATTTTATTGTCATAAATATATGAACACATTAAATGATAGAGTTTAAAGTTATATCCTCATATAATGGAAAGCTGCATCCGATGCTGCTTCCATAGAACCTGAAGAACTCGAAATCCAACTATTGAAGTTTTATATACCAGATGTCTATAAATTGAATTAGATTCATCATGGAACAAAGGATAAAAAGAGAATATGGTCACGAAAATTATCCAATATATTGAAATATTGTTGAATACTACAACATATTTTTTCTTTGAGAAATTCCTATTATAGTTTTTCTTTTAATGAATTTAGCTATAGAGCTACATATTGTGAGGATTTCATTGTAAGGATCTTAGAATTTTACATTGTATTCAATATTAATTTGATATTTCATAATCTAAGATATTTTTTGGATGAACATTGGATTGTTCTATTAATGGATTTTATGGATAGAAAGACAAACCCCTTCCGATAAGGTTACAATTGATGAATCTCATGATGTTTGATCTTGTATGTATTCGATTAATGTGATTGAGGTATTCCTAGTATATAAATACCAATACTATCTGATGGATTTTATAGATGAGGAAATTATAGGATTGTAATAGTTATACCTAGTAGCAAATCTATATATTCCTCCACTTATTTGGATAAAATAAAAAGTTTTTTATAAATTGAAAGTATATTGGTAATTAATATCTTTTAGAGGTTTCTGGATTGTTATTTAGAACATTGAGAATTTTTTTTACTTTGATATTTTTTCTTTTTAACATATTTTATTATTACTAATTTTATCATATAATAGTATAACTTAGGATAAATTTAATTTTCCATTTTTTACACTTTGATAGTTGATTAAAAAATATATTTCCCATTCCACCTAATCAATTTAGTGGGAGAAAAAATTTGAGTCACCATTGGACTATAATTCAGACCCCTCTTGTAGTGACACATCATTCACTTTATGAGACAATAGTTGGTATCAAATCTAAAATCTATTTTTAACATGATATACTTTTATCTAAAAACAACATTTTATGTTAGAGTAGGTATCTTGACTACTAAATCTAGACTCTTTTTTTGAGCTAGTATATTATCTATTTTTATGTTCTATTTTATTAGAGAATATAATAGTTTCCTTATACTAACTTATAGAAGAGGAAATAAATTTTATTTATATATTTCAGGAATTATAATTGGAACCTTAATGAATTTAAATCTAATCCAACCATTGGTCTTAAATGATTCAAACTATGAATATTGGAATGAAATGATGGTGAATTTTTCTATCAAAATTATTACGGATCAATTTCTTATGATGACTAGAAATTATAAAATTATTGAAAAAAAATTAACTTCATTTACTCACGATGAATTTTTAGGATATTAGGTAAATTATAAAGTATAAAATGCATTTATTTTCTCAATGGTGTGGAATATTCACATTCAAATTTCATCATACGAGACAGTGGAAAGAATATAGAAAAACTATATATTACTCACTTTGGAACTTCCAATGTTCAAGGACATAGAGAGCTATGTCTAAAGTTGATTATCGAGACTTTGATATTCAAACTAGAGAATCAATGGTGCATATAAATGAATTCTTAATGATAGTTATTAATGAACTTAAATATTTAAGTGGGAAGGAAATTACTAATTAATAAAACATTGAGAATGTTATTGATATTTTTCCTAAAGAATAGGAATCTAAGATAATTAATATAAGTGATAATAAACATCTGATGAAGTTTATTCTTGAAAATATCATTTGAATATTAATGCAGTATGATAATTGATTGAGGAGATATGTTGAGTAGTAGAAGAGAAAAAATGGAGTTACATTACTTAAAATTTCAATTTTTTAATTTATAGTTCTCATAAATCTAAGTATATTAATATTTGAAAAATATAAACATCAATTAGATGATAGAAATATAAAATATAGTGAAGGATAGATCACTCAACTTGTGAGGATACAAAACATGATTAATGAAAATAATAACTTTCAATATGAAAATCATAATGATAAAAAGCTAAACATGAAAAGAATGATTCTTTAGACAATATATGTTATCAATGAAATAAATAAGGGAATATCATACCATATTTTTATCATTTAAAGAAAAATAATTAGTATAGAAAATATTTAAAGATAAAAGAAATAAAGGATTTCTTTGATACTAATGATAAATGGTGTGTTAATAAGTATCCAAAATTTTATAACAACAATGATTGAATAAATGATAGATAAAATATTATCAATTTATATTCTAATATTCCCCATAATATATATGCTTAATGGGAAACACAACTCTTGATACACTTTCATAACTATATCTTAATGATAGGGTTTCATTTTTTATTGGATGATGAAAATATTTTAGATTTATCAGAAGATGAGGATAATTTACCATCAGTTAAATAAATTCACATATATATATATATGTGTGTGTGTGTGTATTTCTTAGAAAGAAAAAATGATGAAATATCTTAATATTTATAAGGAAGATGCTGCTATAGTAGAAGATATGGTTTACAATTTTTCTTCAAATGTTTCTAATATCACTTCTAATTTAAATAATTGAGATGTTAAAATCCCAAAAATAAAGAATGATAAAATAAAAATTATCAATGAATTGAATGAATCTAAAAGATAAATTTCTGAGATAATTGGTAAATTGAATACTAAAATAGTCTCAACAATATCATTGAAATATAAGAATCAAAATATTTAACATATATAAAAAAATTAATAGTTTTAAGATATTATTAACTAAATTTACTACTATAAGGTTTATTTGGAATTTTTTATCAATAATTAAGGCCAAAACGAAAAATATATAGACATGGTCATAAAAACATTAGAAGAAATATTTATCAAAATTATTATTCTTTTCTAAGTAACACAACTTTTTATATTAAATATAAGAGATTCAGACATTAGAAAAACAATATTCTTTAAATAATGTCATATATCTCAAACATCATAAATATTATATTTAAAAAGGTCACCAAACTCTACAACACAAAAGGGTTTATTGTTGTAGGCCTCAAAATGTATTTTTTCTAATATTTTTATACCCATGCTGGTTTGCGTATTGAATTCTTAGTATTGAACTTTTTAGGAAGATATGAGGGGTACTAGAAACTATAATATATGGTATGTGGAAAACGACTATTATTGACATATGAAAAGTGATATTTATCATTTCGAAAACTTATAAAATGTATAAGGTCAAATTTATGGTATGGTTATGTTGTTTATCTTGGTAAAACATTAATTTATAATGTCTTGTATGTTTTATGACTTAAGAATAACCTCATTATCAAAAATAAAATATACAATGAAGATTACTCCATAATGTTTGGGAGTGATAATTGTATTACTAAATGTTTAGATAGAGCTTAAAAGTTGTTTACTGAGAGACATAATAATATTTACATAATAGACTTAAAATACCTTAGTAACTATAATTTACCCTATAATAGTACAATATAATATTATTCATGATTTTTTATAGAATATTTAGACACCTTAATATCCACACTATAAAATTCTCAATTTTAAATGATAGTAAACCCCAATTTTTTTAGAAACTTAAAACTATTTTTTTTTGTGAATTTTTTTTAATACTTATGTTTTTTATGGATTTACTAAAGGGTAAAATCCATATTAACACTTTAAAATATTATGTGTAATATTTTTTGAGTTAGACACCGAGTTAGTGTGGGATTCCAGCATCCATAGAGCCTCAATATGGATAAAATAAAACTATTATATATATATATATATATATATATTTAATTATGCATGTGTGATTTTTTCAAAAAATGAAATAACTTCTGAATGGTGTCTCATATCAGATATCTGATAACAATGTTAGGTCTGGGATGTGGTTTTTAACCAAGTAACAATACTACTTTTGTTCACATATGATATGTGGTAAAATTTCATGTAAGGATAATTTATTTAATATGTTTATTATATATTTTCCAAAAATAATGGAATATCTCACAAATGTTATCTTGATGGAAAATAAGAAATAATTATTAGGTCCAGAATATTAGTTTTACCCTAGATGGGACATAACATTTGCTCGTATCAGGTGTTTAGTTACATCGCATGTTAGGGTAATAATAATTGGTATATAATTTTTTTGGTAACTAGAAATAATAATAATTATTATTATATTACTATTATTTTTGTTGAATAAAAAAAATGAAAATATACCCCTCAATTAATAAATTGTGTTAATTTGTAAATAATGATTGGTCAAAGTAATTAATGTGATATTACTAATTATGCAAACAAAATGAAAATGTGTGACTAATGTTAATTCATTAACTATAATCTTTGTTTAATAGTTATTGTTTTTAAAATTTTAATGGTGGAAACAATTTGAATTTTTTAATAATAAAAACAAAATATTATTTTTGTTAATGTTATTATTAATTTTGGAAAATAGTATTAGTGTATATATATAACGTATATATATGGAATATATATATATATATGTGTGTGTGTGTGTGTGTGTGTTTGTATGCATGTGCGGGTGTATATATGTATATACAGATGTGTGTGTGTATATATATAACAAGTATATATACATGGGTTAAATATATATGTAAATATATATATATGTGTGGGAGTATATATGCATATACGGATGTGTATATATACATATATAACGTATATATATGTGGGTAATATATATATATATATATATGTGCGTGTGTGTGTATGAATGTAAAAAATATATATATGTATACGAGTGTATATAAGTAAATGTGGGTGTGTGTATATATACATAATTTGTATAAATAAATAAATAAATAAATATATATATATATATATATATATGACTTTTTAATATATATCAATGGATGAGTTAATATATTTAAAAATAAGATTTAAAAAGAAAAAAGAACCTGATGATTATTTTTTATGGGGTAAAGTGCCTAAATTAAGAATAAAATACAAATAAAGGTGTAATAAATGAGTTATTAATTTAACAAATTAAAGATAAAAAAATTATAAAAGGTAAAATAGGGTTGGGGAAGAGTTGCACAACAGATGGGTTGAGAATTACCCCTCCCACATCTCTCTCTTTATCCCTCTCTTCTCTACAATATTCTATGTTTTTTTATTTTTTTATTCTCTCCAAAACATATCTCCTCAATATCATCTACGATACTGATCGTATTGATGCATTGTTAGTGTCATTGGGTTCATCTCAACGAGCAGAATTTTAAAACCAATACCATTTACCAAGGTAGTGAGGATTCAGTGGTTCAATTAAACTCATACACCAACCCCGACATCAATCATCATTTCACATAATGTAAGAATTCATTAACATTAGTGCATGGTTTATATGGGTTATTTACATGGTTTTTTTCTTGCTTGTATATCCTAGTGTTAATCATATGTTTAGTAAGTCCTTAACATAGTTGTAAGATTTATACGGTATATTTTCATGGTTCTTTGGTGTGCATAAATTGCACGTAAGACCTATGTTTTATGATTTAACACATGAGTTGTGTGTGTGTAACCTTGAATTGTTCTTGGGTTTCTTGCATATGGTTTAATCAGATGATTATTTTACTTGTTTCACATTATATTGATATAGAATATTGTATACATGCTTATATGTACTATTTTTTCTCTATAATTGATGAAGGTGGTTCCATAGGGAATATACCCTTTTAAGGGGAAGTGTAATATATTTAATTAGAATGTACATTTTATCACCATAAGTTTTTTTTGAAATATTTCTCTTTAAATATTTTGATTTCTTTGGTATCGTGTGTTGCACACAACACTGAGTTTAAATGAACCACGACATACTATTAAAATATGATTATTATAACATGACCATTATAACCTATAACTTTAATTGGTGGGTATTAATAGGAATAAAAATATTATGAAATATATTTATTAATAGTAAATGAACACTTAATTTTTTTATTAATGTCATTTTATTCTTCAAAAACATGTTTTCTTAAAAAACAATTTTATTGCTTTCTATGAAGAAATAAATATAAATAATTTTAACACTTATAGAAAATTTATTTAACAAAATTAACTTAATGTTTGAATTTATAATGTCAAAATTATCTTAGGATAAATTTTTAGGATTTTTCTAAAATGTTTTAAATTTTAATAAATAGTGAAAAATACTGATTTACATTCAAAACTATATTTTCTATTAAATAATTTAAAAAGTAAAATTATATTTTGGATTAATTTTATACTGTTATTGGTTTTTTTGTTAAAAATAATCTAATTTTTGACTTTTAAATTAATTTTTATACATGAATTGAATATAAAAACATTTTATACTTAAGTGAATTTTCCCAAAAAATTTGTTTTTTTGTTGAATTTCTCAGTTTAATATTAAATTAAATTATTCCACTTTTGGGTTTTGAATTTTTTAAAATTTAATCCATATTTTTAATTATAAGGCCCATATTTAGTAAATGTAACCCTTTTATTTTTTGGTCAATATGAATAGTAACCTTAGTAAATTTTGTTACCACGATTAAAGGGTAAATCATGTAATTAAGGGTAAAAATAATATTATAAGGGTTATAAAATGACCCTAATACATTCCCCAATTCTATTTAATGAGTAATTTTTAACCATAACCCTCCATGTTTTGAATTTATGAATTTTTGGATTCACTTAGTTAACATTAATTCTCTTATACTATTTTATTTAATGAGAAGTCAGACTTGTCACACTATTGTTTTTAATAAGTATAATATTATTAATATATTTTCATCCATAAGATATTTTTTACCATAAATAACATTTTTAAATATAAAATATTTATCTTCATTATTGTAAATTATTTTAATTTTTAGTGAAGAAATAATTATTTTAAATTCTTACACAACAAAGATGCAGTATATATTAAATAAGTATAAAAATCTAATAAATGATATTAAAAATATTAAAATAAATATCATTTGAGATATTTAAGTTGATAAAAAACCCTATATATCATCATGACATGTATAGTATATAATAAAAGAGATGGTTTAAATTTTACGTATTTTTTATGTTTTTATAGTCAAAGTAATGAATAATATCAAATTTTAATGATATTTTATGAATGTAATATTTTATTAAATTATTTAAAAATAAAAAAAAAATATTTTATATTAAAAATGGGATAATATATGGTCTAAAAAGTTATCTCATGTACATTTATGATCCATTTCAAATCATTTTTCACACGAATAGTCTTTTTATATTTTATTAATTTAATAAATTCTAATAACACCCCTCTTCCCCTTATAAATACCACCCCTTCTTCTCTCACCTTACAAGAATTTAATCTTTTCAAATATCTACCAAAAATCACATCCCCACTCTACCAATGTCTAAGTGCTGTTGGTCTCACCAAAAGACAAATTCCAAGTTCCTCAAGGGATCCTTTAAGGAGGTGATATTCAAGAGGTAACTTTCTTAAACCACCTACCTTAATTTATTTTCTTATTCTACCTTCTTCTGACTAAATTATCATTTATATAATGGAATTTTATATTTATAAAGGAATATTTTCCACCCTTAACTTTTTATTATCTCCTCTTATTCAAATAAGAGAAACCATTATCCAAATTATGCCGATGAAACATCTCTGTGGATAATGACTTTTTGTTTTCCATTACTACCTTTAAGGATGGTCATAAAACTATTATTATGGTTAGATAAGATTAAAATAATTATATTATGACTTATTTAACGTTTTTAACTAATATGTAGACATAATATTAAATAAAATAAAACTAATGCATGGTTTTTGAAAAAACCTCCCAAAAAAACTAAACATTTATCATTAATATTTTATCAAATGAATCATCTTCATGTTAGAAAAAATTATATATGACACTATTTAAACTTATGGAAGTGTATGAATACCATTTAGTTTCACTTTTGGAATAGTATTTTCATTCTACAAGAACTTCCATAATTATACACAAGTGAATCGACCATGAAACCATGAAATGAACACCCTCAGAATGATAAAATTGAACATTATATCTCATCAAAATGGCTATAAATGATTTTAATAAAATTATAATAAATAAAATAAACAAGTAATATGTTCCAAATTAAGTAATTAAATATTTTAATATCATTATCCTGAACATTTATTGTATGTGAAAAATGCATTCAGACACAAGGTAAGAGATCTATCCGAACCTTTTTATTTCCTTTGGGTTATACTTTATTATTATTTACCTCAATTTATCTCTTCATTATTATTATATAATTCTATTATATTATATTTATATCTACCAAAAAAATATTTATAGCTCAATTCATTTTTTTGATGATTAATTACATGTTTTAAAACGTTCTCTTCTTGATTCATTTTGATAAGAAAACCCAATTAAAGGAAACTTCTCCATTTCTCACCCATTTTCAAGTACACACCATAATTATTTTTAATTCTACAATATTTTTTAAAGTCATTAAATTTGTAATGAAAACTATTTTATTTCATTTCTTGTTTTATATAAATAATTATGCATTTATCCTCTTTAGATAATCTTTATTTTTTCCCTAAAACCTCACTCAAGTGGAACATTTCTAATGTTAGCTAACCAATTTTTTTATGTTTTCAATTCAGCTAGAAATAATAATTATTGATAAAATTTTATTATTCCTTTATTAATGACCAATAAGTATTTAAATCCTTTATTTCATTAATACCATTATTATACACCCTTTGGTTATGCCTTATGACAAGATTACAATACCCATTTCCTTCTATGGGTAACCCTTAGCATATTCCTTATGTTTGATTCTTTATATAGCACACATATAAATGACCATGTTATGATGGATGCACCCAGAGAGCACTCCAATGAATTTTGGAATGTTTTTTTCTCATGATACGTTACGAATTGGATTACAGAGTAAACCTAATCTATTATGGGAATCTATCCACCATGCGATATAGTATTGGTAGTTAGACTTGAATCATGTTTATGTCATTTTATATGTTTTTTACACTTTTCTATGTTTACATGATCACATGATTCTATGTTATATATATTATAATTCTATATATTTATTTATGATCCATTCCTTTTATGATATTATGTTTCCCCTTCTAACTCATGTGATATGCTTTAATCCCATGTTAATTCCCTTACTGAGATTTTTAACTCATCCCTTTTGTTGATGAATTCCCCAGGTTATCCTATGTAGTTATAGGAGATTTAAGGGAGTTAATAGATCATTAATGAGAAAAATAAAAAGTTGTTTTATTTTAGTTTCATTTTTTCTAATTATATAACTAATCATTCAAATACATATCCATTTTTGATCCTTGATTTGTATTTTATGAAAAATAGTGCTTAAAATCATGTAGTAATATGTGAAAAGGGATTGGGTCACTATAGTTGGTATCAAAGCATAGATTTTTTATTTTTATGGATTAGGACTAGAAAACAATTGTAAGAACCCTAGGGATAATTCTATCACCATGGATAACTCATATTGAGACATAGGGAATCATAAGTTATGATATACTTTTCATTTATAAGTTTATCTTTCTATATTCATAGTTACATTTTTATATTACCATTTGATAAATATTCAAAAAAACATAATTTTATTTTTCTTTTCTATTTACTAGTTTGAAATAAGAGAACCCATGCTAACATCCAATGTGACAGGCAATGTGCTGATTTCGCTAATGATATTCTAAACGTAATGGGAATGGTAGATCAAAAATTCTTGAAAGTATTAGATCAACTGGCTCAATTTATGAATAATAAATTGAACTTTATTTAATTCCATAATTATCTAAATAAATATCAAGTTGAGTTTGAATTATTTATGTCATAATGTCCTCCTATATTTAGTGGATATTCTGATCCTATCGTCGAAAAACTATGGATGAAATCTATTGAGAATATATTATCTATCCTCTAAAGCTTAGAAGAATATAAAGTCGTATTGGTGGTCTATAATTTCAATGGGGAAGCTTATCAATGGTCAACAATAATCATGAAAACAAAGTCTAAAGAGGAAATTTATTCCATGAATTGGGAAGGATTCAAGAAAACATTATTTAAAAAATTATTTCCCTGAACTGTCCATCTTAAGATGGAGAGAGAGTTTCTCAAACTGAAGTAAAATGAAGATGTTTCTATGAGATAATATGAGGAAATAATTACAAGGTCATCACGATATGCCACCATATTTTCCATGAACATTGAAATCAAGGTGGGTCACATATTTAGTAGATTATAACCAAGTCTATCAATATCCTTGTAAATTTGATACTTTGATAACTATGAAGAGATTTTACATTTTTTCCTTTAAGGATGAGATAGAAATTAGAGACTCTCAGTGGTCTCATCATATGAAAGACAAATAGAGGAAGATTTAGATTATTATTGGAGGATAAACTGATAAATCCATTAGAGGAAAGAAAACACAACATCCCATGTGTCAAAAGTGTGAGAAGAAGCATCTTGGGAACTTTCAAAAGGGAACAAGAAGATGCTTCAAATGTGGAAGAGATGGGTATCAGGATAGTCATTGATGAATAAATTTGATGAATCCCATTAATGTGAAAGAATAAAGGAAGGTTCATATCAACAATCAACTTAAAATTTAGTTTTTAAACTATAAGTAACATGGGTATTATGTTACCCAATTCCCTAAGCCAAGGGTTCACTACAGGAAAAATGGCTTTTTGCGACGGGTTATTTGCGACGGGAATAAATCCCGTCGCAAATAGTCCCATTAGAAACTTATTTGCGACGGGGGCATTTTCCCGTCGCAAATAACTAGTTATTTGCGACGGTAAAATCTCACGGCGGCGGTAAAAACTATTTGCGACGGGAATATACCCCCGTCGCAAATAGTGTGTCGGCAAGTTGTTATTTGCGACGGGACCCGTCGCAAATAACTATTTAACCGTTGACCGTGATAAATGCGGGTTAAAGTATTTGCGACGGGACCCGTCGCAAATAATATTATTTGCGACGGGTATACCCGTCGCAAATAGACCCGTCGCAAATAAGCTAACCTATAAATACCCCCATCCGTTTTTTTTTCATTCATTCTCAACTTCTCTCAAAACTGTTTACAGTTTATTAAGTTTAATTTTTTTTGCAGAGTTGATATTGAAGTCTTCAACAATTATCGGAGATCAACTTCAAATCCATTTTAAAGGTACTTATGTTATTTTTAATTTAATATTTATTTTAATTTTTTTATTAGTTTTAATTATTTTTAATTAGTTTTAATTAGTTTTAATTAGTTTTAATTAGTTGTAATTTAATTATGTTTATATTGTTTTGTTATTTAATAAATTTAAGTTATTAGTATTCATAGTTAATGGTAATTAGGTGTAATTAATAATAATTAGAAATAATTAATAATGATTAGGAATAATTAATAATAATTAGTAATAATTAGAAATAATTATAGTTATATATATATATATAGTTATATATATATATAGTTATATATATTTATAGTTATATTTATTCGTATATTAATATAGATTTATATTAATATAAATATATTTGGTTATATGAATAAATATATATATATATATATATATATTTATTCATATATTAATATATATATTTATTCGTATATTAATATATATTTATTCTATTTATATATATATATATGTAGTTATAAGTTTTTATTCGTATATTTATTTGTATATTAATTAATATATATTTATAAGCTTAGTTTTAAATAAATTTATAAAATATGTGTTTTTATGTGTATTTATAAATAAATAAATAAATAAATACATATATACAATACAGACACACACACATACACATACACACACACACACATATATATATATATGTATAGTTATGAATGAATACATAGAAATGAGGGGGTGAAAATCCTCTGAGAATGTTAAAACGACTATAACTTCTAATCCGTAAGTCCGTTTCAACTCCACAACCAGTCAAATCGAAGAACATGAAACGATCTTCGATATGATATGCAGTACAGTCCAAACGGACATCCGGATCGGAAGTTATAGTCGTTTGAATGTTAAAAGGACTATAACTTCTAATCCATGATTCCGTTTCAGCTCCACAATCAGTCAAATTGAAGAACATTAAAATATCTTCGACATGATATATGGTAGAGGTTTATCGGACATCGGGATCAGAAGTTATAGCTGTTTGAACGGTGAAAAACCGGGGTGCCCCGACTAAAAACTCAGTTTTGGAGGCCTTCGGGGCCTTTTTGGGCCTCGAAAAAACCTTGGACGGGTACCACCTGTCCATAGGGCTGTAGAGCTCTTCGCAAGCTTCGATTTGATATGCTGTAGAGCTCAAACGGAGTCCCGGATCAAAAGTTATGGCCATTTGAAGTTTGGGTTTCATTTTCTTCTTATTTTCCATCTTTCATTAATTTTTTTATTTTTTTTATATTCAAAGAGTTATTAAATGACTATTAATTGATAAAAATTAGGTAATTATTAATTAAAAATATTTTTTAATTTATTTTATAACCCTCTTTTACTAAACATCTTATAAATTAATGTTATATTTCCATAGATCCTTTCTAAAACGTATTTATAAAATAAATATTATATTTATATCAATATAAATACGTTTATTAATTTATATATTAATAAATATTTTTTTAATTTTTTTAATTTTTTTTAAATTTTTTTTATTTTTTTTTATTATTATTTGCGACGGGAATATATTCCCGTCGCAAATAGTTGATTCGAGGCAACTATTTGCGACGGGAAAAGGCCCGTCGCAAAAACTTATTTGCGACGGGCCCGTCGCAAAAGTTTTTTAAAAAAAACCACAAAACTATTTGCGACGGGCCCTTTTCCCGTCGCAAATAAGTGTTTTTGCGACGGGCCCGTCGCAAAAAATTTTTGTTGCGACGGCGTTTTCCGCAACGGGCGATTTGCGACGGAGCCCCGTCGCAAAAGGCTATTTGCGACGGGATCCCGTCGCAAATGACCCGTCGCAAATGCCTATATTTCCTGTAGTGGTTGTCGGAGAAAACCAATGAAAACAACCTCCAAGGTATCCCAAAAAGGGAATATTTTATCACTATTGCCGAGGTGGATCCCAAAAAATGATGCGAGGATAGGTAAACAGGTTATTCATTCAATAATAGTGAATATAATTATTGATTCTGGTTCTATGAATTCTTTCATATCATATATGTTTAGTATAACTATTCAAAAAGCACCTCAAAATATGGATGTTGAGTTATCTATGAGAATTGTGAATAGGGAAATTATTGAATCTAAAGTATATAACTCCTCCCCAGTCAGTATTTTTGGACTAAATCTCACATAAAATATTGTCTTACTTCGTTTGGTGGATTTTTATTCTGTATTAGGCATGGATTTACTATCTTTTTACAATCCAACATCAACTATAGAGAGAGGGTGATCACTCTTTACATATCAAGGCATCCTCTAAATATGTTCAATTACAATGAAGGGTATGAATCTCCTTCATAATCATAAACTCAATTATGGATAATATTTCCTTATGATAAAGAATATATATCTCAAATATTTTAGATAATAGAGAGAATCGTGCTTAAGGACATGCCCATTATGAAGGACTATACTAATGTGTTATTTGAATAATTTCCCAGACTTCCTCCTAACTGATAGGTTAAGTTATCAATTGAACTTATACTTGGATATCTAGCCATATCAAAGACTCTTTATAGGATGAACACCATTGAGTTAGAATAACTAAAGAAGTAGTTAAAAGAGAATATGGAAAAGGGTTTTATACACCTGAGTTCTTCAATGTAGGGTGATCTGGTCCTCTTAATTAAGAAGTAGTATAGATCAATGTGCCTATGCATTTATTATCGTGAGCTTACCAAAATCATGATAAAGAACAATTATCCCCTACCATAGATAGATGGATTGTTTGATCGACTACGTGGGATCCATTATTTCTCTAAGGTGGACCTTCAGTCAGGATAAACCAATTAAAGGTGAATAAGAAAGAAATTCCCAAAATTTACTTTCAAACAAGGTATAGACTCTATGAGTTCATTGTGATGCCCCTCAATATTAATAATTATCCAAAAAAATCATGGACAGAATAAATGGAGTCTTTAGAGATTACCTTGAAAAATTTGTGGTAGTATTTATAGATGATATTATGATATACTACAAGAGCAAGGAAGTCTCACCCTGGCCTATGTAATTATTTTATTATTTCTTTGGCCTTAAATAATTTTTTTGGGGTTTAGGTTGAGTTGCAGACGAAATTTTTGGAGTGTATGTTAAAAAAATTGCATATTTTTGAGTTTATGTTGTTAGGTTCATGGTTGGAGCATATTTTGGAAACCCTGCGTGGATTCTCCTAGGTAACTGTGCGACACATCCATCTTAAAAAAAATGTGTAATTTTTTTAATTTGTCATGTCATTTGTAATTTCTATTGTTGTTAAAAATTTTATTATTATTAAGATGATGTGAACACTCTTATTAGTTTTTATTTTTTATCATTATGAAGATGATGATGATTATTATTATTACTATTAATATTTGGGTCAGTACGCGGGCACCACATGGCTAGCGGAAGCCATGCGGTTAGACTGGGCACCTGTGCGGTTGCGGTATTTGAATCGGCCAAATAAAATGAATTGAATGAGTTGAAAAATTAAAATTTAGTTAAATAAATAACTTATTGTAGTAATGATAATATTAATTTTTCATGAATAATAATATTATATTATTATTAAAGAATTGTTATTACTAAAATTATTATTTTTATCATTTTTATATTATTATTAAATTTATTATTATTATTATTATGTGTATTATTATTATTATTGATATTAATATTTTTATTATATATTAAAGCTATTAATATTAATATTGTTTTTGTTTTTATTTAATTTTCGTTTCCTTTTCTTTTTCTCCCTAACCCTAATTTCTCCCCCTCTCCAGTCACCCTCTCCCTCTCCCTGCATGCTGCTAGCCTCATTACCCTTCGGATTATTTTTTTTTTTACATTTTTTCAAAAAAAAAATTTTAAAAATACATCCAGGTTTAAAATTTTTTTTTTTTTACATCCTAAAGGCGGCACATGGTGTGCCGCCTTCGGTTCGGTTTCCGCCGGGCCAAAGGCGGTTCTCCAGGAACCGCCTTCCACCATTGGGGAAACGAAAGGCGGCACACCAGTGTCCGCCTTTCGAAATTATTTCTGCGAAAGGCGGCTCCGGAAGAGCCGCCTTTCGTGTTTTAAATGGCCAAAGGCGGCTTCCCAGTTGCCGCCTTTGCCAAAAATTTCCCTATAAAAGGGAGCCGCCCCTCCCACCCTTCCTCACTCAAAAAACCCTCTTCTCTCTAAAATTTTGAGAGCTCCTCTCTCTAAAATTTTGAGAGCTCCTCTCTCTAAGTAGAGTTTTTCTTCGTGGTGCTTCCGGAGACGCAAAGAGTACAAGATTTTTGTTTCAAGCTTCATTTAGAGGTATTTTTTTTTATTTTAAAGTTATTTATTTATTTAATTGTAATTAGTTAATTTTAAATATTTAAGTATGTAGTAGTAGTTATTTAAAGAAAAGAAATAAATAGTTATATTATTAATGTTTTAATTAGTTAATTAGGGATAATAATAATTTATTAATATTTTAGAGATAATCATAGACTAATTAGATAATGATTAAGGAAGGGGTAATTAACCATGGATGATTAATTAAGGAATGTTTAAGGGGTGATTAAGTGATGATTAAGGGATGACTAAGGGGTCATTAAGGTAACTAAGGAATGATTAATTGATGATTAAGGGGTAATTAAGGAGTGATTAAGGGGTGATTAACTAATGATTAAGGGGTAATTAAGGAATGATTAAGTGATGATTAAGGGGTAATTAAAGAGTGATTAAGGGGTGATTAAGGGGTAATTAAGGAATGTTTTAGGGGCGATTAAGTAACGATTAAGGGGTGATTAACTAACGATTATGGGGTGATTAAGTTGTCATTAACTAATGATTAAGGAATGATTAGGGGATGGTTAAGGGGTAATTAAGGAATGTTTAAGGGGTGATTAACTAAGGATTAAGGGGGTGATTAAGGGGTCATTAACTAACTAAGGGGTAATTAAGGAATGAAGGGGTAATTAAGGAATGAAGGGGCAATTAAGGACTGATTAAGGGGTTAAGGGGATGATTAAGGGGTAATTAAGGAATGATTAAGTGATGATTAAGGGGTAATTAAGGAATGTTTAAGGGGTGATTAAGGGGTAATAAAGGAATGTTTAAGGGGTGATTAACTAATGATTAAGGGGTAATTAAGGAGTGATTAAGGGGTGATTAAGGGGTCATTAACTAATGATTAAGGAGTGATTAAGGGGTGATTAAGGGGTAATTAAGGAATGTTTTAGGGGTGATTAAGTAACGATTAAGGGGTGATTAACTAACGATTAAGGGGTGATTAAGGGGTCATTAACTAATGATTAAGGAATGATTAGGGGATGATTAAGAGGTAATTAAGGAATGTTTACATGATGATTAAGGGGTAATTAAGGAATGTTTAAGGGGTGATTAACTAACGATTAAGGAATGATTAGGGGCTGATTAAGGGGTAATTAAGGAATGTTTAAGGGGTGATTAACTAATAATTAATGGGTGAATAAGGGGTGATTAATTAGGGATGATTAGGGGGTGATTAAGGGTTCATTAACTAACGATTAAGGGGTCATTAACTAACGATTAACGGATGATTAAGGGGTCATTAAGTAAAGATTAAGGGATGATTATGTGGTGAATGACCAACTCCTAACTGATTAACCAGCACTTAAGTAGTGATTAACCAGCACTTAAGTAGTGATTAACCAGCACTTAAGTAGTGATTAACCAGCACTTAAGTAGTGATTAACCAGCACTTAAGTAGTGACCGACACTTAACTAGTGATTAAACTGCACTGTAATGAATCTTATTTTTTAGAGATCATTGAACATATCTTTAGGAAAGTTAAAAAATTGTTCTACAAAACATTAGTGGCTTAATTTAGGAAGGTTTTAAAATTTTGGTGTCATGAAAGTTTATGTCGTTATCTAAGCAATTAAATCCCTGTCTGGATACTACAAGTGGATGATGTGGCTCTGGCACAGCTGTACCTAGGGGTGAAAGCCCCGACAAGGAGTTTCGGGCCTGACCCGGGGTATCCTGGTACACGACAACGGGCCTTGCTGCGCTCCTGGTTTGACACTCCCGGGGGATATGTTTTAGATGATTGATATTTACTTCATGAAGTACTAAAATACCTTTAAGAAGATAAAAAAATTTATTTAACACGTAACAAAACATTATTGACATATTCAGTGATCAGTAAACATTTTTCATGTAGAGAGACATGTTTGCTTGTGTTTACTGCTATGGAAAGGTAATTCAAACCGAGCAAGGAGCTTCTTATAGTATACAGCCAACATCTATGGTTAACACATCTGATTGTGTTACCATAACTGATCTTCAAGATAGAATTCGTGGTTGCTTAAATCTCGGTCCTCATCAAGAGATAAAGTCTATTAGTTATAGACATTTGCAATTCCCTGCCACGTTATGGCATCTTGCTTGTCCATTGGCTTCTGATGAGCACTGGGTCCAAGTGGGAACTTTATTTTCCCAACGGTCTGATGGTGCAATGATGGAGTTATATGTTGAAGTTTCTAATGTACAAAAACATCAAAATGTTCGAAGTCGTAGACATGCACAAATAGTTGTTGAAGAAGCCTCATCCCAAGAAATTGAGGATGTTCGCCCTGTTGTGGAGGAGGACAACTTAGATGATCTACCGGATTTACATATAAATCATTCTTCAGATGAGGAATTTAATAAGGATGGAACAGACGGAGAAGACAATGATGATGGGGAGGGAGTTGGAGGTGGGGAGGGAGCTGGAGAAGATAAGGTAGTAGTTTCTCGAAGTAGAGTAGTTCAAGAACATTCTCGACCAACATTAAATCATCCACCACCCTTTGAATCTTGGTCCGAAGCAATGGAACGTGTACCTGAATTTGACAACAATGTTCTGACACCTGCAACAGAGTTTCCTGGAGTTATAGTGGACATGTTTAGTGAGTTGGACAAAACATTATATAATGGAAGGGATTTTCCAAGTAAGGATGCGTTGAAGAGCTTCTTAAAAAGATTTCATATTGAGAGGCATTGTAGATATGTAGTTGAGGCATCATGTCGAAAAAAATATGTTATACGGTGTGATAAATTTGATGAAGACTGTAGATTCCGGTTGAGGGCGATTCCAGACATTGCATTTGGTGGATGGAGAATTTCAAAGATTGAGGCAGCTCATTCTTGTGTTCAGCCAAATTTGACACAAGATCACACTGCTTTGGATGCCGAATTTGTGTCAACTGTTATCGTTGAGATGATTAGGACCTGTCAAGATGTTCCTATAGCCCTTGTGCAAGAGAGGATTCTTCAAACTTTTGGTTATAAGATTTCTTATAACAAGGCATGGATAGCGAAACAGAAGGCAATTGTGAAGGTCTACGGTGATTGGGATGACTCGTATCGGGTGTTGCCGCAATTATTAGCCATGCTGAGCCACAACAACCAAGTTGTCTACCATATAAATACGAAGGAACATGTGTTTGAAGATAATCGATTGCATCAATCTCGTGTTCAATTTCATCGGTTATTCTGGGCATTCCTCCCATGTATTTCCGCATTTCGTTTCAGTAAACATTTCATACAAATTGATGGAACATTTCTATCTGGAAAGTATAAGGGCGTATTGTTGATTGCGGCAACCCAAGATGGGAACCGTTCACCACTTCCGCTTGCATTTGCAATAGTAGAGAAGGAAAACTATGAATCTTGGAGCTGGTTTTTGGCATGCATCAGCAACCATTTCATAGGCATTGGAGGTGTATGTTTGATATCTGATCGACATAGGGCAATCAATGAGGCAATCAATGCGGATCCTGATTCATGGAGGCCCCCAAATGCACATCATCGATACTGCATTAGACACATTGCTAGTAACGTGCGCAAAACCTTCCATAATGAGGCTATGAAGAATGCAATCACGAGGCTTGGTAAGCAATGTTGTCATTGATGTTTACTATTTTAATGTAAATAAAAATATATTTTCTATGACCTGTGATCATATTTATGTAGCATATGAGCCAGATCAACGAAGGTTTGAGGCGCGTTACGAAGAAATCCGCAAGGCTAACCAAGAAGTGTATGATTATATGATGAAGATTCCAAAAGAGAAATGGACACTGGCCTATGACGGGGGGAAGAGGTATGGACACATGACCACAAACATTGTGGAGTGTATAAATGGCATCTTCAAAGGGCTTCGCAAGCTACCAATTACTGCCCTAGTTCAGGAGACATTTTATCGTTGTGTCAAGTACTTCGTTGATAGACAAAAACTGGCCTCAGATGGGATTCAACAGGGGTTAAGATTTGGAAAAAACTTTCAACGAGATATTGACAAGAACATTGAAGAAGCTTCCAGTTATCGAGTGTGTCTATTCCGTCGGGAAGACTCGGCATTTGAAGTTCAAGAGTATTGTAACCCCATTACAGGTAACAGCGGTGAAAAATTAGTGGTACTTCTAGAAGCAAAACAATGTCAGTGTGGAAAGTTTCAAGCATTAAGGTTTCCATGCGCACATGCCATCGCAGCATGTGCGTCTGTGAACGTATCATGGGAAGCTTATGTTGATCCAGTATACCGATTGGAGGCCATTTCTAACTGTTATGCTGCGCCATGGACGCCTGTTGGGGAGTTTCGATATTTCCCAATGCCTGAAGACCAGCCCATACTGATTCCTGACATCAGTAGATTACGACCACGGGGAAGACCTAAGACCAACAGGATACGAAATGAGATGGATTGGCCTCAAGAACAAGGGAAAAGGTTGAGATGTCGTCTATGTCATCAAGAAGGGCATAACCGGAAACGATGTCCTAACATTGCTGGATCGAGTTCACACACTCAGCCACAATGATGTGTTGTATCCAACATGATCTTTTCATGTAGTCAGTTATATGTTGTTAATATCAGAGATGAACTTTTTAAGAATTGTTTCACATTTCCAATAAGCAACTTCTCTCCTTCCAATAACGAACCTCTGTATTCAATACTTTTAAATCCATTAATCTGAACGTAATCTTAGAGAACAAAAACATTATTAAAAAAAGGTTATTTATCATCGAAGACAAAAAATTATTAAAACATTTATCATAAAGGATCTTCATAAATCATACATAACCCGGATAAAATGTTTATATATATAAATGTATGACACCATATCTTAAAAAACATAATTTTCATGGTAAAAACATATATAAAGACACGATAGATAAATGTTCTCCAAAATATGACGACATTCCCTTAATGTTTTCTAAAAAAACATCACATATTGTTCATTATACCAATCATTAAATTCTATTAAGTTTAACATTATATTTATATTTTATAGTGAATACTAATTTCCTTTTCTGGCTTCCAGATGGATGATGCTCCACTCCTCACCGAGCAGCATAGGCATGTTTCTCGTGATGTGATAGAGGGTCGGGATGTTCGACGGATTAGGGTGCGGCGAGCACACCATTTTCGACACATGGCGCCTCCAGCTGCTATTATACCATACTTACGTCGTGCTGGCTTCTACGGCATTGCCGTTTCTGATTTCACTTACACTGATCATCCCCTTCTTGCTGCCTTGGTCGAGAGATGGAGACCAGAGACTCACACATTCCACTTGCCAGAGGGAGAGATGACTATCACCTTAGAGGATGTGGCAGTGTTACTCGGTCTTCCTATTCAGGGAGATGCAGTTATTGGACCCACCATCGGGGATTGGGCTGAGCTGGCACAGAGATTATTAGGTGTCGATATTTTGGCTGATCATACTGCTACAGATGGTGGGTCCATATCTATGCCTTGGCTTGCTTTGCAGTTTGCACATTTACCTGCTGATGCTGATGAGCAGACCATCATGTGTTATGCTCGGGCATATATCTTACGACTTATTGGAGGTACATTGTGTTCAGATCACTCGGGTGTGCATGTGCACATGATGTATCTTAGTTTACTGGAGGACTTTGATCGGATCGGGAGATACAGTTGGGGATCTGCATGTTTGGCCTACACTTATAGAGCATTATGTACGGCATGCCGCTCAGATCACACAGATCTCGGAGGATGTGTCGTCCTTATACAGTTGTGGGCATGGGAGCACATCCCTGTCCTCGCCCCTGTTACTGTTGGTCAGAGGCTTCCTATAGATGTGCTACAGGACGCTCCACGTGGACGATGGTATGATCCGTCATATTTATTTGTTTCCGATTGTATTATGATTTATTATATTTAATTTCTGATTATTTATCACTTTCAATGTTGTATTTGATAGGTGGAGTCAGGCACATCGTTTCATCGATGCTCCAACCCACAATTTGGCTGCATATCGTCTTATGTTGGACAATTTACTACCTGACAGCGTAAGTATATATCATCATTTTTGTTTTTTGTTAACAAATTTCTCTGATGAAATGTCACATGTCATTACAGATTCATTGGATGCCATACTGGAGTCTGGTTCAAGACTTACCTACATACTGTACTGCTGGACTTCATGAGGTTATGGCTGTAGTGCCACTTATTCACTTTCATATTATTGAGTGGCACCAGCCCGATAGAGTTATGCGTCAGTTTTGCTGTGTTCAGCTGATTCCACCTGCACCACGACAGTTACCAGCGCTTCATGGCTTGAAGCTCATGGGGAGACAACATGTCGATTGGCGACGACGACATGCCCAATATGTCGCCATCTGGGACAATCGAGCAGAGCATCGTATCACAGGTGTACGTACGATGCGATTCTACCTATCAGATCAGGTAGAGTATGAGCCATGGTATAGAATGAAGTCTATATTGTATCTGACTCAGCACGGGAGAGGGATTCAGGATCTGGTAAGTCAATAAATTTCACATAATATATTTATTATGCTATTTTATAATTTATTTTGAATCTCTGTACAGCATACCAGACTACGACGACTATGTCGCATGACTGATCCAGAGGAGGAGGAGGTTGCTAGTTTATCTGTGATCCATGCTGCTTTGGAGGAGACGATGCCGATTTGTCGATCTATTCATGAAAGTATCATCCATCCTAGACCCCAGAGACATGATGTTCCTGCTCAGGAACATGATGCTCCTATCCCAGGAGATGAGGGTCCTACTCAGGAACCTGCAGCAGCAGCTGGTGCTGTTCCCCAGCGACGACAACGGCGACGGAGACCCCGTCCTGCTGCACGTGAGCCCTCACCTGTTCCAGAGGCAGAGGTCGGTGCTCTATCAGTCCAGCCTGACCCGTCTGGGTTCGTGCAGCAGGATGCAGCATGGGATCCATCTTTTTTGACCGGATATCCACAGTATTCGCCAGATATTTATTTTCCAGGGATTTATCAGGGGTCATCTCCCATGCCGCCATCTTTCATACCAGATCCTTCACAGCCTATATGGTTTCCCGAGGGTATGCTGACAACCCCTTCTACTTACGTAGTGGGAGAAGGATCTCGTGCACACGATGACATCCCTCCGACACCTCCTTCCATTCAGACTACGACAGAGGCTCCCGTGATTGATGTTCCAGTGCCCGAAGATCATCCCTCTCCAGGTCATCATACTCCATCCCAGCATGGAACACGTCGCTCTCGATATGGACGTACCATTCGCACACCACCTTGTGGGACAGAGCCTCACCATAGACACTGACATTACTTATTCATGTAAGGTGAGATGAGAAGGGAGGTATTATACCATCAGGAAGAGAGATTCTAGAAATGTGCAATGCTATGACAAACCTTTAAATGAAATGTGTCAGTTCCCCACTAGATGTGCATGTTCCTTCAAAATTTTCAGGCTGGAGATAATCCACCTTAAGTTTCACATAGTCTTATGTCTTCCATGTATTAATGTCAAACACTTCAACCAATTTGTTTACTTTATGGGGAAGTAAAACCTCATTCCTTTGAATATGCACATTACCATGAACATATAAGATCATCATTTTTCAAGAAAAACTACTAATCTCATGTTCACTGAAATACCCCTTAACGTAAGAATGATACAAATAGTGTAAGTACCCAATAACAAGATTCCAATCCATTTTGACTGGGCTATGTGGAATCATTGGTGTTTTCATCTGATTAATAATTTAAAAGGTTTCAAAACCACCTTTCTAAAACTCAAAAATGTTTCAAGTAAGTGACTTTGAAAGCCCATAAAATATAAACCATAAGATCTATTGAAATGAAACTTAAAACATGGATTAAACATATAATAAGTAATTGAAAATAAAAACCATTTATTAAAAGTTGCTGATGAAATACAATTATAAGCTTTAAAAAATACTTCTTTCAACTCAAAAATATTTCAGATATGAGACTTTGAAAGCCTATAAAATATAAACTTAATGACGCATATAAATAAAACTTAGAACATAGATTAAACATATAAGAAGTAGTAGAAAAGTAATTAGTTAATTCTGGTTAGGGGGAAAACTGTTAGACCCTGGAATTGAAGGATAATGGGGATGACAAGGAAACATCAACCCCCACGCCCACCCCTTCCACCCATTCAACCAACTTCGGTAACTCCTATAGAAGTAGCTTTTCAAAAAAAAAAAATGAAATGTCACCCCACCACAGCTTCCTACATCCATATTAACCCCCCAATTCAGTTTCATTAAATGTGGACAGCCCCCATTTTTACCAAAGTCAATGATGGACTATTAAACCATCACTTTTCAACCTCCGCCTCAATAATACAAAATGCTTTGAGGGATGAGAAATGATTCGGTGCATTTTAGAACATTGAAATGCACCGAATCATTTCTCATCCCTCAAAGCATTTTGTATTATTGAGGCGGGGGTTGAAAGTGGTGGTTTAATAGTGCATCATTGACTTTGGTAAAAATGGGGGCTGTCCACATTTAATGAAACTGAATTGGGGGGTTAATATGGATGTAGGAAGCTGTGGTGGGGTGACATTTCATTTTTTTTTGAAAAGATACTTCTATAGGAGTTACCGAAGTTGGTTGAATGGGTGGAAGGGGTGGGCGTGGGGGTTGATGTTTCCTTGTCATCCCCATTATCCTTCAATTCCAGGGTCTAACAGTTTTCCCCCTAACCAGAATTAACTAATTACTTTTCTACTACTTCTTATATGTTTAATCTATGTTTTAAGTTTTATTTATATGCGTCATTAAGTTTATATTTTATAGGCTTTCAAAGTCTCATATCTGAAATATTTTTGAGTTGAAAGAAGTATTTTTTAAAGCTTATAATTGTATTTCATCAGCAACTTTTAATAAATGGTTTTTATTTTCAATTACTTATTATATGTTTAATCCATGTTTTAAGTTTCATTTCAATAGATCTTATGGTTTATATTTTATGGGCTTTCAAAGTCACTTACTTGAAACATTTTTGAGTTTTAGAAAGGTGGTTTTGAAACCTTTTAAATTATTAATCAGATGAAAACACCAATGATTCCACATAGCCCAGTCAAAATGGATTGGAATCTTGCTATTGGGTACTTACACTATTTGTATCATTCTTACGTTAAGGGGTATTTCAGTGAACATGAGATTAGTAGTTTTTCTTGCAAAATGATGATCTTATATGTTCATGGTAATGTGCATATTCAAAGGAATGAGGTTTTACTTCCCCATAAAGTAAACAAATTGGTTGAAGTGTTTGACATTAATACATGGAAGACATAAGACTATGTGAAACTTAAGGTGGATTATCTCCAGCCTGAAAATTTTGAAGGAACATGCACATCTAGTGGGGAACTGACACATTTCATTTAAAGGTTTGTCATAGCATTGCACATTTCTAGAATCTCTCTTCCTGATGGTATAATACCTCCCTTCTCATCTCACCTTACCAAGAAAAATTATCTAGAGCTTTTGAGGTTGATTTATACTCAGGGGCATGACAAAATTGCAAAGATGTTTCTATTGTGTGTAAAGCACATAAGCTGGTTGAGGTTTTCATTGTTGGAATGCATCTGAATGCTAGGACAAAGTTAGAAGGACTAAGTTAAAATTAAAAAATTTATTAATTTCTTATATATTTAATCAATGTTTAAAGTTTCATTTATATTGGTCTTATAGTTTATGTTTTATAGTCTTTCAAATTCGTGTACTTGAAACATTTTTAAGTTTCAAGTAGAATGTTTTGAAAGATTATAAATTAATTTTTATGGACATTTTTTAGGAAGTTTTTGTTGTTTTCAACTATTTCTTATATGTTTAATCAATGTTTAATGTTTCATTTCTATTGGTCTTATAGTTTATGTTTTACAGTCTTTCAAAGTTGGAAACTTGAAACATTTTTAAGTTTCATGTTGATGGTTTTGAAAGCTTATAAATTGTTTTTGGTGAACATTTTTTATGAAATTATTTTTGTTTTCGACTATTTATTATATGTTTAATCAATGTTTAAAGTTTCATTTTTATTGATCTTATAATTTATCTTTTATAAGCTTTCAAAGTCACGTACTTGAAATATGTTTAAGTTTCAAGTGGGTGGTTTTGAAAGCTTATAAATTAATCTGTATCAACATTTTTTATGAAATTATTTTTGTTTTCAACTATTTCTTATATGTTTAATCAGTGTTTAAAATTTTATTTGTATTGGTCTTATAATTTATCTTTTATAGTCTTTCGAAGTCGCGTACTTGAAACAGAATCACACATCGGAAACGCAGAATGTACTGTGCAGGAAAAGGAGAACCAGAATCCCACATCGGAAATGCAGTATTGTTTTCAGGGCAAACCCCCTTATAAAAGGGAGTCATGGGTGAGGGTATCAGTTAGAATCCAGACTGCTGTAATGGCAGAACCGCTGGATAATAAATAGCAGAAAAATTCTGCTGAAAAGTTTTGTTATATATATATATATATATAAAACAAAACAAAACAAAAAAAATAAAAAAAAAAAATTTAAAAAAAAAAATTAGCCAAAGGCGGCACCTCGTGTGCCGCCTTTGTTGTGAGTTTTTGGGCAAAGGCGGCACATGGTGTGCCGCCTTTCCCTGGGCAGAAAATTCCCCAAAGGCGGCACACCAGGTGCCGCCTTTAGGGGGTAGAAAAATAAATTTTTTTAACCTAGACTTATTTTCAAATTTTTTTTTTTGAAAAAATGTATATAAAAAAATTATCCTTACCCTTCACTTCTCTCTCTCCGTGCCGGCCGCCTCCCCCTCTGACCTATGCCGGCCACCTCCTTCCCCTATTCTGACGGTCGCCCACAATCCATTCCACCACAAGAGCTTCCCAGTCGGCACCCATCATCCGACCGCCGCCCGCCTCCAGCCACCCTGTCGGTTCCAGATCTACCTTCCGACCACTGCGCACCCATCGACTATGTGCCCTCCGGCCGCCGCACCCCCTGCTAGCGCACTCTGACCAGTCGACACTACTCTGGCTGCCACACGCCTCCCTGCCGATGCACTCTAGATGTTGCACACCCTCCAACTGGCTGCACACCCTCCTGCCGGTGCCTTTTAGCCACCGCGCACCCTCTGCCTGGCCGCACACCTTCCTTCTGGCGCCCTCCAGCTGCGCGAACTCCTTCCGGTGACTTTTCCGGCACCCCACAACACCTCACCGACCTTCCGGGGCATGATGACCAGTTCCATTGGCTCTCATGGCACCTTCATTCGTGCGAACTGTCATGAACCTTATTCTCAATGGGCATGTGATAAACACCCGATGCTGATGGAGAGCAGTTTGGGTTAACGCCGTTTCGCTTGCACTAGGGTTGAGGTGGGTTATGCTCTATTCTTTCGTTTATATTATTTTAAATCAATGTTTCTATGTTTTAATTGTTTTCTAGCATCTTCAATGTGTTTCCAGGATGTTTTTCCTGGTACTGCAGTCATTAGTTTGTGCGTGCATATGAACTTATGCGAGGGGTGTCACATCATCCTATTTAGATTGTGAGTCAAGGTAGGCCCCCCACTACAATTTCCATTATATTTAAATTTTATTAATTTCTTGATATTTTATTGATTTTAAATTAATAGTAAATAATATTAAATAATTATTTTTAGAATAAATATTTGTTGTGAAAGAGAGCAGTTTCCTATTTGTGATTGAGTTGTCTGAAAACGTTTATTAAATGTGCATACTAAGTGTTGATAAAATTCTCCATTGACCTTTATAATTGTGTATTAGTTATGAAATGGTGATTTTGTTTTCTTAAATGGGGTTCTAAGCATATTTTGGCTTGAAAAGTGGCGTGTCTTGGTTCTTCTGAAAATGATTTGTTGTTGAATGGTTGGCTAAGGTTTGTTTGAAACTTCAATAAAATAAATTATTTTGAAAACTCTCTTTGGAGTGTCTTGGGGGTGATTCGTTGTGTGAGTTGTTGTGTGAGATGCTTGTGCTTGAGATTGGCTGCTTGTTTGATATCGGTGGTAGAATGCCTCTCGGGACTTGATGTAGATCGACTTGAGTGACCGGTTCAGTGTCGAACCGGGTTGGGTCATGAAAATATGGTATCAGAGTAGGTCATATCTTTAGTGTAACTTTATTTCTAGATATTCCATCATTATTTAAGGTGTCATGGTAGAAGGATTAGGATTTTCAGGGATTGAGGTGTAGGAACAAGAAGGACGTCATGGACCCTTTCTCTTTCCGAAACTTGAGTTACCATGGGATGTCTGGGCTTGTTTGTGTCCTTTGATTCTTGGAAATTGTTTTTTGTTGGGAAATTAAAAGGGAGTTAGGAAAGTATCCTTGTGATCTTGAAGGGCCTGGAAAGCCATGTATAGTTGGGGGCATTTCATTAGACTGATCTCCATGACGGTGGCGTGACTAGCGTATGACCGCCAACCATATGTCTGAGTCACCCATCGACACTAGTTCTCCCTTGTGGATCATTTCAGTCTTCATTAATTTTAAGAATTATTTTGTAATGTTTTATTTTGTAAATTGTGAAAAGTTTAATTTAAAACAATAGTGACCATTTTTTTATTATGTTCTTTATTTCTTTATTCCTTATTGTTTTCCCCCAAAAAGTTTTGATAAATTCCCAAGGTTCAACTTTGGGTGGTGAACCATTAGAAAATACTCTAATTGATTATCCCATAGACTACATCATCAAGTTTTGGAAATTGAACCCTCCTCTCTTTTATGGACAAGTAGATCCTCTTGAGGGAGTGGAGCGGTTATGGAAGATTGAGAGGAACTTTTATTTTCTCACACCACCTGAGTCATTAAAGGTGAAGTTGGATACCATTATGCTTGAAGTTCCAACCTGGAAATTGTGGAAGTATGTGTCTCAAAGAAATCCTTGAGAATATCTCACGTAAGAATTCTTCAAGTCTTTGTTCATCCAACAATATTCCTCTGAGTTGACAAAGGAGAGGAAGAGGATGGAGTTTTGCAGTCTTCAACATGGTGTTGGATTAGTGTTGGAATTATTTCATCATTTATTGGACCTATCTCTTTATAAAACATGGTATATTGGAAATGATACTGTGAAATCTTGGCATTTTGAGCTTGGGATTCATCCTAATCTGCAGCCGAATGTGGAAGATTTCAACATGACCACCTTCCCCAATGTGGTGAGACAATCCTTCCTCACTGAAGCTGAGTTAGCAAGGGGAATTGAGATGGAAGATCTTTCTATGGACTTGGGAATAAGTGTATAGAAAAATGATAAGAAGCATGGGAAGAGGCCTGATGCTGGTGGTACTAGTAGGGGAATCAAGAGGCCTTCAGAACTTCAGTCACCTTTTTCACAGTGCAATGTCGTGATCTCTCACCAATGTGGTAAGTAAGGTCACAAGAAGCTGACATGACCAAGTTCTCTGAGATCCTGCCACACCTGTGGGAATCTGGGTCACTTGCAGTGATTATGCTGAGGTATTTCCAAGAATCACATTGAATCCAGACCTAAATCATCAAAGGTCACCATAGCCCGTCAGTTGGAGTAGTATAATTTTTGGGATTAGTTTGTGGTTTTCTCTTTGTAGTATTCCTTGGATGTGGTGATAGTCTCTTGCAGTGTTTTGTGTTGTTTATTTTCCTTCAGTTGTAATAATGGTTATTATTTAAACTCTTTGAAACATTTATTTTATTGGAAGTGGGTTTGGTGAAATTTTGGTTCATGTGTCTTGCTTTGGAATTTCTGGAGCCTAACTACGAGGAAGAATATTCTTCAATCATCGAAGCTCCAGCCATAGGTCCCAAGGAGAACCTGGCGCATAGTCTAGAGAAACTCAATAGTGAAAAAGGACTTCAGTTTAATATTTTTCATTATTATGGATAGGTTTGTGTTCTTTTGAGGATGTGACATTGTTTATATAGTGATTACAATAGTTTTGATTCTCTATCAGTTCGACACTTCACTTCTTCTCTCTCATGGTGGGGTTTTTTGGTTCATGTGGGATTTTTTCAAGTTCGGTTAATCTCGTTAGTTTATATGGTGTGGATACCCACATAGGGTCTCACAGAGTTACACATAAATTAATGTAGTGTTTGCTGGATCCTTATGATGTGGAGTCCATTCGGGATTCTCTGTGTCAGTATCAGAGTTTCTTTTCATGTATCGTTTTCTGGTGGGTGGTCTCGTGCAGAACCACTTAATCCTAAGTTCTTTCTTTTGAGTAAATGTTTGTATTGGAGTACACCTAATGGTTTTTTTGGACTAAGATTATAATAATAAATGTAAGAGGTGGTTTAGGTTTATTCCTTGGTTGAAATGGGTGGTCTGGGTTCTTCTTGGTGGGGGTTAGGGTGTTTGTGTTTTGAGGATGAGTTGTGTGTCATGCGAGTTCGGTGTTTGTTTAAATTGATCATCTAGGTGGGTAATACTTAAGAAGTTTTATCTTTGGGTCTAAATCTTGTTGTAGATTTCTGGGGGTCGAAAGAGTTATGGTGGGGAGAATTGTCACACCCTGACCTATCTAATTATTTTATTTTATTATTTATTTGGCCTTAAATTTTTTTTGTTGGAGTTCAGGTTGAGTCCAAGAAACAATTTCTAGAGCATATGTTAAAAAAAGTGTGCGTTTTTGAGTTGATGTCCTTGGGTATATGAGCGGAGCACATTTTGAAAACTCCATGCGACTTCACCTAGGAAACTATGTGACCCATCCGTCTTTAAAAAAATAGTGAGTAAATTTTGTAATTTGTCATGTCATTTATAATTTTTATTATTGTTAAAAAATTTATTATTATTAAAATTATGTGAATACTCTTATTATTTATTTATTTTTACCATTTTTAATAATAATAATAATAATAATAATAATAATAATAATATTATTATTATTATTAATATTTGGACTGGTGTTTAGGTACCACATGGCTAGTGTAAGCTGAACGATTTGCTCTGACACTTATGCGGTTGCAGTATTTGAATCAACCAAATAAAATAAATTGAATGAGTTGAAAAATTAAAATTTAGTTAAATAAATAACTTACCGTTGTAATGATAATATTATTTTGTCATGAATAATAATAATATTTTATTATTAAATAATTAATATTGTTAAAATTATTATTTTTATGATTTTTATATTATTGTTAATGTTTTTTTGTTATTATTATGTGTATTATTATTATTATTATTGATATTGATATTTATATTATTATTATAGATTAATGTTATTATTATTATTATTATTATTATTATTTATATTTAATTTTCATTTCTTTTTCTTTTTCCCCTAACCCTAATTTTCCACCTTTCTCCAATAATCCTCTCCCTCCCTCTGTGCACTACCAGCCTCCTCATCCAACTTCTATTCCTCTTTGTGTCGGCCGCCTCCCCCTATGACCAGCAACGAACGCCTCCTTCCCCTGTTCCGGTCACTGCCCACCATCCAGCCCGCTGCTCACACCACCTAGTCGACACCCGCTGTCCGGCCCCAATGCCCATGCCACCTAGTCGGCACCCGCCATTTGACCCTCCACCCATGCCACCAAGCTGGAACCCGCTTTCCAACCGCCACTCTTCATCCAACTCACCGCCCGCACCACCAAATCAGGCAGATTTTTTTTTCTGGGTTTTAAAAAATTTAAAATATGATAAAAGGGGCCAGGGTTCCGGTATTTTTAAAACTGGGTCCAAGATACGTGAACCCCGTTCACGCATCACTGACCCTGGGAAGATGCGTGAACGGGGTTCACGCGTCTTAACCGCGCTGAAGGATGCGTGAACCGCGTCCACGCATCCTTCACGAAGTTGATGAAGGATGCGTGAACGGGGTTCACGCATCCTACAGTATCTTTTTTTTTTAAAATTTTTATTTTTATTTTGTTTTGTTTTGTTATATATATATATATATATATATATATATATATATATATATATATACAAACAAAACATAAAATTCAGCAGAATTTATCTGCTATTTAATATCCAGCAGAACTGCCATTACAGCAGTCTGGATTCTGACAGAAACCATCACCCAGGGCTCTCTTTTATAAGAGGGCTTGCCCAGGAAATCATACTGCATTTCCGATGTGGGATTCAGGTTCTCTTTTCCTGCACAGAACATTCTGCATTTCCGATGCGGGATTCTGTTTCAAGTACGTGACTTTGGAAGACTGTAAAATACAAACTATACGACCAATATAAATAAAACTTAAAACATGAATTAAACATATAATAAATAGTTGAAAATGAAAAGAATTTCGTAAAAAGGGTTGATGAATAATAATTTATAAGCTTTCAAAACCACCAAATTGAAACTTAAAAAAGTTTCAAGTACGTGATTTTGAAAGACTATAAAATAAAAACTATAAGACCAATATGAATGAAACTTAAAACATGGATTAAACATACAAGAAATAGTTGAAAATAAAAACAATTTCATAAAAAGTGTTGATGAATAATAATTTATAAGCTTTCAAAACCACCAACTTGAAACTTAAAAATGTTTCAAGTACGTGTCTTTGAAAGATTATAAACTACAAACTATATGACCAATATGAATAAAACTTAATATACGGATTAAACATATAATTATTAATTACATAATAATTAATTAGTTAATTAGTAAATTAGTAATATAATAAATAATTATAAATATTCATTACAATTATTAGTTATTAATTATTAATAATTAATTATATAATAATTAATTAGTTAATTAGTAATATAATTTTTAATTATTATTATAATTATTAATTATATAATTAATGATTATATTACTAATTAACTAATTAATTGTTATGTAATTAATAATTAATAATTATATTACTAATTAACTAATTAATTAATATATAATTAATTTTTAATAATTAATAATTATATTGGTAATTAACTAATTAATTATTATATAATTAATAATTACTAATTATAATTACTAATTATATTACTAATTATAATAAATAATTATATTACTAATTAATATATAATAATTATAGTTAATAATTATAGTACTAAATAACCAATTAATTTTTAATAGTTAATCATTATATTGGTAATTAGCTACTTAATTATTATATAATTAATAATTAATAATTAATAATTAATAATTAATAATTATAATAAATAATTATAATCACTAATTATATTACTAATTAATCAATTACTTATTTTATAATTAATAATTATATTACAAATTAACTAATTAATAATTATAGATAAATAAAAAATAATTATAATTAATAAATATATTACTAATTAGCTAATTAATTATTATATAATAAATAATAAATAATTATATTTAATAATTATATTATTAATTAACTAATTAATTATTATATAATTAATAATTAATAATTAATAATTATAATTATAATTAATAATTATTATTAAGATTTATATTACTAATTAACTAAGTAATTATCAATTAATAATTATACTACTAATTAACTAATTAACTATTATATAATTATATTACTAATTAACTAATTAATTATTGTATATTAGTAATTAATAATTAATAATTATATTAATTATTAACTAATTAATAATTATATTACTAATTAACTAATTAATTATTAACTATTTGTTATATGTTTAACCCATGTTTTAATTTTCATTTATATTGGTTTTATAGTTTGTATTTCATAGGCTTTCAAAGGCACGCAAACGTATTTAAGTTTCAAGTTGGTGGTTTTGAAAGCTTATAAATTATTTTTCATTAATTTTTTTATGAAATTCATTTTATTTTCAACTATTTTTTATATGTTTAATCCGTATATTAAGTTTTATTCATATTGGTCATATAGTTTGTATTTTATAATCTTTCAAAGACACATACTTGAAACATTTTTAAGTTTCAAGTTGGTGGTTTTGAAAGCTTATAAATTATTATTCATCAACACTTTTTATGAAATTGTTTTTATTTTCAACTATTTCTTGTATGTTTAATCCATGTTTTAAGTTTCATTCATATTGGTCTTATAGTTTTTATTTTATAGTCTTTCAAAATCACGTACTTGAAACTTTTTTAAGTTTCAAGTTGGTGGTTTTGAAAGCTTATAAATTATTATTCATCAACCCTTTTTACGAAATTCTTTTCATTTTAAACTATTTATTATATATTTAATTCATGTTTTAAGTTTTATTTATATTGGTCGTATAGTTTGTATTTTACAGTCTTTCAAAGTCACGTACTTGAAACAGAATCCCGCATCGGAAATGCAGAATGTTCTGTGCAGGAAAAGAGAACCTGAATCCCACATCAGAAATGCAGTATGATTTCCTGGGCAATCCCTCTTATAAAAGAAAGCCCTGGGTGATGGTTTCTGTCAGAATCCAGACTGCTGTAATGGCAGTTCTGCTGGATATTAAATAGCAGATAAATTCTGCTGAATTTTATGTTTTGTTTGTATATATATATATATATAAAACAAAACAAAACAAAAAATAAAAATAAAAATAAAAATTAAAAAAAAAAGATACTGTAGGATGCGTGAACCCCGTTCACGCATCCTTCATCAACTTCGTGAAGGATGCGTGAACGCGGTTCACGCATCCTTCAGCGCGGTTAAGATGCGTGAACCCCGTTCACGCATCTTCCCGGGGTCAGTGATGCGTGAACGGGGTTCACGCATCTTGGACCCAGTTTTAAAAATACCGGAACCCTAGCCCCTTTTACCTAATTTTTGTTTTTTTAAAACCCATATTAAAAAATTACCCCCAAATCAGCACCCACTGTCTGGCCGCCGCTCACCTATAGCCACCCCAGCCAACGCCAAATCTTCCTTCTAACTACTGCACACCCACTGGCTGCGCACCCTCCAACTATCGCACGCCCTCCGACTGGCCGCGATCCCCTAATGACGCACTCTGACTTGCCGGTGCGGCTCCAGCCGCCGCACACTTCATTGCTGGCACACATCAAATGTTTTACGCCCTCCGATCAGCTACACACCCTCTTTTCAGTGTCTTTTGGCTACTGTGCACCCTCTGCCCAGCTACACACCCTTCTTTCGACACCCTCTGGCCGCATTCCCTCCTATCGATGACTTTTCTAGCACCTCGCTGCACCTTGCCGACCTTCCAGGGTACGATGACCAGTTCTGTCATCTCCTGTACCACCTTTGTTCGCTCAACAAGCCGCACGCCTTGTTCTCAATTGGGGGTGTGACAAACGCCCGCCGCCAAAGGCAAGCAGTTTTGGTTCACTCCATTTCTACTACACTGGGTTTGAAGTGGGTTATGTGTTGTTCTTTTGTTTGGATTATTTTAAATAGGTGTTTCTATGTTTTAATTGTTTTTCAGTTGCTGCAACGTGTCGGTAAGATTTTTTTCATGATATTGCAGTCATCAGTTTTCATGTTCTGGTGCATCAGTGCGAGGCATGTCGCATTATCATGTTTGGATCGTGAGTTGAGGTATGTCCCCACTACACTTGCCATTATATTTAGAATTTATTAATTTCTTGATATTTCATTTATTTTAAATTAATGGTAAATAATATTAAATAAATATTTTTAGAATAAATATTTTTTGTGAAAGAGAGTAGATTTTTCCTTGTACTTCAGTTGTGCGGAATTTTTTTATTAAATGTGCATACTAAAGGTTGATAAAATGGAACATTGGACTTTATAATTCCGTCTAAGTTATGAAATGGTTATTTGTTTAAAATGGGCGTCTAAGTGGATTTTGGATTTAAAAGTGGCATGTGTTGGTTCTTCTGAAAATAAGTTGGTGTTGAATGGTTGGTTAAGGACAATTTTTCAATTGAATAAAACAAACTATTTTGAAAACTCTTTTTATAGTGTCTTGGAGGTGATTCGTTGTGTTAGTTGTTGTGTGTGATGCGCGTTCTTGAGATTGGTTTCTTGTTTGATATCTGTGGTCACCCCACTTTGTACTCACCATGGGAACCTAGCATAATAAGTGAATTTTTTTGTGAACAATTATTACACGAGTTTAGATTACACACTAGCTAGTGACCCATAATAGGTAGATGTTTTGTTATTATTTATATGGGATTGGGCCCCTCAACTAGGCCAGGTTGGGCAATAGTCGGACATTAGGGCGTTATGACATCATTGAGTAGGACATGACTTCAGGATGAGTCACATATATAGTACGTTATGGATTTTTCATTAGCTCCTAGGTTCGACTCAGGTTTTCTTTAACACTTATTTATACATGGTAGACAATTGCGGTGGTTAGTTTGATTACTACCCCCCACCCCCATGTGCTACTTTTCTATTGCCCTTGTTGTGTGTTGTGTGATGCGTATGGTTTTCCTATTGTTTAACAACTAAATCTTGGATTTTAAATCATTTCTGAAAATGATTTTAAAATGTGAGGCACCTTTCTCTTCAAACCTTACACTTTTTTAAAATTGAAAAGGGAAAGAGTCTGTTACTTGATTTAGAAATGAAATCATGTGTGAAAAATCATATTTTATATAATGTAGTTGAAACTTGAAATTAGTAAAATTCTTTATTTAATGGTAGTGTTTTGGGAATAGATTTTTGGACATACCTACTGAGTTCTAATACTAATGCCTATAGTGTTTTCTGATTTTTAGTTTTTTTTGAAGGTTTGACTCAAGATTTTTCGCTAAGGGTGAGTGTTGGTTGTGGTTCAGATAGTTACTCTCAGGGTCACAAGGAGTTTTGGTAATGGTCTGGTTAGTGTATTGTTGTTGATTATTTTTTCTTATTTTTGTTGTTTATTCAATTTTCATCATTATACCTTTTATGATGATTTATTTATTTTCATTGGGAGAAATCATTCCCATTTTTTCTATGTTGATGCCCTGGCGCTTTTTGGCAGCCCGAGTGGATCATGAACACCTCTCAGTCCTTGCCACAGATCGAATCGGGTGACCGGTTCAGGGTCGACCCGAGTCGGTTCGTGACAAAGGAGTGGAATGAGGATAATTCTAAGACTATTATAAATAATTTGTGAAGGGAGAAAATATATTAAATATATAGAAAATGTGAGTTCTAGATGGTAAAAGTACTATTGTCTGGAAATGAAATCACCAGAAAAGGGCTATGTGTAAACCCTGATAAGATAAAGGAAATTAAGGAGTTCCCTAATCAGTATCTTTAATGGAAATATTTAGTTTCCTTGGTCTAGAAACGTATTACTATAGATTTTTGAGGAAATTTTAATGATTATAAAACCCACTAACCATTCTGAATTGAAAGAGAGAAATGTTTTTCTAGACCAGTGAATGTGTAGATTTCTTCAAAGAGTTGAAAAAAAAGGCTTACCACTACACCAGAACTTACAGTACCCACAAATAGAAAACTCTTCATGGTATATAAAGATGTATAAAACAATACTAGTGGAAAAATGTATTTCCACGTCAGTTTTTTTAAATTGGACATCAGTTTTTAACTGACGTCGATAAAGGCACGTAAAAAATATAAGCTTCAATGTCGGTTTTTATAAACTGACGTCAAAAATCGGCCCCGTTGATATTCATCATCTATTTTCATATAAACCGATGCCAAAATTCAGGAATGAAAAATATTTGGCATAGGTTTTCATATAAATTGATGCCAAAAGTTAGGCCGACAGTCTTCGATGTTGGTTTTTTAGAAAACTGACGTCCAAATTTGGCTTCTACATGTGTTTTATGGTCAGTTTGGAATAAAAACCAATGTGAAAAGTACCTTTAAAAAACATTTTTTATGAAGGTTTTCATAAAAAATGACATTAAAACATTGAAAATATTAATATTGGAATATAGAATATTTCTCAGGATTCGATTTGACTACTTATGAAGCTAAAACAGGCATATGGATCAAAAGTTATAGTCGTCGTAAGTTGTAGTTCTCTAAGTTTCAATAGATTAAAATTGATTCAAAGAAAACATGAGAAAAAATAACTAAAAACTATATGAAAAATAACCAAAAAAACTAAAAAACAAAATGATTCAAACTAATTTTTATTCTTTTATTGGTTTCATTCGAATCGATATCATGCTTTTTGTTATTTCACTTCATTTCAAGGAAGAACTCATGAGGTAATAAAAATGGTGAGTGATAAAGAATTTTACACCTCAATTAATGAATATCATGTGGAAGTTTCAACTTTTTGTCTTGATCGGAATAATATCTCATCATTATAATAAAAATATCAACATATTTAGCGATAAAAAAACTATAATAATGAAATTAAATGATGAAAATAAATACCATGTATAAATCATCGATTGATGAATTGTTGAAATATTGATTGAATCGAAGATGTAAGAAATGTTGAAATAAAGAGGATGAGGCTCTATATATTGTAAATGAAAATATTATGGGTGGTGAAGCATTAAAATTTAGGCAGGATTTTGAAAATAGAAATGCACGTTGTGAAAAAATTAAAATACCAAACCTGCGTATTTGAAACATTACTTTTAACGTCGGTTAAATTTATAACCGATGTTAAAAATATTCTCATGTTGGGGTTATAATGTTGGTTACTAAAAAATAGAAGCCAAAAAGTGACTTTTAACATTTTTTATTAGGAAAACCGATGCCAAAAAGGTACTTTTAACGTTGGTTATTGAAAAAAACCGACGTTAAAAACCTAGTCTTCTAATGTTCAACTTCAGACGTCCATAACTTTTGATCTGTAAGTCAGTTTTTTCTCTACGACCTATCAAATAAAATATTAAGAAAATTTATAAAACTTTTATTTCATTTTTAACGTTAGTTATTTGAATAACTAACTCCAAAAAGGATTTTTAATTTCGGTTATTGAAAAAAACTGACGTTAAAAATCAAGTCTTATAATGTTCAACTTCCGACATCCATAACTTTTGATCCGTAAGTCCATTTTTACTCCACAACCTATAAAATCAAAGTCCGATAAATTATCTAAAACTTCTGTTTTATTTTTAACATTGGTTACTTGGAAAACCGACACCATAAATGTACCATTAATGTCGATTATTGGAAAAAAACGACGTTAAAATCATAATGTTCAACTTCCAACATCTATAAATTTTGATCCGTAAGTCTGTTTTTGCTTCAAAACCTTTCAAATCGAAGCTCAAGAAATTATATAAAACTTTTATTTTATTTTTAACATCATTTATTTAAATAACCATTTCCAAAAAAGTACTTTTAATTTCTTTTATTGGAAAAATAGACATTAAAAATAAAGTCTTATAATGTTCAACTTATGAACTCTATAAATTTTGATCCATAAGTTTGTTTTTCTCCAAAACCTATAAAATTTAAACTTGAGAGATTATCTAAAACTTTTTTATTTTATTTTTAATGTCGGTTATTTGAAAAACTGACACAAAAAATGTACTTTTAACATTGGTAATTGGAAAAAACCGATGTTAAAATTCAAGTCTTATAATGTTCAACTTCCGACATCCATAACCTTTGATCCGTATGCCCGTTTTTACTCCACGACCTATAAAATCGAATCTTGAGAAATTATATACAATTTATATTTAATTTTTAACATCAGTAATTTGAATAAACGATGCCAAAAACAAACATTTAACATTGTTCTCAAAGAACAGATATTAAACTCCCGACATTAAAACCAATTTTTCTACTAGTGTAAGGTCTTAGGACGTGTTCTGATTCAAAATTATAAATAAAATATTCCTAAAAAAAGATAAAATTTCTTGATAAAAATTATCTCACACGTGATTTGGATTTGGTGGTCCTGATCTTTGTAATGAAAATATGGAGGAATTATCTATATGAGGAGAAGTGTGAGAGATATACTAATCTCAAGAGCCTTAAATATGTATTCACACAAAAGGATATTAATATGCACCAGTGAATATGGTTATATATCATCAAGTATTATGATTTTTCAATCCACTACCATCATGGTAAATAAAATAAAGTGGAAGATGCTCTCTGTAGAAAGTATCCCTCAACATTATCAATGATTAGAATTGAGAAGGATCCAATCTTCTAAAACTTACAAAGGATGGAACTTGAAATAACAAGGTAAGGAACATAATAATATCTTTCTAAAATGATTTCTCTACCATACCTTATAGATAAGATAAATAATACAAAAATAAATGATGTGAAAATTCTAAAGAAGGTCGAATCTATTAGAAATATGGAATCCTCTGAGTTAAAAATTGATGAAGAAGGAGTCGTAAGATTCGGGTCACAAATATGTGTACCTTAAAATCCTGAGATAAAAAATGATATTTTGAATGATTCATATAGTTCAAACTTATCTATCAATCCAGGGAGAAAAGTGATGTATCTAGAACTCTAATTGTATATTGGTGGGATAACATGAATAATACCTCTCTAAATATACATCAAATTACCTCGTATGTCAAAAAACAAAGGCTGAAAGAAAAAAGTCAAAGGGGATGATGAAACCATTTCCTATACCTATATGAAAATGAGAAATCATCAGCATGGACTTTTTTACTAGACTTCCAAAGATATCCAGAGGAAAATAATGCTATATGGGTTGTTGTGGATCATATTACCAAGATAACTCACTTTATTACAATTCAATAGGACTTCTCACATGATCATATTACTCAGATATACATCAGATAATAGGTGAGGTTTTATGGAATACCATTATCAGTTTTATTCAATCGAGATCCAAGATTTACCACCAAGTTTTGGAAAAGTCTACAAGATACTCTAAATAGTGAGATAAAATTAAGTATGAATTATCACCCTCAAACTGATGGCCAATTTGAGAGAACCATATAGACACTGAAAGACATGCTAAGAGAATTCTCAATGGAATTTAAAGGTGGATGGAATCAATATCTTTCATTGGTTTAGTTCTCTAATAACAATAGTTTCTACTCAAGCATCCAAATGGTATCATATGAATCCTTTTATGGGAAGAGATATAGAACACCTGCATGATGGGATAAAGTTGGTGAACGTAAGATTTTAGGACATGAAATGGTTAAGGAAATGGTAGAGAAGATGAATACTATTCAATAAAAAATATGGGATTCCCAAAGTTAATAGAATAGCTATGTAGAAAATCATCTATGAGACTTAGAATTTGAAGTTGGAGATAAGGTATTCCTATAAATACATCCATAAAAGTGATTCATAAGATTTTGGAAGAAGGGAAAATTAAGTCCTAGGTACATCATAACCTTCTAGTTTCTTGATCACACCAGAGTTGTGGCATATCGATTACAACTTCCACCAACCATGTCTCAAGTACATGATGTATTCCACATATCCCTCATGAGAATGTACAGACCAGATCAATCACATGTATTAAATTCAGAGTTGATATAATTAGAAAATTATATCTCTTATGAGGTGACTCCATTGAATATCTTTCAATTTAGAGATAAATTTCAATGCAATAGGACCACTCACCTTACTTTGGAGGAATAAAAAATATGAAGAGGTGATATGGGAACCAGAGGAAACGGTGAAAGATAAGTACCCTCATATGTTTTCACCTTAGTATGAAAAATGAAATTTCAAATTAAAAATTTTATAATTGGGGGAAGAATGTAACATCTCTATATTTTTATGAAATATCTCTCTTTACATATTTTTAGTTCATTGGTAGCTTGTGCTGCATGCAACATTGAGTTTAAAAAAACTGCGATATATAATTAAAATACTATTATTTAAACAAAACCTTTATAACCTAGATTTTGAGTAAAAGGGTCTGAATATAAATATCCATATTATGAAATATATTTATTTTTAGAAAATAAACACTTAATTTTTTAGTAAATACATTTTATTATTTAAAAATATGGTTTGCTAAAGAAAAAATTTTATTTCTTTCTTCGAGAAAATAAATATAATTAATTTTAAAAAATTTAGAAAATAAATATGAAAAAATGAAATTAATTATTTAATTCATCATATCAAAATTATATTAGGATGAATTTTTGATAATTTTCTAATTTTTTTGAAAATTTGACGAATAATGAAAAAATACTGATTTATATTGAAAAATATATTTTATGTTAAAGTATTTACAAAGTCAAATTATATTTTGGATTAGTATTAAAAAATAATTAGTTTATTTTATTATAAATAATCTAATATTGGTCTTTAAAATGAATTTTATACATGAATTTAATATAAAAACATTTTATCTTTAAAAAAGATTTTTTTAGAAAACTTTTTTGCATTTCATTTTATCGGTTTAATATTAAATTAAATTTGAGCACTTACATGTTTTTAATTTTAAAAAATGGATTCCAATTTTTTATTTAGGAGACCCAAATTTATTTAATATACCCCTTTTTATTTTTGGTGAATATGAATAGTAACTTTAGTAAATTTTGTTACCATAATTTAGGGTAAATAAGATAATTAAGGGTAAAAATAATATTTTAAGGGTTAGAAAATGTCCCTAAAACTTACTATAATTCTATACGATGAGTAATTTAAGACCATAATCATTAAATGGTCAAACTTAGGACTTTTGGATCAACTTTTGTTGACATTAAGTCCCTTAGAGTACTTTATTTAAAGAGAAGTCAAACTTATCACACTATTGTTTTGAATAAGTATAATATTTTTAATTTATGGTTATCCATAATATATGCTCAAACATAAATATTTTTTTTAAATATAAAATATTTATCTTTATCATGGTAATTTTTAAATTTTTAGAAATAAATAATTACCTTAAATGCTTACACAAAAGTGATGCAATAATAATTAAATAAGTGGAAAAATCAAATAAATTATATTAAAAATAATAAAATAAATATAATTTGATATTTTTAAGTTGATAAGTGAATTATATAGATTACCATGAAATTTATAATATATAATAAAATATTTTGTTTTAATTTTAATTATTTTTTGATGTTTTTTATAGTCAACGTAATGAATAATATCAAATTTGGATATATTTATATTTCATGAATATAATATTTTATTAAATTATTTAAAAATGTAAAAAATATTATATAATCATAAGGGGATAATATATGGTCTAAAACATCATACATTATACATTTATGATCCATTTGGAAGTATTTGTCTCTAGAATAGTCTTTATATTTTAATATTTTGTGAAATTCTAAAAACACCTCTCTCTCCCCTTTAAATACCAGCCATCAACACCCATTCTCCTCACACCATAAAAGACCTAAAGTTGTCTAAATCTCCCAAAAACACTATCCTCACTACTCTCCCCATGTATATGTGGTGTTGGTTTCACCAAAAGACCAATTCCAAGTTCTTTAAAGGATCCTTTTAGGAGGTGATATTCAAGAGGCAACTTTCTTTAACCACCACTCTTAATTTTTTTCTTCTTATACCTTTTCCTCACCTCATTAATTAATAAAGTAATAATAAATCTAGTATCATGTATATAATGAAGTTTTATATTTATGAGGGAGTATTTTCTATCCATCCATTTTTCTCATATCCTCTTATTTAAATAATGGAAACCATTATCCAAATTATGATGATTAACCGTCTCCGTCGATAACGAGTTTTCATTTCCCATTAACACCTCAGAGGTTGGTCATAAAAATATTATTATGGTTAAATTAGTTTTTATTAATTATATTATAAATTATTTCATATTTTATAACTAATATATAGACATAATATTAAATAAAATTTAACTAATACGTGATTGTTAGAAAACACACCAAAATAAACTAAACATTTATCATTAATATTTTATCAAATGAATCATACTTATGTTAGAAAAAAATGATATATGGTACCATTTAATCACATGGAAGGTTTTTGATACCATTTAATTTCAATTATGTAATATTAATTCTATTTTATAAGAACTTCCATTAACTATACACAACCCGACTATGAAACCATGAAATGAACACTGTAGGAACTACGAAATTGAACCTTATAACTCATAAAAATGGCCATACATGAACTTAATAAAATTAAAATAAAAAATAAATGTTTAATATGTTATAAATTAAGAAATTAATTCATATAATTTTATTATCTAGGGCATTAAGTACTAGTGCAGAATGCATTTGAGCATACGGTAAGCAATCTCTCCAAACCTCCATATTTCATTTAGGTTACATTTTTATATCTATTTTCCTCAATTTATATCTTAATTATTATTATATATAACTACTATATTATATTTATATAGACCACACATATGTATGTATGTCATTTTATATTTATTTGAAGGGTAATTACATGATTTAAAAAGATTCTTTTCTTAATTCCTCTTGGTAACCAAACCTGATTAAAGGGAACTTCTCTGTTTCTTACCCATTTTTAAGTACACCCCATAAAATTATTTAAGACTAAAACATTTTCATAACATAAATTAATTTATCATCATTTTTTTTATTTCTAATATGTAAATAATTATTCCCTTATCCTCTTTAAATACACTTTATTCTTTTTCTGAAAACCACACATAAATGGAACATTTATAATTCTACCTAACCACTGTTTATCATGTTTTAAATTTAGTTGGTACTCATTATTGTTGGATCGAATATATAGATATGTATGTCTATTAGATGGAACAATACAAGAGGGGGGGGGGGTGAATTGTAGGTTTAAAACCTTTGAGTTTTAACAACTAAGAGATTAGTTTAAATGATATTAAACTAATACAAATACAAATACCCACAATTGTATTGAATGTAAAAAGGTAAGATGTATTGTAATACTAATGTAATGTAAAAAAATTGTATTCAATATGAACACAATAATCAGAGTAATACAAAGATGAATGATTCTACCTTAAAGCGTATAGAATCAATCAATACAATATGTAATAGAATGATTGTAATTGAAAAAATTACAATTGAATATGTAAAGAAGAAAGGAAATAATACAAATTCCTTTCTAATACAAGTAACAACGGAAATTTAAAAGAATTACAATTCTTTTAACCTAAAGAGAAGGGTTATCCTTTCACCTAGGATAAAAGGTCTGTCTCACCAACACCTTGGTGAGCCCTCGATACGATGATCGGACTGTCTGTCTGCCTATCCCTGGTAGCCCTCGATACGATGATCGGAACGTCTGTCTGCCTATCCCCGGCAACCCTCGATTTTGTAGGTAATCAGCACCTCTGTCTTTCAATTGCTTGAAAGCCCTCGATACAATGATCTGACGCACAAAGCAGATGAGATAATTCATAACATCTCTCTCTAGATTCTTGATTGAAGCAAAGTATCACAGTTGTTCCACACAGTCTCATTCGTTCTCTATCTTAGCTTCAAATGACCTTCTATTTATAGGCCTCAGGTTCCAACGGTCATGTTGCCTCCAATAGTCATATTTCTCCGAAAAAATCGGAGGGGCTTGGACACCTGGCATCATAACGGTCATATTGAAATAGAAAGCATGAAATCATTTTTATTAGTTTGTAACTAACTCAATGACATCGTATTGGTTAAAACATGATATATATTGATGATAAGCAATGGTATGATTCATATGAAACAAGTGTTTTTGTCTAAGTACCAAAGCAAGTAATGAACATATGAATAAAAGAGTCAGTTCAATACATTTGATAGAGTCAGTACGATACGATTGATATAGTCAGTATGGTACGATTGACATAGTCAGTACGGTACGATTGATAGAGTCAGTACGGTACGATTGACAGAGTCAGTACGGTACGATTGACAGAGTCAATACGGTACGATTGACAGAGTCAGTACGGTACGATTGACAGAGTCAGTACGGTACGATTAACAGAGTCAGTACGGTACGATTAACAGAGTTAGTACGATACGATTAAAAATACATTTGTGATTTCCAAAACAAAATATAGCAGTCAAAAGATAACATTTGACTCAACAATATCCCCCTTTTTGGAAAGCACAACACATAAAGAAAATATAACAAGAAAAACTTATCTCCCCCTGAGTTATTGGAAACTCTTCTAAATATGAATTTGAATACAACTAACTCCCCCTTAGGTATGGACTTTCCTAAGGATTGTATTCATAGATTTTCCTTAAGAGTGTTGTAAAGCATTCTCCCCCTTTATAAAACATTCTCCCCTTTGTAAACATTATCCCCCTTTGTGATTTACAAAAATAAAGGGGTAATCTTGAATTGTCTGAAGGAGTTAAAAAATAAACACAAGACAATGGATAAAAGAAAAGGATCATAAAAGTTATTACAAAACAAAGACATCTTTCAAAGAGAAACAAATACAAGTCATTTGTTTTCTCTTTCTTTCTCCTTTTTGACCAACTCATGAAGAACCACCTTCATCTTTTTTATCTCCTTCTTGTCTTCAGAAATTGATTCACCCTGAGTTCTGAGAAGCTCTTGTTGGTCTGCAAAAATCTGATCTTGATTCTTGATAGTCTCCTCCTGGACTCTGATTACTTCTTCAAGGGTATCAATTCTGTTTTGCATATTCTTGTTAACTTTGGATAACACAGAATTTTGTTTCTTCAACAAAACCATTTCATACTTGAAAGATGAAACCTTTGAGAATTCAGATTGAAAAGTGTTCATTCTTTCTTGCAAGTCTTTCACTGAAGGAACATTAGCTCTTTGAGAAGACAAAAGATTCAACCTTTCAACCGTTTCTCTGTCAAGCTTATTGAAAGCAACTGCAAGCTCATTTGAAAACCTTCTTATATCTTCAATTGCTATCTCATGATCATTGATTGAGCTCTCTGTTTTGTACGACCACTTGGTCATCTTGTTACAGGCCTTCTTATGAGCAACCAAACTTTCTGAAAGAACTTTAAAATCGGCTTCAACTGACAAAATTTTCTTCCTAAATTCTTTTACAAAGCCAAACTTCTTCTTTTGATTGTCAGTAATAAAATCAATCTTCCCTTCCAGCCTCGGGAAATATGGAATGGTCTTCTCAACCCTTCTTAAAACATGAACAATTTAATCACTCTTCTTGAGAGAGATTGTATGTTCTGAATCAGTATCTTCATTGTACGATGCTAGTTCATACGATCGGCTTGAGTCAACAACTGGCTATTTTCCTTTTGATTTTTCTTTCTGCTTTCTTTCTTCTTCCACTCTGTCACTAATGACAAAAACTTTATCAGTGTGAGAGGATTGAGCACCTTGCTTTTCTTGAGATGACATTCTGTCCGGAGTTCGTGCTTGATCGGCATGAGGAGTTTGTAGAACACCTTCACTCAGCTTTTGAACTGATTCCTCCTTACTCTTCTTTGAACTCTGAAGGAATTATAAAAGAAAATCTCCTTCCACTTCTTCCACTTCTTCTATTTTTTCCATCATTTGTTTTCCTTTCTCAGGGAGACTCTGTACGATGGGCTCTTGATGCACTTCTTTCGTTAGTTGAGCACTATCATCCTCAACCATTTTCAAAACTTTAGAGATATCAAAGTCTTGAGTCTTTCTTTTCAAAGCAGTTTTCTTTTTATTTTCATCCTTAAGGGTTTCTTCTACACTTATTCTTTCTGCAAAAGCCTCAGCCAGGTCAAGTCCAAACTTTGGATGACCTTCCTTTCTTTGTTCTTTATCCCTTCTCCATTTGGCTACAACCTCCTTACTATACCTTGGCTTCTTCTTAGGCTTTGAACTGGTTTGCGGATCAGACTTTTGAGTAACACCAGTAGATTGAATGTCTTTGGCTGGCATAGGTGCCGATTGATTCTGAGACAATTCATCTTCTAAATCTCTGACAAAAAGTTTTGAATTCTGATCAAAACAAACATTCAACTTCTTCATAGTACTTTTTCTAATACAAGAGGGCTTCAAATCTATGCGGTTTCCTTTCAAAGGAATGTTAAAAAACTTCATACTTTCAAGAATGAACTTCGTAAGGATGGCTGGATACATAATCATTTGGGACTTAATCCCTCCTGTCTTGACATTCTTAATGGTTTCAAAAACATACCCCATGAGATTTACTTTTCTCATATTTATAAGATAGTCAAGCATAAATATATCAGAAACTTTTAGATTTTCTCTATCCCCTTTCCTTGGGATAAGAAAACCTTGCATCCTTAAGGTCACAAACCGATTGTCCGGAGAAATATGAGACACTTTTCTCTTTTCTTCCTTAATAACAAACAAAGACTTTTCAGTGCTTTCTCTATTAAACATACCAACTTCTTCTGGTAGTTTATGAGATGGACAGAAAGAATCCCCTTCTGTTGGGACATTCAAAAAATGAGCTGCTTGTTTCACAGACATAGTCAACTTTCTATCGTACACAACAAAATTGATAGTCATGTCTTTGTCGAAAGATACAGTTTTATAAAACTGAAAAACTTCATCAAAGAGAATCGGATCTTGAGAAACAGGTCTTTCAACACACAGATACCCCCATCCTTGAAAGAGAATGATTCTTCTGATTTTGGAATCATACGAATCAAAAAAGTCTCGAGAAACTAACCTTTCTCTGTTAAAGTCTTTCTCTGTAAATGTATTTGAAGAAATTTTGGCGGGAGTGTTAGCAGAGGATTGAGACATAAAGATGATGCCGATGAATGATCGTACGATGATTTATAACCGGTGGAGCATAGCTTCACCTCAAAACCTGAAAAACCAATGTGGGTTTGGGGAGGGGGGGTATTTATAAGCAAAAAAGGGGTGACTGTTGATCTTCTACGGTCGAAAAAGGGGCGACCGTTGGTATTCTACGGTCAAGATTAGAGAAAACCAGATCAATGGTTAGGATTAAAACAAAGAATTTTTTTTTTAAAAAAAAGTACCTGCCAGAGAACGTAAGGTAATTGTTGGTTTTGGTAGATTTCAAAAGAAAATACAAACGTTCGAAATAAAATAGAAGTATCAAATGACATGCCGATGGAAAACAATCTCATTACCATGAACTGAAAATACGATGGAAAACAAACTTTTTGCCATGAACAGACAATACAATGGAAAACAATCTTGTTACCATGAAATGAAAAGACGATGGAAAACAATCTTGTTACCATCATCGGACAGTACGATGGAAAAGAAATTGATTACCATCATCGGTCTATACGATGGAAAAGAAATTCATTACCATCATCGGTCGATATGATGGAAATGAAATTCATTACCATCATAGGTTGATACGATGGAAAAGAAATTCATTAACATCATCGGTCGATACAATGGAAAAGAAATTCATTACCATCATAGATCGATACGATGGAAAAGAAATTCATTACCATCATCGGTTGATACGATGGAAAAGAAAAGTAAATGATACGATAAAACTGTCAATATGATAAACAAAAAAATGAATGATACGATAAAACTGTCAATACAATAAACAGAAAAATGAATACACATATCCAGAGAGTAAATAGTTAAAGAAAATAAGATAAAAAGAAACATAAAGACAAAAAGAAATGTCCTCCCCCTTTCAAAGAGAGTTTTTTAATGTTAGGAGAATTGTAAAACATGAAGTAGATATGAATGATTATTTTAATGTAATCATTCCTAGCTTCTGTTTTATAAACTCAAATCTATCGGAAGGTAATGGTTTTGTAAAAATGTCAGCAAGTTGTTCTTGTGTTCCAATAAATTGTAAAATAATATCTCCTTTTTGTGTGTGATCTCTAAGAAAGTGATGCCTAACATCTATGTGTTTTGCACAAGAGTGATGTGCTGGGTTCTTACTAAGAGCTATGGCACTTGTATTATCACAAAGAATTTGAGTTTTGGAAAAACTCAATCCATAGTCAGTGAGTGTGTGCTGCATCCACAATACTTGAGCACAGCAACTTCCAGCTGCTACATATTCAGCTTCAGCAGTGGATAGTGCTACTGAGTGTTGTTTCTTGCAGGAACAAGAAACCAAGGAATCTCCTAAGAAATGACATGTTCTAGATGTACTTTTTCTATCCATTCTACAACCACCAAAGTCAGCATCTGAAAAACTTTTTAAAACAAAATCATTCCCAGAGGAGTAAAAAAGACCTAAATCCATAGTGCCTTTTAAATACTGAAAGATTCTCTTTACGGATTTTAAATGAGATTCTCTTGGATTAGATTGATATCTTGCACATAAGCATACAGAAAACATTAAGTCGGGTCGACTAACTGTCAAGTATAGCAAACTTCCTATCATACCTCTAAAGATTGTTTGATCTACTGGTTTCCCAGTTTCATCAAGATCAAGTGTATTTGAGGTACCAATTGGAGTGCTAATACTTTTAGTTTTTTCATATCCATACTTTTTGAGTAAATCTTTTATATAATTATGTTGAGATATATATGTTCCTTCTGGTTTTTGAGAAATTTGAAAACCTAAAAAGAATGTTAACTCACCTATCATACTCATTTCAAAGTCAGATTTCATTAAATTTTCAAAAGAATCAGTTAAAGATTTCTGAGTTGATCCAAATATGATGTCATCAACATATATTTGAACAATCAAAACATTTTTGTTTTCCACTTTTATAAAAAGGGTTGGATCTGCTGTACCTTTTGTATAATTGTTTTGTAAAAGAAATCCTGTAAGTCTATCATACCATGCTCTAGGGGCTTGTTTAGGACCATATAGAGCCTTGGTAAGTTTAAAAACATGACCAGGATGTTTTGGGTCTTGAAAACCAGGAGGTTGTTCGAAAAAAACTTCTTCTTGAACAAAACCATTTAGAAATGCACATTTGACATCCATTTGAAATAGTTTGAAATTGAAATATGCTGCAAAGGCTAATAGAATACGAATGGATTCAAGTCTGGCTATAGGAGCATATGTTTCTTTATAGTCTATTCCCTCTTGTTGATTATAGCGTTTAGCAACAAGTCTTGCTTTATTTCTTACAATGATTCCATTTTCATCACATTTGTTTCTGAAAACCCATTTTACACCAATTACAGTTGTTTCTTTAGCTCTATCAACTAAAGTCCAGACTTGATTCCTTTCAAATTAATTTAGTTCATCTTGCATTGCTTTGATCCAATCATCATCACCTAAGGCCTCACTTGGAGTTTTAGGTTCAAATTGGGAAAGAAATGCAAGATGTTCTATTTCATTTCTTAAGGAATTTCTGGTCCTTACAGGTTGATTTATATCACCAATGATGTTATCACTGGGATGATTTCTAAGAAACAATTGATTTGGGTTTTGTAAAACCTGTTCATCAACGTATGATTGAAAATCTTCTGTGGTAAATGTTTCAGGAATACTTTCTTGAACATTTTCCTTATCAGAGTGATCTTCTAATAATGGTTAATAAACATTTTTAGAAAACACATCTGAGGATGTAGGATTGGGTTGGTTGAAAACAAAAGGATCAGTTTCATTGAATTTTACATGTACTATTTCTTCAACAGTACAGGTGTTTTTATTGAAAACTCTATAGGCCTTAGAGGTTGTAGAATAGCCTAGAAAGATTCCTTCATCAGATTTTGGTGCAAATTTGTGTAGATTATCTTTTGTATTCAGAATGAATACTTTTCATCCAAAAACATTGAAGTATGAAACTTTAGGTTTTTGGACAGTCCATAACTCATAAGGGGTTTTATTAAGAAATGGTCTAGTTAAAACACAATTTATAGTATAACAGGAAGTACTAACAGCTTCAGCCCAGAAGTGCTTAGCAATTGAGTATTCACTCAACATGGTTCGAGTCATCTCCTGAAGAATATGATTTCTTCTTTCAACAACACCATTTTGATGAGGAGTTCTTGGAGCTGAGAAATTGTGAGTAATACCATTCTTATTACAAAAAGTTTCAAAATCTGAATTTTGAAATTCACCACCATGATCACTATGAATAGTTATCAATGGTAGGTTTTTCTCATTTTTAACTTGGGCTCTAAAAGTTTTGAAATAGGAAAAGGCATCAAATTTCTTTGTGAGAAAGTAGACCCATGTAAATCTAGTAAAGTCATCAACTAAAACAAATACATAGTATTTTCCTCCAATGCTTCCAGATTGTGAAGGACCAAAAAGATCCATATGCACTAGATGTAATGCATTAGAAGTTGAAACTTCATTAATTGATTTAAAGCTAGTTTTATGTTTCTTGACAAATTGACAAGGATCACAGACTTTTAAAGAATCATACCTATGGTCTGGTAGCCCCTTTACAAGTCTTTTCTTTGAGAGTTTACTAAGGTTTCTCAGATTACAGTGTCCTAGTCTTCTATTCCATAGCCAGGATTGGTCTTTTATTGCACTTAAGCAGGGTAAGTTTTGGCTCCTAAGGTCTTCTAGGTTAATAGTGTAAACATTCTCTTGCCTATGGGCAGATAGAATGAACTCATCCTTGGAATTGTGAACAAGACACTTATCATTTCTAAAATTCACAAGGTAACCTTCATCACATAATTGACTTATGATAATGAGATTGTTCCTAATACCTTTAACAAACAAAACATTTGAGATAAGAACTTTTCCAAGAAAAACAATATTACCTATACCAACAATCTTTCCTTGAGCATTATCTCCGAAGGTAACTTTTCCACCTTTTGTTTTGATCACCTTTTCAAAGAGATCTTTGTTTCCAGTCATATGCTGAGAACAACCACTATCCATGTACGAAATATTGTTATTGGTACACTTCTCATTTTCCTGAAAAAGAAACAATTAGATTTTCGGAATCCAAACTTGTTTGGATCCAGAAAGGTTAGATAAAAGAATTTTAGGAATCCACATTTTTTTTCAAAATGAGCTTTATGAAACCCTAAATATTGAGTTTTGTTAAGAGAACAATCTCTTCTTCAGTGTCCACCACATTGACACTTAGAACAGAAAATGATTTTTTGAGGAACAAAATAGTTATTGCTAAAAACAGGTTTGGAATAAGTATAACCAAGACCAGAACGATTTCTCAAAGGTCTAATTTGAGAATACATCCTGTCAAAGTATTCTTTTCCATGTGTAAAGTTTGACAAACATTTCTTCAAGGATAAAATATCTGACTTTAGTTTTAAAACCAAATTCGTATTTTCCAAAACATTTGTATTTGAACTAGAGTTGGGCTCTAAAGTATTTTTCTTTGAAATTACAGTTTCAAGATCCTTAGAAAGTTTATCCTTATCAGATTTAACTTTCTCAATGGTTTTTAAAATACTTTCAAAATCAGAAGTTTTCACATCAAGATCTTTAAAAAGATCCGATACTTCTTTAGTCAAGATTGAAATTCTAGAATTTGCTTTTTCAAGTCTCTTCTTGAGTTTAGAATTTTCATTTTCAAGTAATTTAGCAAATCTAGAGACTTCTTCAAAAGAAGGTAATGTATCATCTTCTGATGATGAAGATTCATCATTTGAAGATTCATAATATCTATTATCAGTACAATTTTCATTTAAGGAGACATTTGTAATAGCTTCAGCATTATGTACCTTAGCCATGAGACAATGATCTTCAATTGGTAATCTGGCTAAGAGTCCGATATTCCTTTATCCTGATGTCTCATATTCTGAAGAATCATCTGAGGAATCACTACCACTTGCACTCCACGTATCGTTTGCTTTCAAGACTTTCTTTTTCTTATAAAACCTTTTCTTGTTTCTTTCATAGTGTTTATCCTTTCTATCTTTCCTCTTAAGTAAAGGACAATCAGGCCTTATATGTCCTGCTTTCTTACATTCATAACAAGTTACCTCTGAATCTTTCCTATCCTTCCTATCTTTATTTTTGAATCTACATTGGAAATATTTCTTTCCCACAATCTTGTTCATCCTTCGAGCAAGATTGGATAACTCATTATCCGAAAGATTACAATCACTTGAATCAGATATAACAACTTTCTTGGATTTAGACCTCATAAGCCTTTCAGGCGTTTTAGCTTTAGATGCAAAGGATACACTTCCATTCCCATTCTTCTTCTTGTTGAAATCAACATCTCTCTTCATTCTTGTCTCATGCTGTAGAAGAGTTCCAAATAGTTCATCAAGAGTAATCTGGGAAACTTTTCTATTTTCATCAATAGCTGTCCTTTTTGACTCCCATTCATTTGGCATTATATCTATAATTTTATCGACTAGAGCTTCATCATCAAGAACTTTTTCTCCCATAGATTTTAAGCTATTGACAATTGTCATAAACCTTTGTTGCACTTTACATACTGGCTCTCCATAAGGAAAAACAAATCCATGATACTCTGCTCGAAGCATTGCTCTCCTTGTTTCTATAACCTTGGATGTACCAAAATTAGTGACTTCTAATTTCTTACAAATACAATTGGCTGCTTCACATGAAGATACATGACTGTATATATTCATGGTCATAGAGCATAATAAAGTATTGTGTACCTTGTAATTCAGTTGATATTCTTGCTTCTCTTGGTTGGTGAAAGTACTGACTTCTTTGTCAGGAATTTTGTAACCTCTAGTAAGCATTATAAAGTTGTCTACACCAGTATTAATAATGAAAGTCTTCATACGATCTGTCCAATACTCATAATCATTCCCATCAAATATTGGTGGTCTAGAAGGATTCAGATTGTCTATTGACCCAATATTCACTCCTGCCATCTAATACAACAAAAACTTTTCCACTCCACACGTTAGTGTAGTAAGTATTTAAGATAATAATATGAAAGAAATAAAGCTAGTAATACAAATCAGTGGAAAACCTCCTTTGATACCAATTGTTGGATCGAATATATAGATATGTATGTCTATTAGATAGAACAATACAAGAGGGGGGGGGGGTAAATTGTAGGTTTAAAACCTTTGAGTTTTAACAACTAAGAGATTAGTTTAAATGATCTTAAACTAATACAAATACAAACACCCACAATTGTATTGAATGTAAAAAGGTAAGATGTATTGTAATACTAATGTAATGTAAAACAATTGTATTCAAGATGAACACAATAATCAGAGTAATACAAAGATGAATGATTCTACCTTAAAGCGTATAGAATCAATCAATACAATATGTAATAGAATGATTGTAATTGAAACAATTACAATTAAATATGTAAAGAAGAAAGGAAATAATTCAAATTCCTTTATAATACAAGTAACAATGGAAATGTAAAAGAATTACAATTATTTTAACCCAAAGAGAAGGGTTATCCTTTCACCTAGGATAAAAGGTATGTCTCACCAACACCTTGGTGAGCCCTCGATACGATGATCGGACTGTCTGTTTGCCTATCCCTGGCAGCCCTCGATACGATGATCGGAACGTCTGTCTGCCTATCCCCGGCAGCCCTCAATTCTATAGGTAATCGGCACCTCTGTCTTTCAATTGCTTGAAAACCCTCGATACAATGATCGGACGCACAAAGCAGATGGGAGAATTCACAGCATCTCTCTCTAAAATCTTGATTGAAGCAAAGTATCACAGTTGTTCCACACGGTCTCATTCGTCCTCTATCTTAGCTTCAAATGACCTCCTATTTATAGGCCTCAGGTTCCAACGGTCATGTTGCCTCCAACGGTCATATTTCTCTGAAAAACTCGGAGGGGCTTGGACACCTGGCATCATAACGGTCATATTGAAACAGAAAGCACGACATCGTTTTGATTAGTTTGTAACTAACTCAACGACATCGTATTGGTTAAAACATGATATATATTGATGATAAGCAATGGTACGATTCATATGAAACAAGTGTTTTTGTCTAAGTACCAAAACAAGTAATGAATATATGAATAACAGAGTCAGTGAAATACATTTTATAGAGTCAGTACGATACGATTGACATAGTCAGTACGATACGATTGACAGAGTCAGTATGGTATGATTGACAGAGTCAGTACGGTACGATTGATAGAGTCAGTACGGTACGATTGACAGAGTCAGTACGGTACAATTGACATAGTCAGTATGATACGATTAACAGAGTCAGTACGATACGATTAAAAAGACATTTGTGATTTCCAAAACAAAATATAGAAGTCAAAAGATAACATTTGACTCAACAATTATTCTTGATATACTAATATATTTCTTTTATGAATGAACAATAATGATTTAAATACCTTTTTTCATGGATACCATTGTTATACACCCTTTGTTTATGACTTGTGACAAGATTATAATACCCATTTATTTCATTGGGTAACCCTTATGTTTATTCCTTATGTTTGATTCTTTATGTGTAACACATATTCATGAATATGATATGATGGGTTCACCTAAATAGAAGTCCAATTAATTGGATAATGTTTTAGTCTCATGAAAATTTATGTATGGGATTAGGGAGTAAACCTAATCTATTATTGGGATTTTTCCACCTTGTGATATAGTCTTGGATGTTAGCCTTGACTCATGTTTATGTCATATTATATGTTTCTTCCACTTTCCTATGTTTCCATGATCACATAATTTCATTATCTATATGTTATTCTTTCATATGTTTATTCAAGATCCATGACTTTCATGTTATCATGTTATGCCTTCTAATTCATTTTCAAATATTCAATCCCATATTTATTCCCTTAATGGGATTCTTAGATCATACATGATTTCTATGTATTCCTCAAGTTATTCTATGTAGTTTTAGGATGTAAAATGGATTTAAAATCTCATTATAGAGATAAAGAAAAATATTTTTTATTTTAGTTTTGTGTTTTCTAATGATGTACCTAATCTTACAAATAAACTAGACTTTTTGATGCTTGATTTGTATTTTATTTACAATTATGATTGAAATAATATAATAATATGTGAAAAAGTATTGGGTCATTGCAGTTCATATCAGAGAATTGCTTATTTATTTTTGGTGATTAGGACTATAAAACATTAGTAAGAACCCTAGTGATAATTATATTACCAAGGATAACCTAGATCAAAACATATATAATCCTAAGTTAGGATATAATTTTAATTTATATTTTTATCCTTATATGTTCATAGATTCCTTTTTTATATTCCCATTTTCTAATAATTGAAGTACTTTATTTTTTTTCCATGTTAATGGAAGGAAATCAGAGAACCTATTCTAACAACCAATGTGATAGGCAATGTGATTATTCCCTTAAAGATATGCCAAAATTTATGGGAATGGGAGATCAGAACATTATGAAAGTATTGGATATCCTCTCTCAAGTTATGAATAATAACTTGAATTTTATAGAACTCCCTCCTTCTAATAAGAAATAAAATGTTGTTGTTGAATAGTTTATGTGAGAAAGGCCTCCTATCTTTAGTGTATCTTATGATACTCTCATCATGGAATAATGGATTAATTCCATTGATAATATATTCACTATCCTACAATGACTAGAATAAGATAAATTCATTTTGGAAGTCTATCATTTCGATGGGGAAGCTAATCAGTGGTGAACAATGATCAAGAAAACAAATTATGATGAGGAAATTGATTCCATAGATTAGGAAGGATTCCATAAAATAAGTTTCAATAAAAATTTCCCCATACTATCTGTATTAAGATGGAGAGGGAGTTATTCACAGAGAATTAAAATGAATATGAGTATATCAGAATATATGAGGAAAAAATTACAAGGCATGCACGATATATCTTTGTATTTTTCATGAATATATAAAACAATGTGGATTGATTTTAATAGATTAAAGTTGAGTATATGAAAAGACTTGGAAATTTGAGACTCTGAAAACTATGAATAGATTTTCTATTGAGCTTTTAAGGTTGAGATGGAGATTGGAGACTCTAAATGGTCTTATGGGCTCTAAGATAAAAAGAGGAAGATATATTTCAATATAGGATGATTAAATGATAAATACCATAGAGTAAATAAAACCCAAAATCCCACGTGTCAAATGTGCAGGAAGAAGCATATTGGGAACTTTTTAAAGGGAATTGAAAGATTCTTCAAATATGGAAGAGTGGGGCATCTGAATAATCATTTATAAATGGATTTGAAGAAGCCCACAAATAACGAAGAATAAAGGAAGGTTTAGATCAACACTCAGCCTATTGTGTAGTGATTCAACTATAAAGAACATGGTCATTATGAAATATAATTCCCTAATCCAAGGGATGTTAGAGAAAATCAATGATAAAAAACTCTAAGACAACAAGAAAAGGGAATATTATATCGCTTCTACTGAAGTGGATCCAAAAAATGATGTGGTGATAGGTACACTGGTTATTAAGTCAAGAATAGAAAATATACTTTTTGATTCTAATTATATTCATTCTTTTATATCTTTCAGGTTTAGTAGAACTATTCAAAAACCACCTCAAAACATGGAGGCTGAGCTATCTGTGAGGATAGTGAATAGGAAAATTATTGAATCATAAGTATATAACTCCTCCTCGATCAATGTTTGTGGACTTAAACGCCCAGAAAATCCAATCTTATATACTTTTGAGGAGTTTTATGCTATAATGGGTTTGAATTGACTATCTTTTTACAAATATTACATCAAATGTTAGGAGAGGGAGATCACTCTTCACATAATAAGTCATCCACTAATCATGTACATGTGTAAGGAGGAGGATAAATCTCATTTAGAATCGTTAACTCAAGTCTGGATATTTTTTTTGAGAAATAATATCAAGCTAAAATGAGCGAGACAAAGAAGAGGATCATGTTTGAAGACATGCCCATTATGAGGGACTACAATTATGTGTTCCCTAAAGTATTTTTCAATCTTCATCCTATCCGAGAGGTTGAGTTATCAATTTAACTTATACATATATATCCACCCATTTAAAAGACACATTATAGGATAACCACCATTGAGTTAGAATAACTCAAGAAGAAGTTACAAGAGAATATAGAAAAGGGTTTTATTTGACTCAATGATACATTGTGGGGTACTTCAGTCCTCTTCATCAATAATAAGGATGGATCAATGATCCTCTACATTTATTATCCTGATCTCAACAAAATCACAATAAGGAAAAAGTATAACCTAACATATATATATGGCATGTTTGATCAACTGCATGGTGCTAAGTATTTCTCTAAGGTGGGCCTTTGGTTTGGATATCACTAATTAAAGGTGAATAAGGAAGATGATCCAAAGAATTCCCTTCAAATGAGTTATTTACACTTTTACTTCATCATGATTCTATTTAGACTTAATAATGATCCAACAATTTTCATGGAATCAATTAATAGAGTCATTAGAGATTACCTTGAAAAATTTATGTCAGTATTTATAGATGATATTATGATATAATCTTTGAGAAAGGAGGACCATGAGGAGAATTTTAATACTATACTAAGAACTTTGTGAAGGGATAACTATATGTAAATTGATGTAAATGAGAGTTTTAGATGTAAGAAGTGTCATTATTGGGGAATTTATAACTAGAAAAGTGATATACGTGGACCCTTATAAGACAAAGGCAAAAGAGAAGTGGCCTAGAACAACATATTTAATAGAGATCTGTAGTTTCCTTTTCTAGATAGGTATTATCGATGATTTGTGAGAAACTTTTCATGATTATAAAATCCACTAACCAAGTTGACTCATAAGGGAGTAATGTTTGTCTATACTAGTGAATGTGGAGACTTCTTCAAAGAGTTAAAAAAGAGGCTTACCACTCTACCAATACTTACACTACCCACATGTTGAGAACTATTCATGGTGTATAGAGATGTGTGAAAAAAGGTATTAGTATGTTTACTGACTAAAAATGATAAAGTAATAGCCTATGCTTCCATAAAGTTTAAAGTTCATGATAAAAAATATCCCACACATGATCTATAGTTGGCGATAGTGATCTTCATGTTAAAAATTTGGTGGCATTATCTCTGTGGGGAGAAGTGTGAGATATATGCTGATCAAAAGAGCCTAAAATATATATTCCCATAGAAGGAGATTAATATTTTCTATAATATATGGTTATATATCATCAAGGATTATGATTTATCAATATAATACTATCCTGGTAAATATAATAAACTAGAAGATGCTCTAAGTATAAAGGATATTGTAACTTTATCAATGATGCAAATTGATAAGTATGAAATATTATTAAACATATAATGGATGGAAATGGGAATCATAATAAAAGTAAAATCATCATTCCATTATCAAATAATTTCTTAACCATAACTTATAGAGAAGATAAGTTATTCTCAAAGAAATGATATGAAAATTTAGAAGAAGTTGGAATCTATCAGAAATAGAGAATCCTTAGAGTTCCAAATTGATGAAGACGGAGTCATGAGATTTGGGTCACAAATAGTTGTACCATTAAAACATCAGATAAAGAGGGATAATTTGAATGATGCAAATGTATTTACCTTCTCGATCAACCCAAGGACCAAAAATATGTATCAAGATCTCTCAGAGAAATATTGGTGGTAAAATATAAAGAAGGATATCACTGGATATACATCAAAGTGAATGGTATGTCAGCATGTGAAGAATAAAAGGAAAAAAGTCTAAGGGGATGATGAAAACATTACCTATACCTACATGAAAATGGTAAAACATCACCATGGATTTTTTCACAAGACTCATGAAGACATAAAGAATAAATAATTATATATGTGTTGTTGTAGATCATCTTACATAGATAAATCACTTTATTACAATTTTAGAGGACTTATCACACGATTAACTTCTCGTATATACAATAGAGAACTGGTGAGGTAACATAGAGTACCATTATCAATTTTATCCAATCGAGATCAAAGATTTAACTCCATGTGTAGGAAAAGTCTCTAACATTCTCTAAACACTAATATGAACATAAATATGGATTATCACCCTCAAACTGATTTCCAATCTAAGTGGACCATACAAACACTATAGGACTTATTGAGATCATTATCAATGTAATTTAAAGAAGGATTTTATCAACATATTCCATTTGTTGAGTTCCCATATTAAAATTGTTTCTTATCCAGCATTCAAATAGCCCCATATGAATCCATTTATGAGAATAGATGTAGAAAACATTCATGCTGGGATGAATTTGGTGAAAATAAATTTTTGTAACCTAAAATTCTTAAGGAAATGGAATAAAAGGTTACACCATTCAACAAAACATTAGGGATGCCCAATGTCTGTAGAAGATATTTGCAAAAAAATGTTTATGGGACTTGAAGTTGAAAAAAATGTATTCCTAATTATATCTCTATAGAAGAGATTCATGAGATTTAGAAGGAATGGAAAGGTAAGTCCTAGGTACATCAGTTCCTTTGACACTCTTGATCGGATAAGATTTATGGAATATAAATAAGCACTTCCCCAAACTATGTCTGAAGTGCCTGATGTATTCCATGTATCCCTGCTAAGGAAGTACATACAAGATTCCTCACATGTACTAAATTAATAGGTTTTAAATCTAAAAAATGATCTCTCTTATGAGGACCATTCAGTGAAGATCTTGGATCGTAGTGATAAATTTATATGCAAAAAAAAACTCACCAAGTAAAAGTACTATAGAGGAATAAAAAATATGAATAGGTGACATGGGAACCAAAGGAAGTGATGAAGGAGAAATACCCTCATCTGTTTTCAGTTTTTTATGTAAAACAAAATTTTGAGGGAGAAATTTCAAAGTGGGGGAATAATATAACAACAAAATATATATATTAGGTTTTGATGGTACAATTACATTTAAACACACAAAAAACTCTAACATAGGTCGGAAGGGTAGGAAACATCCCCCCAAGGGATAACCCACCCATCAAGCCTTATTCACTTAGTATATGGCCCGTAGGCTAAGTGGGCATGAAGCCCATTATATGGCACATAGCCTGAGTGGGAATGAAAGAACATTACATGGAACTAAAGGCCTAAATTTTTAACCCAAAAGACATGTAGTGAATAGAGCTAATACGGCACCTGGGATGCTACAACGCCTACTACAGTGCTTCCACTGCTACAGTTCCTACTACAGTGCCTGCAACCACTATAGTGTCGCCGGTCAATAGTTCCACCACTACTACAGTCACTACAACACTGCTACAGTACCTGAACCCAATGGGTTCAAAACCCCCATTTTTGCTGTAGTATTATGGGGTTCTTAACACTAATGAAAACTCCGACTATTATGTAACACCCTAATATTTTTTCTGAAATATTTCTCTTTAAATATTTTGTTTTCTTAGGTAGCTTGTGTTACACACAACACCGAGTTTAAAAAAACAATGGTATACTATTAAAATATTATTATTTTAACATGAATGTTATAACTTATACTTTTAATTATAAGGTACTAATAGGAATAACCATATTACAAAATATATTTATTAACAAGCAATAAACACATAATTTTTTAGTAAAGATATTCCTTTCTTCAAAAAATATTTTCATCAAAAAATGATTTTATTACATTCTATGTGAAAGTAAATATAATTTATTGCGACACTTAAATAAAATTTATTTTAAAAAATAAACTTCATTTTTTAATTTATAATTTTAATATTAACTTAGGATTAATTTTTGAGAAATTTTTAAAATGTTTGAAATTTCAATGAATAGTGGAAAATACTGATTAACCTTGAAAACTGTATTATATTTAAAAGAATTTAAAAATTAAAATACTATTTTTTATTAATTTTAAAATATAATTACTCTCTTTTTATTATAAAAATTCTAATATTGGTCTTTGAAAATAATTTTATACATGAATTTAATATAAAAACATTTTATACTTAAAAAGGGAATTTTCCAAAAAAATATTTTTCATTGCGATTTGCTGATAAAATATTAAATTAAATTCTTCCAATTATGTATTTTGAATTTTGAAAAATATATTCCATATTTTGAATCAAGACACATAAATTTATTAAATATACACTTTTTATTTTTGGTCAATATGAATAGTAACCACAATAAATTTTATTACCGTGATTAAGGGTAAATCATGTAATCAAGGGTAAACATAATATTATAAGGGTTATAAAATGACACTAACATTTTCCAAAATTCTATTTGATGAGTAATTAATTAATATAACCATTCAAATGTCTAACTTTGGATATTTTTTATTCACTTGGTTGACATTAAGTCCCTTTTAGATTTTTATTAAAAGAGAAGTCAAACTTATCATGCTATTGTTTTTAATAAGTAAAATATTTTCAATAAATGATTATCTAGAGGGGATACTTGCACATAAATCATATTTTAAAATCTAAAAAATTTAGATTAATCATGGTAATTTATTTTTAATTTTTAAGGAATAAATAATTACCTTAAATGATTACATAACAATGATGCATTAATTATTAAATAAGTAGAAGAATACAGTAATTTATATTAAAAATAAGAAAATATAAATATTTTTAGATGTTTAATGTAATACATGAATTATCTATATTAAAAATACATGTATATTATATAATAAAATATTTAATTCGAATTTGACTTATTTTTTTATGTCTTTATAGTCAAATTAATTAATAGTATCAAATTTGAAAATATGAATATAATAGTTTATTACATTATTTAAAATACTAAAATATTATATAATCAAAAGGGGATTATATATGTTCCAAAAATTCATCCCATATACATTTATGATCCATTTGAAATTATTTGGATGTTGAATAGTGTTTTTATATTTTAATATTTCAAGAAATTCCAAAAACACCCCTCTCATCCCCTTATAAATACCACCCATCACATCCCTTCTCCTCATACCTTCCAAGATTTTAAGCTTTAAAAATATATCCCAAAAACTCTCCTCCCCACTCTACCCATTTTTAATTTCTTCTGGTCACACAAAAAGAGCAATTCCAAGTTCCTCAATGGATACTTCAAGGAGGTGATATTCAAGAGGCAACTTTCTTAAACCACCTCTCTTATTTTCGTTTCTTATTATACTATCTTCTCACATCATTCATTCGTGAAATAATAATAAATATAGTATCATGTATATAATTTAATATTTATAATGGTATATTTTATATCCAACCCTTTTTCTCATATCCTCTTATTCAAAGAAAGGAAACCATTTTCCAAATTATAGCGATTAACCGTCTCAATGGATAATGAGTATTCGCTTTCCATTACTACCATCAAGACTGGTCATAACACTATTGTTATGGTGAAATCATATTTCATTAAGTATATTATGACTTATTTCATGTTCTATATATAATATATAGACATAATATTAAATTAAATGATACTAATGCACGATGGTCAGAAAAACCTCCAAAATAAACTAAATATATATCATTAAAATTTTATCAAATTAATCGTGATCATGTTAGAAAAAATGATACATGGGACCATTTCAAAGTATGTATGTGTATCAATAACATTTCATATCAATTATATAATATTATTCCTATTCAAAAATAACTACCATAATTATACATAAGTGAACCATCCATGAAACCATGAAACAAACACTCCCGAAATGATGAAATAGAACCTTATAACTCATCCAAATAGCCATAGATGAACATAAAAAGCATAATATATAAATTAAATGTGGAATTATTTTTTAATTAAGAAATTAATGAATCTAATTTGATTATCCAGGTCATTAAGTTCAAGTAAAAAACGCATTCATACATAAGGCGATGGATCTCTCCGAACATCCATATTTCATTTGGTTTACACTTTATACCTATCTACCTCAATTTATCTCTTAAATATTCTTATATAATTATCTTATATAATATTTATATATACCACACATTTTCATGTATCTCAATTAATCTTTATTTTATGGGGAATTAAATGTTTTAAAATGTTTCATTCTCAATTCCTCTTGATAAGAAAACCCGATTAAAGAGAACTTCTCTGTTTCTTACCCATTTTTATGTACACACCATAAAATTCTTTAAGCCTCCAATATTTTTATAAAATTAATCAATTTATCATAAAAAAATATTTTATCTCATTTATTGTATTCTGAAAATAATAATGCCTTTATCCTCTATAAATACGCTTTATACTTTTCACTAAAACTGAACTTAAGTAACACATTTCTAATGTTGTCTAACCAGTATTTTTAATGTTTTCAATTAATTTGGACATTTTTATTCTTGATTTATTATAATTATTTATTTATTAATGACCAGTAATGATACAGATCTATTATTTCATGGATACCATTGTTATACTCCCTTTGGTTATGCCTTATGACAAGATTACGATACCCATTTCTTTCCATGGGTAACCCTTATGTTTATTCCTTATGTTTGATTATTTATGTGTCACACATATGCATGAACATGTTATTATGGGTGCATCCAAATAGAACTCCAATGCATTTTGTAATGTTTTAGGCTCACGATATGTTATGAATAGAATTTGGGAGAAAAACTAATCTATTATGGGAATCGTTCCACCATGTGACATAGTCTTGGTAGTTATCCTTGACTCATGTTTATGTCATGTTATATGTTACTTCAAATTTCCTATGTTACTAAGATAACATGATTACATGTTCTATATGTTAATCTAACATATGTTTATTCATGATCCTTGAATTTTGTACTATTATGTTATGCATTATAACTTATGTGCTCTAATTCAATCCCATGCTTAATCCCTTACCGGTCTTTTTATCTCATCCCTTTTGTCTATGTATTCACTAGGTTACCCTATATAGTTGATGGAGCTAAAAAGAATTTATGAGCTCATTATGAATATTAATTAAAATATGTTTTATTTAAGTATATTTTTTTTCTTATTTTTGTACCTAATATTCACAAGAATCAAGACCTTTTGATCCTTTATTTTAATTCGGTGGACAATTATGCTTAAAATCATGTAATAATATGTCAAAAAGGAAGGGTCACTATATATATGGGATATCCATTATAAGGTATGTGTCAGATTTTCTTTTTGAACTATCCCATTGAGGAGGAGGATGAATAATATATGTATGGTGAAGTTACTACTAGAATTTTGAAAAGTAGGTATTTTTCTAATAGTATGGTGTTAAAGTAGGTAGAGCCAGTCCTAGAGGACCTGGAATGTGTTTGGTAATTTTGTGAAATATTTTTTTATCTTGTCCCTATTTATGTTCATGACATGCACTTGTAAATTTTATTTAGTGATGTTATTGGCCATTGGTGGTGTCTTACTGAGTCTTGTACTCCCACCTTACTCGGTAATTTTAGTGCACTAGTATAATTCATGATCAAATACCCAATGAATGGAAAAGGCCCCATTATGGATGGTTAAGTTTGTAGAGTTGGATGATATAGTCATATTTTAATTGAGTTTGGGTGAAACATCTATTTCTACGTTTATTTACTTTATTTACATATTCCCAAATATTTTTTTATTTATTGTAAAAATATGTATGTAATTTTTAGTTTCCTCATGTGTAACTCTAGTTATTTACTAATCGTATTACTTTTTATTTATTCTGTGCACTCTCATTGAGGGTATAATCTCTCCATAGTTCCAATCAAGACCCTTGTAGCTAGTCTACACCCTCTGACTTATGGGGAGGCACGCCCAAGGTTAGTTGGAATTCTATCTCAACCTCTTGGTTCAGGTTGGGATGTTACAAAATAGTATTGGAGTATTAGGATTCACTAACTTGTATATTCTCTTTGTCTTGATTTGGGAAAGGATAGGCATGTGATAGGATGGTTGGGATGTGTAGAAGGGAATTATGTCAGTTTTTTGATCAGTGTTATATAGTAGTCCTCTGAGATTCTATAAAATGGGAATTTATTTTTTTGTAGTTTGTTTTTATCATCAATTAAATTCACCTTGGGTGAAGCACATGATGATTATATGAATATTTATGGGGTTTGGTGTGCTTTAATGTATCATTTTTGGAATAAAGGATCAAATGTCATATATAATTTTTTTCATTCATTAGATAGATCCCAAATAATTAAATTTCTATTGAAATTATGATATATTCTTTGGTGTGTTATTTTTATCATTTTTTGTTTGATCATATTTTAGTATATGCTTGAGTGTATATATGTGGGTGTGAATAACATTAAGATGTTGGTAATATGAACATAAGCCTTGAACATGTGCTAAGTGTTTTGTGTATTTATTTCAATGATATCAAATAGAATTAGAATTCATTGATTGTAAATACCTAAAGTGGAATTAAAAAAGTTTTAATTAAAAATGTGTTACAAAAAAATGTTTTAATTTTAATATGTAAAATTATATGGTATAAAGTATTGGTTCTATGATCTGAAGAACTTCGCAAGGGAAAAAATAATTATGGTGGGTATAATTGTAACATCCTCATTTTTTAATTATAATGAAACCCATGTTTGTTAATAAATTTCAAGTATTTTTGGCCTGAAAAATTAATTTTTCAATCATTTTATTTTTTATGGATTTAAAAAAATTGTAAAATCAATATCAAAACTTTGGAATATTATATGGAATATTTATGAAGTTAGAAAATGAGTTAGAATAGAATTTTAGAGTTCATAGAGCCTCGATATTGATATAATAAAAATATTATATACATTATATTACAAGTACTTGATTCTTTCTGAAAATATTACATAACTTTCAAACCGGGTCTCTAATGAGATATCTGAGATGATGGTTAGGTTTGGGATGTGGGGTTTACTATATGTGTGACATAAAATTTTTGAGTGTCACACTTTAGATCAAATAGAATGTAATTAAATATTATTTAATGTATTTTATTATAATTTTTTTGAAAATAATGCAATATCTTCTTAATGGTGTCTTGGATAAAAAATTTGAGACAAATATTAGGTCTGAAATACATGTTTTACCATAGATATGACATAACATTTCTACTCATTTGGTGTTTAGTTACATTATAGATAAGGGTAATAATAATTCGTATACAAATATTTTTTGGACAACTAGAAATAATGATAATAATTTTATTATTACTATTATCATTATTATTTTTGTCTAAGTAAAAAATGAAAATATAAATTCTCAATTAATAAATTGTTTTGTGTTGTAAATAACGAGTGACAAAATTAATTAATGTGATATTATTAATTGTTCCAATTAAATGAAAATGTGTGGTTAATATTGATTTATTAACTATTATGAGTATTTAATGGTTATTGTTTTTAAAATGTTAATAGTGGCAATAATGTGAGATATTTAATAATAAAAATATAATATTGCATTTGATAATATTATTATTAATTTTTAAAAATAATATTGTTGTATATATATAATATGTATATATGTATATATAAATGTGTGAGTGTATATATGTATATATAAATGTCAATATATATTTAACATGTATATATATATGTGTGTGTGTGTGTGTTAAATATATATGTAAATATATATACATGTGTGGAAGTATAAATAGATATACTAATGTGCAAATTTATAAATAGATATACATATGCGGAAGTATATATATATATATCTCTGTGTGTGTGTGTGCGAGTGTAAATAATATATATGTATATGGGTGTATATATAAATATGTGGGTGCATGTATATATAAATAATGATTATATATATATAAATGATTTTTAATATATATTAATATTTGAGTAAATATATTTAAAAAGAGTATTTAAATAGAAAAAACACATGATGTTTATTTTTATGGCATGAAACACATAAATTAATAAGGGGAAAATAAAATTAACTGTTTAATAAATGAGTTATAAATTTAATAAAAGATTGATAAAAAATTTATAAAAGGTAAAAGGGGTGGGGTTGAGTTTCATAGTGCATGAGTTGATAATCACCCATATCATGTCTCTCTATCTTCCCCACTATCATTTATAATTTTTTATTTTTATAATTGTTTTTTTTCAAACACATATATCCTCAAAATCTTTTCCAATATTGATTGAATTGATGCACCATGGATGTTTTTAGATTTATCTCAATATGAAGAATTTTAATCCAAATTATGTTTCCCAAGGTAGTGAGGATTTTCTGGTTCAATTAAACTCTAACATTGACCCTTGTCGTCAATAGTCATTTCACATAAGGTAGTAATTATTTAACATTAGTGCATGATTTATATGGGTTATTGGAATTGTTTTTGTTGTGTGTTTGTAGACCAGTGTGAAACATACATGTAGGAAGTCCTTAAATTAGTTTCATAATTTATACATGTTATTTGAATGACTATTTGTCATGAATTTGTTTATTATGAGACCTATGTTTGATTCTAGATCATAAGATGTGGGTGTGTATAACCTCGACTTATTTTTATTTTGTTTGAATATGGTTTGTTCAGATGATTATACTGGTTGTTTAGCATGATATTGATATGGTACATTGTATACATGTTTTCATGTACTATTTTTTCTTTGTAGTTATACAAGCAATTCCTTATGAACCATCCCCTTCTAAGAGTGATCTATGAGATATTGATCACCACTAACATGGGATATCCTTTTTAAGGGATGTGTGAAACATGTTTTAAGAACTATCCCATTGAGGTGGGGGATGTGTCAGATATGGTGGGTGACATTCATACTGGAATTGTTCCAAATCGTTTATTTTTTTCCTGGTATGGTGCCGAAGCAGGTAGAGTCGGTCACTAAGGACCCAATATGTGTTTGACACTTGTTCTATTTTTATATCTATTATTTATTTATGTTCATGACATACAGTTATATATTTTATGCACTGATGTTAAGCTCTATTGGTGGTGTCTTATTGAGCCTTTTACTCACACCCTACTTGAGCATTTAATGTGGTTGTAGACTTAATGTCCCAAAAAGTGGAAAAGAGAAAACACCTATGGTGGAGATTTGAGTATTTGGAGTAAAAGGATGTGGTCATTATTGGACATAGTTTAGGTAGAACATATGATGCTGCCTTTATTTAGTAGATTTACCTGTACTCAAGAGTTTTTTTGTTTATTTATTGTAAAACTTGTAAGTCATATTTAGTTTCTTCATGTGTTACTATGATTATTTATTTATTATTATTTGTTTTATTTTTTATGCACTCTAATGGAAGGTATAGTCTCCTAAGAGTTCCACTAAAAACCCTCACTATTAGTCGGCACCCTCTAGAATATGGGAAAGTGTGCCTGAGGTTATGTGGAATTATGTCTCAAACCTGGTTGTTTGGGTTTGGATGTTACATAGACCTTAGCGTATCAATCTAGGAAAATACCTGTAATAAATAAACTTAAACTTATATTTATTTACTTCAACTTCCCTAAACCTTACTAATTTGGTAAGAAAAAAGTAAATATTTAATTATATTGGTTAAGTATCAACATTTATTGCTTTACAGTTAGTGAACATGGATCTTTTTGGTCCTACTTAAACTAAAATTATTAGAGGAAAATTCTACTTGTATGTCCTTGTTGATAATTATACAAGATACACTTATACTTATTTTCAATCATTTTAATTGGAATAATATCATATTTTTAAAATATTTTTCACTCATTTTTATAACTTAAAAAACCTTTTTTGAGTCACTATCTAGAGTGATCAATGTAGGGGGTTTTTAAACTCTTGTTTTGAAACTTTTTTTAGTGAAAATGGAATAACACATAATTTTTCATCAAAAATAACTCCATAGTAGAATAATGTAGTAGAATTAAGTAATATAAACTTTAAAAAATTTACTAGAAAATTATATATAAATACTTAGTAGCTAATATTTTTTGGGAAGAAACCATAAGTACAACATGCTACACTAAAAATCTTGTTTTATTTTATTTTGTGTGTCTAAAAAACCAATTTTGATTTGTGTAATGGAAGGAAAGCTATACCTATTTACTTCAATGTTTTTTAAAGAAAAGTGTTCATTTTGAATAGTAAATAAAATCTTAATAAATTGGATCCAAAATCCAATAAAGGCATATTTTTTATCTATTACACTACTATTAAATTATACAAAGTTTTCAATAAATGTAATCAAATTATTTAGGAAATGATACATGTAAATTTTAATAAAACCATCCGTATTGATACATAAAATTTCTATAAGTTAAAGATTAGATTGTTATTTTAAAACCCACTCTATTTTATTACCAGAGGTTTAATCCAATAAATTAGAGATTAACATCCCAAAAACGAGATTAATAGAAGCATAAATTTTGGAAGTTAGTCTAACATAAATTAATTAATTGATAGATAAAGGTCAAATTTCTTTTATTACCTAGTAATTATATAGTCTTAATAAATAATACCACTGAAAAAATAATTGGTGTTGTAATCCAACCAATTAAAACCATAAATTCCTTATGAAATTAATATGAGTATATTTCATTCTTATCTCAAATTGAACCTAAAATGTCCGATTAAGCCTTGGGTGATGGAAGATGGATAATTTCAATGAAATAAGAGCTTAGTAAATTCAAATAAAGTAAGTTTGGACCTTGTTTGAGCATCCATAATATTTTTTGATTATAAATGTAAAATTGGTCTCTCAGAATAAATGTGATGTAAATGATATTATTGTAAAAAATAAGTAAAGACTAATTAATAAAGGTTATCATTAAGAATAAGGAATGTATTATGGATATTTTTTTTACAATATCTAGGATCAAGTACATTTATATATTTCTTTCCTTTCCATATCATCTTAAATTTACTCTATATCAATCAAATGTATAGAACAACCCCTAGTTTTGAAAATATAAATGTTAAAAAATATGTTTTCAAACATACAAAATCTCTTTACAAAATTAAATAGGATCTGAGAGTCTGGTACGATCATTTCTCTTAATTTAAAATTCAAAAAAACTTTATTAATGTAATGTATGATCCCACTATTTTTATCAATACATTCTTCAATGAAACAATATTCTTTTAAATTTATGTAGATGGAATTCTATTTGACTCAACTCAAAAAACCCTTACATATTGTTTCTTAAAACTTATAAAAAGTGATTCTGAGATGATCATGATGGGAAAACTTAATTTATTTCTTATATTCCAAAATACTCAAAAATTAAAAGGGAAAAAATTAGCTCAATATAATAATATAATATATTTTCTTAAATGTTGTAGTGTTGACAATAATTACAAGTATTATCACTTTTATATATACCACATGTAAACTTGATCATGATGATTCCAAGAAATTGGTTGATCAAAATTTATTCAGATAGATGATCAGTAGCTTACTCTAATTATTAGCTAGGCAACCAATTATTATGAAATTTTTATGATTTTGTGTGAGATTCCAACAAAATTTAAAGTAATACCATCTTAAGGTAGTCAATTAGATCTTATTCTACCATAAAAGAACTCTAGATTTGGGTTTATTTTATGTTTATAGAAATAAATTTACTCTTTAGAGTTATTTCGATACTAAATTTGGTAGAATTAATTTGGATAAGAAGATAAATTCTATAAGTTTTCATTTATTAGAAGATTCATTGGTTTTATGGTCTAACAAGAAACAACAATCAGTTTTACTTTCAACTGCTAAATATGAATATATGATGGCTAGAAATTTTTTCACTCAGTTGTTATGGTTTCAATTCACACTCACATATTTAAGTTTTCTTTTTTACTCCAAGTCTGATAATTTTTTATAACACAAGCATTTTTTTCAGAAACCCGACACACCACTCACATGTGATGTATATAAATATAAGACACCGCTTACCTCAGGACCACAAAAATATATTATTCTCAAGTTTATGAAAATTGAATATTATCTTGATTAAATTTTCAATAAATCAATAAATTTGAATATGTTTGAATATATTAAACAAAATTTAGGTATGGACAATGATAAGTGAACATAATTTATACTTCTAATTTTCACTATCTCTTTAAAGTGAAAAAAATCCTTGAGAAATGGGGAGGGAATTTTATTTTACAATTATACTAATAGTTTTATTTATGTACTTTACATCATCTTAAATTTAATTAAGAAAAATTTATAAAATTTAATCAGAATTTTTTTATAAATATACCTAATGTTATTTTATCTTTTAAATGTGTTTAATAAAAATTAACTCCCATAAGGTATAATTTTCTTCACGATGTGATTATTACATAATATTTTTATGATATGATGTTAACCTGAATGGTTTGAAGGCCATCTTTTTATTGATTTTGGATAATCTCTCTTTGAAGGGATGAAGGGGAACCCTAACAAGGCCCACAGGCTTAGAGATTACACGACCCGTAGTTCTTAAAGGAAATATCTAGACAATAGTTACATGAAACTGTTCTTCCCCTTACTTCAACAACATGATGTCACTTCTCCACCTTTTCATAGTTGTTCAACTAGGCTTCATGTGAATGCACAGTCTAGTCCCAATGGCAATGTCATACCCTATATTTCTTCCAAATCTATTAGCTTATAATCTGGTGAATGCGCCTAATCTGAATCCTCTTTTGGAGTTTTCTACTTGTAGAGTTTTTCTAGTCGATTAAGCACAATTCCAGGTTGCTCGAAATCCTTGAGGTGACCCAAAGGCCTTTAAGTGGTTTTGAGGCCTTGAGGTGGCCCAAAATCCTTCTTGGCCCGAATTCCTTGGGCATCCTGAAGGCCTTGGAGGACCTGAAAACCAAACCGGTGTTCTGAAAGGGGTAGAATTTAGTAATGTTTATTAATAGGTTTTCCTTGTTTTATAAGTTAGTAATTTTTAGTTCATTTATATTTAGAGAAGATTTTCTATTTCAAAAATGGTGATAGGAGATAGAGAGTCATCCTACAACCAATAATTTTTCCCTAAATAATTTTTTTATTTCACAAAAGAGAGATATGTGATTGAGTCGAGGGTAAAATTAATTAAAGAATAGTTATTAAAAGGAAAATATTTTTTTATAAAATAGGGTATTTTATTTTGAATGTTATTACAATTATTTTTATACTAAACTTTTATGATTTATAAAAGGATTAATTTTATTTTTCCCAAGAATTATATTCAATAGGTGTTCAATCATATAGTTCACAGTATATGGAGCTTTCTTTTTTTATTTTTATGAAATTTTCCTTTATCTAATTTTTTTTCAATATTTTTGTGATTTTTAAAAATAGGGAGATTGTTGAGTCAATGAAAATTATTGTTCTTGGTTTTGAAAAATTACAATACACATCATTAATGTTTTGATTGTACTTTGTGCTGGATGTATAGGTTTTGATTGTATACAATATTATTAACTCGATAGTATGTTATAATGAAATTAAATAATCTATACATCTATAAAAATATAAAATTATAATTATAATGGCATGAATATATGAACACATTAGACGACATGGGTTAAATCTACATCAATTGGGTGATGGAAGGCTGTATTTTATGTAGTTGAAACTGAACCTAAATAACTATAAATATGAACATTAGAGTTTTTTAGAGTGGATTTATATAAATTGAACCTGATGCTTCATAGAATAAGGGAGATAAAAAGAGGATGGTCATGGAACTTCTATGAGATCATGAAATCATGTTAATTTCAAATTTTTTTCCTAGGGTACTTTTATCGATGTTTTTCTTTTAGATATTTTAGTTAAATAGCTATTCTTGGTGAGGATTTTATTATATATATATATATATATGAATTTTTCAATATATTTATTATTTGTTCGATCCTTCATTACTGAAGAGCTTATGAGGATAGAAGATGGATTATTTGATTAGTGTTATTGAAAGATTTTAGGGATAGGAAGACAACCATTATGATAGGGTTAGAATCAATAAAGATTTGGGTTCTTGAGCTTGCCTATGTTCAGTCACTATGATGAACTGATTTAGGGGATAAAAATACATATTCCATCCAATGGGTTTTATAACCAAAGATATTCTGGGCTTAGAATGGGGATACCCAAGATCAGGTTTACATATCCGCTTACTGCTTTGGATAAAAGTAAAGGATTCCTATGAATCAGAAGTAGGTTGATAATTATTATAATTCAGGTGTTTCAAGATTTTAATTTTTAACTCATAGTTTTTGTAATTTATAGTCTTTTATTTTTAATATTCTCTATTCTTATAGATTTTATCGAATAATATTTTTACTTTTGATAGATTTATCTTTCCATTGCTTCTATTATTTCACCATAATAGTTGAAAATAAATTATATTATCTATTCAACTAAATTAATTGAGTGGGAGAAAATTTCATAGTCATCATTGGGATATGATTAAACCCCCTCTTGTAGTTCTATATGACTCATTTTCATGGAGAAAACTGACATCATGATAATTCATACCCATATATGAGAGGGTGTAAGAGTGGGATTTCATAATTTTTCTTTAATGATGGGTATGATGCATGAATGTGTAGAATCTAGGGTATTTGAATAGGCTTTATCAATGGAGGTATGGTGGGAGGTTGATCATAACGTATTAATTATTGAGTTAAAGATTGAGATGATTATGAGAAGGAATATGATGACCATGGAAATAAAGTGACTTCACACTATAAGAAAATTGCAATTTCGTGGTGGTTTTTTTTGGATATGGAGGTGGTTTAAACTGCTGCCATATGATTCTACAGAGGTTTCTAAAAACCGCCGCTAAATTGTGTGTTAGGAAACTATTTTCAGTGGTTAAAGCATTTTAGCAGCGGTTTATGGGAATTGTCATAGTTGGAACATTTTCGCGGTAGTTTTCCAGGCAGGGGGATTACTTTTTTAGTGACAATTTTAACCACTTCTAAAAAAAGTAATCACCTGTAGGAAAAAAACGATGCGAAAAAAGCACGGAAGATGGGCCACTTTAGTAGTGGTTAAAACCACCGCTAAATTTAAGACCGTATCGGTGGTTAAAACCGCCGCTAATAGAAAAATATCGACATTTAGCGGTGGTTAAAACCGCCTCTAAATGTACCTCTTACAGTTAGTAGTGGTTAAAACCTCTACTATAGAGTAGATTTAGAAAAAAAAGAACCATTTTTTTGGATACCCTGTACTAGTTCCCTGAAAAAAAACCATTCTAAGAATACCAAAACACCAACAGAATACATACTACAGTCAATATGAAAAGAGATGCTTAACTAAGCACAACCAAATGCATCGTTCAGTGAGTAAAGAAATACAGATAAACATATCACATGGAATAATCCTAGTATCCAATAAAATGTAGTGGTGAATTTATGTATTTAAAATTGACCATTGTAGACTCATATGTACTAGTTGATTCTTCATTGTATGTTCACATGTTATGTGAAACTTATATGGTCACCCATTGGGTGATCTAGGTGAAATGGGACAATATGATTTTTTTCAAATGTTGTTACTTCTACATATCTTCTATAATTAGTCAAGAATGTAATATACCTTTATATATGATTATTTGATAGAACGCAAGGCATCCCTTAGGTGTTTGGTCCACTTATAGTTGGAATTTCTAAAGATGGAAATTTCTTAGATTAACATGTCACCATCTAAGTGACTCCATTGAGATTATATATGGGTTTACCATGTTTTAATGAATTAAATGAGTTAAATGTAACTGATAATGTGAAATGGATAATTAATTATGGGTTTCCTTTCTTAAAATAAATCAATTAGTTTGAAATGGAATAACCCCAAGTAATTGTAATGTCATGCTCTTGATTTATGCTTTATAAAATGATTCATACGAATTGTAATATTTTAAATAGGAATTGAACATGGATAAAGACATGAATAAGAGGTTATTACTTATCTATTATGACACATATGATTATGCCTTTATTATGTATATAGTGTAGATAGAAGAGATGGAATTGAGGTAATTACCCTAGCTAGTTATATTTAATATATGCCTTTATAAGGTTGTGGTATGATGGTTTGAGATTGTTGAGAAAGGAGATATTACAATTCCTTACATCAGTTGTTGAGCATGGTGTATTACAAAAATGTTACTATATATGTATTGTGATTTACTCACCACATTCCATGAGTAGAATTTTGACCTGATGGCGCACTCAAAATACCATGTGTTGTTTCATGGCGTCTCTCACTCTATTGGGATATAGGGCATGTACCCAATTACATGAGCACATTGGATCGTTAGACTGGTTAGGGATGTCTGAGTTATGCCATGGTATATTCATCATCATTATTATAAGTATATGGCTTCATAAATCTTCAAATACCTTGGCAATATAGGTGGATGAAATATATATTAACTATATATATTACTACTATATATATAGTAACTATTTATATTTCTATTATATCTATGTGTTGATAAATTTAAACCCTCCTATAGTCCTTTAGGAACATGATTGGGTGGTTATTTATTTATTCCTTAGTTACTCAAAAGATGTGGGGTGTAGTATATTGGTGGTAGACCCTTTATCATGGGAATAATGATGTGGTAATATTTTCTTGGGATTGATTTATGTAGGTTCTCCATGTGGAATTATTATAAATGAAACATAATATAAAAATTAGGTAAAATCATCTATCACTTAGGTTATTCCATGTGGAATTATTATACTTGACACTAAAGATAGAAAAAAATGTAAAATCATCTCGCCCATGGATAAGGGTTCCTAATTTTTTAAGAGTGATGGATCAGCTTCAAGTATCATATTTGTTTCACTCTTGTTATTTATTTGGAAAAGGATTCTTTAGTGTGGTTTCCATAGAAATAATGGAATATGGCTCCTAAAATATTGTAACTCCCATTATGCATCCTAGTTATTTTGACTTGCGAAATATAATAGAATTGATCAGGAACATTCCTTCAAAGGGAAGAGTGTCTCATAAAGGGGGTTAATATATTATATCAAGGAATATGGGTGCTTATAATAAATTATTTGCGATAGGGTAGTTGATGTTATGAATGGTAAGTAACTTATCATGTAGTCTATTTAACATTTTTCTAGGGTAGGGTGTTCTAGAAAATCTACTAGGAGTTTACCATCAACATGTCATTCCTACTGAGATAATGGACATTGTTATTCACACTGCCTGACTGTTCTTGGAGGCCACTTTGGAAATTATGGGAAAACCCCATTTCAGACAATGTATCAAAATTTACACAAATCTCGTATCAGTATCTATGGATTCCAACTATTTTTTGAAATTTTTGATACTAGGATTATTCCACACTAAAGGGTGATCTATCTTAAACATGTTAGTGGGACACACATTCTCATCCCTAGGGATTGATACAAGATCATAACTAATAATTACTTCTTAGAAATGAAAATGTAGTGGTAAATGCATTGGGCTAGAAAATATAGGATAAGTTATTATAAAGAAAAAATGAATTTAGGAAAAATGAATCATAAAAAATGAATCATAAAAATAAATAGTCGATATATATGGTGCATACCACACTCAAGAAATCAAGACATAAAAGGAAACATCAGAAATCAATAAAATACATAAAAGGAAACATGAGAAATCAAGAAAATGTTAGGTCATGAAAATGTTTGGAGGCAACTATGTGCCACACATGATATATATACCAACCTAATGTTACAATACTTTTCCACATATAAATAATACTACTAATAACTTTCTGATGATGAATAGATATTGTCACCCTCTCCACATCCATCTCCACTTCCTACTACCACCTGTAAGAACATTATATTGAAAATTAAATAGTGTTTCATATTTTTATTTAAAATTCAAACCAATAAAATTTTGAAAACTAAATGATTTTGAATTTTTGTGATTTAACTACCCACCACAAGTTGATGGAATACCACCTGGGGGATATCTGCTCATATTTTGATGTATATCAGTCAACACTTTCTGCAAATCGGATATCTGATCCCCCTGGTCTTGAACTATGTTTCATAGAGAAACAATCTCTCTATGAGAATATCCAGGTATGGATTGACTATAATCAGGAGTATATACAGATGCAATCCCCGATGGACTTCTAAAGACCTCAGATAGTACGGGTCCCAAACCCATCCCACGCACTCTACCAGGATGCTCCTTCCCAAGGACTTTAGCAACCGGGTCATCCTGGGCGACTGTGGAGGACTTCCCAGGATTGGCATCCCATATTTCATTAATATTTACCTATAAATCAAATATAAATATATATTAACATATATAAAACTGATAATAAGTTATTATAATGAAAAAATGAGTTCATACCCCAACTTATTTGGAATGCTCATTAACAAAACTTCCATCATATTTTTTGTGAACATCCAACCACAATTCAGTTCAGGATGCTTCATGACCTAAACTCTGTGACTGCATTAAATTATGATAAATAAATAGTTTAATATATTAAACAGATAATATTTTCTTATAAATATTTAAACTAATGAAAATATTACCAGAGTCAATCGGCTTCTATAAAATCTTTTTGACCCCACAGTGTGAGGGATGACTTTCTTAGCCCAACTTGATGCATTCTTTCTTGAGAGATCCTGAAATAAATAAAATTAAATTTAATTGTAATGTATTCAATTTAATCTCTTCTTAATATACATGTATAAATGTAAAATAAGGTTAATATAATAATATATATTTAAATACCATCTGCTTCTCATCACGATGTCTGTCAACAAAAACTTTCCACTGTTCTTTGGGTGCCCCATTGGGTAGCTTCTCAAACATTTGTTTGATGGTCAAAGAAGTATCGTTGACATATCTCCACAATCTCCATTTTAAGTCTTTCCATTTCTTACAAAAAAAATTCAATGTCCAGTTTCGTGCTATCACATCAGCAACTATAAAGTGGAAAAACATCTATATACAGAAATTCATTTTGAACATATTAATAACGTGACATTAAATTACACCATAATGTATTAAAATTACCTTTATTTTGGAATAGAAAACATTATTTTTCCAACTTGGAGGAATATGTCTCCAATCATCATAATAAATAGGAAGGGAAATGGGATCCGCTGCCTGTTGGCCTAGATTTTGGCCAAGTAACCCCGCATCTTCATCCATAGGGACCCCATATGAATAAAATGGGACAACTATCTTCTCTCCATTCATATTATACACATATTCAATTTTAATATTTTTCTCCACAGTTGATTTTTTTTCATATTTAATGAACAAACAATTAGTATACAAAAATTTCAATAAATTTATTTATATTAAAATTTGTACCTATAACAGTGACCCTCTAGTATGACCATGATGAACTAGAAGTGGTGCGCTGCCACCTTGCTGCTGTGACTGCTGAAGAGGGAGTCGATAAATCAGCTTCTAAAGGGACACTCACAGAGGGTGTGAGAGATGGTTTAGGGGGGTAGGCAGCTGGTGTCTTAGATGATGTAGGGAGGGAAAAAGATGGATCATCATCTGTCGCAGTAGTGGATAAAACAATGTTTCGCTTCCTCCTTGGTATTCTTATCATTTAATCAAATAAAATTATGTTCAGAACATATATTTCAAAAAAAAATATGGAGAAAAAAAATTTAAAAATGATAATAGATGCCTAGTACTAACAAATAAAATATACATAACAATGATAATTAATGACTGTATATATGAAATAAGTGGTTGCTGAATGAATAAATATCTATACATACAATCATTTTTCCCTTCAATCATGTCAGTTTCCTACTCCATTACTTCATTCAATTCATTCATCCTTTCTAGAATAATATTTTCAATATCACGATGGACAAAAAATTATGCTTCTTGTTGTTGATGAGATTCAATTTTAGAGGTCAAATCTTCCACTTCATCACCCATATCATATAAATCTATTTGTATTACATGAGAAACTACACTCCACCCTTCATCCACAACATCATTCAAATAATATATCATTTTTTTGTGATGATAAGGTATATAGTTCATGCAGTTCAAGATCACCAACATCCATCAAGCGAGGGAATTTCATAGAAGTAAATTTCAAGGAATCTCTTTTAACACCTCTGATAATATCAACCCAATTTAATTTGAATAAAACAACTGAAAAATTCCCATGGTAGTTTAATTCAATAATATAATTTAGCTTTCGATTGTATCCCACTTCATCAAATGTAAATATACCACTATTCTAAGTTTTCAAACCCCATTCTCGATCACCTGTACGAAATCTAAAGTCATTCACGTTGTAAGTGTCGAACTTTCTAACTTATTTTTGAGGAAATTGAGCAAGAAACTTCAAATATTCTAACAACTCTACTTGAGTATCAGTATTCATGATCTAAAAAAAATAAATATACTTTATTTTATTTACAAAATATATGTGTCGAACTAATATTCATATTAATTTCAATATTTATGAACTTACACATCATGCAAACCATTCTACAAGATCTTTATTAAAATATTTCATTATATATTTCTCATTTTGTGTTCAGCCTCTCATTCATCTTTTTGTTTGTATCCCAGACTCTTAAATAAATGGATCTGCAATTTCACTATTCAACATCGCATATCTATGTGCCTGTAATAATTCCAATTCTTCCAGTGTCACATTTGAGGTCCTCCCAACTTATCAGCCAATAGAAGGAAATATTTTTGATTTCTGATGTATTTGAGATTGAGTTGATGTATCTTCAACACATACAAATCAATTAAATCTAGTCTTAATATCATCCAAGTATCTAGAACAAAAAGTAAGACCGTTCTCAGCCAAATAGCCTTCAACAATAGAGCCTTCTGGTTGAGAATTATTTCTCACGTAAGATTTCAAATTCCCAAGATATCTATGAAATAAAATAAACATAATTATGCATTTAATTATGTGCCAAAAATTGTTTACTTAACTTAAAAACTTATAAATAAAGTACATCTCAATTGGATACATCCATCGATAATGAACGGGGCATCCTAATTTAGCTTTCTCAACCGAATTCATAGTTAAATGCATCATGATAGCAAAAAAATGGAGGAAAGATCACCTCCACTTCATAAAGGGTCAATACAAACCTCTCCTAGAGGAATTCAAGATAAAATGGATATAGAGATTTCTCACATAGTTGTCTGAAAAATGGGCAGAATTGGAGTACAATAATAGTAACTTTTTCAGGTAATAATGTACGCAATGCCAATGGTAGTAACTTTTGTAACAAAATATGTGAATCATGACTTTTCAATCTATGTAACTTATAATTTTTCAAGTCAATACACCTCACAATGTTACTTGAATACCCATTAGATACCTTCACATTCTTTAAAAATCGAAGGAATGTATCTTTATCCCTAGTTTTTATTTCAAAAATTGTCGGAGCATACTTTTCATCCTCATATGGTCAGAGATCACGTTTTATGTTCATTACTTGTTAGTCTTTTCAAGTATTGAGATGATCCTTTTACTTTCCATGATCATTAAGAAATGTGAAAATCAAATTGTCACAGGCATTCTTCTTAATATTAATCACATCATGATTATGCAGTAACAAATTAATTTTCCAATATGGAAGTTTGAAGAATATACTTTTTTTCTTCCATTGTTGTATTCTGATTTCACTTTACGATGCACTTTGAACCTCTTTCCTACTATCATTTAAATGATGAACATTCCCAAATTATGTTTCAACATTTTCATGTCGTGTCAATATTTCAGAACCAGTTAAGAACTTTGGAGGTGGTCTATGATCAGTGAAACTATTAAATTTGGATCTGTTCAGCCGAAATCTATGAGATGCATCGAAAAATATTTGATTGCACAAGAATCGCCATTTTCTACAGTGAGGTAGCCATTTGGACTCAAAATCAAAGTTACAAACAGGACAAGACGAAACTGTGTAAATGTTCCAACCAGATAAATTCCCAAGCACATGGAAGTTACTAATGGTCCACATTAAAGTAGCATGCATTTTGAACATTGTTTTAAAAGAAGCATCAAATGTCTCAACACCATTACTCCATAACTCCTGTAATTATTCAATCAAAGACTGCAAGTATACATCAATATCATTTCTAGGAATTTTTTTTCCAGAAATAATCATCAAAATGATAAAAGATGTTTGTTTCATACATATCTATGGAGTTAGATTGTAAGGGATCAAAACAACTGTCCAAATGCTATAACTAGTACTCAAAGTCCCAAATGGGTTGAGTCCATTAGCTGCCAATCCCAATCGAACATTCCTAGGATCAGCTGAGAAATCTAGATGTAATGAATCAAATTTATTCCACGATTGGGAATCTCATGGATGTCTCATTAACCCATAATTTTTATTATCTACAGAATTCCACTTCATGTGTTCGACAGTTTTTGATGACATGAATAATCATTGCAATCGAGGCTTTAAAGGAAAGTAATGAAAAACATTTTCAGGTGTGTTCCCTTCTCTTCTTCTTCATGAAAGTATGTTTACTCAGACTTCCAACATCACCCATTATCTAGCATCTACAAGAAGAATTTTTTTTGCAATTCTGTCTACTTGAATCCTCTCGTCAATAAAGCATACAATCATTGGGACACACATATATTTTTTTATAATTCAGACCAAGCCTGTTAACAACTTTTTTCATATCATAAAAAGACTATTGGATTTTTTCTTCAAGAAATGCATCACCCAACAATTCCAATATCATGGACATTGCCTTATTTTTAATTCCACATAGACATTTGATATGGTACAACTTTAGTAGAAAAGAAAGCTTTGAATATTTCAAACATCCACTATACAACTCTTGATTTCCATTTTCAACAAAATCATGAAACGTATTTTCCTCAGTGAAGTTTTCTCTTACATTTGTCTCCACAAAATCAAGAGGAGGATCTAACGATATGTTACAATATTTATTTGGTTGTGTTATAGTCTCAAAAACATCACTTTTCACATTGCAATTTGTAGCACACTCATCTGGTTGTTCTGTTATGTTTTGATGTTGATAGTGGTGACTTGCAGTGCCGAATGAATCATTTATGAGGTTTTTCATTTCATTTTCCATTTTCGATGAAGTTGGGAGCTCATTCTGTGGATTAACATCAGTTCTCAAACTTTTTGTGACATTCGATTCTCCATTCCAAATCCAACACAAATATTGATCAGGGAATTGCTTCAATATTAAATATTCATAAACTTCATATCTCTTCAACCATCTTCTAAATTTACATCAAGAACATGGACATCTTATTCTCCAGTCAACGGATTGATTGGGAATTGAAAAATATAAAAACTACTTCAAACCATTAACATACTGAGGTGTGTTCCTCAGTAATGTGATCCAGATTTTATCCATGAATATCACAATGTGCCTAAACAATATTAAAAAAAATTAAAACACATAGTTATTACTAAATAGAAAAAGATATTCATATATACTAATTGAAAAGATAGTTTTTTCCCATTAACATGATATATAAATAAACAAAATATAAAACATGCACTTTATGAATGCACAACATTTATAAAACATGGTATAAATATGTTTTTCCTGAAACAATTCCAATTCAAAACTCATTCATCTATCCTTAAAACATCACCCCTTTCATAAAAAAAACCCTTATATGGTTTAAAAACATATCAAAGAAATTTCTAATAATGTGTAGAAAATTTAAAAAAATTCCCCTCACTTGAAAGCTTTAACACATCAAATTCAAAGTAAGTAAGGATAACTATGAAGAAAAATTCTCTATAGAAAGTTGTAAAGTATGGCAATAAATAAGTGGAACAACACTAATCAATATCAATACCAAATAATTGTAGGATCAATGCTTCAATGAAATTAAATCCAAGTAAAAAAGCAATACACAATCTAATAAATAATTAAAGGCATAACACATGATAAATATCATGAGGAAACACATTAGAAACTAATGAAACAAGTATAATACATGAAAAGGTGGACCTATTTCCATCAGGTTAACGGTCACACATCCATCAAACAAATCACTCTAAACCCAATATCATCTGTGACACCCCACTAGCTCGGTATTTTGTACAACTAGTGCTAACTAGAAAGTGTGTAATCTCAATGTGCCTAGAAACATCCCATGACTTACCACTTATTATCCTAGGGTTCCTTATAAAATAACTAAAGGAGGTGATAAAATTTTAAAGTGAATTTCATACAATTAAAATAATAATAGCCAAAGGCTAGCATAAAAATGAAATCCTTCCCATATCCCACATTTAGCTTATAATGATACCCCACCCATAGAAAAACCATTAATCACATCATAAACAACCATCACATGGATACAAATGACATAATAAATAAATAAAAATGGGATCAACAAGGGAAAAAAGAACCAATAAACTCAAATATCACATTACAAAGTGCCATCCAAGACTTTAAATTATCACATATAATATATACATTTTTAAATCCCTTTTTAAAATGTTTTGGAATCCAAACACCAATATAAGGGAAATAATAATCATTTCCAAAACACAACCAACATAACCCAAATGAATCACAATTTAATTTCATAAAGAAATATGTCCCTTTAAAACATGGAAACCATTTAAACCCCAAAGTTTAACCCACTTTGAAAAACCAATTTCCCTTAAAATCGAATGACCATGTGTTTTTCTTATATAAAAACATTATTTTAATTTTATCAAACATGTCGAATGTATAAAATACAAATTTACATAAAAATTTCATTTAAACGTGAAATTAAAACCTTTAAGCCACATGAAAACCAAGTTAAGTTATATAAAACCATTATAAACCAAACATAGATAACCTACACCCTAATTATCTAGATTAGGAATTAATTTATAAATCCAAGCACACATAAATCTCTTAAATAAAATTCAATGAAATGTAAACACTGAACTATATAAAATTCACCAGTGGTAGGGAGGAGAGCTATGGTTTGGGTCTCATGGGGGTTGGGGGAAGAAGGTGGGGTCACAGGGGTCAGGGAGAGAAGGGTGTTTGGGGTCGGGTGTTTGGGGGAAGTGGCATGGATGGCCGGTCAGTGGTGGGGAGGCGAGCTGGGGTTCGAGAATCGATCGTGGGGGTCTAAGAAAAAAATACAATGAACCTATAATGAAGGTGTCACATAAATAAATTACTTTAAAGGTATTTTTTAATAATTTCCATTATTTCTTTATTTTGGGGGTTTCTGATGATTTTTTTTGAGAAACGGGTGAGTTTTCAGAATTTGGGCCAAACTGTGAGCCCAATTCCAGATTTTAAAATAAATTTTGTTTCCTTTATAACTCCTTAATTTTTCAAAATTTTTCATCCATTTTAATTCTTACTTGGAATATCCCGACCTATGAACAACACCAAATTAATTTGGACCATTTAGAAATCTATAATCATGGTGAATTTGAGTTTTTATTTAAGGGATAGGTCCTGCTCGAAATCCCATTTCCTGCATTAAAAATATTTATTAATTCTTTAATAACTCATTCAGTTTTTAAGTTTCTTTGGTGATTCCAACTCTCCCTCAAGCCCACTTACCTAAGGCGCTCCCCCATTCTCTCTTAACTCAATTTGGAGCTCAATAGAATCATGAAATTGGGCGAAACAACTTTGGATTTTACAAATCGCCCAGATTTGAAGAGGAAAATTGATCCTTTCATAACTCCTTCTATTTTTACTATTTTCCCCCATTACAGTTCTTAAATGATTAACTAATACTTATTCAAACCTCCATTAAATTTTAAGCGATTTTAAAATTCAGATACTGGTGGATGTTGGGTCGTTCTTTTCAATATTGTTTTGGGTAAGTGTTTCTCTCTTCAATTTCTTCCTTCTTTTTAGGGTTTCCTCCCTCTTTCATAAATTTATTGAGTGTCCAGAAGTTAGGGTTTATACATAGGGTTTTCCTTGGGGTATTTTTGGTGGAATATTATGGTTTAGGATTCGTTTTCACTTCCTTTTGGTGCGACGGAGGTGCGGTTGAGGTTTCATACCAAGATTCAAGGGTTTTGACTCAAAAGGTAGGCAATTCCAGGTATAATTATTTTATAATGAGTTAGATTGCTTGGTTTATTAATTTATTATGTTTAAAATATGTTTTTTGTGGTGTGAAAACTATTTTTGATAGGTTTGGGTAAGTGTTTAATTTTGTAGTTTCATTTTTGCTTGGACTTGGGTGCTTTTCATGCGTGGGTCTTGGAGAAATGTTAGGGTGTGTTTTATAACATATGAATGTGATTTATTAGTGTTTAAAGGGGATGAAAATTCTATTTTGTTAATGCCTTAATGTCATGTAATCCTTGTAAGTTGGTTTTAAATGGTTTTAATGTGTGAAACCATGTTGTACTTCTTGAACGTGATTTGTGAAAACATGTGTTTTTTTACGTGTACCTTTTGTGGTATTGTTTGAGGTATTTGTATAAGACATGGGGGTGGTTTAATAAATGTTGTTAGGGCTTAAAATTCTGTTTTGTATTGTTATTGATATGGTTTTTGTCTTAAATGAGGGTTTTTAAATGGGTTTTGTATGCAAACCATGGTTATACCTCTTGGGTTGGTTTTATGAAAATTGTAAATGATTTAGTGAGTTACACAAAGTGTGAAATGGGTTCTTATGTACTGTTTTGGTGATAGTATGTTCTTAAAATGAGTTTTTGAAACATAGAGTGGTCAGTTATGTTGTTAAACCTTTTGGTAATGTTTTGTAATTTGTCGAGGTGATTTATGAAATTGTGATGTGGGTGCGAAACATGTTTTCGAGCTGTTTTGTGTGAGTGTGATGTGAAAAATGGACTTTGTTTATGAAAAAGGTATTATGTAACATTTGAGTGGGCTATTATATGATGTTTATCATCTTGGGAAAATTTTTATAAAATTGTTAATAGATTTGTTGAATTGTGAAAGATGTAAAAAATGTGTTGTGGGCTATTTTTGGTGTGAGTATGATTTCAAAATGCATTTGAATGAAAAAGTGGATTTTTAGACTTGTGTGATGTACATGTGGGATTTTTGGTGAACTTGTGACATGTAAATTACATTTTAATGTGAAATTATATTTCTTAACTTTTTGAACATGTTTGAGAACAATGGAAAACCCAAGTATCTAGGTGGGTGGACCTGTACTAGTATGCTAGTGAATCCGTGGGGTTTGGCCTCAGTTTCACATAGTAAGATTGGCACTTAAAACACTAACTAAACTATTATGATTATTATTGAGGACCACTAGGTTATGGGTATGTTTCCTACTTGTTGCTCGTGCATGAGAACTGATATTGTGATAGTTACTCTCACCGAGATACGAGGTACCTGGGACCCACAACGAGCTAGTGCCTAGAAGTTATTTCTTATTGCCTGTGCTCATTAGTTACTTTGTGTTTACTGTCAGCATACGGTATAGTTGGATGGAAAATATAGTAGTGTCAGCATTATTTTTAAAAGTGTTTATTCTTAATGATATCCCTTTTGAAAACTATTTTAATTTTTTTAAGTTGTATCTTTTAGAAATTGTAACTAGCATTTCCTATTTATAAAAACTTGCAAGATTTTCATCTTTGAATGTTTATCACATGGAAAATCTTAGTGGTGGTATCCTACTGGGAATTGGATCACACCCTAATTACACCTTTGGGGGTAAGTAGACTTGGTTATTTTTGTTTTCACAGGTTGGGTATAGTTTTTATTGCCAGTGGTTTGGGTTTCTACCAGCTTCTTGGTGGTGAAGTCTTGTGGAGATGGCTTGAGGGCGGTTCCCCTTGACATGAGGGTTCTTGGGCTGTTTCATTTTGGATTTATACCCTTTTATAGTCTTAGTGAGTTTTTTAACTATGTAATTCAGTTCTATATTTTTTTTAAAAGATTGTCTGGTTTGAAAAATCCAGATTCGTTTTATTGGATTCATTTGTTGTTTTAAGATTATAAACTCAGGTAAATAATTCCCAATTATTATTTTATGATACTCGGACACTTGTTCCAACCCATGGGGATCAGTAACGCCCTTTATACCATGTCATGGGCTGGGGTTGGTGCTAGTTTTGGTTGAAACCAGATCTGGTTCGTGACAAAATTGTATCATAGGAGGTTCAGGTTAACTCTTTAGGCCGCGTTATTTGGGGAATAGTCGAGATAGTCGTGAGATAGGATTGTCGGGACTTGGTATTCTGTTTATGGGTAGTGTGATTGATCACCACACCTCATTAAATGATTCAAGTCACCAAGGGAATTTGGGACTTATCTAATTCCTTTGGTTTTATTCATTTGATGATGATTAGGGGAAATGAAAAGAGAGTTGCGTTAATGGTCTCAATGAGCTCACAGGGCTTGGCAAGACATGTAGAGTATGTGATATTCTATAGAACACTCTCTATGATGGTTAAGTGATTCGAATATGTCCGTCAACCATATGTTCAAGTCACCCACTGTAACTATTTTCCTCTCGCATTGTCTTGTGTTCTTTAGTTTTGAAATCATGGAACTTTGGTTTCAAAGTGACTTGGTTTTAAGAAGTGTAAAGTTTTTGTGAAAATATTTTAAAATAAATATTGAGTGGTTTTATTTATGAAATGGTGGAACTAAATTTTCAGAATTGTTTTGAAATGAAAAATGGTGTGCTTGTACCCCTTTGAAAAGTAGAAACTATATTGATGTTGGTTTTGAGAAAGTGTTTCCAATAAAGTTTTCTAGACTATCAAAGGGCGTTTTAATGGGATTAGATGTTATGAAACTGATGTGAATAATATTAAAGTGAGTTATTATCTAAATGTTTGTGTCTTTTTGAAGAGTTTAGTAAGATGTGAATTGAGATTTTGATCTTTTGGTTAGCGGTTTTGAGAAAACAGGATGTGTTAGTTGACCGTTTTGGTTATGAATAGTGGAAAGAATTTTTGTTTTAACCTTTGGTATTTCCATTAGAAACCACATGCATGGGGTTATATGGGATGATGGATTTTTTTTGGCATGACTGGATGAGTGTTGGGATGGATTTGAAGAGGGTGCCCGGTGTGGCACAAAAACATGCATGTGTGAGGCCCATGGGGTATCGTTGGTGGATACGCTTTCCGCTGAACCGTTTGTTTTCAGAGAAGTGTTTTTAAAGATAAACATGATGTCTTGATGAATTGTTTGGGATGGTGTATATTATGTGTTTTTGGAAAATGTTGATGTTGTGGGATGTTTTGAGTCCAAGAACCCTTCCTGTTCAAACTGTGTTTTGGGATTGTGTTTGGTCGGTAAGCTGGGTTGAAGGACCGGTTAATAGTCTCTTCAGAGATATGTTCCGGGACATCATTACGGTGGTTCCATTCATGTGTTTGGATCTGGTTTATGGAATTTTTTGACCAATAGACCAGCATGGTTGGGTCCTTGAGTTCTCTCATTGGATAAGGTACCCCCCCATTAAGGGTTATTTCATGACTAAAGTGCAACCCGAATTGTTCTGCCATTGGAAAATCCTCCGATTGATCAATATAAAGAATCTTTTTTTAAAGATCTTTAAATTGAGTCTACACCATTGCCTTTATTGGGTTTTATAATCCCCTTATTGAAGAAGAGTGCTCATGGAAGGTTGAAAGAGGCCTTAGTTTCTCAAGCTACTTGATTTGTCAAAGGTGGAAGTGGTCTAGGGTTGTTAGTGTGGATGAGTACCTGGATAGTGCCTAAGAGAGCCTCTGGGTCCTTCATAGTCTATTCGAACCATGAGTTCACATTCAACCACTAGTGTGGAAAATCTGGTCATGATAGGTTTTTATGGACACTTTATGGAATTCTATGATGTTTGGGGATGTTGTATAAGGTCCCCATCAATGTATTGTTTTTATCAGTCTCATTGGTCATGTTTAGTGACATGATGTGATGTCACATGCTTGTTTGATTGTAAAGGTGAAGTTGTACAATATTTTGTGATTCTTCATTTGTTCATAAGTGTGTATCCTTTCGGGAGATCTTGATATCCTTTGTTAGGAGGAATGTGTTTCTAGATATCCTTTCTTCTTTCCATTTCTCATCCAAGGAAACACGAGGTGATGTGCGTGAATCTTTGAATCACTTTCTTTAGTGAAATGTTGGGTTAGGGTAAAGTGAGTTTTGGATTCTGTGTTGTCTTGGTAAAACCCATCCAGGTTCGTGGTGTGGTTGTTTGTATCACTGGAAGAAGAAGTTCTATTTAGGGGCTTCCATAGGCCTAACTACGAGGCCAAAAATGCTTCAATCCTTTGAGCTCCAGCCATAGGTCCCGGAGAGAAGCTAGCGCGTAGTTAGGAGAAATCCCAAGGTCATTTAAAACCTTGTACAAAGTCCTATCCTTAGTATGAAATATGGAAATAGTTCAAACCTCTAGTGTCTTCATGGTTGAACACATAGTTTGTGTACGATTATTAGTGGTTATGTTCTAGGAATCCATGTAGAAATAATGACCCCATGGTTAGTGCACAGTTTCCCAAACCATACAGACTAACCGTGCGACTGACCCAAATTTTTAAATTTTGGGGTCTTTATGTGTCTGCCCATGCTGGTTGTTAAGATGGTATGCTCTTATGGTGGGGATACCCACTATGTGTCTCATGTTTTTTATTTTGGAAATGTTTAATGAGAGTCTAACCCCTTGTACTAGGAGTCCGTTCAGGCCTCCCCCTATTAGTGTCCCGATTCTATCTCGGGAAATTTGGAGTTGTCTCTTATGGTGGAGATCCCATTTGTGTCTCCCCATACTAGTAACTCAGATTGGTCCTTGGTATTGGATTAGAAGTAGGTAGTATTTTATTTGGAGATATATAACTACCTACAACTTTCTTTGGGTAAACATTGGGAGTAGAGAATGCCCAATGGTCTGGTTAAAGCAAGGTACGTGTAACCCTGTTCGTTGTTGTTGTTCGTTTGGGTAAACTGCTAGTATTCTATTTGGATAGTGTTTAAGGAGTTTTCTTTTGGGATAAAATATGAATATAATTGATTATTTCATGAAAGCGGTGTATTTTGGTTTGTGAGATCATTCCTTAATTTACCACTGGAGGTGTTTTTGCATTTGGAGTTGAAACCTGGAAAGGGAGTACTTCTTGGTTTCTCAGTTTGGTTTGGTTGTTGTTTTGGCCTTGCTATGACTTTTCAGGGTGGAAAGTTTTCATGGTGGAGAGAATTGTCACATAAATAAATTAATTTAAATATATATTTTTTATTTAATTTCAGTTAATTCTTTGTTTTTGGGGTTTCCTACGATTTTTTTGAGAAATGGGTGAGTTTTCATGATTTGGGCCAAACTGTGAGGCCAAGTCCATATTTTAAAATAAATTTTGATTCTTTTATAACTCCTTCATTTTTTAACATTTTTCATCCATTTTAATTCCTACTTGGAATAACCTGACCTAAGAACACCAAAAAATTAATTTGGACCATTTAAAAATATATAATCATGGTGAATTTGAGTTTTTAATTAAGGGATTGGGCCGGCCCAAAATCCCATTTCCTTCATTAAAAATATTTTTTAATTATTTAATAGATCATTAAAATTTTAAATTTCTTTGGTGATTACAACCCTCCCCTGAGCCAACTTACCTAAGGTGCTCCACCATTCTCTCCTCACACAATTTTGAGCTTAATAGAATCACGAAAGTGGGTAAAACATCTCTGGATTTCAAAAATCCACCAGATTTGAAGAGGTAAATTGATCCTTTCATAAATCCTTTTATTTTTACTATTTATACCCCATTGCAGTTCCTAAATGATCTCCTAATCCATATTCAAACCTCAATTAGATTTTTAACTATTTTAAAATTTATATATGGGTTGATGTTGGGTCGTTTTATTCAAGATTGTTTTGGGTAAGTGTTTCTCTCTTCAGTTCCTTCCTTTTTCGTAGGGTTTCCTCCCTCTTTCATAAATTTATAGAATGTACAGAAGTTAGGGTTTATACCTAGGGTTTGATTTGTGGTATGTTTGGTGAAATATTATGGTTTATGGTTCGTTTTCACTTCCTTTTGGTGTGGCGGAGGTACAGTTGATGTTTCACACCAAGATTCAAGGGTTTTGACTCAAATGGCAGGTGATTCCATGTATAACCATTTTATGATGAGTTATCTTGCTTGGTTTATTAATTTAGTATATTTAAAATCTGTTTTTTGTGGTGTGAAAACTATTTTTTATGGATTTGGTTAAGTGTTTAATTTTGTAGTTGCATTTTTTCTTGGAATTGGGTGCTTTTCATGCGTGACTCTTGGGGAAATGGTTGGGTGTATTTTATAACATATTAAAGTGATTTATTAGTGTTGAAAGGGGATGAAAATTCTGGTTTTTTAATTCCTTAATGTCATTTGATCATTGTAAGGGGGTTTTAAATGGTTTTAATGTGTGAAACCATGTTGTACTTCTTGAACGTGATTTGTGAAAACATGTGTTTTTCATGTGTACCTTTTGTGGTATTGTTTCAGTTATTTTTATAACACTTGGGGGTGGTTTAATAAATGTTTTTAGGGATGAAAATTATGTTTTGGATTGTTATTGTCATGGTTTTTGTCTTGAATGAAGTTTTTAAATGGGTTTTGTATTCAAACCATGGTTATACCTCTTGGGTTGGTTTTATGAAAATTGTAAATGATATAATGAGTTATACAAAGTTTGAAATGGTTGATTATGTACTGTTTTGGTGATAGAATGTTCTTAAAATGTGTTTTTAAAACATAAAGTGGTCAGTTATGATGTTAAACATTTTGGTAATGTTTTTTAATTTGTCAAGGTGATTCATGAAATTGTGATGTGGGTGCAAAACATATTTTCGGGCTGTTTTTTGTGAGTTTGATGTGCAAAATGGACTTTGTTTATGAAAAGGGTATTATGTAACATGTGAGTGGGTTGTTATATGATGTTTATCATCTTGGGAAACATTTTATATTATTTTTAATGGATTAGTTGAATTTTTAAAGATGTGAAAAATGTGTTGTGGGCTATTTTTGGCGTGAGTATGATTTCAAAATGCATTTGAATGAAAAAGTGGATTTTTAGACCTGTGTGATGTACATGTGGGATTTTTGGTGAACTTGTGACGTTTAAATGACATTTGAATGTGAAAATTATATTTCTTAACTTGTTGAACTTGTTTGAGCACAAGGGAGAACCCGAGTATCTAGGTGGATGGACGTGTACTAGTACGCTAGTGAATCTGTGGGCTTTGGACTCATTTTCACATAGCAAGATTGGCACTTAGAACACTAAATAAACTATGATGATGATGATTGGGGACCAATAGGTTATTGATATGTTCCCTACTATTGGATCATGCACCATAACTGATATTGTGATGGTTACTCTCATCGAGATACGAGGTACCTGGGACTCACAACGCGCTAGTGCCTAGGGGTTATTTCCTATTGCTTGTGTTCATTAGTTACTTTATTATTACCATCAACATACGGTATGGTTGGATGGAAAATCCATTAGTGTTGACATTATTTTTAAAAGTGTTGATTCTTAATAATATTCCTCTTGAAAACTGTTTTAATTTTTTTTATGGTTCATCTTTTAGAAATTGTAACTTGCATTTTCTGTTTATGAAAACTTGCAAGATTTTAATCTTTGAAAGTCTATCACATGGAATATATTAGTGGTGTTATCATACTGGGAATTTTCTCACACCCTACTTACACCCTTGGGTGTAAGTAGACTTGGTTATTTTTGTTGTCGTAGGTTGGGTACAGTTTTTATTTCCAGTGGTTTGGGTTTCTACCAGGTCCTTGGTGGTGAAGTCTTGTGGAGATGGCTTGAGGGTGGTGCCCCATTCCATGAGGGTTCTTGGGCTATTTAATTTTGGTTTTGTTCCTTTTTTATAGTCTTATTGAATTTTTTTAACTATGTAATTTCGTTCTATATTTTTGTAAAAGATTGTTTGGTTTGAAAAATCCAGATTCGTTTTATTAGATTCATTTGTTGTTTTAAGATTATAAACTCAGGTAAATAATTCCCAATTATCATTTGATGATACCTGGGAACTTGTGCCAACTCGTGGGGATCTGGAATGCTCTTCGGGACATGTCGCGGGCTGAGTTTGGTGCCTGTTTTGGTGGAGACCAGATCTGGTTCGTGACAGAAGGGGTCTAAGTAAAAAATCCAAACGGGATGCAAATTTATGCTAGAACCGACCACATGGTTTGATCGGATGGAAGTTATTCATGCATTAAGTTTTAAAACATATCTATGATCTTGAGTTAAGTCAATTCCCCATTTATTAGGTTGTGTATACAAAATTGATTCCATTGATCCCATTTCCATTTTCACCATAAATCCAAGGAAACCCCTATGAAACCTAATAAAATTAAAATTAGGATCTATATACCATAACTGTTAATCAATATGAATTCTCAAATTCAATATTCAAATATCTACAAATGATAGTGGCTCAAGTTCCATCATAATGGTTGGTGATCAAGAACATGCTAATAAAATACTTCTAGAGTCCCAACAAAAAAAAACTCAATCAAACCCTAATTCACCCATATAAAAATATATTTCATTTAGAACTTGGGTCCCTTTTGGGAAACCAATGTTCTGATACCAATTTTAATAAACCTACCCTGGATGAGTTGATATGTTACCCAAACCAATTTTTATAAGGGATAAAGGGAATTCTCGATACCTATAAGATATAAACAAACTCAAGGGTATCAAGACCATGAACCTAAGAATGGTATAACCCTTATATGGTAATAATAAACAAAAATTGAATATATTAAAAAATAATAATTACAATTCCAAGAATTATAATTCATTGCTAATGAAAAAATATTAAATGAAGTAGATGAATAATAATATAGATAATTATTAAACACAAATTCTTACAATAAAATAAAAATGAATTAAATATATTAGAAGTAGAACTTACACCTTGAAAAAATGACCAATACAACATACCAAGGGAAAAAATAAATGGAACCTGAATTGCTACTGAATCACCATTAATGAATCATATCCACTAAATATACATCACTCATCCATAAATGGTCCAAACTAAGAATCAATGAATAAAAAAATAACTATGAACCTAAAAGAGAAACCTAAGATCTACATAAACCTAGATGTGTGTGTATGGTCTGAACTAAACATGGCATGTGGGATATCACTATGTAATATTGGAAATTACTTTTATAAAACATTTAATATATTATTGTTTGAACTAAAATATTAATATAGATCTTTTACCTCCATGTAAAAATTAAACCATGTCATAATTCATTTCATGATTATAAAACACCCATCATTTCTAATTTAAAACATGGGTTGGAAAACTCACTTTCATTATACATTATAAAACATGAGAAAGAGTTCCTATAAAATTATGGTTAAAAATACAAGTATTATAATCACCCCACTTTTGATAACACATTAAAAAAAGGCCATTGATACAAAAACCAATAGAACTATAATTTAATACCTCAATTTATAAACCATTATATAATGTATTTTAAAAATAAACCAAAAGGTGAACTCAATAGAAAATTCAATCAATATCTTGCAGCATGGTATCTAGAATAGAACATAAAATAATATCTGACACTCATTGGTCTCTCAAAATTTTCAATAAGGGGATAAAATAATGCACAAAATTAGATACCCTAAAATTTAATAAAAATAAACTTACCATCTTGGGGAACTCACTAGGTATCAATTACCATACCAGGGAGCCGAGCTAGGGCTTTGGGGGGTCAGCAGCGACGGGCGGCGAGGCGTGCTGATGGGCGGCGAGGTGCGATTATGGGTGGCGAGATCACCAACAGCACGGGTGGGGATCCAATGTTGGGTTTGGGGCTCTCCAGGAGGAGAAGGTGGCATCATGGGGGTCGGGGATCACCGGGGTCGAGGGGAGAAGGTGGTGTCGCGGGGTCAGGGCTCTTCGAGGTCGGGGGGGGGGGGGAGAAGCCGGCATCGCGGGGTCGAGGGGAGAAGGGGGGGAGGGGGGGGGAGGGGGGTCGGGGTCGGGTGGGGGGGGGGGGTCGGGGTCGGGTGGGGTGGGGGGTTGGAGTCGGGTGAGGTGGGGGGGGGGAGTGTCGGTGCTATAAAAAAATGGGGGTTTTAGTGTCATTTTTTAATAAATCACCGCTAAACCCTTAAAAAAAGGTTTAACTATGTTTTTAAAAACAACCGCTAAAAGACCACTGCTAAAGGTGATATATGTTGTGGTGTCAACTACTCTATCAAAAACAGGTGAATGGAATTAGGAGGAATTTTCTTTAGAATCATGAAAATTAAATGGGTAGTTACCTAATAGATTATAAAAAATTATCCCTTCCACTATATTGAATAGGGCCCATTTATTCCAGTTTATGAACTCATTACTAATAACTGTGAAATCGTTGGTAGATGATTATAAGAAATAGTGCATGGTATTAGGGAGACGTTCCTTTAGGGGCATGAAAATACTATGAGTAGTTTCCTTTAATATTATAAGTAATTATGTGTTTAAACATACTGAAGGAGTTCTATTTAGAATATTCTATGTTTAGTTGAAATTTTCATGAAAGGGTCGGTTGATAATGATAGAATATGGTGCATGGAATTAGGTATACTTTCTTCTGAGGCCATAAAAATTCCCTAGGAAAATTTTCAAAGAATCATGGGAAATAATTTTATTCAAAATAACAAATAGATTCATTTATATGATTTTATATTTCATGTACTAATTTTTAAGAAATGGTTTTTTGATTATGAATAATGCATCTAAGATACATAGTGGATTTTGTGGGAAAAATTAATTTCCAAGAAGGGTCAAAACACTATGAAGTTATAACACTATGACTTGAGCATGTTATCATGGATACTATATATCCTTGAGGAAATAATTAGAATAATAACTTAATTTACATATTGAAATTGGGATAGTTTAGGGTTGTGTTAATATAGTGAAAATTCCTTTCTCTATTTGTTTCTAAACCAATGATTCTAGTGAGAATAAATTGACTTTTTAGAGAGAAAAATATTGGTACCCACAAGTTTTGTGTCTTTTTTAGTTATAGTATAACCTTTTTATAAATTTCGAGTAATTAAATCATAAATATTAAAGATCAAATCTTTCTCAGGTTGGCCTTTCTAGGTTTTCATCCAAGAAATATTTATATTTTTTTATAGTTTATGGTTATGTGATTTAGATAGTGTAATTCTTATAGTTTAAGGTATTATAGTCAGAAAAAAGTGATTTCAAAAATCTATTTTTTAGCATTCAGACTAATGGTTTTATCTCTCAGATTATGATTTGGACACTCATGATGTTACTGTTTGGTATTCATATTTTTTAATTTCTTTATCATTCATATTGATATTTGGAGTGAATATTTGAAACTTTTATAGGAATTTACAGGTTACATGGTTATATTGAAAGGATTACATAACTATGTATAAGATTTATTTAGTCCAAATGAGAGGTCCTATTATCTTATTCAAAGTTGGTGAACAATTTTTCCAACCATGCATCCAAACTTGTATACCTTTAAAAATATATATTTCTTTTAAATTTTTTTATTTTTTTAATTTTAAAATCATTTTTCTCCTCATTTGTTTAAGAGTATTATAGGTATCAACTCTATAGAGTCCTATTATTTTTATTGATACACTTTAATTATTCTTCATTATTTTTTTTAATTCTTCAAGGTTTCTAACTCAAATTCACCTCATCTCCTTTTATTTTACCCTATTCTATCTTTTCCCCTCCTAAGATGGATATGGTGACCAAGGTTTTATCTTGACCAAATTTTGATTTATAGTTTCCAATTTTAGTGTTTATAATCATCTTATAATCCTTTATCTATATTTTTTAGTGGATTGAGACTCTTATATGTTGATTTCATCATTTACTTGAAGTTGGATCTTTGTAACTCTATTTTCTTGCGAAACTATGTTTATCTGGGTATTTATAATGATAAATTATTTAATATAAAATTTATATGGAATGATTATAATTCTTTTATTGAGTTCTTTTTTTTATCTAAAATGAAGTTGTTATAAATTGTATTTTCTATATTAGGTGTCTCAAATTCAACTCATGTAATGTATTTCACACTTGGTGATTGATAAAATTTGATGATTTATTTTTGAAATAATTAATTTTTTTTGAATAAATGATTTCTTGTTAATTTTAAAGAAAATATATCATAATTTTATTTATTATTTAAATTTTTAGAGGCCTTTTTGGAATGAAACAAAGTAATTTTCATGTTTTTTCTTATACCCTTGATATTACACCTCTTGATGTAATCTATTTTTAATGTGAAATTACATTATGATGTTGGATTGATATTATTATGGAAAAGGTTATTTCTTTGAAGGGTGTTTTCAAGGGAGGAGTTAGATTATAAAATGTATTATTTTAATGTTATATTTTATTTGTTTTTATATGTCAATTCAAATACATCATGGAAATTCTTATGTATCTATTTGTGAATTTATGGAATGAGTTGTATTCTAGTTTATATTTCATTCTATCTAATGTCCTCTAGTTATTATCATGATATGGTAATGAGGTTATCACCCAATAAATATACTGATACAAATTAAAGTTTAAGTGTTATAGGACCATATTATATACTATTGGATGGTTATGGCCAATCCTATTTAAGATTTTATCCTTATAAACTAGGTTATTGTTCAACCATTATTGTGAATTGATTTATATTTATGTTTATTTTTATGGAAATTTATTTATTATTTGATACTTCTATTATGATTCTCTAAACTTCCTTGGTAATAATAGTAATTTAATGTTGTTTAAAGAGAGTTTATGATGCATTATTTTAAACTCTCAAAGGGAATATTTTGTTTATAGATATACAATTATAATTGATATATAGAATAGTTTTATTCATATTTTTTGTTCATAATCTAAAAATCATTTCTATTTCAAAGTGAAACTTCAATTTTAGTTATAGTTATATATACATGGTAAAACATGTTGTAATGAACTTTATTTTTAAGGAAACAAAAATTATAGTACAATTTTCTATTTTATTTCATAATGTCTAAATATTACTTTTATAGATGTATTTCAAACTAAAATTACACGGTTTATTTTTAAAAGGGTTTAAATAGATAATTGGTGTATCTGACTAGGATTATTTGTCACACCCTATATACACACTTTATGTGTTTGTAAAATTGAGTTCCTTTAATTTTTGTAAAATATTGGTTCCATTTTGGTCAAGTGGATGATCCTTATCGATTGATCTTGTTGGAGGTGGTGAAAAGTGAGTTACCCTTACTTTCCATGTGGAGATGGGTTATTTTTTATTATGTATTTTTATTATTAATTTCAATACCTTTATATTTATTTAGACACCTCATATTAAAATCCCATTAGATTATCATATTATTTTCATTTTAGATTTTGAGATATGTCATAAAATGGATTTCATGGTTTTATAATGCTTGATTTCATTTATCTAATGGTTTTTGATGATATATTTTTTTTATGCCTTGTCTATATGTTTTCATTTTTTTAAATGTGTTTATTTTATATGCATGATATCTCTAGTGTATGGATTAGTCATTTTATGTTCTTGAATAGAATCTATGTTTTGGTTTTATGTTAATTAGTGTGATATTATTTATAAAGAGTAAATTTGATGACCTTGACATTTATATCCATAATATGGATACTAGGTTGGTAATTTAAACCTTCTGACAAGATGGATCAAGTATTAGGACAAGGTAACCAAGATTGGCTCATTACAACATGGTTTTAGAGTATAGGGTTGAGTATATTATTTGGTAAATTAATAAGACTAGATATTGTATCATTAAAACAAGAGGTGTATGATACAAGAAATTATTTGGTTAATAATTTTCATGATGTTACTTAAGTTACTATAGGATTTTGAGAATTCTTTATTTTTAAACCTTTATTTTATTAGTGGTTTTCGTATTTATTTAATTTAAATTGGTATTATTAATGTTCATATTGTGTTTCTACAACATAATTTAGTAAATTTTGAGGTTCATTGTGAAAAGTGGAATAATTTTTATGTTGTGTGGTTAAATTAGATGGGATGTAGGTCATAAAATTACTATGTACCTATGTCTACAATAATTCAATAGGTTATACATAGTTTATTCATGGTGTCATGACTGTGTAGCCCTAAATTTTCATATTTAAATCCATTATATTTGTTTAAAATTTCTCTTATTTGATTATGTATTACCTTATTTGTGATTTAATACTTGTTTGAGTGGGTTTCATGGAAATTTTTAGGTCTATTGATTTTATTTTAATAAGTTATATTTCTTCTTTTTATGTTTGTGAATGTTTGAGTTTTGTTGTTATTAAGTTTTCCTTTACTTTATTGATTTTATAAGGTAATTCTTCCTAAAATAGTCTTAATGACCCCCTGGAGAGAGCATTGGATTATCCTTTGCAAGAAAATTATCCTCATGATAAATGTCAGGATGAAATGGTTATTAATCCTCTCTATTATATGAAAAGTATCATTTGTCCTAGTATATATAAAGTTACATATTGGATTCAGTAATTCTACAACTCTAATCCTTCGGTCATATGAGAGGATGGAGAAACTCTAGGGGAATAGAAGTGGCCAATTGTGATATATAGAATCTTAAATATTTTAGAAATTATTGTGACCTAAAATATTAATTTCACCACATTCAATCTCAAGGGTTAAAGTTTGAAATGGTAGGAGTCTATTGTTCATAATATGTCGAACAATGACCAATCTTAGGAAGGTATCAAGGATTTATTTATTGATTTACATTACATTGAAATCATGAATGTGATGATAAAAATAAAAAATATATGTGTATAAAAAGGGGATAATGTAGTGATGGAATACATTTATTATTTAATCGATATATTATAATATATATATAATTTATCCCCATATGATACTTTGAAGGGTCATTGTTATAACAGCCCTGAAATTGAACTCCCAATTTCAGGGCTAAAATCATAAATATTACATTTCTTACTTTGATACCAAAGAACATAACCCAATTTTTACCATCCAAAACATACAATCTCAAAAGGACATATTATATCACTTAATTTCTCAATGAACTTTTAGGGTTAGATTATTATATAATTAGAACAAAATCTTACATAAACAATACCCATATCTTTAAATGATAATTTCTCCAACATAAACCATCTTTTCATATTAAAAATTAGGTCATCACCATTATACATATGAAACCCTTATGGATATAATTCATCTTACATAATTATTGATAACTTTTAGAAAAGGAAACATAAGAAGGGTGAGCTCAAATGCTTATTATGGGTAAACATTAGCATTAACACTTGAGTTTAATTATTGGTAATAATAAGATAATTTTGGTATTAGGACATAATCAAGGTTCATGAGTATAACATAAGAATATTCATACCCATAAATACCAAGATAATAAAACATGAAAACATGTCATAAGTCTTTAACAAATGAAAGAGTCATCAGAGACAGTAATCATGAGCCATGTAATATCAATCCTGATCAAAGGAAACATTTATAACCTGTAGTAGCATAATAAAAACATATTGGTATCTTGAGATATCATATTCATAGAAAATATATAAAATCCTTATAGAAAACATACAAATTGAATTACAATATAGTTAACTTTAAATATAATTTTTTAGAGAACATAATCATTACCCAATTAATTGGAGTTATATCAGGGAACACCCATTATATAAGATATATGGAGCTCACTTAGTGCTATATGGGAACACCCATAATATATACATAATGATCTCACCCAAAAAATTCTAGGCACAACCTTTTTATAATCTATAATGGCATCACCTGTCACTATGTTGGCACACCCATCATATAAGCTATAATGGTCTCACCAAATGCTATCTGGGACCACCCATGATCATCAATAATGTCCATGTACCATTCAAGAATAAAGTACATAGAGAATTCATTTCATCATTAACTCATAGAAACAACCATTATCATTTTCAAAACGATATTAAACCTTCTAAAAAAATGGGTTCTATGAAAATATATTCGAAAAATGAATAACCCATGGAAGAGAAATGGGTTCTATAAAAATATCTTTAAAATATGAATAACCCTTGGAAAACAGAAATGGTTTCCATAAAAATCTCATAATCTGTACAGAGGAAGAATAAGTATGGTATCAATAGCATATATCCCTATTGGAGTGTATGTGACATAAATGGTTTCTGTTTTTGATGAATAGAAATACCATTAAAATGTTATTAAAAAAATTCTTGAAGAGAATAACAATTTCACTTTGAAAATAAATTTTAAAAACTAAAAATTAACAAAATATTATGAAAATAAATTTCATTGAAAATAATTTTGGAAATTTATAAAGGAATATTTAAAACAAATTAGGGCTATTATAGAGACAGAAACTTAACATACATGGATATTAAATCACTTTAGAGGAATATTTAGCATATTAGAAATTCCATAACTGAGGACTGTATTAGTTTAGTGTCTTTGGAAACTAATAACAAAATATTCTAAATTGGTGAAATATCTTAAATTATTCCCACAAATATATTCCATTTTAGTAATTCTACTAAAAACCTTTCTTCATAATCTATTAACAGGAAAGATAAGAAAGGGTGATCTTAGATGCTCAGTAAGGGTAAATAAAGGAGATACGTAAGCATAACATGAGCATAAGGGTGTGAGAACATGAGAAAAACATTTAAAAATTATACCATGAATATCAAAGATTATATACATGAGCCATGGAATGAATATTTTTAGTTCATAAGATTTGAATCCTAAGAGAATCAAGAGCATAATCCATGATGAAATAAAATATAAATAATAAATATATTTCTCAACATAAACATAAGCATATAAAATGATTTCCATAATAGTAAAGGATTATTTCCAAGGCCATATTAGTAGTATGATTTCACTCAACATACCATCTTGGTAGTCATGGTTCACTCCCATGACAATCTTAGTAGTCAAGGTTCACTCCCAAGACCATCACAGAGGATAAAGTCCTTTACTAAACCGAGTTCACTCCCTGTTCCATCCATGTACATATCATGAGATATAAATCATTACCCAATGAATTGGAGGGAGATATAGATCCCACCCATCTCATCATGAAATCAATCATACATGTTCCATAATATCATAAAAAATAATATCATATCCCATGAAATAAAATGTATATCATAAAAATGTCAAAATTTTATAACTTATGGAAAGAAGATATATTTCATAATCATTTCATTAAAGTATTACCCATGAAAACGAGTGAGTTTGATAAGCATATAACTTGTGAAATTTATATGATTTTCATAAACATATAACCCATAAAATATAAATGAGTTTCATAAAACATATTCAATCAAAACATAAACTATTCAAATAAAGACTATGAATGGAACACTTGGATCATATCCTTATAAAAGGAATTATAACACTAATTGATGTCATCTTAGATGGAAAATAATTTTGAAATATATTTTAAAAACATTTTTTGAGAAAAATATCCTTTCTTATTTTATTTTTTTTAAAACACAAAACCTTTTGAAAATCATTCTCTTTGAAAATAAACTGGAAAAAATATAAAGGAATATATATTACCTTTTGAAAGCATTTTTCCTTGAAAAATTATAAAGGAATATTGAAAAAATTTGTAAATCCCTTTTCTTAAAAAATAATTTGAAAACTTATAATGAAATATTGAAAACCATTTGAAAACATGGTTCTTTGAAAATACTTTAAAAACTTTTACAGAAATATTGAAAACATTTTGAAAATTGATTTTTTAAATAATTTGAAAACTTATAAAGAAATATTGAAAGAATTTTGAAAACATTTTTCTTTGAAAATACATTGAAAAATTATAAATAATTCTTAAAAACATTTTGAAAACCTTTTTCCTTGAAAAATTATAAAATCATCTTGAAATTGTTTTGCAAACATTTCCCTTGAAAACTTATAAAAGTAACTTGAAAAAAAATTTAAAACACTTTTTAAACATAAAACATTATTAAAAACCTTTTTATATAACATGGTTTGGAAATAACATAGATTTCTGATTGAAGAGATATATAAAGTAATTTTTTCATGAAAAAAACATTCTTAATTATATTAAGTGACAAATAGTGAAAAAAAATTAACCAATACATGAATATATAATGAATAACCATAGGAGAAGAAAATTCAAGATTGTTCTCAAGATATGGATCATATGATTTCATCAATGGTATCGTAATCGTAAGCAAACCCGATAAATCATGAGATTTTATCAATAAAATATTACCACTTTGGTAACTTTGAATCACAATCAACTGGAGAGAATAACATTACATGAATCTTAAAATATCATAAAATAATTAGATTCACAATAGAACATGTCAAACGTCAGTATATATACCCCATAAAAAATATAGGTCCATAACATGGCATGTATCTCAAAGATGAAAAAATTGAGAAAAATAATACTTTAACAATTTGGTAACTTATGAACCATAAATTCCATGAAATAAAGATCATAAAATAGATATTTAAATACACAACTATAAAAAATGGCTATTTCCATAGTTAAAAACTGTGATAATAGGTTTGAAAACCATGGTCGTAGCCTACAACCATAGTTTTTCCCAACTGTGGGAACTATCCTCATAGAAGTACGGTCTGACCTATTATCACAGGTTTTGAAAATAATGGAAAAGGACCTCGAAATTTTCCACCATGGAAGTTTACCTATATCCATGGTTGAAAACCATGACTATAGACTAAAAGAAAATTTCCCAGTAGGTTTCGATCCCTCCCTCCCCTTTCCATATTAGCAACATCACCACTACACCACATGAAACTTTGAGTGTATATATATTATGATATATATATATATATTAATAAAAACCATGTAAATAGCCTCAAAACCATGGAAATTTATCTTCCTTCTATTTTTTGGATGGGATATTTTTTTCCCGCAGAAGGACGTAAGACCTGTTGCCACAGTTTTGAAAAACTATGTATATAGCCCTTGAACAAAATGGCCTATATAAAAGGTTCTAAAAACCATGGATATAGGCCACATAACCATGGATATAGGTGTGGTATATATCCATGATTTTAAAACTGTGTCTATAACCCATGTAAAACTAGCCTGTAGCCACAGTTATAAGACCGTGGCTATAGGCCACATAACCATGGTTACAGCCACCTATAGCCACGATTTTAAAACCGCAAATATAGGTCTGGGGCATTATCCTTTTTTCTAGTTTTGATATCCATGAATTTAAGTATAGAAATCATAGAATAAATTCACGGTGAGTATATTACCACACAAAATAACTTATTGGTGAATAAGGAATCACTTTGTGAGGTGGTATTCCACAAGTCAACAAACAAAGTTATCTTATATACACAAAATGGAAATAATGAAAAAATGTTTCATATAAAAACTAAATAATAATTAAGGCATAATAAATATCATATATATATCATTTAAAAAATTATTTCCATCATAATTCACAACAATTAGAGGTGGTAAAGGAAAAACAAATGACATCGTTTCGTGAGGTGGTAGTCCACCGTACACACGAACGATATGTTCATTACCCATTTTATAAAAGTGTGTGTAGTTATAGGTAAAAAACTTATAAAAAACATATAAGTATATTTATTATACTATGTTTAATATATAATCATGGAATAAGAATAATTTAGGTGGTGGTTAATGAAAATAAAATAAAAAATCTTGTTGAAGGGTGTTACCTCTTCTTTAGGTAACTCCTTTTGGTTTGCACTAAAGGGATTCTTTGGTTGGATTTATGCATAAAGGGAGGGTTCTAGGATTAATGTATGTAATTTTTGAGAATAGTTTTTTAGGGTTTGGATGTAGAGGTCCGAGTAAGGGGATGATTGAATTCCTTTTTATATAAGGGGAGGGGTGGGATTCTTGTAAATACCAAAAGGAAAACACTATTCGGAGGTATAAATTATCTCATGTGCTTCAAAAATGGACAAATAATGTATTAAATGTAAATTATGATATATAAGAACCTAAAACACACCAAAATAAGTGCATTTTTGTAATTTTTGTCTTAACTTTTATGTTTCCCAATTTTTAACATTTTGGTTTTTATTATGGTAACTTGTTTTAACATAATTAATTTAAACATTAATAATAAATTAATGAGAGTTTTATTATAAAATATTAACCAATTTAATTATAAATACTATATATAGTTTATGAATAATAAAACCAATGTGTGTAGGAAATTAATTTTAAAACAACTACCTGTAACGCACAAAAACAATACTTTAACCCGAACCACGCTAACAAATGTTTTTTTCTATTTAAAGGTAAATATGTTAACTATAAAGTATTAATTGATACAGTAATAAAAATATTTGATATTTATTAACACATATAAATAATTTTACAAAATTTATGATTTTTAGTAAATTTTAAATATTTTAACAAAATATCATTTAATATAAAATAACAGTTATTGCAATTTTGATATTATTTACTTAATTTAAATTTAAAAAGATCACAAAAAAGATGGAATTTGAATATATTAAGTTCAAAACAATGTAAAATGATATTTTAATATATAAAAATTAAGATAATAATTCAATATATTTAATAAAATTTTAATATTTTTAGTGTCATTTATTTTAGTTAATTATTAACTAAATAATTACCACATTTGGCATTCATTAAAAATTTAATCTAAATAATTCTTCTCTAAAAATTAAATAAAAATTAATCTGATTAAAAAAACTCATTTAACTTTAAAAATAATGTGTAAAACCGAAGTAATGTTGTTTTTTCATATCTTAAGGCTTTATAAATGGTAATGGTAAGGAATGTTCATTTTTTTGTCTTTTTTCCTTAATTAACTTATTATATAAGTCACTCTCATGAAAAAGTTTTCCCGTAACTCATAAAATCTGAAACAATAGAATATAAGGTCTAAATTTTGGCATAAAATGGATTTTTTACAAGTTCTTAGGTAATTCCCCCCTTAATATTAAAATCTAACCACTAAGTAAACTAACTTTTTTCTTTATCACTATAGTTAGTTTTAATTAATTTAACTAATATTTTTAATTAAAAACTAAGTTAATGTTACTATAAAATATAAATTATGTTGATTTAAAATATTTAAACCATTTTTTTTCAAATTATAAAAACATTAATGGTAGAAATTAATTTAAAATTAATCATGCAAACATGTCTTGAAAGTAGAGTTTTTTAAGCGTAAATGTTTAAAAGTTTGAAACGTTTTTATATCCAATTTAATTTTAAAATTGGTTATAATGACCTCAATTTAATTAATTGATATAAAATTTATCTAATTAAGCTTTAAACCCAAATTAAAATATAATCTAACAAAATAAATTAGTTATATGAAAAAACAGTTTTGAATTAAAATTTAGTATTTTTCTATATTCATCCAAAAATTGAAGTTTTTATGGAAAAACCAAAAAATTCACCCTAAGATAATTTTGAAATTCTGATTTAAAAAATTAATTTTATTTTATCAATATTTTTTTAAAAATTTTAAAAATTAATTTTATTATTGTTCATAGAAGGACATAAAAATTTGTTCATTTGAGAAAATAGTATTTTCAAACATATAAAGACTATACCAAAAATTTTATTTTTTATTTATATAAAAACATTATAAATAAAATTAAAAAATTATTTAATACTATTCATATTACTATTTTTAATGGATATGTTATTACTATCTCATTTAAATAATTATAACATGAAAATGTTGTTTCATATAAACTCAATGTTGCATATAACATCAGGAAAGTCAATGTTGCACATAGCACAAGCTTATCTTGGTGTAGCATATAATGAAATCTTAACTTGGTGTAGTGTACAAAGAAAGAATAACTTGGTTTCTACATATGACACAATATTTATTCTGTGTTGTGTGAAATAAAAAATATCAAAAAGTTTAGATTAATTCAAAAAAACTACAAAATCTCAAGGTGTTACATTCTACCCCACTTAAAATGAATTTCTCCCTTAAAATTCATCTGAGTTATCAAAGGTTAAATACTTTAAAGTATATTTCATAGAAACCTGCATCATAAAAATTAATAATAAAACCATTTTTAAAAAGGGAAAGTTATAAACATAATGGTTACCCAAAGTAGCTCATAATTACGTTTCAACATAGAAGTACATAAGTAGAAAGTGAAAACACAGACATAGGAGAAAAGTGTTAATAATATTAGAGATTGATAAATATCTATTATTATAAGAATGTGGATGAATAATAGAAAGTTAACAATCATAAAATCATAAATTGAAGAAACATGATATAGATCATTGATATCATAAAAAATGATGATAATAGGAAAACATTTTATTTCATGACACTATTTCCTGAAGGTGAAAATTTTTCATTAAAAGATATACTTATATAACTTCAGGACAACCTCAACCTTTGTTTTGCATTGATAAATTTACCCTTCTTCTCTTATTCCAAGAAGTGAAGGTCAATTTTTCATTCTTGAATAATTAGAAGATTATGAGATCCATAAATAGAATGATCAGTGATTCCATACATCTTTAGTTATCATAAAAAAAGATTATCCCATGTTATACAATATGAATAAATCCTCATACAACTAGATAATACTATAATCTCTAAAACCTCATACTAATTTTAAAACAAACCATTCTATAAATAGTAAACTTTATAACCCTTCTAAAATATGTAAGTCAAAAACATTAGAAATATGGTTACAAAATTTCTCAAAAAGAAATTAGCATTGATCCCCTGTATATCAAAAAATAGATTTTGATTTTCAATACCAAACATGTGAATACCTTCATCATGTATTATATTGAAACATGATAATAACCTAAACTAGAAAAATTCCTTATTAAAAACATGCATGTTTCAACATTCCAAAGTTTATTGGATATATTCCTTAAGTAAATTTTTTTTGTAAAATTTATCAATGATAGAACAAACTACATTTTAAACAAATCCTTTATTAGTTCTTTGGTAATCAGTAAAATCTAATTTAATTATTCATATCCTATATATCATTATCCAAAAGTCATTTTCTTGACATCATAAACATATTAAGGGATATCTTCACTTTGTCAAAATGTCACCTTTCCATTAAATAACTTTTATAGTTCATGAAAACCATTCAACATATTCTAATAAATCCATAGTAAAAAATATAAACTAAATAATACTTATTCATTTCACCATTTGTATAACACAATTCTAGAATCCAAATACATAAAACTAAGATTATTACACTTAATCATTAATCCACTAACACGGTTACCTCATACTATTACATAATACCCATTTCCATTCACATTTCACATATAGTCTCATTATCATAAGCAATATAACCATTACTCGTACAACATTTCTAATTATCTTCATGATATTTACACTTAGGATATGGACTTTAATAATTACCATTAATTCCACACATAAATGATTTAATTGTCGATGACGTCTTATAGAGGTCAATATTCTCATCCACTGTGTTAACTGAACTCTTCATTTTTCCTTTACATTTACTTTATTTGTTTCCTTATTTTCCACAATTAAAAAATCTTCTTGTTCCTATAATACATTAACTGAGGATATTCTTTCCATACTCTCGACATAAATCGACCCAAATATTCTATCCTCTATGGTCTCCATTATCCAAACTCTCAAAAAACTAATTTATTCTATTATCTGGTGAGTCTGAATGTTGGTTATGGTACACATTGTGAACCATGCTCTATAAAAATGAGTAAGAATTACCACAACATTAATCACTCCAACGATCATCACATATGAATGCTCATCAACAAATTTTCTACCACATTCAATGTTAACCCTGTTACTTATAGTACAACCATTGTCTAAAACTAGAAAATATAGTCTGATAAGAACTTATCATATAGGAAAACCACATAATCATGAGAAATATCTTATATTATGTATAATTTATTAAACCTTCTTTTAAATCCATGGAAACTTATGATTATCCTTAAATACATCCATAGAAATATTATTAGAAATATCCCTAGGGGTTTCACTAAAGTTTTATCTTCCTAGGTTCCAAAGGTTAACTAAACCTTTCCTTTGAAACCAACTATAGTGAACCAGGCTTAACATACATGTATATTACATCATTTTAAATGAATATTCATCACATTACCAAGGAATATTCCATAGGACCATAATAGTTTAGTGTCTTTAGAAACATTAAAAAATATTCTAAAATGGTAAGATATCTTCAATATTTCTAAACAAGATCTTCCCCTTTAGTACTTATAATAAAAACCTTTCATCATAACATGGGGAAAGAAAACATAAGAAAGTGTGAGATCAAATTCTCATTAAGGGTAAATAAAGGAGAAACATAATCATAACATGAGAATAAGGGGATGAGAACATGAGAACAAAATTTGAAGATCATACCCTACATATGAAAGATCATATACATCAGTAATGTAATAAAGATTGGTATTTAAAAAGACAGAATCATAAGGGAATCTAGATCATAATCCATGAGAGAATAACATAGTAACAAGACAAATAATTTATCTCATACACAGAAGCATATAAAACTATTTCCATAGTATCCAAGACTTATTTACAAGGCCATATTAGTAGTATGGGTTCAATTCCCATACCATATTAGTAGTCATGGTTCACTCTCATGGCCATATTAGTAGTTAGGGTTCAATTCCAAGACCATCTTAGCAGACAAAGTCCTTTACTAAATTTATTTCACTCCCCATTCCATCCATGTGTATCTCATGAGATATATATCTTTACCCAATGCATTATAGGGATATATAGGTCCCACCCATCTCATAATGAAATAATACATACGTGTTCCATATGATCATAAGCAATAATATCATAATCCATGAAATGAAATGGGTATCATAAACATGTCATCATATCATATCCTATAGAAAAGATACAAGTTTCATAATTATTTCATCAAAGGATAACCCATTAAATAAATCATCTTTCATAAGCATATAATATGTGAAATAGAAACAAGTTACCTAAAAATATATCCCATGAAAGAGAAATTGGTTTCATAAAAAACATTCCATCAAAACATACACTATTTAGAGAAATAATATGAATTGAACCCTTGGATCATATCCCTAGAATATGACTAAGTAACACTAATAGATTTTATCTTAGATGAAAATTAATTTTGAAATATATTTTAAAAACATTTCTTAAAAAACATTCTTTCTCTTTTAAAAAATAATTTTTAAAACATAAAATATATTTGAATCTATTTTCTTTAAAAATAAACATGAAAAATTATAAATGAATCTTGAATTTTTTTTGAAAACATTTTTATATGAAAATAGTTTAAAAACTTATAAAGAATGATTGAAAACATTTTGAAAACCGTTTATTTGAAAATAATTGAAAACTTATAATGAAATATTGAAAATATTTTGAAAACCTCTTTCTTTGAAAATACATCGAAAACATATAAATAATGTTTTAACCCTTTTTTGAAAAACAATTACTTGAAAATTTATTAAAGAAACATGGAAAAAATTTGAACAACTTTTTCTTTGAAAACTTATAAAACAAGCTTGAAAACATTTAAAATAAATTTTCAAACATAATACATTTTTGAAAACCTTTTTATAAAACATAGTTTTTAAAGAACACATATTTCCGACCGAAGAGAGACATAAAGTTATATTTTATTAAAAACACTTTATTAATTATCTTAAGTACCAAAGAGTGTAAAAATGGTTCCAATACATAAAAATATCATGAATAACTAAAGGATAAGAAAATTAATTATTGTTCTTCAAATATTAATCATAAAATTTTATTAATTGTAGAATAATAATAAATAGACCCATCTTGTTGGTTGTGGGTAAGATATCTGCCCCATCTTGTTCCTACTGTACTTTTATTTTCTATTTAATAAATTTTCATGGGTTTTTTCCTTTAACTTGACTTATTGGTTGGATAAATAGACCTGATAAATGATGAGATTTGAGCAATAAACTATTACCACTTTATTAACTTTGAATAATAGTACACATGAGATAATAAAATTTCATGAAGATTAAAATATCATGAAATAATAATATCTATGATATAAAATTTCAAATATCAGTGTATACAACCATATAACAATATATTTGTATAACATGGCATGTATCTCAAAGAATAAAAATCCATACAAAAATTACTTTACCGATTTAGTAATTATTTAACCATGAAACCTATGAAATAAAGATCCTAATATGGATATTTAAATACAAATAAATTTATGTATAATAATCATATAATACATCCATGTTCAGTATATACACCACAAAAAAGAAATGGGTGGTGAATAAGTCATAAGTCTCATATAAATAAAATGGAGATAAGAAAACCCTTACCTTAAGTCTAGAATTTATTTGTATATGTTCAAAAATACTATATAATAAATATAATTTTATTATAAATCTCTTGAATAACCATATTATTATATCTAATATAATATATTATTTGATTATGAATTTATATTACTATTTTATTAATAACTCTATATCATTGTTACATTTTGGGTAATATTTTCTTTGTTTTTCTTATATATTTTGACTTATTATTCTTGATCTTCTTAATTAGATCATTATTTAATTATTTAAAAAATAAATAACATGATATAAATATCATATATACTCAGTATATAAATATTTATATTAATATATAAAATAATGAAATATTAAATGGAATACACTGTTTATGGAGATGGTGGGTCATACATACATATGAACGTTGTTTCTATTTTTCTGTCATATTGATAGAAAGGAAGTAAATGAAATATATATATATATATGTGTGTGTGTGTAATAATTTAAGTAGAATTATCATTTCATATATTTCATATAATGTTACTAAACCAATCCTTAACACATTCAATCTAAAGTGTGAATGAATCACATCGCTTTGAGGAGGTGGAAGTCCACATGTCCACAAACGAAGTTTTTGTATTTAAAAAGGTGTAAAGAATGAAGGTATATTTTAAATAAAAATAAAAAAGAATAAACAAATCAAAGATATCATATATATTATATAAAAACAGTATGTACATAATCATTCCCTACAATGAGATGAGGTAAAGGAAAAACGAATGACATCATTTCACAAGGCGGTAGTCTGTCATATACATGAATAGTAAATTTGTTAACCATTTTATGGAAGTGTGTATAGGTGTAGGTATAACCCTTATAATAAAAAAATCTTAGTATATTGAGGATACTGAGTTTATTATAAAATCATGTCAGAATAATAATTGATGCGGTGAAGAATGAAAATAAAACAAACGCGCTTAGGGAAGGGTGTTGCCTCTTCTTTGGGTAACTCCTTTTGGTATTCCTGAAAGGGCTTACTTGGATGGATTTATTCCACAATATAGGATTTTATGATGAATAAAGGAATTTTTTTGGCATATTTTTGAATGTTTTGGATGAGAAAATATTTCTTGAGAGGTTGAGGATGAAGAATAATGAATTCCTTTTTATAGAGGGGGAGGGGTGCCATTTTTGTAAATACCAAAAGGTAAAAACTATTGGGTGGAATACATTACCTCACATGATAAAAAAATGAAAAAATATGGATTAAAGTGGAATTATGTTCTATCTAAACCTTCACCACACAAAAATTAGTTCATTTTTTTATAATTATTTTCCTTAACATCTATGTTTCCCCACTTTTATCATTTTGGTTTTTATTAAGGTAGATAGTTTTCTAACCTAAGTAATTTAACAATTAAGAATAAACTAACATGATATTTATTATAAAATATAGAACCAATTTTTTATAAATATTATTTATAATTTATGAAAAATAAATCTCAAATATGTTGGAAATTAATTTTAAAACAATCGCATATTACGCACAAAAACACTACTTTAACCGGAACCATGCTAAAAATGTTATTTCTATTTAAATGTCAATATGTTCATTTTAAAATATCAATTAGTCAATGAAGAGAAAATATTTGATATTTATTAATATATACAAATAATTTATAATAATATAGGTTTTTATTAAATTTTAAGTATTATAATAAAATATCATTTATTATAAAATTGCATTAATGTGAATTTTGACATTACTTAATTTAAATTAAAATAAATCAAGAAAAATATAGAATTTGAATATATTAAGTTCACACCTGTTTAATATGATATATAAATATAAAAAATAGAGACAAAATTCAATCAAATTAATTCACTTTTAATATTTTTAGTATCATTTATCTTAGTTAATTATTAAAAAAATAATTACCGTATTTGACATTACTAAAGAAATTAATCTAAATAATTCATATCTCTAAATTAAATATAAATTAATCCAATGAAAAAAATACTCCTTTAAATTTTAAAATAATGTGTAAAAACAAAATATTGTCATTTTTTCCATATCTTAGGGATTTATAAATGTTAAAGGTAAAAAAGGTTACTTTTTTTGTCTTTTTTCTTTTCTTAACTTATTATATAGGTCAATTTAATTAAATAGTGTCCCACTAACTAATAAAATTAGAAAAAATAGGGCATAAGTAAGATTTGTATACATAAAATGGTTTTTGTAGAAGTACCTAGGTCATTTTCTCCTTAGATTAAATTTTAACTGCTAAATAAACTAATTATTTTCTTAATCATGGTATTAAGTTTTAATTAATTTTGATAATAATTTTGATCAAAAACTAAGTTTACCTTACTATAAATTATAAATTATTCTAATTAAAAATATGGAATACATTTTAGAAAATTATAAACATATAAGTGATAGAAATTAATATAAAATTAATCTTACAGATGTGTCATGAAAGAGGGTTTTTAATTGAAAATGTTTTAAAGTTTGAAATATTTTTATTTCCAATATTAATGTGAAATTGTTTTAAATGAATTACATTGAATTAATTTATGTAAAATTTATCTAATTAAACTTTAACACCAATTTAAAATATAATTTAACAATAAAAATAAATTAGATAAAAAAACAGTTTTGAATTAAAATATAGCAGTTTTCATTATTAACCCAAAAATTATGTTTTTCAGAAGAAAACCAAAAATTAATTCTAAGACAAATTTTAAATTATTAATTCAAAAATAAATTTTATTTTATCATATTAAATTTCTTAAAGATTCTAAAATAAATTTTATTATTATTCATAGAAATACATAAAAAGTTGTTCATTTGAGAAAATAGTATTTTCAAAAATATAAAGGCTTTACCAAAAATTATATGTTTTATTATCAATATGTTCTATTTATATAAAACGATTATAAATAATATTTAAAAATTAGTTATCACTATTAATGTTACTATTTATAACATATATTTTATAACAATATCATTTAAATAATTATTAGATTTAAATATTGTTTCGTAGAAACTTTGTGTTGCATGAAACACTAGGAAATTCAATGTTGCAGGTAGAACAATATTATCTTAGTATAGAGTATAACAAAATATTAACATGGTGTAGCATACAAAGAAAGAATAACTTGAAAATTTTGTATAATTCAAGCTATATTCCATATTGTGTTAAATAAAAAATATCAAAAAGTTTAAATTAATTCAAAAAAAATCATAAAATTTCAAGGTTTTATAGTCACGATGGAAAGAAAATCCTTTCATGATGTAAATTTTAAAAATAATTATACATTTCAAAACATTTTTTAAATAAGATTATTAAGTGAATCATTTGGAAAATGTTAAAAAATTTCTTTTTAATTGTTTTTTAAAATAAGATCAAATAAAATGTAAATTATATTTAGGAAATAATTTATGTTTATAAATATCATTTTTAAATCATTTTAGAAAATGTGGATATGTGTGAGAAATATATCCAATCTAAAAAAATTACTAGATCTGTATCACTTACAAATGACTTTCTTGATGTTTATTCTAATCAATAAGAGAGGAAAAAGGAAACATAACATGTTAAATAAATTCAAAAACATAGAGAAGAAATATATGTGGTCTAAGAAAATAAGATCATATTATTTTATCTAAAGTAACTATGAACATAAATAATTCTGAATGAAAGGATATTGAAAGATAAAGCCTTTGCAGCTTTGGTAACATTTCTATCATAAGACTCATGAGAGAATAAATTCAAATGAAACCTTAAATATAAATAATATAATATTATTCATGATATAACATGTCATAGGTATAGTAGACACACCTAATAAAATAGTATAGGTTTGTAACATTACAATATGCTTTAATGAAGGGAAATTGAGAGGAAGTCCCTTGTGACTGGTAATATATGGATCAAAACCCCCTGAAATAAATAAACTCATATGAATTTGTTAATCCAAATAATTTTCATGAATATAATAATAAAATAAATTAATTGTAAGTATATACACCACACAATAAGAATAAATGTTGAATATGACATATGTATCATAGAAAAAAAGTGATACGAGAAACCCTTACCCCCGGTTCGAATTTCTTCGTACATGTTCAAAAATCATTTATATTAAACTCATATTAACTATTTATTTCTTAAGAAAAATATATAGTTTTAAAAACTTATATTTTAATCATTTATTTAATTTTTTCTAGTGATATATTTAAATACTAAATTAGTTAAGTTCACATAAGGTGTTTTGAGGATGTTCAATTCATTGTTTCAAAATGGATTCGGTGTGTTGACTGTGGTCAAAGATGTCATAGTTTAAAAATATCTATAATAATATTCATGAAATTTTATCATATATATATATATATAAATTTTACTTTTGGAACCAATCATGTAATATGGTTAGGAAAAATGAACTATCTTACAATCATGGAGATGATAGGTCATATGTACACTTGAGCAACGTTTCCATTTTTCAATGACCATTATGGAAAGTAGGTATGTATTATTTTTTCTTTATATAATTATAATAATATCATAAATAAAATATTATTTATTAAAATATACTTATATATATCATACATGTGTTTTGGTGAAGAAAAAAGAATCACACCGCTCCATAGAAGCAGAAGTCCACACATACACACGAAAAACATTATCATTTTTCATTGTAAGAAATAAAATGATATATAATTTTTTAATAATGAAAAATATGAAATAAATTTAATAATTATTTTATTTATATCCCATATATTCATTTACATTATCCTTATTAACTTTCATGTAAATCATTAGTGAAAAATGAATCACATCATTTTGTGAGGCGGTAGTCTTCCGTACAAACGAGGGACGTTATCGTATCCCCCTTGGAATTTACAGTAAGAAGATATATGTGATATAATAAATTTATAATTATAAATATTATAAAAATATCATATATATAATTTAAATATATTATTATAATAATCATGAGAGGTGATGATGAAAAAAAATGATATTGGCTTGTGTTCGTCGTACACACGAATGGTTATTTCGCATCAAATTTGATGTAAAAGGTGATGAATTTAGGTTATTCCATTAACATAATAACATCTCATTATATGGTATATTTTTTATTATATAATCATAATTTATTAATATTTTATAGTGCTGGGAGAATAAATATAATACAAATGCTAGATTAAACACAATACGCCTTCTTCGCACAACCTATTTAGGTTTGAACCAAAATCTTTATTTGAATGTATTAATGATAAATAATAATTCTATGGTTTTTTAGAGGAAATTTTGAAAATAATTTGGGTAGTTATTTTTTTATAAAAATGGATTTTAAGTTATGAATAGAAGAGGATAGGGGGTGACCTTTTACAAGTGAGGTGAGTGATGTACTTGTAATTTTCAAAAAGAAAAAGGTGTAACCCTGTCTTTCACATTCCAAAAGGCTCCAAAATGAACCATTATTGAGAAGTAGAAATTATAAGGTCTAAATATGGGTATAAAATCAATTTTATAAATGTTTTATGTCATTTTTACCCTTATCGTTTTAGTTTTACCCATGATAAACTCGTTTTCACCATAACTGTGGTAATTAATTTTTACTGTTTTCATTATACATTATGGTAAAAAAGTAGGTTTACCTTATTATATAATTAAAATTATTAAAATTCAGAATATTTAATATATTTTACCAAATTATATCCTCATAATTTACAAATTATAATTTAAAATTAAAGTCACAAGCGTGTTGAAAAAGCGAGTTATCAAGAAGTTTATTTTTCAAGAAAAAAGATGGTTTTAAATTAACTCTACGTCTAATAATAATCATTGTATGAATTTAAATTAATATTTATTTATATATAATATATAAATTTATTTAAATCAATCCTCATGAGTTTTTTTAATTTATTTTAAAGTAGAAACATTATTCACATTAAAACAGTTTTAAGAAAAAACCTATTTTTAAACCAAAAAATAAACACTTACTAAAATATAATATAAATATGATTAAAATATAATTAAGTGTATTAAATATTACTAAATAAAAGAAATTTTAATTTAAATTATATTTAAAACATAATGGTAGTTTCAAATTACTTTTTTTTAAAATCGATGATAGTTTTACAAAAATCTATATTTTTTTGACTATTCATGAAAAAATCAATATTTTCTGAAAAATTCAAAAATGTCACCAAAATTAAATTTTAATATTATGATTTAAAAAATTAATTTAATTTTATTATATAAAGTTTCTAAAATTTCCATTATTTAATTATATTATTTCATCACTAAAATAAATAAAAATTATTTTTAAATAAAACATATTTTTGAAGAATAAAACTACTTTACAAAAAATTCATTGATTATTTAATAATAAATTATATTGAGAATAAAAAAATATATATATATTTAATAAATTTGTTAATAATATTTATTCCTTTTAATTTGAAAACTATTTAATAAAATTTATATATTTCATAGGTTGTTTAAGCTCAGTGTTTTGTGTCAAATATGCTATAGAACATAGTTTTATTTTATAAAATATTAGGGTGTTATAATTATCTTGAGAAGGGTATTGAGTAAAAAATATAATATAATGTGTTCCTATTTATCTTGAGGTCTAATATTTAAGTTTTGAGTTAATCCATAATGATAGAAAAAAATTTATGTGATAATCTAGGATGAATGGAATTTTCTCCACACCAAATAAATGTGAGGATTATTTGATTATAAAAAAAGGGAAAACATGTCATGATTATTTAAAAATATGGTAATAATATCATGATATCATCCTAATCTATTTATTAAACTCTCACTAGGAGTAAATATATAATATTTTTCTTATATAGAAAGATGGTTCATGTAAAACTTTTATAATATGAATATCCTAATGCTTGTTATAGTTGGGTTCATTTAATTCATCTTTAAATGTTTTTAAAAAATAATCCTCTAGAGAATATTGGAGTGGTATATTCCATTACAAAAGGGTTTTAGTCATATTAGGATGAATTGAATAATAAGATCAGTCATTCTTAGAGATAAATAAATTAGAGGTTGATATGAGAAATGTTTTAGTATAGTAGGAATTATTAGGATTAGAATGAATCTATGAAAGTAATTATAGAATATTAAGTGAATATTGAGTATAAAGTTGGATCAGTTATAGTTTGAGGTATTCATCTAAATTCTTCAATTTTTTCTATTTATTTATTTAATGAAAATTTTCCCCTTTATTCAATTATTTTTTAAGTCGATACACATGATTTAAATATTCCACTTTCATGTAATGACAATATCTATTATTGAAATTTAATGGGACTTTTTAATACTTCATGGTATCCCCCGAAGAGATTCAAATGATTCTTTGGGTTTAATTATGTTCATTAAATTCATATTCCATTAAATATTTAGATATTTATCAAAGTGTTGTGGTAACAATATTATACCATATCTTGTATTTTTTTCTTGAGTTTGTAAAGGTCAAATTTTCCTCATAATTTTTCTATTATAGTTTTGGGTGATGTGCTTATGAAAAATGATCATTTAGTAGTGTGTTACATTTTTCAAATTACCCCTATATGTCAAATACTATCCAACTCAAGTCCTTGAATTAATTGTGGTAGTGTCTGATTTAAAATATTGGTGACATTTATTATCCATAAATAAGTTTCCAATTATAAAAGTGTGATGCTATTCAGTTATGAAAGGGCTTGAATCTTAGATAGAATATTTTTTTAAAATACCTTATTATATTTAATTAATTACCACCTCACATACAATTTTGGGAAATATAATGTTTTTACAATGATCCTGGTGACATGTTTCCAGTATAAGTAATAAAATTAATCAATAAGAAATTGAGGAGTATCATTGCAAACTAATATCTTAAAGTGAAAGGATTTTTCATTCTTATTGAATATATGGACCAATTCTGATATCATTAGCCCAATTCATTTGATGTATCGATCATATTTTGAATGTTAACGTACCATAAGAATTATAAATAATGGGAATACTGCCAGTGAATAGTCTATTTCTTTTCAGAGTGTTATTTACTTCAAGAGTCACATCACGGGTTCTATTTATTCAAGGAATGAAATTACATAAGACTTTCATTATTCATAATAATTTTTTTATCTTTGTGCTACCAATATTTTCTATTAAATGAATCATATCTTTTGGTGATAAAATATGAAGAGATAAATTTTTGATCGTGTTCTCACAATTTCACTTCGAATGAGTGATGGACCTAGAAGCCAACAAGAATGGTTCTACCCTTACCTATCCCTCTCTAAAAGAGGAGTTAGGTGTCTATAATCCAAAATATAATTCTTCCCTAAACCCCCTAGGAAGTAATTCTAAATAGGTTTTAATTGATAGTTGAAAAAATTATATATTTTATTTCCTATTGTTTAAAGTAAGTTGAAAGTTATAGATCATGGGAAATTTAACATGTAAAAGACTTTGAAAAATCCCATGATATTCCCAAACCTTAATTTGGGAAGTGATTACCATAACTTAGAGTGATCTTAAATATCATTAATATGTAATTTAATATCTATTGAATCTCAGTAAAATATATCACCCATGAATTGGTAATCAAATAAAAAGTCCAATTTAAATATAAATGTTATGCTCTATATTTGGGTGTTGTATTTTTAAAATCCATATAAGGATTATTTTCATTGATTTAATATCATTTAATGATGACTACCAATTATAGTCAAAGATAAATCATTTCAAGGTTCTAAATGGTTAACCTTACCAGTCTACAATATAGAAGGAAAGATATTGTATATCCTCTTTACTAGGACCAAGTACAATAAGGAAGATGATGAAAATATCTCAAAAAAGTGTAATCATAGACTAATGAAAAATTTATATTCATTTGGATTATACACATAAGAAAAAAAGGTAGGTTTATCCCAAGGTTTGAAAAAAATTCATGGTTATTAAAAATATTAAACAAGTCATATACCAAATAAAATTACCATATAATATTATATCCATTTATAATGGGTATCATGTATCTCAATTTAAGGACTATAATATGTTACATTGTTGGTTAAATAACTTGTTTTTTTCTTAATATTCAAATAAGTGATTATATGGAAGTCCATTCCATGGGGTGGTACTCTATGGTAACATGATAATGATTCTTCTATAATTTAATAGTGAGAATACTCAATAATTAAGTATTGAATCACTTATTTTCTAATCAATAATCTTCATGAGGAATTTGTATGGGTATAAAGTGGAATGGTGTGGAGAATTCTGACACCCCACTATCACTGTTTGGAATATAATTTTTCATTTATTAGTTTATTCATTTTATAATGAGAATTAGAGTGAAAATTTGAAATTTTTTGAGGAATTTATTTTTTTATGGATAGGTTGCATAGTTTCCCTGACCACAAATAAGAACCATGTAGGATTAGTGAGAGATTTCAGTAGTATATACATGATTAGTTCATGTTTTGTCTAGAAATGTATCCAAACCATTCATAAATTTTTAAAAAATATTTTTAATTTTATAAATATATTTTAAATGGTTGAAGCCATCATTTTATCATCATTTGTTTATAATAATTCCTGATGTTGACTCTATGGTTCTCTCCACTTATACTCGATTGTCTTTAATGGTTATTCATCATCTTGAGTTGATTCTTCAATTTTTCCCCGAAATTCACCTGATCTCTTCTTCCTGTATTTTTTATCATATATTGTCCATAAGATATCTATGGTATCCTAGGGTTCTATATTTAATGAATTTTGATATATTTGTGTTTTCAATTTTTTGTCTTTTAATCATATTCCAATTCTTTTAATTCACATATTTTGGTGGATTGAGACTCTCATAAATTGATTTCATATTTTGATAGTAGGTGTATCTATGAAAATCTATTTTCTTATGAAACAATTTATGCTTGGGTATTTATAATGTTTTTTTATTTTATATAAAAAATATATTGAGTTATTTTAATTATTTTATATTGAGTTCTTTTTTTTCTCTAAAATGAATTTCATATAAATGGGATTTTATAGATTTTTTGTCTCAAATTCTTCTAATGTTATGATTTTTACACTAGGTTCTAAATGAAATGTTAAACATGTATTTATTATAGATAACCAAAGTTGTTTTGAGAAAATTATTTCTTATAATTTAGAAATATATTATATCACAAGTTTTTGATGATTTCAATGAGTAATGGATAATTCAACATGAAATAAAGGGATTTTCATGTGTTTTCAAACACCCTTGACATTTTACCCCTTGATGTTATCTATTTTAATGTTGAAATTCATTATCCTATTGGATTTATATTATTATGTAATGGGTATATTTATATAAAAAATATTCATATTTAAGTCATGATTTTTTAAAAATATATTCTGTTAATGATATTTTGATTTGTCTTCTTGCATATATTTAGAAAAATTAATTAAAATTCTGCTGTAGCTACGTATAAATTCAAGGGATGAGTGATATAATAGTTGAAATATATATATATATATATATATAATCCTATAGTTAAGATTATTATTTTTTAGGGAGTTTTATCCTCAATAATTCTAGTGATATCAAGTCAGTTGTATGTGTCATAAGATCATATCCCACGCTAACAGATTGTGTTTTCCAAGATTGTCAAAGATTTTCTCTTTAGGATCGAGTCTTCCATCCCATGATGTTTGTGGCTTCATTTATATTTATATTTATGTATGTGGTAATTTTTTTCTTTGATACTTATAATATGTTTCTTTGACCTTTTATAAATAATAATAACATTTTAAATTTGTTTTAGTAATGTTTATAAAACATTGTTTTAAATTTTCAAATAAATTATTTTTTATAGGTATAGATTTATAATTGCAACACCAAAATATTTCATAGTATGTTATCTCATTAAAGTAATTTAATAGCTTGCACTACACATAACACTGAGTTCGAGCACACCACAACTTACCAAAATAACTGTTCATAAAGCATTTATAAATAGTATTAACTATATTTTGAATCTTATGAACTCTATATAATTTTAACACCCATATTTGTGTTTCTTAGACATAATATAAGAACAAATTCAATTTTTCAGATAAAGAATGTATTTTAAAAACATTTAATTTTACCACTTACTAATGGTCAATTTTTTAAATGAAATATTTGACACTTTTATATTAAATTTGAAAAAATAAACTTTTTATTTATAAGTGGAGCATAAAAATTTAGTTTGGATAAATCTTTGGTGTTTTTTGGATAAATTTCATATTTTGATAAATATTGAAAGATGTGAAATTTTAATTGAAAACAACTTTTTTAATCATAATAATTTATAGTGTTATATTATATATTTGAATGGTCTTGAATTATAATTAGATTATATTTTTATCATTTAATACAATTTAGGTCATTATAAGTAATTTTACATTTAAATTTGATATAAACACTTGTCAATATTTTGATAGTTTTTACTTTTTAAAACTCGCTTTTTTGGTTTTGACAACGTGAATTAATTTTAAATTAATTAATGAAACTTCTATGTTTTTAATTTGGTAAAATTGAATTTATTTTTTAATTTGGAATATCAAAATTAACTTTGGGTGAATTTTTGGTATTTTTCTGAAAACATTCAATTTTTGATGAATAGTGGAAAACATTTTGTTATTGTTTAAAATTGACTGTTTATTAAAATAATTATTTATTTTATTTAAATTTATTTTAAGTCCAAATAGATATATAATACATATATAAGTTCAATTTAATTCATCGGAGTCATTTTATAATAAAATTAGATGTATAAATTTTTATTAAACTTTTTACCGTCTTTTACCCACCTTCTAGGAGCATTTGCAAATTTGTATAAAACATAATTTTACCGCTTCTATGAGTTAGATTTCAAAAATCCAAGAGACACTATTGACATCAATAAGTAAAATGTGGTTCAATAAGATGAAAATAATTTTTTGTGAATAGTAACTTTTGAATTTTATTTACCACGGTTAAAAGTAAATTGGGTAATTAAAGGTAAAAATAATATTATAATTACCCTAACACATGTCATAATTCTATTAGATAATTTTAATTCAACCAAAAACAACCTTAGGAATAAAACACGATCCTTTAGGTTCACTTTGATTAGATTAGGACATTTATTATTATTTTATTTAAAGAAGAGTTAAAAGTGTTAAATTCAATGTTTAATGACTAAACCATTTTTAATATAGGGTTATACATAAGATAAATTTGAATATAAATATTTAATAGAAATATAAAACAATTTCATACAAAATGGTATTTTATTTGTAATTTTTAGAGATTAAATAATTAAATTTATTTATGACACAATGATGATGCAATATTTTCCTTCCTAATGAAATATTAAAATAATTGATATTATAAATATCCAAATAAATATAATTTGAGACTTTTGATGAATTAAAATAATTTTATAGGTTATTATGACATGTTAGGTTTGATTAGATAATTTTTTTCTTTGAAATGATAAGGTTGTCATGACTTTCACAAAATCAAATTACCAAATAGCGTCAAAATTCACATAAATTAGTTTTTAAAACAAATATTATATTATTGGTTGATATAATATTCCTAAAAATCTAAAGTTTGTCCAAAGGAATTAAATAATATTATATATGTCATTAATGAACCACTTGAGGTTCTCTTGGATGTTTAGAGTAAGTTTATTAACAATATAGTGTAAGAATACAAGAAGACACGGTAAAAGTCAAACTATTTAACTAAGAGTTAAATCTAGAAGATAAGGTTAAAATGGAAACAAAAACTTGTCTAAAACCTATCGGTTGATATTATTTTGACCCATAACCACATAAGTCTCTAAATAAATTCATTTGGATCCATTATAAACCGAATATGATTGTATAATAAATTAATATTTTAACCATTTCCTAAAGTGACCTTCACCCTTCTTATAAAAAGGCACTTTCCATTATCTCAAAATCACACCTCCAAATCCATTTAGATCGGCCAAACCCTACCCAAATATCATCCCATATTACCTCACATTAACTTGGAGTCATTACTTTGATCAGAAAGCCAACGTAAGGATCCCTTTTGATCAACTCAAAAGGAAACACCTGAAAAAGATGTAATAATTTTACCACCCTCTTTCACATTCTTTTTTTCTTCCACTTCCTATTTGTTTGTTGTTTCCATACCAAAATAATAACTCCAGTACCTCCTAAATACTGTGATTTTATTATAAATATGGTACAACCATATTATTTAATCTATCTATCCTATAAATGACAATGTTACCATACGTGTGTACCTACAGATTACCGTCTCCACGAGCGCGATGAGATTCATTCTCCATCGTAATATTTCACAAATAATTTTTATTTTATGATTAAAAATAATGTTTAATAACTTAATATATTCTGGATATGAATCAAATACATCCTATACATAAAAAACATGGATTATGTAACCAATCATATAAATTAAAACAGATCAGTTAACACCCGAAACGATGATACTACTAAAATATTATTAACAAAGCAATATTATAAGATCATATATGATATACTATTTATTTATGTGGTTCTTGTGTAATTTAATAACAATAATTTAACTATTATAAATGATTTTAACTTACTCTTGACTAAGGAAAAGTACAAGGTAAGGGGTTTCTTATCTCATTTTTAATTCCGTGAGATTTCAATTGTTCGCCACTTATTTATTGCATGTGGTGTATTGTGTACTACCATTTGATATATATTATCATTATTATCTTTATATTCATGGTATTTTATGATCATTTTTTTATTAACTTTGGGTCATACGACTCGATTTATAACAAAATGGTAAGGGGTTTTCATCTCACTTCTTATTCCCATAAGATTCATGCTATATTGCCACTATTTCCTTTTGTGTGGTGTATGTACTGCCCATGATTGTATTCTTTGTGTAATATTATTTAATTTACGGGTATTTACATCTTCATTTTATGATACTTCTTTCATTGGGTGTATGTTTCGTAAGTTACCAAATCGGTAAGGGAATTTCAAATTTCAATTTCCACTCATTGGGCTTTACGGAAACTTCATTGATTACTTTACTCTAAGATTATGTGTGAAATTAATATTTTTTTACTTATGTATTAATTTCCACTCCCCTTTGTGCAGATATTCTTTTGATACACATAATCACTCCATTGATAAATTCTCAATTCATCTATATAAACTTGATAAGAGTAATTTTAACTCAATTTCTATTCATTGAGTTAAACATCCAAGTCATTGGTGTTATTTTTACAAAATATTTGTGAATTTCCTCTGATTTATTTACACTGAATATCCAATCATATTGAGTGTATATATATTTTTCACACATAATTATGTCAATGATTTATCCTTTACCTAAGGATACATTCCTTATAAAGAAATTCATCTCAACTTACATTCCATTGAGTCTTTATTTTTATGCACCAATTCACTTTTATTTGGTGTATATACTATAATTTGACATAGTATATCATTAATCCCTTCATTCTCATGATATTATAATGTTTTCATTACCTTTGTTATTTTAATTCAAGCATCTCTTATTTAGTTAGTAAATCTAACTAAAATATCATTTTAAATGTTTTAAAAAATTTATTCTTCTAAATATTTCTCATTAATGTCCATGTTTTAAAAAAGTTTTTAAGGTTTTATTTATAAGGAAATTTATGTTTTAAAAATGAAATTCCTTTTAAAATATTTAAAGTAGTATAGGACACTTTGATTCAAAAATATATTTTAAACAACTTCTTGATAAATAGTGAGACTTTTAAATGTTTTCATGAAAAAGGTATATTTCCCTCAAAAATTTTTACTGGTCATTTTCAACTATGTCAACAAACTTTATGAGATATTATTCTTAATAGAAATTGATTTATTATGATATGAATATTTCATACTGTATTGAAGGTTTTGGGATATGTTTAAGCGTGGATGCCGATACACCTCCTCAATGCATCGGTAGGTCTCATGAGACAGACTATTATCTTGGCACAAGGCCTTCACAAAATCTTATTTATAGTCTTGGAACAGGGACTTGACTATGTGGTTATGAGTTATGGCATTATACATTCCATCATTTTGAAATTTCTTAGTGATATTGCATTTTATTATTAGACTAGTATAATATCCATGTGAATAAGTAAATGGCATTATTTGATCTATCATTTCTATATTATGCTGAAGTTTATATTTAAAAGGATTATTTTTTAGTCTTATACATTGACTTAAATGTTTATGTTTATTTATGAAAGTTTCTACTATATTGTTATCCTTACTGAGCATCTGGGCTCACCCCTTTCTATATTTTATTTTTCCTAGGAGGAGAAGAAGAATATTATGACTGACCTGCAGGGATAATCTAAGGGATATGAATGTGTTCAATGGAGATAATGTTGGGGTTGTTTTTCATTTTGTAATATAATGTAAAATTTATGAACGTATCTATTACTTCCAAGGCTACTAAACTGATCGGTCTTTTGGTATTTGATCCCTTGTTATCATGCCAATGATATGTAATAATGCACCGACTCTGGGTAAAAGGAGTCTGGGTGTTATAGTTGTTATCATAGGAAGTTTATTACAAACCTTGGAAACTATATTTAGAAAAAAATTGATTAGAAAACATTACCCTAAGATATACTTTGAGGATTAGTATACAAGAACTTCCTAGAATTTTGGTAATGTAGAGATTTTGTGTATTTTCCATGGAATACATCAGTGTCTGGATATGAGTAGGAAAAAGTGGCTCTGGAACAGATGTTCCTAGGAGTGAAAACTCCGACAAGGAGTTTTGGCCTTGACCTGGGGTATCCTAGTACACAAAAATGGTTCTTGTTGCACTCTTGATTATGACACTCCCAGGGGATATGCTTAGGATAATTCAAATTTTTATTACAACCCCTTATAAAGGATTTAAAAGTAAATACTTCATCAAAGAAAACATTTTATGATTATAGATTATATGAATAATATTTTCAACTTAAGTTAGAAATTTTACAAGTTTGGAATTATGTATTGTGATTCATAAACTAAACTAGTGTATGCCATTGTTTTGAAATGGTGTCTAGTAGAAGAAATGAGAACTCCAGCAATACACATGATACAATGGTTAAGAAGGATCATATATTTTATGGTAATAAAACAACATTTAGAAGGTAAATAGTCTCCCATTTATTCTCATCATATGAAAACATTGTATCATGTGTTAATAAGATAAGTAATGAATTCTCTGAGTCTTATGGATTTGAAGGGAAGCAAGAGAAAAAAGTATAGAAGAAGGAAATATGAAAAAAGGGAAAGGGGAAAAGAAGGATTTCAGTATATGTGATAACTGTGGAAATAATCACTTTGGTAAATGATTGAGGGGAATGATAGTTTGTTATAAGTGTGGAGAAAAAGGACACCAAGTACATGATTTCAAGGGTAAGAAAAAGGTTTTAATGTACAATGATTGATCTGTAAGGAGTTGGGACACTACGTGAATCAATGTTCAAATCATCAGAGTATACCCCAAAGGATTCTATTTGATAATAAAAAAGTTATGATACTACTGAAGATGAAGAAAAATGATTAGAGTTATTATGTTGTTATTAAAGTATTGTGTCATTTGAGTATTGTATTAATGATGTACATGTTATAAGAATTCAAGAGTATATTAGGATTTTACTATAGTACTATTTCATTAAGGACTTAAGATTGTGTGGAACCAAAAAAGGTGACTCAATAGCAGGTTAATTTTTTTTGAAAATATATGGTTGAGAGAAAGATTAACTTTAATATGGTTCTGATACTGAGGTAGTGATTTTGTAATAAGATATGATTGATTTGGATACATTATATTAGATATTCTTGACTATCTTGAAATAGATTAATGATTTGTATATTCCACCATTGTTAGAGTTTGAAAATTTTTAGATATAAGGAGTATATCCAGAATTCTATAAGGAATAAGAGAGAATGAATGTAATCAATAAGGTTTTATAGTAATTCAGGGTGTTACCGTGTTTTTAAAGATTACATGATGAAGGTATTCACATGTTTTTACATGGAAAAAAAGATCATCATTATGTTTACCTTCATTATAAATTTTGGACCGTGAGTTTGGATAGAAGTATTTTGGATAATACTAAATGTTGGAATGGATTAAGTTTTTACATTGGATACTATTGTTATGGTTAAATCATTTCTTAAGATTATTTTTGGATTGTTATAAAAAGGACAACCCAGAGGTTGGGAAAAAACTCGTCATGTCCGGCAAGGCTGCGAGACTTGAACCCGAAACCCAAGGGCAACAAGGGAGCATCACCTGCCACTGGCCTACGTGATGTCATGTTTTTTATAATAATGTTTTTTTTTGAATAGTCTGAAAAATGAATTATAAATTCATTATTTTTGGAACCCTATATGATTAGGATAAATTATTTATATTTTTTAATTTTATTATCTTTCGGAATGAAAGATGAGTTTGTAATATGAATTAGTTGAAGGATAATACTCTACTTGTCAATTATATATATATTTTTCCTCTTATTCTATGAATAAATTAATTCTTAAACTTTAGGGAAGGGATCTTAAATCAAAAAATGTGTTATCAAAATACCTTATGTTTTGTTAAACTGATGATATTTTTAATCATTATAGATTGATGGTTTTGAGGCCCTCAATTTTACACTTGTTTGTGATTGATGACCTCAATCACTCCCTATAAATATTTATGTTTTTCATCTAATTATGTGTCTCTAATTTCTACCAATGTTCTTCTAATAGAGATCATAATTTGGGGGTGAATTTTTCATTTCCCTTTCACTCTTATTAAGACTAAATTTTATTAACCCAATTTTCGATGTGGGTTTTCCACAATGGTATTTTTCTATTTTTAACCATTTATTTTTTAAGAACAATTTCAAATTGTGAGGACGCAATTTATTGAAGGAGGGGAGAATGTAACACCCCATGATTTCATAATACATTATCTCATTAAAGTAATTCAATAGCTTGCGCTACACACAACACCGAGTTCGATCACACCACAACATACGAAATAGATGTTAAAAAAGTGGTTATGAATAGTATTAACTGCATTTTGAATCTTATGCACTTTATATAATTTTAACACCAATATTTTGTGTGTCTTAGACATAATATAAGAAGAAATTCAATATTTGAGATAAAGGATGTATTTTTCAGAAACGAAATTTTACCGCCTACTAATGGTTTTTTAAATGAAATATATGACACTTTTATATTAAATTTGACAAAATAAACTTTTTATTTAGAAGTGGGACATAAAAATTTATTTTGGATAAATTTTGGGTGTTTTTCTGATAACTTTCATATTTTGATGAATAGTGAAAGATGCTAAATTTTAATTGAACACAAATTTTTTAATAAAAATAATTTATAGTGTTAAATTATACATTTGAATGGTTTTTAAGTATAATTATATTATATTTTTATCATTTAATACAATGTAGTTCATTATAAGTAATTTTACATTTAAATTTTACAACAACACATGTCAATGTTTTGATAGTTTATACTTTTTAAAACCACGCTCTTTGGTTTTGACAATGGGAATTAATTTTAAAATAATTAATGTGACTTCAATGTTTTTAATTTGGTAAAATAGAATTCGTTTTTAAATTTGGAATATCAAAATTAGCTTTGGGTGAATTTTTGGTAATTTTCTGAAAACATTCAATTTTTGATGAATAGTGAAAAACACTACGTTATTGTTTAAAACCAACTTTTTATTTAAATAATTATTAATTTTATTTTATTTTATTTTAATCCAAAATAGATATATACTACCTATATAATTTCAATTTAATTCATTGTAGTCATTTTATAATAAAATTATATGTATAAATTTTTGTTGAACTTGTTACCGTCTTTTACCCACCTTCTAGGAGCATTTGCAAATTTGCATAAAACATAATTTTACCACTTCTATGAGTTTAATTTCAAAAAATCCGAGTGACACGGTTGAAATCAGTATGTAAAATGTGGTTCAATAAGATGAAAATAATTTTTGGTGAATAATAACTATTGAATTTTATTTATCACAGTTAAAAGTAAATGAGGCAATTAAAGGTAAAAATGATATTATAATTACCATAAAACATGTCCTAATTCTATTAGATAAGTTTAATTGGACCAAAAAAACCCTAGGAATAAAATATTATCCTTTAGGTTCACTTAGATTAGATTAGGGCTTTTATTATTATTTTATTTAAAGAAGAGATAAAAGTGTTAAATTCAAAGTTTAATGACTAAACCAATTTTAATATAGAGTTATACATAAGATAAATTCAACTATAAAGATTCATTAGAAATCTGAAAATATTTTCTACACAATGGTATTTTAGTTTTAAATTTTATATATTAAATAATTAAATTTATTTATGAAACAATGATGATGCAATAATTACCTTTTTAATGAAGTATTAAAATAATTGATATTATAAATATCCAAATAAATATAATTTGAGACTTTTGATTAATTCCACTAATTTTATAGGTTAATATGACATGTTAGGGTTGATTAGATAAATTTTTTTCTACGTAATAAGGTTGTTATGACTTTAACAAAAAACAAAATACCAAATAGTGTAAAAATTGACATAAATTAGTTTTTAAAACAAATACTATATTATTGGTTGATATAATATACCTAAAAATCAAAAGTTCAGGAAAAAGGCTTAATAATATTATATATTTCATTAATGAACCACTTAAGGTTATCTTGGAAGTTTATAGTAAGTTTATTAGCCATATAGTGCAAGAATACAAGAAGACACGGTAAAAGTTAAACTATTTAACTAAGAGTTAAATATAAAATATAAGGTTAAAATGGAAACCTAAACTTGTATAAAACCTATTGGTTGATATTATTTTTCCCTATAACCACATAAATCACAAAATAAACTCATTTGGAGCCATTATTAACCGAATATGATTCTATAATATATTAATATTTTAATCATTTCTTAAATTGACCCTCACCCCTCTTATAATATAGAACTTCCCATTCTCTCAAAATCACACCTCCAAATCCATTTGGATCAGCGAAACCCTACCCAAATATCCTCCAAACTTCTCTCACATCAACCTAGAGTCCTTAATTTTATCATAAATCCAACCTAATGATCTATTTTGATCAACTCAAATGGAAACTCCCAAGAAGAGGTAATAATTTCACCACCTTCATTCAAATTATTTTCTTCTTCCAGTTCTTATTAATTTATTGTTTCCATACAAAAATAATAACTATATTACCTCCTACATACTTTTATGTTATTATAAATATGGTACAACCATATTCTTTAATCTATCCATCCTATAAATGACAAAGTCACCATACGTGCGTATGTACAGATTACCGTCTCCACGAACACGATGAGATTTATTCCCCATCGTAATTGTTCTTGAATAATTTTCAATTTATGATTAAAATTTATGTTTAATAACTTAATACCTTCTGGATTTCAATCCAATACATAATATCCATAACAAACATGGCTTATGTAACCAATCATATAAAGGAAAACAGATCAGTTAACACCCGAAACGATGATACTAATAAAATATTATTAACAAAGCAATATTATAAGATCCTATATGATATCATATTTATGTATGTGGTTCTTGTTTAATTTAATAAATACTATTTAACTATTATACAAGAGTTTAATGTACTCTTGACCAAGGAAAAATACAATGTAAGGGGTTTCTTATCTCACTTTTAACTTCATGATATTTCCATTGTTCATCATTTATTTATTGAATGTGGTGTATTGTGTACTTCCATTTGATATATATTATCATGATTCTATTTATATTCATGGAATTATATGATTAATTTGATGTTTATTAACTTTTGGTCATACTAATCAATTGATTACAACCTGGTAAGGGGTTTTCATCTCACTTCTTATTCCCGTGAGATTCATGTTATATTGCCACTATTTCCTTTTTTGTGGTGTATGTAATGCCCATTATTGTATTATTTGTGTAATATAAATTAATTGATTTGTATTTATATCCTAATTGTATGATACTTCTTTCATGGGGTGCATGTTTCATAAGTTACCAAATTGGTAAGGGAATTTCAAATTTCAATTTCCACTCATTGTGATTTATGAAAACATCATTGATTACATTACTCCATGATTATGTGTGAAATCACTATTTATTTACATATATAGTAATTTACACTCCCCTTTGTGTGGATATACTTTTGATACACATAATCACTCCATTGATAAATTCTCAAGTCATCGATATTAACTTGATAACAGTAATTTTAGCTCAATTTCTATTCATTGAGTTAAACATCCAAGTCTTTGGTGTTGTTTTTACAAGAATATGTGTGAATGTATTATAATTGATTTACACTAAATATCCAATCATATTGAGTGTATTTATATTTTTCACACATAATTATGTCATTTATTTATCCTTAACCTAAGGATACAGTCTTTTTAAAGGAATTCATCTCAACTTACATTCTATTGAGACTTCTTTGTTGTTATGCGCCAATTCACTTTTATTTGGTGTGTATACTATACTTTGAGATAGTGTATCATTAATAAATTTATTATCATGATATTATAATGTTTTTATTACCTCAATTATTTGTATTCGAGCATATCTTATTTGTTTAGGAACTCTAACTAAAATATCATTTTAAAAGTTTTAAAAACTTTATTATTCTAAATCATTCTCATTAATGTTTATGTTATAAAAATAGGTTTAAGGTTTTATTTATATAGAAATTAATGTTTTAAAATTGAAATTCTTGTTAAAAGTTTCAAAGTGTTATGGGACACTTCGATTCAAAAATCTATTTTAAATAGCTTCTTGATAAATAGTGAGACTTTTAAATTTTATCATGAAAAAAGGATATTTCCCTCAATGATTTTTACTGATCGTTTTCACCTATATCAACATCTTTTATGGGATATTTTTCTTGATCGAGGATGATTTATTATGATAAAAATCTTCCATACTATATTGATGGTTTTGAAACATGTTTGAATGTGGATGTGTTATTTTTATACCATTAATGGTTTATGGATAAGTATTGATATTTCATATGCTAGTTTTAATATTAATTTTTATGTTATGTTTAAACCTTTTCATATGAGGAATTCATTGAACTTAGTAATTGATGGGTGGAGCCCTCTATATCTCCTCTATGCATCGATAGGTCTCATGAGACAAACTAGTGTCTTGGCACAAGGCCTTGAACAAATCTTATTTGTATTCTTGACACAAGGCCTTGAATATGTAGTTATGAAGTCTGACATTATGCATTCAATCATTATAAAATTGTCTATTGATATTTCATGTGATTATACGACTAGTAAAATATCCATGTGAATAATTAAATGACATTATTTGATCTATAATTTCCATATTATGCTGAAGTTTATTTTTAAGAGGCTTATGTTTTAGTCTTATACATTGCCTTAAATGTTTATGTTTATTTATGAAAGTTTTTTATATATTGTTATCCTTACTGAGCATCTGATCTAACCCCTTTCTATGATTTATTTTTCCCAGGATGCGAAGAATTATATTATTACTGACCTGTAGGGATAGTCTAAGGGATATGAATGTGGTCAATGGAGACAATTTTGTTGTTATTTTTACTTTTTTAATGTAATGTAAAAGTTATGAATGTATCTAATACTTCCAAGGATACTAAACTGATCAGTCTTTTAGGATTTGATCCCTTGTGATCATGACAATGTAATGCAATAATGCACTGACTCTGGGTAACTTGGGTCGGGGCATTACAATACTTACTAAAAAATATGGTTTGATTATTATTATTGATTTCTTTAAAAAAATTAATATCATTTCAATTTCAAATCGAAATTTATATTTTATTTATAATTATATATCTTTAGTAAAACATGTTGGAACGAACTTGGTTTTAAAAGAAATAAAAAATATACTACACTTTTCTATTTGTTTTCAGAAAGTTTTTAAGAATAATTTCCTAGATTTATTTCAAACTTCCATTTCATGGTTTAATTTATAAATTTATTTTTATATAGAATTGGGTGTATTGTCTTGGGATTTTCTCTCACACCCTATATACACACTCTATGTGTCTGCAACATAGAATTCTCTTTATACATGAAAAACTATTGGTTCCATTTTAGTAAAGTGAATAATCTTTATAGTTTGATTTGATTCTAAGGAGGTTAAAATTGAAATATAATTTCTTGTTACATAGATATGGGTATTCTAGATTTTGGTTATGTATTTTGATTATAAATTTTTGGAACCTTCATGTATATTTAGTCACTTCAACTTCCCATCTCTTCTGATTCTCATTTTTCTTTCATTTTTTTATTTTATGATACATTGTATAATATAGTTATGGTTATATAATTTATTGTATTTATATATATATATCAGGTATTTTCATGAGTTATTATTTATGTTATTCCATGTTTTTATGTTTCATTTTTTTTTAAAAAAAATCACATGCATGATATCTCAAATATATGGAGTGGTCATTCTAGGTTCTCGAATGAAATAACTCTTTTTATATTTAATATTATTTGGGTGAAATCATTCTTAAAGTTTAAAATGAATTCCATTGTAAATTTTTTTAACCCCATTTTTTATTAATAATTCGCATTGGGCCTTTAGGATTACCGAATCAGGTATCATGATAGTTACAAAGGTCTAGAGCATGGGATGATAATGACGTTTGAAGTTAGAGGTTGTAAGAGTTTGAAAGGAATAATGTATCTTAGTTTAAGTTCTTAAATCATGGAATATAATTTCATGTAGTTTATTATCTTGTGAAATATATCATCTCAATTTGGATTTAGATATTCTTGAGATGAGGTATTTCACCTAGCATGAAAAAATTTGACCTGAAATGGATGAAGGTTTGTTTAACTATTAGTGAAAATTACCTTGGGGTAATATGAATGAAATTCAAGGTCACAAATCTCATACCAAGGGAAATTAAACAAGTATAAGGTCAAATATCTTGGAAAAAAATTGTACTTCATAGTTTATTTCTTTGGAGTTTGAACTAATGGTTGGTCTATAGTATATGGTCTTAGAGTTTTGACTAAAATGGAATTGTAAATTTTAAGGTCTTAGATCTTGGACTAAAAAGGGTTTAATAGTTTAAGGTCATAATCTTTGAAAAATGTGTAACTCTTAGTTTATGTTCAATAAGTTTGGACCAAGGGGTGATTTATATATTAGGATGTTGGATATGGAACCACTATCACACAATCTACACTCTTACAACATGGAGTATGGCTCCATGTTGGAAGGTTGACCACTAGGTATGAAATGAAATCTAACCCAACATGGAATGGTGAAAGGTTAGTCAAAAGTGTATTATTGAAAATATATTTATAGTTGTGACCAATATTGGGAATCTGTATGTTAGCACATGTCTTATGGGAATATTATTTTAGCACTGTACAGTTCTAGAAACAAGTCTCACTGAGAAATAGAATAAAATGAACTCTATAAAGGATGAACTAGTATAAAATAGATACGAGTGAGTATGAGACCCATTCCAAAGTCATATGTGTGGGAAATTGAGAGAGGATAATGATTCATCCTATGATAATATATCTATGTGTCACTCATATCCTATAGGAATATAAATCTAGCCACACATATTTCTTGAAAAGGGGTATTTTTCAAGGGTTAATTCAACCTTGACATTGTTGATATTTGGAATATAGAGAATAATTTGGTCATTATATTCCCTAAAAGAGTCCTTCTCAGAAATATATCTCTTGTGCAAGGAGGGTCACATAATTTAAGGGATTCCCTATTCAAGATGGTGCCGTAGAACCAACTTCTATATAATTTATAATTACCTGTATTCATTATTTAAAATATTAATATAATTTTATCATCACATCATAATTTTTATTTATCATGACATATAATTTTATAATTTTTTATGAGTAACTACCACATTGAAAGGACATAAAATTTCACTACTATGATGAGAACATAGAAATTCCATAACACTATTATTAAATATTTTTTTATAGAAGGGTGATATCATTTGAAGGAAAAAATGATATAATATTTAGAGGTGTATACTAATGGAATTTTGAGGTACTTTATCACGGTGTAAGCCCTTGGTAACCTTTAGAGAAGAATATTATAAGAACATGACCTACTGTTAAGAAATCCACATTTACATGTTTCATTGGATGTTCATATATAAAGACATGTAAAATGATTTTTATACTTTAATATTATTGTTAATTAATATTATGAGACATGAAATTTGATGTTTTGATGAAAACAATGATAACATATACCCACAAAATTTAGGATATGTTGGTTGGGTTATGAGTAATATTTCATTAATGAATAATGAAATAATGGATTTTCTCTTCCTAGTTTAGTGGAAGTTAATATCTTAGGACATTTTATGGGAATGGAATTATCTAATTAAGTCCATAAACATGTAAATCTATTAAAAACTTAATTTTTTAATGTTAAATAAATAGGAATTGAGCACAGAGGTTGATGAAACTAGTATACAACCTACTTAATTAGAGATTTCAATATAAAGAGATTATATTACATAATATAAATTTATAAGAATTTGAATATCATTATGAAATTAACATATTTCATTATGGGATACTTGGAGGTTTCTAAATTCTGACCATAGACATTAGGAGGTGTATCCTAATGACATTAAGAAAGGGTCCTAGAGGGTCACACACTAAGCATATTCAAAATCTCAGTTAAATTCTATTAGAATTTAATATATTAGATAAACATTATTCTCATATACGGTTTAATTATTTTCATGCTTGTTTGATCATAAATATTAAATCACTTGTTATTAAATAGACTATTTTTTTAGTAGAATATTTAATAAATATTTATTCAACAAGTAATTATTTATTTAATTATTTGAATATATAATATTTATTTATTCTGTTTTGTTTGAAAGGTAAAAAATATTTAATTATTAAGTTAATAAAATATTTAATAATTATTTGTTCATTAGTTTTGTGAATATAATATTTATAAATTTATTTAAAAATAATTTAGTGGTATTTAATTAATTAAATAAATAATCATTATTCAAGGTCTGATAAATATTAGGAAGGATTGGCGGACCGAGTTTAATGGTCCAAAGAGAAATGAAATATTAAATATTATTTGAAACATATTGATTTATATATTAATGTAAATAATATTTATTTTATACATGAGTTTAGAAAATGTAACGTAAATAATAATAATTCTATTATTACATAGACACATGGTTCACTAGAGATTAATAAAATAGTAAGAGACCTTATGAAATTGTTATTTTTTTACCCTATCTCTATTTAAACCCAGTTTGTAAATTTTTTGAAACCCTACACATATTTTAATCATTATGAACAATGAGTTATATAGAGTATTCTCTCAAGCCTTATAGAGGAACTCTCCTAGAACACTCTTAAGAACTAAAGATCAATTATATACATCCAAATAATGATTCCTTTATAACTTAAGGTATTCTTATTCAATTAACAATTATCACTACAATCATTAAAACTACCACAATAGCACTCATAGGATTCTATAACAATAATCTAAAGTTTTAGGACCACATTTGGATCAGCTATAGAGAGAATATAACATTGATTACTCTGACACAATACCGATACCATAAGGGGAATTTATCCCATCATCGACAGGAGAGAAACAATTCAATGCAAGGAAATTATTTATTCAAATATATTAATTATAAATTATATTTGATAATATCTTACCTTCTTTAGTCCAATGAATCTATCAACTAATAATTGATTTAATTTTGCTAGCCAAGAGTATCTTTATCATGTAAATATTCTAATTTTCATTGATTACAATAACAATCCTTGTTAGAAACTACCCAACCAATGATTTTATTTCACCAATAATCCTCAAGCTATATAAGAGTGGTCACATAATAATTTATTAATCTTTGATCGATTATATGAAATTATTATTAGTTTTTCGCTTCAAGTTTACTCATTTTTTTATATATTTTTATTTAACATGTTTTTAGAAATTAATATTCTTAATTCATGTTTCATAGAGTCATAAACATATTAATAAAAGAACAAAAATGATCATAGATTCCATTAAGAGGTGCTATGGAATATGTATGGTATACAGAAATACACGATGTGTGATTGAACATACAAGCAATGTATCGAGATTCAATACACCTAGAAATGTCACAAGAGACATGATTCACCAACCAGTGTATAACACATGGTAAATTTAATTCACACCATGTGTGGATCGGTCTAATCTAGAACACAGTCTTTTGGACAACAAGACTTATAGTTGGTGTACATGCCATGCCATCTATACAGTTTATCATAAAAAATCAAGATAATCATGTGGTAAAATACATGACATACGCCACATGAGGATGAAAATATATATCATTAGTTATATAGATAATGTGTAGTTGGTGTACATATTTTGAGACTAATTAATCTCCATATCCAAAGAACACTCCAAGTAAAAAGGTAGATTCTATGGGCATAAGACAAGTAGATCACACAACATGTTGCTTATTAGTACACACTATGTATCTCAGCTTATATAACCACTAAGTCCCTATGAATTTTTCTTAAATACACTACAAGAGATAAACATGGAATGTATCTCATTAATACACATCATGTGGTTATCTAGAAATAAAAAAAATAAAAAAATATTAAGAATAATTAATTGCAGCATTAAAAACCTAAATACATTATCAGAATAGCGCGTGCTGACTATGTAATAAGGTTTTTATAATTAATATATGCTCAATTAATTCCATGTCATTATCTATAAATGTTGTTCAAACAGTTTATTTTCTATGACACATCATTAAATGGTTTTCTCTAATAATCTTCATGTAGAAAATTAGATAATGAAATTTATTATTTAATTTAATTAATTTAAGTGCATTTATCTTAATGATAAATAATGAATTGAATTGAATTCTAGATAGTATAATTTTTCATATTTGTTGCATGTTTTTTGGTGACTATGAGGTTAGACCGACCTATGTAAGTGATCAGTATAGCGACCCATAAATTTCATAAATAGATATTACATCTTATTAGAAGAATATTCATTACATAACATTATGATACACTTCATAACTTTAAAGGTTTAGTGTATTTAGGAACTTGTTTACATATATATATAAGGTATATAAAAGAACTATATCATATCCCACTTATTTCTTTAAAACAAACACCATTATTATACATAATGTACTTAAAACCTTTCTTCATAACCTGGGGAAAGGAAACATAAGAAAGGGTGAGCTCAGATTCTAAGTAAGGGTAAACATAAGAGATATAAATTGATGATCATAAGTGAGCATATGATAAAAATAAGGGTATGAGAACATGGTCATAACTTACAATAATCACAACAAATTAGTCAAATATTGTTAATGATAAATCATGACATAAGTATTTTTCATAACAAAATATATAAGTCAAAAGCATGAAGAATCGTCAATAATCAATCATGAGCCACAAGAACATATAATGAACATAATACATAATTTTTTTGGAATAAATATAAGAATATAAAATCATTTCCTTAGTCAAGGATCAATACCAAGTCTAACATAGTGAATTGGGTTCACTCCCCATTATATCATTCCTTAGTTCACTCCCAAGACTATTATAGTGGACAAGGTACCTTACTAAATGTGGTTCAGTCCCAATTCCAATCCTTATTATCTCATGATATATACATATTTACCCAATGTATTAGAGTTCTATATAATTATGATCACATCCATCACATTATGAAAAACATATATATGTGTGCCATAAGAACATAAAACATTCAGCATATATTATGACCCATAGAAAGAAAATGGGTTTCATAAACCATTCATCATTTCTTAATAGAATAACCTATAGAAATTTAAAAATTATAATAAACATTTCATCAGAAAAATAATAAACCATACAGAGAAATAATATGGACTGTATCATTGGTTAATATCCCCATTAAATCATAATCAATATCAAAGGATTTTATCATAGATGATAAATCACTTTAAAATATCACTGGAATATTTTTAAGGAATAACAAATTTTCATTTTGAGACAACTTATTTAAAACATAGAAATTTAAAAAATATTATGGAAAAAATATTTTAAAGGAACCATGTAAAAATATAAAGAAATCTTCAAAACATTGAGTGGTCATGGTGATGAGAAATTCTATTCAGGTAGTAATTGTTAAACAAAGTTCTATTTTATATTTTTGGTAAAAAGGTCAAAAGTTCCTTGTTTGGAAATGAAAATAATATTTCTTTAATTTTTTATAGAAAGTAAAACATGGTTAAAAATGAATTTAAAAAATCATAGGAGAAAATTTAAAAAATTCTTGAAACCATTTTAAAGAAAAAAGGACACAGAAGAAAAATATTCCCAACTAAAGAGGAAATAATGTTCTTCTATTTAAAAACATTTTCATGATCATTTTAAGTGTCCAATAGGGAAAAATGGTAATATTATATGAAAATTATATTAATAAACATATGAGAAGAAAATTAAGGTTTTCTTATTTAAGTATCATATAATTTCCCTCAATAAAAATTTAAGAATAAAAAATCCTGATTAAAATGATAAAAAACACAATTATCTCACCACTTTGGTAACTTTTGAATTGTAAGCACCTTGAATGAATAAATTCAAATGAAACTTTAACTGTTATTAAAATAGGTATATTCATGATGTTAATTCCAAATGGTAAGTATATACACCTCATAATCATAAGTAGGTGCATAACATCAAACATGTATTAGTGAAACAATATTGAGAAGATGAACCCTCACCACTTTGGTAATCTAAAAATTAATACCTCATAAAAGAGATAACCTTATTTGTATTTTTAAATAACCATAATTTTTATTAGAATAATCATAAATTACATTCATGGGTAGTATATACATGACACAAATGAAACAATTTTCTAATATAGTACATGTAACATAGAAATAAAAGTGTGATAAAAAACTCCTAACTCAAGTTCGAATTGCTTCAAAACCACTCAAACCACATGTATAATAAATTTAAATTTATTATAAATATTTTAAGAAAATAATTTTAAAACATATAATATCATATATGATCCATATATAACATTTCAAAAAGTTTTTATAATAAATATTTATCAAACACATTGTTTATGAGTTTTAAATTATTCATTTCTCATGAAAGTTTTGGTTTGGAAGTTTCAGTCCTTAGACTATGCTCATGGTTCCATAATATATAGGATTTTAATCACTTCACAAGTCTCATGTTTAATCACTTTTTACAATTTAATAAAAATTCATATAAAGTAGCGATGTTAAAAGAATTTCATCATTACGTGGAGACGGAAGTTCGTATGTATACACTAGAAATGTTACCACTTCTTGATAGATGAAACGAAAGAAAGGTAAATAATAATTTACCTTTTGAGAATAATTATTATATATCAAAGATCATATTTATACATTAAATTTAGCACATAATAATTATGTAATAAGTATCATATATATTAATTATTATTGTCACGATGAGAATCCAAATGTGAGGTGGTTATGTAAACAAATTCTATTAGTTTACAGGGTGATAGTCTACCGTCTACACGAGTGATGGTTTTTTTTCCCACTTAATGAAGAATGAGATGGATAAATATTATGAAAACAACATAATAAGATATTAAAATATGGTATATATTGGTGTAATTATATTGGAATGTTTAGAACATAATTTAAGGGGTATACAAATAAGAAAAATTAAAATAATTGACTAAGACGATTACCTCTTCATTGAAAGAGATCCTTTAGATATCCTCTTAAGAACCATAGGGTTGATGTTTGGTAAGAAAAAAACCGCTAGACCTTATCTAAGGATGTTTAAGAGTGTTTTTTGGTGAAGATAAGTGGCTCAAGGTGGTGTTTATAATATATGAGAGGTGGTTCCTTTTTCTAGTGAAGGATAAGACACACAAGAAATTAATAAATATATTTAAATATAATAAATTAATTTTCAGGGGAAAGTGGAACCATATAGAAAATATTTAGAATATAATATAGTATATGGATGAAATACCTTTATAAAATTAAATTTGTATAGGTTTAAGTGTTATTTTAAACCTTATCTTTTGGGTTAACCCTTTTATTAACCAATTTTAACATTAACGACCATAAAGACTTTTTCAAAATTAAAGGGTTATAATTTTTCTTATAAGGTAAAAATTGGACAATAAATGGATAAGGGATTAAATTTTAGATCATTTAAAATATTATTTAACTTAAAATAATAAATTCATTTTAATAACCATTCACATAATTTGACGTTAAAGACATCAAGATAACAATATTATTAAAATATAATCCATTTCCCCATAAATAATACATTAATATTAAATATAAATTATTGTGTAACCACATATATCCCATATACATTACTATTAATGATTTTAAAAATATTTTCCTTCATTTTACTTTACTTTTTTAAGAATTATATTAGTATTGTATAAGCGTTTAAGGTAATTATATAATCATTAAAAACTATAAAAAACATTCTATCATAAAAATAATTTAATTTTTATTATATCAACCTTTTAAGATTAATTTAAGACTTATTTTTATCCCCATGTGAATATATAATAGATATATAAAAGTAAGAGAGTGAAATTTTAAATTTTTCGTTACTTAAAATATTAGAAAATTTATCATCAAAGAAAAAGAATCCGAATTGACATATATTTGAAACTTAGATGAGTATGGAAGAAATACACTCATAAAATATGGTATTTTAAAGTTTTAGGTATATTTTAAATCCTTTTAGCTTTACTTTTAACCTTAATTACTATGTTTTACCAATTATTGTGGTTATAACTATTTACTATAATTACTATCCATAATGAAAAAAAATTAAAGAGACCTATTTTCCAAATTTGAACCTATTGAATCCAAATATTGAATCCAATTTTCAATATTAAATTTTTATAGGTGAAATAAATTAATTTACAAATAAACCCTTAAAACGTGATATAAAATAGGTTTTCAAGAAAATGAAATTTTCAAGCATAAGATCACCTTATATTAACACTATTTTTGGTCATCATAATTATAAAAATTTCAATTAATATAGATATTTATATAATATATAAATTTTTTAAATAATAACTCATTATATATTATTTAATAAATTTAAATTCAAAAAAATTATGCACTTAAAAAGAGTTTTTTGAAAAATACATTTAAATCCTGAAAAAGAACTTATACCAAAATAAAATATAATGTTGATTCCTATAGAATTATTTAGATTATTTTTATCAAAACTGTTCTTATTTTACTTTAAAAAATTCATGAATCTAATGTTACTTTTAAATTTCTTTATTTAATGAAAATAAATGACATTTTTTAAAAAATATGATATTTTTAACTATTCACTCAAATGTAATTTTTTTTAGAAAAATCCTAAAAAATAACTCTAAGATAATATTGACATGATTATTTCACAAATAATGTTATTTTTTTAAATATACTTACAATGACTTCCAAAAATAAATTATATTATTTTCTCATAAACTTAAATAAAAACCATTTTAGGGAAAATATATTTTTAAAGCGTAAAATGACTATACAAAAAATATAATAATTATTTATTCTGAATCAATAAATAAAGTTTAATTTTATAAAACATTTATACACATTTTTCATAAAATTTCTATTTTTATTTACATTGATAATTTAATATATAGGTCATAATGATGACCTTTAAATAATCACAATTCAATAGTATATCATAGTTTATTTAAACTCATTAATGCATACCAAGAAAGCTATAAACCACTTATAAATTATTTAAAGAAAATATATATTATAAAATATTGGGGTTTTAGATTCTCCCCCATCCCTAAAATAAATCACATCCTTGTAATGTTATTTCAGTAATTAAAGGCTCAATATTTGAAAATACCTTTATTGAAACCCATATTTTATAAAGGGGAAAAATCCTTTAAAAATAGAAAGAGTAAAACATAAATGTTACCTAAAATAACACATAATCCGGTCCTTAGATAAAGACAAAAATGTATTGAAGTTAAAATATAGACAGAGTATAGAAATAACATCTAAGGACCAATGGAGACTGATATAGAACATCACAATGAGAATATTGTTAACCACATGACCATAAATCAATTAGGGGGTAAAAGACCATAAATTCATAAAAAGTAAATTTAAAAGAATAAATTTTTTATTTTAAGATCATTTTCCTAATGTTAAGGTATTCTTTTACTATCAAGATAGATAACTTGGGAAATTATAATGAATTGATTTCTTTCAATTTCATAAGAAAAATTTTATCTTTTGGTTGTGCTTCAATGTAATTCCATGAGATTTTATGAGATTTATTTTTTTTCAAATAAATTTAATTTATTTTATATCTTGCATCACACATAACACCTTGTTTTAATGAACCATGAGATGCTATTAATATAATTATTTGAAAAAATGACTCTTATGATATAACTATTAAAATTTGATGTATTAATAGAAATTTCCAATTTTTTTAAATTAATTATAATGGTTTTATATAAATAAAATATATTGATAAAAAGTACTTAATTTTTAGTAAATTCATTATATGCTTAAAAAATACATTTTAAAAAAAAAAGACATTTATTCTTTTTTGTGAAAAAATAAAGAAATTAATTTTGTATAATTTTAGAAAATTTATTTTAAAATGTCATATTATTTTTTTAAATCATCATTTTAAAATTATCTTAGAGTGATTTTTTGAGTTTTTATGTAATGTTGAATTTTTCAATGAATAATGAAAAATATTAATTTTTTATTAAAAACTATTTTTCTTTTAAATAATTTCAAATTTATATTTTTCTTCATAATAGTTTTAAAAGTTAAATTATTTAAATTATATTATTATTTATCAAATTTAGGACACTTTAATAAATTTTATATTCAATTTTTATATAAATTGTTTTTACACTTATGAAAGCTTTTTCTTTGGAAAACCAATATTTCATCGCATCTACAGGTTTAATTTTAAATGAAATTTTACCAATTATGTGTATTGAATTTAGAAAAATGAATTAAATATTTTTTATCATAATAATTAAAATTATATGACATGTTTAACTTATATTTTTATAATTTATAGTAAAAATAGTAAAACAAATTAATTAATACGGTTAAGGACAAAACATGTTTATCTTGGGGTAAAACTGAAAAGATAAGTATAATATTGACAATGAAATATATATAAATTCTATTTGATGGATATATTTAGGAATTATACTATCCAAAATTATAATCCATTTCTATTTTGAAGAATTGGGCATGTGAATGACTTTATCATTTTTGGATTCTTTTGGGAAATTTCCATATAGTTACTAAGTGGTTTCCTTTACCCAATTATAAAAAGAAATATCTTCGCATTTTTTCTTAAAAATTAAAAATACATTTATGGTTAATCTAAACAATAACCTAATACTTTCATTACATCCCTATAAACTACCTAGAGTCTTTAGTTTAAATATAAATCTCTCTTAAGAAGGCTTTTGGTGCAAATATAAAGAGGTTATCTGAAGAAGAGGTATAGTTCTAAACCATGAATTTTCATTTTATTTTTTCTTCCAAATACATAAAATATTATTCAAATATGTTGATATAATAACATAAATATCTAAAATATAATTTGATGTTGTTTTTATGATCTAATAACATACATCAATCTCATATTCCAACAAATGGGAAACGAACTCGTCGATCTTGTGTATGATTGCCTACCACTTAATGATCCGATGTATTTCATTTTCCATAAACTCCTCTAAATACTGGAGATAATTTTGAATTTAATGTTTTTATGTGATATTTATGAAATATATATACTCTTTTAATTGTAATATATCATCTCTCTCCTAAAAATCAAATCCCTTGGAAAATGATAATGGCGCTCATGCGTACGTGTGGACTACCTCCGCCACAAAGTGATGTGATTATTTTTGTCATTTTATTTTTACATGGATGTTAATAAGAATATATTTAATTATTATATTTGATATATATAAAATAAAAATGAGTATGTAAAGGTGATATATTATTTACCTTTATTTTTTTTATGTTCTTCGAGAAAATGGAAACATTGTTCATGCATACATACGACCTACCGTCTCTTTGAACGGTGTAATTAAATTTCAATACCTAACCTTTACATATTACTATAAATTCATGTATAATAAATATATATGATAATTATATCATGTTTAAAATTATATATATTATGTAACTAGGTTCAAAGTAAAAGTAATAAAACTACAAAATCAAGACATACTTAAAAAATAAAGTAGTTATTCCAGAAAAAATGATTGTAATAAAGAATTATTAATAAACATGTCATAAAAGGTCATAAGTAAATTATATATGGTATTATATATATGACTATGGTTTTTTAATATATGTATAATAAACCTATATTTATTATACAGGTGGTTTTAACATGAATGGATAAAGTCATGACCAGAGGTAAAGGGATTTTTCCACATTTTTATTTCCGTGAGACACATGACTTATTCACTAATTGTTTCTTTTATATGATATATATATTAAATATTAATGTATTTCATGATTATTATTATAAATTTTATATTGATTTACATATTTATCTGTGGTTATTTATTTCATGGATCTTATGATTCTAAATTTAGAAAAGTGGTGAGGGTTTTATGTTACAATCTCATTGTTCACCAGGATTATTTATGATTATAATTTCAATGGTGAGATATTATGATCTAACTATCAATAAACTCTTTAATTTTATTATCAAATATTTTTTCAATATAATACATGTTTTCATTTAATTTATCTCTTTTAAAGGATTAAAATTACTAAATGAGTTTCTTAAAGAAATGTCAACTTTATTTATCTCTTCAGTCGAAAACGTTTTTCTTCTATGTCCATGCATTTTAAAAAAAAATTTAAGAAAGTTTATAATGTTATAAAAATATTTATTAAAGTTATTTTAAACCATGTTTTATCGTTTTAAAAAATTATTTTAAAGGAAAATTCTTTTCATTTTTTTGAATAATTTAGTTTTGAATTTTACAAATAATATGAAGTAAATAATTATTTTGACATTTATGACATGAAAAATATTTTATAAAGTCATGAAAAATAATTGGTTGAAATATTTATTTAAAATTTTGGAATTTTATTTTGAAATAAAATGTTTTCTTTTATTTTTGAAGAATTTTTATATTTTAAATTTGTGATTTCCAAATGAGAAGGATATTTTTATCAAGAAATGTTCTAAGTGGTCTTTAGAAATCATTTTCCATATATGATGACATCCTTTGATGTTACTTAAGATTTTATAAGGATATCTTCCAATGATACCATCCTAATTATTTCTAAGGATGATTTATGATTACCATGGAAATATATTTATCAAAACCATTTATTTTCTATGAGTTATACTATGATGAAAAGCTAAAATGTTTGTGAAACTTATTTCTTTACAAAGGTTACTCTATGATTAAATTATTATGAAACATGTTCCCTTTCCACAAGTTAGGATATGTTGAATACTTTATGATATTATGGTGAAAAAATATATTGATTGTGAAATGGAATGGACCTATATCTCCCTCTTAATAAATGGGTTATGATTAATGTTCTATAACCAAAAGTGGTACAATGGAGGTTATTCCATGCCTAAAAAGTAAGGGTACATGGGAGGTTATACAAAGACCAAAAAAGAGGGTATACAGGAGGTTATCCCGAGACCAAAACAAGAGGGTACATGTGAGGTTATTCCAATACCAAAATTGGGTACATGGGATTTTATCACATCCCATATATAGGTACATGGTAGGTTATCCCAATCCAAACATGTTATGAATTTATTAGTTGGTCCATGATATGAGATTTCCAGTGATTATACCTCAATTTTGTTTCTTATGCCAATGTTATTCTCTTATGGACTGTGTTTTTTGATTAAATTATGATTTATGTCTTATGAACTAACAAGTTGTATTCCATGACTCAATTTTATGATCTATTAAATGAAGGGTAGGATTTTCAAATGATATTTTTGTGTTCTCATACCCCTATTTTCATATTATTCTTATGTGATCTTTGATATCTATAATGTTTTCCCTTAAAGAGAATCTAATCTCACCCTTTCTTATGTTTCCTTTTCCCAGGTTATTAATAGAGGTATTATGTATGATATTTTTAAGATGGGTGATAGTTATGAGTAACTTAGTGGGAGATGATGTAGTTCACATATGAACCAACTTTTTATGTACCTAAGATTCTAAAGGCACTAGACCTAAATTATTCTGGCATTTATTGTTATATTATATAATAAATATTCATTTATTACAATGTAATATCTATGTATGATAATCTTGGGTATTTAAATTCAATCCTTTTTTACTTTATCTCTTACTTTAAGAAATTAATATTAAGTATAAAATTTTCATGTTTGAATCACTAAAATTAACTTTTAACAGATCATAAGATCCATAATATAATAAAAAAAATCATTCATTATGTCTATAAATATTTACCACACAAAATGTATAGGATAAGTTATAAATTTTAGATAAATATAATACATTAATCTCTAAAACCTAAACAATAACACCCAATGCCCATAAATAGTTAACCTTATAGCTCCCCCAAAGTATATCTAACGAAATTCAAAATCCAAAAGTTCAAATGGTTTGATTACCTATTTATTTCCAAGATAAACTTTATCATTTATCCACATACAACATAAAGTATATCATAATGTCACACACTAAACAAGTGAATACCATGTTCATATATTTTCATATAAAATAATGATAATTTACCCAAATAACCCGAATCACTATAAAACCTAAATAAAAACACAAATGATTCCAAAATTTACTTTATAATTATTATATAAAAAATCATATAATATTTAATATATTCCGTAAATCAACAATGTAATAAATTTCATCAAAGATAACATAAACCAATTTTTCATCAAGCCACTAATCAATTTTAAGGTCATTAATAATATCCAATTTACTTTATTAATATCAACATCTATTTATCCCAACTAAAGAAATATTATTTCAACATATGAAACATATGAAAGGTTATATCTCCCTAGATCATATTTTTTCCAAAAAATATCACCTTACCACTCCAATACCATTAAACATATTATTAAAAATCCATAATTAAAAACTACTAAAAAATAATCCTGAGATGTTTCATGATTATTATAACCAGAACATAATTTCTAAAATATTTTTAAAATGTAATTCTTAAATCCCAACACAAAAACACATAAATCATTCAAATTCAATTTTTTTTATAGTATATACCCTTAATTTTTCTAGTAGTTATCCCATTTATTATGGAATTGACTCGAATAATTCCCATTTTCCCCATACATAATAAATTGATATATAGAAGAAACCTTAGGATGAAATACAAATCCCTCTATAGAACTATTTATTTTTCCTTAGTAATAAATTTCTCTATTATATTATTTTTTTTGGAAAAAGTTGGACCAAATCCTTTTATTAAAGAAATTGAAATGGAAAGAGGAGGTTGAAAATGAGGTCAAATAATAAAAAAATTTCTATTCAATTCTTTTCCACGCATAAAATATTCTCGCATTCTTCTAAGACATTTCCCTAAGTGTTATTCCCACACACATTACATGTAGAAAGATGAATAATCACATGGTATCATATTCAAAATCTTTTTTCATTTGATGTTCATAAAAAAAATAATTCAATTGTCCATAACATTCAACATTAATTTTATTCCTCTTAGTACCAATCATTGTCTAAAACTAAAAATCATAGTGTGACCAATAAAAATTAAAGATAAAAATAATTAAAAATAATTCATAAGATATCTAAATCATGAAACCTTAGGTTTAACCTAGGTTATTCATGATCATTATCTATTCAAATATTTCATAATGGATCATAAAGAAAATGAGAATTGACCCAAGAATATCCAACAAAAGTGTATAGCTATGTGTATAGTCTTAGGCCAAATCATCATGAACCAGTGATGATAATGTAAATTTAAAATAAATACCATTCAGAGTTTTTACCCCTAGGTGCGTATGTGTCATAGAAACATACACTAGCTAGTATCCAGATAGAGATGTATTTTCTAGAAAAACCACACTCCTTTATTTACCATAACCTAGGATGTTCTCATATAATTAGTCTTATCCAAAGGGTTTTCACCAAAGTTCCCTAATCCTAGTTTCCAATAATAACTAAACCTTTCTATGATACTAACTATAACAATTGATATTATTTGTACATAAATATTACATCTTGTTAGATGAATATAAACTATATAACATTACAATCCATGCCAGAATTGTAAAGGTTTAGTGTATTTGTAATCATGGATACACAAACAACTGATAAATAAAATATCTAAATCATATTCCACTTAGTTCTTAAAAACTAACACCCTTATTCGATATAACATACTAGAAACCATTCTTCATAACCTAGGTAAATGAAATATAAGAAATTGTGAGATCAGATGCTCAATAAATATAAAAAAAGAGATATCAATCAATAGTAACAGGTGAGAGTAAGATAAGTATAAGGGTATTATAACATGATCAAACCTTAAAATAATAATACTCAATCATTAAAAGATCATTAAACATAAATCATTGAATAAGAATTTAAAAAATATAGTCATAATCATAAGTGTGAGTAATCATCAATTATTAATCTTGAGCCATGATAACATATCATGAACATAAGAAATAAGCTTCTGTCATACAAATAAGAATATAAAATAATTACCTTTATTAAGGATCCATAAAAAATTTATCATATTAGGTTGGTTTCACTCCCCATTCTATCATATCCATAGTCAAAGTTCACTCCCCAGACATTCATAGTGAATATAGTGCCTTACTTAACTGGGTTCACTCCCCATTCCAGTATTTATTATCTAATGAGATATCAATATTTAAATAATTAATTAGAGGGATTTACAATTATGGTCCTAAATATTAAATAATGAAAACCATATATATGCGTGCCATAAGATCCTAAAACATTCATCATATATCATAACCCATGGAAAAGAAATGAGTTTTGAATACATTTCATCATTTCATCACAACATAACCCAGGAAAAATAAATGAGTGTCATAAACATCTCATAATCATAATAATAAACCATATAAATGAATAATATGGATGACATAATTGGATCATTTCCCCTTTAAATCATAATTAAAATCAAAGGACGTTATCATATATGAAAAATGACTTTAAATGATCACTTGAATATATCATGAGGAAAATACCCATTTCAATTGAAAATGAATAATTAAAATATAAACATTTACAAAGTATTATGGAAAAAAATTTCTTTGAAAAGATCTATAGAAAATTATAAAGTAAGTTTTATAAAATTGATAATTTTTTACATTGGTAAATTCCATTAATGTCCTAATCATTAATAACAAAGACTCCTTTTACATTTTTTTTGTAAAAATGTCGAAAGTACCTAATTTAGAAAATAAAAATAATTTTTTAATTTTTTCTTATAAATTTAAACATGGTTAAAAAATAATTTAAAAAATCATATGAGAATAATAAAAACATTATTTAAAATATTTTATATAAATCATGGACATGGAAGAAAAACATTCCCAACCAATGGGACAATAAAGTTTATTTTTCTTAAAAAAAGGTTCCCAGTCACTTTATGTACCAAATAAAGAAATTTTTTAATATTACTTAAAAATTACATGAATATGCACATTATAATAAAATTAAATAGTTTTATTATAAAATTTCTCTTAAAATAAATTCAAGCATAAATAATCATGATTAAAATGAGTTTGAAACATAAATACCTTACCACTTTGCTATCTTTTGAATCATGAAACCCATGAAAGAATAAATTAAAATTAAAAATTTTATATCATGAAAATAAGTAGATTCATTATATAACATATAAAAGTATAATTATATACACCTTATTAACATAAATCAGTGTATAGTATCAAAAATGTCTCAACTAAACAATACTCAGATAAAGAACCCATACCACTTTGCTAAACATTGAATCAAAACCCCATAAAAGAAAGAAACTTATATTCATTTCTAAATAAACATAGTTTTCATTATAATAATAATAAAATAAATTTAAGGGATGTATATACACCATATAAATGAAATAAGCGCTGAATATGAAATATGTCTCTGAGAAATAAAAGTGAGATGGGAAACCCTTATCTCAAGTTCAACTTGCTTCAAAATAACTCTAACAACATCAATAATAAATTTAAAATAAATATAACTTTATAATATAATAATTTAAATACCTCTAATATCATATATTATCAACATATAGAATTTAAACACCAGTTTAATAATAATGATTTATTAAAATCATTATTTTTAGGTGTTAACTATTTTGTTTCTCATGAAAATTTCGGTTAGGTTGTTGCAGTCCCTATACTATATTCTTGGTTACATAACCTCTAAGATTTTAATAATTTAATAAGTGTCATATTTATTAATTTTATACACTTTTATAACCAATCATATAAAGCGGTGATGAAAAATGAATTACATCACTTCATGGAGAAGGTAATCTGTACGTACACACAAGTTATGTTTCCATATTTCTATAAATAGAACAGAACAATTTAATAAATAATTCCCCTTTTGAGAATAATTATTATATTATAAAAATAAAATACACACACACACACATATATGTATACACGTTAAATATATGCTCAATACTATCCTTTTAAGGATGAAATGAAAAATGAATCACACCACAACGTGGAGGTGGTAGTCCACACATACACACAAGTGACATTATCATTTTTTAATGGGTGGAAGGGTAAGAAAGTAGGTGGTATATTAAATTTAAAGAATCATAATTATATCATAATTAACATATATATTAATTATTAATATCATTATTACTATCCATGTTAGTTGGTGATGGAAAACAAATTACATCGGTTCATGTGGTGGTAGTCTGCCATACACACAAGCGATGGTTTTATTTTTTTGATTGATAATAAGATGGAAAAATATTATCCCATAAAAATAATAAAATCTATATATATTTTAGATAATGGTGTCATTATATTGGAATTGTTAGGAAATAATTTAAGTTGGTAAAATAAGAATAAAAATGAAATTCATCGGTTAATACGATTACCTCTTCTTTGAAAGTGATCCTTTAGATATCCTCTTAAGAAACATAAGGTTGGTATTTTTGGAATACTCGCACCTATACAACTTATAAAATGATTTTGAGAATATTTTTTGGCATGGGTTTTTCAAGATAATAGGATTGAGGTGGTGTTTAAAATAAAGGAAATGCAAGGCCTTTATAGTGAAGGAAAGGAAACACATAGAATTAATAAAAATATTTGAATATAATAAATTCATTTTCATGAAAAAAATTGAACCATATGGCCAAAATTTCTAAAACAAGATAGGCTATGGTAGAAATAACTTTATCGAATAAATTTTTGGAAGTTTTAGCTGGTATTTTAAACAAAAACTTTTGGTTTGACCCCATTTGATAACCAATTATAACCTTAACTGGGGTAATAATTTTTTAATTCTTAAAGAGTTCTAATTTTACCTATAATGTAAAAATGGGATAATAAATGGAAAATAGATGAAACATTAGAACATTTATAATCCTATCCATCCTATTTTAATATTTTTAAATAATTTAATAAAAATAATATTTAATATAAAATAATATTGACGATATTCGAAGAACTAATCAGATAATCTGGCTTTAAAGACATCATGACAAAAATGGAATTAAAATAAATCTCATTTAAATATATATAAAATTTTATTATTAATTATATATTCATTTTAACTTTATTGAGGATAAATAAATTACTTTTAATGTTTTTAAAAATATTTACATTTATTTTTCCATACCTTTCATAATCACTCTATCAGTATTGAATAAGAGATTAACATAATTTTAAAATTAATAAAATATAGAAATAAATTTCCGTAATAAAAATAATTTCATTATGATTAAAAATATTAATATTAATTAAAAAATTATTTTTTCCCTATTTAATTATATAATAAAAATTTAAAATCAAAGTGGGAAATTTTTTATTTTTCTTTACTTAAAAATATTATATAGGTCATTATCAAATAAAAAGGATATAAGATGATTTAAATTAGAAAATAAAATGAGTATGTGTAAACTAAACTCATAAAATAGGGAAAAGAAAAGTGTTAGGTAGATTTTAAATCCTTTTAACATAAGTTTTATCTTTTGTTAATTTGTTTGACCCTTTATTGTGATTATAACTATTTACCATAGTTTCTATTCATAATGACAAAAAATAAAATATAAATATTTTAAAATTTTGAACCTCATGAATACAAATATAGAGTCACTTTTTTAATATTAAAATTTTATAATAAATTGAAAAAAATTTAAAAATAAACCATAGAAACAGGCTGGAAAATGGGATTTTTATGAAAATGCATTTTTCAAGCCTAGGATGATCATATATTAATCGTATGATTAGTCATAATCATTATATCAATATAAATTAATATAAATAGTTATAAAATATACACATTTTCTTTAAATCATTAATTATTATAGATTATATAATTAATTAAAATGGGAAAAAATTATTCAATTAAAAATAGTTTTCTAAGAAATGTGTTTTTAGTATAAAATAATCATATTCCAAAATAAAATTTAATATTTATTCCTATGGAATTATTTATATTATTTTTTATAATATGGTTCTTATGTTACATTAAAACCAAATAAAAAATATAATTTAAATTTTATTTTACTTCATTTAATGAAAATAAATGTCAGTTTTACCAAAAAATGTTAATTTTCACTATTCACAAAAAATTAATCTTTTCAAAAAAATACTAAAAATTCACTATAATAAAATATTTACATGCTAATTTAAAAAATAAATTTATTTTCTCAAAATAAATTATATAAATATGAAAGACTTTGATTATATTATTTTCTCACAAAAAATTTATAAAAACTATTTTTGAGGAAATAATTATTTATGAAACATAAAATAAATTTAATAAAAATTTAATAATTATTTATTATGAATCAATAAATATAAGTGATTTATATAAAAACTATATAAATATTTTTTTCATAATGTGGTTATTATTATTCTTGTTTCTAATTTAACAGATAGGTTATAATGATCACATTTAAATAACCATAATTCAGTAGTATATAACAGTTTCTTTAAACTCAAAGTTTCATGTCAAGAAATCTATAAAAAACATTGATTTTATTTAAAGAAAAATGATATTATAAAATACCAGGGTGTTAAATTATTGCCCCTTAAATAAATTACTTTCCCACAATTTTATTTTCTTCATTAAAGGTTCAATATTTGAAAATACCATTTATTGAAATACACATCTTATAAGGGGATAATAAAAATATATTTTAAATAGGAAGTGGAAAATAGAATGGTTACATGAAATAGCACATAATTGGGTCCCCATATAAATAGAACATTGGAAAGAAGTTAATATATATATATATATATATATATATATATATGTAAAAGAAAAATAACATCCAAGGACTAATAAGGAGTGATAGAGAACAGGATCATCAGAAAGTAAATGACAAAAAACCATAAATTTGTGAGGGGTGAAATGACCATCAATTCAATAGAAATTATTAGAAAATAATAATATTTTTATTTAAAGATCCTTTTCTTATCCTTAAGGTATTATTTTACTATCAAGATATAGAACACATAAAAATTTACATTCTTTATTTATTTTCATTTCTTCAGCACAATTTTATCATTTGGTTACGATTTGATCAATTTCCACTCCATCTCTTACTCCAAGAAATAAATATTCAAGATGAATTTTTCATTATTAAAGCACTGAAATTAATTTTTATAAGAACATAAGACCCATAAAATAATGAAAATTTATTTCATATGTCTCTAAATATTTACCACAAGTAAAATCGTTAGCACAATTTACCCAATTTAGATAAATATAATAAATTTATCTCTAAAACATCATCGAAAATTTACAAAGCCCATAAATAGTTGACCTTAAACTTTTCCAAATTATGTCTAACAAAATTCAAAACATAAAAAAAACAAAATATTTAATGATTTTTTTTACCCAAGATCATTTTAACATTTATCCCTATAAATCGTGAAGTAGATCATAATGTAACACTCTAGACACATCAATACCACGACCATATAATTTCTTAAAACATGTTAATAATTTCCCAAAATAATTTGAATCATCATAAAACCTCAATGAGATTATAAATTCTTCAAAAATTAAATATATAATTATTCCATAAATAGTATCATAGACTATATAATATATTCCATAAATCTAACAATTTAGTAAACATCATCAAATATAATATAAATCACTTTTCAATCAGATCAGTAATCAATCTGAAGTTCATAAATACTATCTAATTTTCTTTGTCAATATCAATCATCTCATTATCCCAACTAAACATCATTATCACAACATCAAGAACATATTAAAGGTTATCTATCGCTCAATTATGTTTTTCCATAAAATATCACCTTACCACCAAATCACTTTTCTAGGTTACTGACACAATTCAAAATATTCTAGAAAATACATAAATAAAAACTTATATAGAACAACCTTGTGATGTTTCATGATTCTTATAACCAGAATATAATAAAAAAACTATACTACACTATAATTATTGGATCCTAGTGCATAAACACTTTAATTGTAACACTACAACCCCTCTAGACTGAAGCCGGTGTATTACTTGTTATATTTGAATGGTTAGAAGTAATGAAAACCCCAATGGAATGACCAGTTTAGTAGTTTTGAAGAAACTAGATACATAAATGTAACTCAAATTACATTGGAAAAGGTTAAAAAATACAATACATAACAAAAACTAAAAACCAAATTCATAGGAACTTAATAAATGATCTTCTCTTCATCACCTGTTGAAGGTAAACAATGAAAGGGGTGAGATAAAATGCTCAGTAAGGGTTAAAAATGGTGGAATCATGAATAAATAATAACTGGATTATAAACAATTTTACATAATCAACACGTCATGGTGAATAAATGAAATACTCACTCCAGTAATAAAGTGAGAATGAATCTGCATCCATAGATTTTTTCATAGTGAAACCCTCATAGATAATAATAATTGACAATGAATAAATAGAATTATTATTAAATGGACATCATGTATCTGGAACTTCATACCATAGTACCATTAAAACAGTTTAGTTATGTGGGTAGAAACCTGTCTGATTTTTGGAAACAAACTCAAAGGGTTTGTCGCCAACTGATTTATCTCATGAGACCTAACGATTAATCGAGGGGATATAGCAGGCCCCAACTACCACTAAATTTCCAAATAATTATTTATACATTTATTTAATACAAGACTAATATTCCATTTTAGATATCCTTATAGAGTAGAGTATACAAATTCATCAATATTTCCATTATTAAAATATCATTCCAAATAAACACCGTATGTAAAATGGTATATGGTTTAGAAAAAAAACATATCCATGATATGAGATTATGTATATTTAATATAAATATAATTTCAAAAGAAAAGTTATCTCAAATGGGCAGTAGTTACACCACATAAATATTATTAGGTGCACCAAACAATGTTAGTCACAACAAAATAGTAGTTGAGACAAAGTCTCTTACCACAATGTAATCAGTCGAATCATATGACCAGAACGTAGTAACCCTAAAATGAATCATTTAATAACATGAATAATAAAAAGAATCGTGTTATTATATATCAAATGGAAGTATACATATACCACATACAATAAATAAGTGGTGAATAATGAAAATCTCACAGAAATGAAAGTGAGATGAGAAACCCCTTACCTTTTGCTCAAGCGTGTTCTTTGTTTGTTTTAATGACCTGAATAATCAAATTTATATTAATTAATTAATAAGTCCAGAACCTCCTATACATTTACTTTATTTATTATAACCTTATTATGTTCATTCATGTCCCTTTTAATGGCTTTAAGAGGTTCAATTTTATTGTTTTGGAAGCATTTTCTTCCTTGGTTTTCATGATTCGTTTACTTGATTTCATGAATGGAAGTTCATTTAAAATGTTGTTAAACATAAAGAATTGATAATAAATATTTTCTTACATTAAAAATATATAAATTATCTTATAATTATTCTAGGTTATATAGTTGAAGATGAATCATTAATTAAAAGTTATTGATAGACACTTGGATTATGTTTGGCAGTTTTGTGAACAATGAACTTGTTTTGTATTATTATTCCATATTATGAGTGTGCAGGGATTACAGAACATTAATGAGATGAAATAAATATATTATTATCTGGTTCAACCGTAAAAATGGTTTCATGACCATAATTTGACATGGAAATGAAAACTGAGAACTCGTCATCCTTGAGTGTGACAAATCAACACATCCCGAACGGTGTTTTCATTTTTAGTATAAGAGGAGGGGGAAAGAGAGATGATGATGAAATATTCCAATAGAATAATATAATTATAGTTTATGTAAGTTATTGGAATTATCATAGAATTTGGTTGATCTTAGGTGAGGAAAGAAGTATAAAAAAAGGAACTCAAAATAAGAGAAAAATTGAGAAATCTCTTACGAAAATTCGGCAGCATAACGACGTCACCTAAAATTTCATAAAATACTTTGATGAAAGAAATGGGGTATCTAATCACTCATAAATAATATGGGAAGTAAGGTTAATATGAAATGACATATCCCAAAATATTCCAGTTGAAAATAAAAGATAAAACATAAATGAAAGCTTTAAGAAAAGATAAGGGTGGTTGATTCTCTTACCTTGTACAGTAACTCATAAAACATAGAGGTTGGGACTTTGGGGGTTTGAGGAAACTTTGGGAGGATTCCTAGGGAGGTAATACCACCATAGATTCTAGTATATTGAGTTTTTAATGAAATAAAACGAAGGGGTGGGGGGTGAGTTGGAATTTATAGTAATTAAGAGAGAATGTTTTATTAAATAATAGGGACACCTCATTAGTAGTTTTTGCAAAACCATGGTCTTGCCCATGGTATTTACCATGTTTTTATCCACTTGGGAAACCTTATGTAATAATTTAATTTACAAAAGTCTACAATACTTTCATATTTTATTATTACATCATTATGATGTCATTAAACTACCGAAAACTCAAAACTGTATTTTTACTATTCACAAAAAAAATCAAGTATTTTAGAAAAATACAAAAAAATTAACTCTAACCATTTTTTGAAATTTATAATTCAAAGATGAACTCTATTATTAGAAAATAATTTTCTAAGTATTTTTATTTTCATTTTTAAATAAAATCATAGTTAATTCAAAAAAAACAAATTTTAAAGGTATAATTAGTTCTATATCACATTAAAATAATAAATTAAGATATCATTATCTTATTACCATAAGAAAATAAAATATAAGCATTTTTTACTATTTATAAGGTTCATATTACTATTCATATTATTATTCATATGGGTATGTTACTATTCATCTAAAAATCAAGTTAGTTCTATCAGACTCCAAAAGACTTACTGGTCACAACTCTAGATAACCGTTTTTTCGAAATTGAAAACATATATGTTGAAAATTTATGTTTAATGGATATCTTATAACTTTCTCCTATAATGATTTGATTCAAAAAATACTTAGTGCTTCATGCAATATAGGCTACCTAATGAATAAAAAGTATTTAAAAGGAACATACCATAAAATGTTTGGGGTGTTATATTATTCTTTCCTTCAGAAATTTCATCCGTAAAATTTAATGTGTAAATCCCAACAAAAAGATATGGGTGGTTCTACTTCATAACATCCTCATGTTCCCATGTTTCTTCCTCCATATTCTGGGTTTTTCAAATAACCTTTAATACACGAGTCGTCCAATTTTTCAATACCTACTCCCTTGTGTCAAAAATCACGATAGGCTCTTCACATTATGATAAATTAGGTTCCAGTTATATTTCATCATAGGTGAGTACATGCATTGGTTCTGGCATGTATTTTTTCAACAATGACACATGAAATACATCAAAGACTTTGAAGAGACTTGGAAGCATTGCTAATTAGTAAGATACAGCTTCGATTCTTTCCAGAATTTCAAGTGGTCCGATGTATATGGGGCTTAGTTTCCTTTTCTTACCAAACCTTAAGACACCCTTCCATGGAGATACTCTCAGAAAGACATGATTTCACACTTGTAATTCCAAATCCTTCTTCTGGTTGTTAGTATATCTCTTCTGACTACATTGGGATGCACTACTATGGGCTTGGATTGTCTTCAACTTTGTCATGGTCTCTTCAATAAGTTTTGGGCCTATAAGTATCCTTTCACCAACTTCATCCCAACAAGTTGTAGTTCGACATCTCTTTCCAAACAATGCTTTATATAAAGCCATTTGAATACTAGAATTGAAACTATTATTGTATGAAAATTCCACCAAAGGAAATTATTGATCCCACATACATTGTAAGTCAAGAGAACATGACCTCAGCATATCTTCTAGAGTTTGAATAATCTTTTCAGACTGTCCATTAGTTTGGGGGTGATAAGTAGTACTTATACAAAGCTTAGTATTCAAAGCCTTCTGGAGACTTTTCTATAATTTATATGTAATCTGGGGATCTCGATTAGACACAATCGATAGAGGCGCACCATGAAGTCTTACAGCTTCATTAATATAAGGCCTTTCTAGGTGCTCAAGTGGTAAATCCTCTCTTATAGGAAGGAAATGTGCAGATTTTATGAGACGATCAACAATTACCCATATTTCATCATTCCTTCTAGATTTCCTCGGTAGTCCAGTGAAAAAATACTTTGTAATGTTATCCCACTTCCACATAGAAATAGGTAGAGGTTGCATCACTCCTCTAGGATTTTTCCTCTCTTCCTTCACTTGTTGATAATCTAGACACCTTGACACATAGTTAGCAATTTCCTACTTCATATTATCCCACCAAAAATATTCCTTCAGATCTCTATACATATTTTTCCTACCCGGGTGTATAGAAAAATTTGAGATATGAGCATCTTCTAATAGTTTCATTTTTAGCCCAGGTGCTGATGAAACACATAACCCTTTCACAAACTTCAGAACTCCTTACTCACACACGAAGTCTTCCAACCTCCTATCCTTAATAGCAATAATTTTCTTGTGCAGATTTTCATCAACATATTGAGAGCTTTTTATCTTCTCTAGTAAATATGGTTTAGGAATCATTTTAAAGAGGAAATATGTTTCCCATTCCTTAAAAATTCCCATATCCATCTTTAGTAGATCCATGAATATAGGATCTCTCTCAATCCTCATTTGATTCAAAAGTCCATGATCTTTCTGACTTAATGCATCTGCCACCTTATTTTTCTTTCCTGGGTGGTAGTGTATTGAACAATGGTAATCTTTGAGTAACTCGATCCATCTCCTTTGCCTCATGTTGAGTTCTTTTTGTGTGAAAAATTATTTCAAACTCTTGTGATCTTTGTATATCTCACATTTTTCACCGAAAAGATATTGTCTCCATATATTCAGAGAAAAGATTATATGTAACTCCCTGACCCTAAATCCACTAAACTAGTGCTCCGAGCTGGTTAGCTACATAACTTTAAGCGCTCCTCCCCGTACGCCAAAGGCTGCCGACTAGTAGTGGGGGTCTTTGTGGTCAAGTGGGGAGACTATACCCCTTTTTTATCAGAGTAAGACATAATAGAAATAAACCAATAAAAGAAACAATAATCAATAAACAAGGAACATGTATAATAACCATTTACAACAATAAATATGCCATGTCCTACTACAAGTGAAAAAGCGAACAAAAACCAAAAATAAAGACAATGGCCAAAATCCCCAAAATGGTCCTGAATCCAAGTACGGATCCTCCCACCAAGTGTTACCCATGTCCACCCAACTATCTATCAAGGACCCTTGCCCTTCTCCTAACCTAAAAACATGAAGTCTTCTCGGGTACCCAATGGCGGCCCGAGGAGGGTGTGATTACAACTCAGCAGGCCACCACCAATGGTGTCTACAAAATATCCACTATGAACAGGCAGTGCATGCAAAAGAAATATGAATGATAATTGCCAAGTAATTATTTAAGGTTCCATTAACCAGTTCAGAGCCAAATCCATTACCACTACCATTACCATTCCTTTCACACCAATTATCATCACTTACCATTTCATCACATTTCCATGGGTTAATCACTTACATTATGTTACATGGGTCTAAGGCCAAAAATCTCTTGCAAGAGGGTAAACACATCGTTATCCTATCTCACTAGGAATAACCTCTTCATAGAAATCATATCCTCACCTCGAAGCCTCAGTCCGGGTGGATGCAACCATTAGGTGAAAGGATCCTCAGTCCCCGTTCCTAACCCGTGCATTTAGGGTGGAGTTCCGAGCATTAGTATTCAGTAGACCCATGGGCGTAGATCCTCAAGTCATACCCCACTCTACCAAGCCATGTGCACATGCTATTATATATAAGTTAGCATCAACACACCATGCCATTTTCCTTTGACAAACACCATTCACAACAAACCACATGGGAATTCACATTATGCCTTAACCCATTAACACATTACCATTTCACATAATTTAACCATTCACCGAATTCCCATGTGCTATTCCTATCTCACTAAGCATTCAACACTAGACCCATAACCTATCCCATTATGGTCTTTAATTAGTTTGCACATTAACCCATTTCACCCATTCATCATTTACATGAATCAACCATTCATCCATTCAACCCATTTCAAACAACCCTTAGGTTGTTTCCAAGTCTAGGTGCATCACCTAACTTCCATTCCAAGTTCAACCAATCATCCCAACATATTCATCAAGGGCTCTACCATTTATTAAAACAAGGTCACTTATTTAATAACACTCCCTAAACTCGAGAAAAGTCGGAACATCCCATGGATGACCCCAATTAGGTCAAGTAATTCTCAACGCATCCCATGGGGATCGTGAGGGTTCTCATTTACCATTTTTAAGCACCCTTTTATACCAACCACATCTAGGTTGATCAAATCTCATCAAAAGGAAACCATCAACAAAGCAACACATGCATAAATCCACTATAAAACTATGGGATAACTTTTTTAGACCACCTACCTCGAAATATCGTCTGAACGCACACTCAATCGAGTCTTTAGACTTCAATCCGACCAGCCTTTGGATCTTTAACCTAGAACTCAACCAAAAGATAGGGTTTTAGAGATTCAGAACAAGAGGGAGCAAAGATACAAACCCTAAACCAAAAAGAGAAGCATGGATGGGATTAGCCTTACCCAGAGCTTAGATACGCATCCAACGGCACCAAAAACGCCTTAGAAACGAGGGAGATCGATCACTTGGGAGCTCTTGGGCGATTTTGTTCATCCCTAGGGTGAAGAGGGAGGAATGGATAAAAAATCCCTAGTGGGTTCTTAAAATCCTGGGGTGGCAATTTCATAATTTTTCCCAAATTTAAGAGGCCGTATGGTTTGGCCGCACGGTTTGAAAAACCGTGCACAAACTGTGCACATGCTACTGTTTGGAGGAAGAGGGTTTCATGGTTTATATGGGCAGGCCGCACGGTTTTCCCTGGCTGTGCACAGGCCATGCACCCAGGCTTGTCTTGCCCAGCTTTTCTTTCATCCATGCCCCGAGCCCCTGAAACACCCCAAGACCTCTCATACTTTCATAAGACATCCCTTGAAGCCTGAAAAATAGGATTCAACCAAAACATAATGAAAACACACCCTTCCAAAAACCAGGATCTTACAACCTCCCCGCCTTATAATAGTTTATCCTGGAGCTGAGTTTCCAAACCTCATTGACCCACCGAAGAGAAGAGTTTGGGCCACTGAGCCCGCTTATCCGATTCGCACTCCCAAGTTTCTTTCTTAACTTTCCCTTGATTCTATAGTACTCGCACTAATGGCACAAAATTTCCTCATAAGACCTTTTCACTATGATCCATCACACGAACCGGATGCTCCTCAAAGGACGCATCAGCCTCAAGCTCTACATCCTCCACGTCAAAAATGTAAGATGGGTCAGGGTGATATCATCAAAGCTGTGACACATGAAACACATCATGCATCCCACTATACCGCTATGGAAGAGCCAATCGGTAATCCACTGGTCTGATCCTCTCAACTATCCCAAAAGGTCCCACATACATAGGCGCCAACTTACCCTACTTCCGAATCTGACGGCGACCGAACCTTGGCGACACCCGAAGGAACACTTTTCACTTGTCGCAAACTCAAGAGGTATACGCCTCCGATCTATATATGAATATTTCCTACTTTGAGTCGTATCCATCCGCTTCCTGATCAACTTAACTCTCTCTGAAGTCTCCTGCATGAGACTTGGCCCCAACAACTCAAATTCACCGACCTCTAGCCATCACAACGGAGATATACATGGCCTCCCATAGAGTGCCTCAAACATTGCCATATGAATAGTAGACGGAAAACTGTTATTGTAGGAAAGATAAACTAATGATAGGTTCCTCTCCCAAGAACCACCAAAGTCTAAGACACAAGATCTTAACCTGTCTTCCAACACCTAGATCGTACACTCCGACTTCCCGTCCGTCTACGGGTGGAAAGCTGTACTCAAAAACACATGTGTACCAAGCGCCTTCTACAAACCTTTCCAGAAAGACGATGTGAAAAGAGGATCTTGGTCTGAAAATATGGTCCATAGAATTCCATACAACCGCACTATTTCTCGAACATACAACTCACCCAATTGGTCGACTGTAAAGGTCTCCTGAATCGGTAAGAAATGAGCCACTTTCGTTAACCGATCCACAACCACCTAGATTGCATCATTCTTTTGTGGCTTCCTCATAAGACCCACGACAAAATACATTGTTACATAATCCTACTTCCATTCTGGAATGGGCAATCGATTCAACAAACCACTTGGGCGTTGATGCTCGGCCTTCACCTGCTAATAGGTAAGGCACCGTGCCACAAATCCCGCAACTTCCTTATTCATTCTCGGCCACCAAACCTGCCTTCAGAGATCACGGTACATCTTGGTTAAACCAGGATGCACTACCCACTTTGATGCATGGAACTCATGCATCAACTCTTCCCACACACACTTTGGCACAACCACACGATCACGAACACGAATGACACCTTCCACGTCGACGACCCAACCAAAAGGTAGCTCCCCACCTTTAAGATTTTCCTTCATGATCAAACACTCAGGATCATCAAGATAACCCCCCTTAACTCAACTCAAAAGCGTCGAATCCATCGTTAAGGAAGAAAGAGTGACCTGACCACTCTCTTCCTCCAACTCCAGGTGCATCTTGGTAAACAAATCCATCACCTTCCACTCGGTGCTGGACTCATGAAGCAACTGATTCTGAACCTTCCTGCTCAGAGCATCAGGAAAACTTTTTCCTCTTCCCGGCATGTACATCAACTCAAATTCAAAATACTAGAGATATTACACCCATCTTCACTGTTGAAGGTTCAGATCCCATTGTGAGAAGATTCACTTTAAACTCGTATGGTCGGTATACACAGTAAACCGTTCTCCCAACAGATATTGCCTCCAGCCCTTGAAGGCGTACACCACTATAGTCAACTCAAGGTCATGAGTGGAATAGTTCCGCTCATGGGGTCTCAACTGCCTTGACCCATAATCCAAAACCTGCTTATCCTGCATCAACACAGACCCACGTCTGACTCCGAACGCATCACAAAACACGATGTACTTCTTACCCGACTCAGGTAAGATCAAGATAGGTTCGTCCTTCAACTGCTTCTTCAACTCTTGGAAGGCGCTATCACAGGCCTCAGACCACTCAAACCTGATTTCTTTCTTCGTCAAGCTCTAGAGTGGTGCTGCTAAGTGAGAGAAATCCTGAATGAACCTTTAGTAATACCCAGCCAAACCCAGAAAACTCTGAACATTAGTAACACTCTTGGGATGTTCCCAAGATACAACTGCCTGCACTTTCTCTGGATCCACTATCACAACTTCCTCCAAGATGATGTGACCCAGAAAATGAACCACACCTATCTAGAATTGACACTTTGATAGCTTGGTGTATAACCGATGCTCTCTTAGTGTACCCAATACAATGTCAAGATGTTGGGCATGATCGTCCTGAATTTTCAAGTACACTAAGATATCATCAAGAAATACAATCACAAACTGATCTATATAGGGATGAAAGATTCGGTTCATCAAATCCATAAACACCGTCGATGCATTGGTCAATCCTAAAGGCATTACCAAAAACTCAAACACCCCGTACCGACTCCGGAAAGCTGTACGTGGTATGTCAGAAGACCTCACCCTCATATGGTGATAACCTGACCTCAGATAAATTTTAGAAAACACTGATTCACCCCTCAACTGATCAAAAAGTTCATCAATTCTAGGAATATTGTACTGATTTTTCACCGTCATCTGATTCAACTTTTGATAGTCAACACACAGCCTCAATGACCCATCGGCCTTCTTTGAAAAAAGAACGGGAGATCCCCAAGGAGACGTACTAGGAAGGATAAACCCCTTATGCTCCAACTCTTCAAGTTTAAACTTGAATTCCTGGAGTTCTGCCGGTGCCATTTGGTATGGTGGAATATAAACTGGCTCCGCTCCCAGAAGCAACTCGATCGTGAGCTCGACATCCCTCTAGGGTGGTAACCCCAAGAAATCCTTAGGAAAAACCTCCTGAAACTGATCCACCAAGGGAGGAAAATAAGATTGTTCCCCTACCTCATCATCATCAAGCATGAGATATGCCACTTGATCCGTGAGTCCACTCATCTGTTGATAAAACGGCCCCACACGTCCTGCTCGAACATCCCATTCGCCACGGTGAACATAAATGTCACCCTCAAGCGACCTGAATGATACGTTGCGATGATAACAGTCTATGTGTGCCCAATACAACACCAACCAATCAATTCCCAAGATTAGGTCAAACCCTGACATCTTGAGAACACAAAAGTCCCACAGAAAACAATACCCACCAACTTCCAAGGCACATCCCTTTCACTGCTTGATATCCTCAACCCGCACTCCCAATGGGGTGTCAATTGACATAACTCCACAAAAACTCTCCACAGGTAAACCCAGCACTACCACAAGTTGAGCAGAAACAAAAGAGTGTGTGGCACCTGTGTCAATCAACTCACTAGAAAATGTAGAAGCTACAAGGATCGTACCTCAAACAGTTGACGGTCTGACCTCACCATCACCAGGCGCAAACTGAACATCCTGAAGCTAACCTGCCCCTCTACCCTAGGGTCCACCCTAAGTACCCTATGCCGCACTTCCCTGCTGATATGAGCGATCTTGACCTGGAGTTCCACATCCACTGCCCCTACCAGTACGGCCCATGGAGCTCCAAATTTCTGCCTGATACTGGGAAAATGATCCCCTTACAATACCCAGTACCTGCTTTTCATCATCATGCTCACCCGTCTGCTGAGGGTTCCTGCAGAACCTCTGCACATGACCCATCCTGCTGCACGAACGACACTCAACTGAAGGTTGAGGACACTGACCACGCATATGCCCCGACCTACCGCACTGATAAAAGAACACCTGGTTCCCACTCTGAGAGGCTGACCCTCTCTTCTGAACAGCTTTCTAGAAACATTCCAAATGACGCTTCTGACCATCGGTAGATGCACCACTTGTCCGCCCAGCTGGCACGACAAGCCCATCACCCAAAGATGTCTTTAGGTTCCCTTCAGAGATGAGTGCTTGATCCATCACCTCTGCAAATCTCTTTAAGAGGAAGATATTTACTTGTGACCTGATCTCATGTCTCAACCCATCCTAGAAACGCTTTGCTACTGCTGCCTCATCCCCTGCTAACACTGGGACAAAGCGTTGAAAATCAGTGAAGCGACTAGCGTAGTTCATCACCGATAGTGATCCCTGAGTTAGGCTCATAAACATTGTAGCCCTCTCCTACCTCAAAGTCTATGGGTAGAAATTCTCTAGAAACCTCTCCTGGAAAACCTTCCACACATCCCCTCAGCCTGCTCCTTGTAAGCCTGAATGTCCCACCAACGCCTTACCTGGCCCCGCAACATATAAACGGACCGCTTTAATTTCTTTTCAACAGGGGTATCTAGATGATCCAGTATCTTCTGGACAGACTATAACCAGAACATTTCTGCCTATGGCCCACCCTCTCTAGTGAATGTCGGAGGGTGCTGCAGCTGGAACTCCCTGGTCAGCTCAAACATATTCGGTGCAACCCGCCCTAGGTCCCGATCCATCATCTGCGTAAGGAAGCCAAGTTCTCCCATAACTAGTCTTCTCCACCTTCATTGATCACCACATTTCTATGCTCTTCTACTAGAGGAGTGTTCTCAGCAACATCCTCTCATTTCCCAACTGGTAACTGACTTCGTGGTGGCATCTCTCTACATTGCAAAGCAAGAGGTTTAGCACGCATACCATAAAACTTTTATGACTTCATCAAAATCTCTTTAATAGCTACAAAAATACATTTTCATATACTAATTCAACGACATTAACACCTCAAATTCACCGCCCCGACCATCCCTACCGTGGGCCACGGTCTACATAGGGTAAACAACCAGGCACTACCACCAAACTCACACAACATTTTACAAGAAGATTTTTCACTTCATTTCAAACCCTTATATTTCATTAAACATCATTTACCCACTTGTTTTATTTCATTCTTCCCATTATTTCTTGGTTTCATGAAATGCATGATGCACCCTACTTTCCTACCTCACACACCCACCCTGTGCGTGTGCATAAAAAAATGCATGTCACCTATCTCCCTAGGTTCCTATAATGATGCATGAATGAAAATCCTCATGTCGTTAAGGCCATGAGATAACTATCATAAAACAGTCACATCAAACCACATGTGCATCACCCAACGGTGAAATATCATCAACTGTAACAACACACAACCAAAAACAACATTTCCCACCCATGGTGACTTGGGTTTTCACTCGTACATGGGTTAGATACTCCCAAGTACAAGCTCATTTACCAAGGCCCGACACATATTAACCCTTGGAAACTTATCCCAAATAACAAGACCTTAGAGAAGGAGAAGAAAGACCTACTCTGATATAACTTTGTAACGTCCCCGACTAGGAAGCCACTAAACCGGTGCTCTGACCCGGGCAGCTACATAAACTTAAGCGCGCCTCCCCGTATGCCAAAGGCTGCTGACTAGCAGTGGGGGTCTTTGTGGTCAAGTGGGGAGACTATACCCCCTTTTTATCAGAGTAAGACACAACAGAAATAAAACAATAGCGAAGAAAATAATCAATAAACAAGGAACATCTAAAACAACAATTTCCAACAATAAATATGCTATGTCATACTACAAGTGAAAAAGTGGAAAAAAGCCCAAAATAAAGACAATGAACGAAATCCCCAAAATGGTCCTGACTCCAACTCCAGATCCGTCACCAAGTGCTACCCATGTGCACTGAACTATCTAGCAAGGACCCTTTCCCTTCACCTGACTTGCAAACATGAAGTCTTCTCAGGTACCAAATGGCGGACCGAGCAGGGTGTGAGTACAACTCAGTAGGCCACCACCAACGGTGTCTACAAAATATTCAGTATGAATAGGCAGTGAATGTAAAAGGAATATGAATGATAATTTCCAACTAATTATTTAAGGTTCCATTAACCAGTTCAGAGCTAATGCCACTGCCACTACCATTACCATTTATTTCACACCAATTATCATCACTTACCATTTCATCACATTTTCATGGGTTAATCACATGTATTATGTTACATGGGTCTAAGGACAACAACCGCTTGCAAGAGGGTAAACACATAGTTATCCAATCTCACTAGGACTAACCTATTCATAGCAATCATATCCTAACCTCGAAGCCTCAGTCTGGGTGGATGCAACTGTTAGGAGAAAGGATCCTCAGTCCCCGTTCCTAACCCGTGCATTTAGGGTGGAGTTCCGAGCATCAGTATTCACTCGACCTGTGGTCATAGATCCCCAAGTCATACCCCACTCTACCAAGCCATGTGCACATGATATTATATATAAGTAACCATCAACCCACAATACCATTGTCCTTTGACAAACACCATTCACAACAAACCACATGAGAATTCACATTATGCTTCAACCCATCAACACATTACCATTTCACATCATTTAACTATTAACCATATTCCCATGTGTCATGCCTATCTCACTAAGCATTCAACACTAGACCCATAACCTATCCCATTATGTTCTTTAATCAGCTTGCACATAAACCCATTTCACCCATTCATCATTTCCATGATTCAACCATTCAACCCATTTCAAACAACCCATAGGTTGTTTCCAAGTCAAGGTGCATCACCTAACTTTCATTCCAAGTTCAACCAATCATTCCAACATATTCTTCAAGGGCTCTACCATTTATTACAACAAGGTCACTTGTTTAATAATAATCCCTAAACCTGGGAAAAGTCGGTACATCCCATGGATGGCCCCAATTAGGTCAAGTCATTCTCAACGCATCCCATGGGGATCATGAGGGTTCCCATTTACCATTCTAAGCACCCTTTTATACCAAACACATCTAGGTTGATCAAATCTCATCAAAAGTAAACCATGAGCAAATCCACACATGCATAAATCCACCATAAAACTATGGGATAACATTTATAGACCACCTACCTCGAAACTGCGGTTGAACGCACACTCAATCGAGTCCTTAGAATTCAATTTGACCTGCCTTTGGAGATTTAACCTAGAAATCACCCAAAAGATAGGGTTTTAGAGATTCGGAACAAGAGAGATAGAGAAGATACAAACCTTAAACCAAAAAGAGAAGCAGTGATAGGATTATCCTTACCTGGAGCATTGATCTGCATACAACGGCACCAAAAATGCCTTATAAATGAGGGAGATCGACCTCTTAGAGCTCTTGGAAGAGTTGTTTCGTCCATAGGGTGAAGAGGGAGGAATGGAGAAGAAATCTCGAGTGGGTTCTTAAAATCCCGGGGTGGAATTTTTGTAATTTTTCCCAACATTAAGAGGCCACACAGTTTGGCCACATGGTTTGAAAAACCATGCCCAAACCGTTCACATGATACTGTCTGGAAGAGGAGGGTTTCACGGTTTACTTGGGCAGGCCACATGGTTTTCCCTGGTCGTGCGCAGGCCATGCGCCCATGCTTGTCTTTCCCAGCTTTCCTTTCTTTCATGCCCCAAGCCCCCGAAACACCCCCAATACCTCTCATACTTTCATAAGACATCCCTTGAAGTCCAAAATAAGGGATTCAGCCAAAACATAATGAAAACACACCCTTCCAAAAACCGGGATCTTACATTATAGCTGCTAACTCAAGATCATGTGTTGGATAATTTTTCTCATGATTCTTAACTGCCTTGATGCATAAGCAATAACTTTACCATTTTTCATAAGGATGCAACCCAGACCATTATTTGATGCATCATTGTATAATACAAATCCATCACTTCCAGATGGAAGTGTCAAAATTAAAGCATTTCCAATCTTCTTTACAATTCTTTGAATAATTCTGTTCATTTTTTGTCCACACAAACTTAACTCCTTTATGTGTGAGCTTGGTTAGCGGGTTAGCCAATCGGGTGAAATTCTAAATGAAACGCCGATAGTAACATGCTAAGCCAATAAAACTATGTACCTTGGTTATTTTTGTTGGCATGTTCCAATCTTGGTTTTCCTTTGTCTTCATAGGATCAATTAGAATTCCATCCTTATAGACAATATGACCTAGAAGAGAAACTGATTGGAGCCAGAATTCACACTTTCTAAACTTCCCATATAATTCATTTCTTCTAAGTGTTTTCAGAACAATCTACAAATGATTCTCATGGTCTTCATAGCTATTTGATTATACCAGGATATCATCGATGAATACCACAATAAAGTTATAAAGATATTTCTTAAAAACTCTATTCATTAAATCCGTGAAAATAGATGGTGCATTTATGAGTCCAAAAGACATCACTGTAAACTCTTAATGCCCATACCTGGTTCAAAATGTTGTCTTCAGAATATATTACTTTCTCACATGCAGTTGATGATATCCGGATCGAAGTTCAATCTTTGAAAAGTATTGAGCTTCATGAAGTTGATCAAAAAAATCATCAATACAAGGAAGAGGATACTTATTACTTATTGTAATAGCATTGATTTCTCTATAATCAATGCAAAGCCTCATGGATCCATCTTTCATTTTGACAAACCAGATCGGGGCTCACCATGGAGAAGAACTGGGTCGAATAAATCCTTATCCAATCAACTCCTCTAGTTTTTTCTTTAGCTACACTAACTCCATAGTGGCCATTCTATAGGGGGTATTTGATATAGGTCTTGAACCTTGAATTAAGTCAATGGAAAAATCAATTTCTCACTCTGGAGGATGTCCAGGTAAATCCTCTAGAAACAAATCAATGTATTTTTTCACTATATGCACATCTTCAATTTGAATAAATTTTCTTCACCTATAGATATTGGGTTATCTTCCTCTCCAAGAATTGCATTCAATAGAGCTACTAGGGGTGGGTCTAGATAAAAATCAGATGGTGAGGTCTCTACTCTAAAGATAAGATATTCTACACCATTTTCAAAAATTATAATAAATCTCTCCAACATAGTTTGACAACCAATTTATAATAGGAATTATATCAAAGTTAGTAATCGGTATAATAATAAGGTTAAAAAATAAAGCATGTTTATCTGTCATGAGGGGGACTAGTTGACATGCCTTTTTCACAATGATGCATCCCCTAAGAGTTTTGACTGATAACTCTGTAATTAAATCAAATTGGACATGTCTAATTTTCTTGGCAAACTAGGAAGATATAAATGAATGCGATGATCGAAAATCAACTAAAGTGTTGGCTAAGTTTGAAGAAACAATTAAAGTACCTACCACCACACCACTAGGAACTTCAAATTCCGCTGTTGTAATCACATAAGCTCTCCCTTGTTCTCTTGGCTTTTTCTGAGGCATTTTTCCTTGGAGATTTGGACACTCATTTTCATAGTTCCCCATCTCTCTACAATTGTAGAATTGAAGATCATCAAATTGTTTCTTCCTCTTGCATTCATGAGATAGATGACCCTTTTCTCCACACTTATAGCATAATACCATGCCTTTAATGTATTTCCCGAGATGATTCATTCTATAGTTTTCACATAATGAGAATTTCTTCATTCCCTTGTTCTTATTTGGAGATTCACATTTCCCTTGGTTATCAGAGTACCTATTGTTATCTTGGTTCCCCTTGAAAAAATTTGATCTAGAAAATTTCTTCTATGTTTTGATGTCATTTGATACAATTTCATCATATGACGAAATTTTTTAAGAAGCCACTGCCCTCAGAAGACTTGTCTTAAGACCTTAAAAGAAATGACCAGTCTTGTCTACCAAGTCATGTACGTAATCTACAGCATACCTGACTAGTCTTGTGAAGGTAGCCTCACACTCTGCAACACTGTTTTTTTACTTTTTCTTTAAGTGAAGGAATTTACTCTTCATTTTAGTTCGTTGCTCACAAGGGAAATATTTTTCGAAGAATATTTCCATAAAAGTCCTCTATTCCATAGCTTCTATTTCTTCTTCCTCTGTGGTATTATTAATGAAGAACCACCATTGATCAACATCGCCCTTGAGACAATACACTGCCAGTACTACCTTTTCATTTTCATTGCATATTAATGACATGAATATCTTTTCAAGGGACTTGATCCATTGCTCAACAAACAATGGGTTAGTAGTCCCACTGAAAAATGGGTGCTTCTACCACATAAAACGATCTAACACAGGCGTTGAATGGTTATTCATTACAAACTGAGTATGTTTTCCCAATACGGTCATGATCTGATCTACTCCAACATTGACTATGTTGACTTGCTCAGTGGGGAGATCCCTACCTTGCCCACGAGTATTGATTTCCCTTATTACATTAGATGCCATTTCTAAATAATGAAACACACTAGATTAGGGTATGATTCATAATGTATAATCTTAACTTAACAAAATACTTAGCATAAATTGAGATCCTATGCATTGCTAATCCCATAATCAGAAAAATGGTTTCTTTGAGGAATAATTTACATTTCATTACTTCATAATTGCTTGTAAAGAAAATATGAATTATACTAAGAATATCCCCTTGGAGTTTTGTAACCAAGAGTGCAACAAGGACCATTGTTGTGTACCAAGATACCTCAGGTCATGCCCAAAACTCCTTTTCAGAGCATTCACTCCTAGGTACATTTGTGCCAAAGCCACCTCTACCTACTCATATCCAGACAGGGATGTATTTGCTAGAAATATTGGCATAATCTATTCCTTAAAAAATTCCAGGATATTCGTGTACATTTATCCTCAAATACTACCTTAGGTATTTGTTCCCTACTATACATTTCCTACTCTAGTTTCGAAGTTTTCTACTAAACTTCCTCTGATACCAACTGTAACACCCCAAACCCTCTAGACCGGAGCCTGTGCATTACTTGTTATATTGGAATGGTTAGAAGGAATGAAAATAATGAAGCAAAGATCAATTTAGTAGTCTTGAAGAAACTAGATACAAAAATTTAACTCAAATTACATTGGAAAAGGTTACAAAATACAATACATAACAAAAACTAAAAACTGCATCCATATGAACTCAATAAATGTTCTCCTCTTCACCACCTTTTGAAGGTAAACAATGAAAGGGGTGAGCTAAAATAATCAGTAAGGGTAAAAAATGGTGGAATCATGAATTAATAATAAGTCAATTCTAAACAATTTTACATAATCAACATGGCATGGTGAATAAATGAAAAACTCACTCCATTAAAAAACTGAGAATGAAACTACATCCATATATTTTTCCATAGTGAAAAACTCATGGATAGTAATAAATGATAATGAATAAATAGAATGATTATTAACTGGACATCATGTATCTGGCACATGATACCATAGTACTATTAAAATGGTTCATTTCTATGGGTAGAAACCCGTCTGGTTTTTGGAAACAAACTCGAAGGGTTTGTTGCCAACTAATTTGTCTCATGAGACCTACCGATGCATCGAGGGGATATAGCAGGCCCCACCCACAGCTTCATGTCCAAATAATTATTTATACATTGATTAAATACAAGAACAATTAACCTTTTCAAAATCCATATAGATTAGATTATACAGATTCATCAATATTTCAATAATTAAAACAACTTTCCAAATAAACACCGTATGTAAAATGGTATACGGTTTAGACAACAAACATATCCATGATATGAGATTATGGATAAATAATATAAAAATAATTTAAAATAAAAATTTATATCAAATGGGTAGTAGGTACACCACATAAGGATTATTAGATGCGCCACACAAGGTTAGTCATAACAAAATATTAGTTGAGACAAAGTCTCTTACCATAATGTTATCGGTCGAATCATTTAACTAGAACTTAATAATCCTAAAATGAATCATTGAATAACATGAATAATAAGAGAATAATGTTATTATACATGAAATGGAAGTACAAATATACCACATAAAAGAAATAAGTATCGAATAATGAAAATCTCATAGAAATGAAAGTGAGATGAGAAACCCCTAACCTTTTGCTCGAGTGTGTTCTTAGTTTGTTTTAATGACCTGAATAATCAAATTTATATTCATTAATTAATAATTACATAACATAATATACATTTAATTTATTTATTATAACCTTATTAGGTTCATTAATGGACTTTTTAATGGGTTTAAGAGGTTCAATTTTATTGTTTTGGAAGCATTTTATTCCTTGGTTTTCATGATTCATTGACTTTCTTTCATGAAGAGAAGTTTGTTTGAAATGTGGTTAAACATCCAGAATTGTTAATATATATTATATTTGAAATTAAAGAGATATAAATTATCTTATAATTATTCTGGGTTATATACTTGAGGATGAATCATTAGTTAAAAGTTATTGATAAATGCTTTGATTAAGCTTGGCGGTTTTGTGAACAATGAACTTGTTTTGTATTATTATTCCATATTTTGAGTGTGTAGGGGAATAGAAAATTAATGAGATGAAATAAATATATTTTGATCTGGTTGAAACATAAAATTTTTATCATGACTATAATTTGACATGGTAAAGAAAATTGATAACCTTTCATCCATGAGTGTGATAAATTAACACATCTCGGACGGTGTTTTCATTTTTAGTATAAGAGGAGGGGAAAAGAGAGATGATAATGAAATATTCCATTAGAATAATATAATTCAAGTTCATGTGAGGTAATATAATTACCAAATCATTTGTATTAAGTGAGGTGAGGAAATAAGTATAAAATAAAGGAACTCAAAATAAGAGAAAAATTGAGAAATCTCTTACGAAAATTCGACAGCCCAACAACATCACCTAAAATTGCATAAAATAGTTTGATGAGAGAAAGGGGGTATCAAATCCATCATAAAAAATATTTAAATTAAGGGGTATATAGAATGACATATCCCAACATATTCCAATTTAAAATAAAAGAGAAAAAATAAATGAAAGCTTTAAGAAAAGAGATTGGTGGTTGATTCTCTTACCTTGTAGAGTAACTCATAAAACTTGAAGGTTGGGACCTTGGGGGTTTGAGAACACCTTGGGAAGACTCATAGAGAGGTAATAACACAATATATTCTAGTATATTTAGTTTATAATTAATGAAAACTAAGGGGGGTGAGTGGGTATTTACAGTAATTATGAGAGAGTTTTTCATTAATTAAAAGGAACAACTCATTAGTGATTTTTGCAAAACCATGGGTTTGACCATGGTATTTGCCCATGGTTTTAGCCACTTTGGACACATAATGTAATAATTTACTATAAATAAGTCTACTACACTTGTATATTTTATTATTACATCATTATGATGTCATTAAACTACTGAAAACTCAAAACTGTATTTTTACTATTCACAAAAAATTCAAGTATTTTAGAAAAATCCCGAAAATTCAAGCTAACTATTTTTTGATGTGTAGAGTTAAAAAATGAACTCCTTTTTATAAGATAATTTTCTAATTATTTTTAATTTTATTTTTAAATAAAATCATAGTTAATTAAAAAACAAATTTTAAAGGTATAATTAGTTCTATATCACATTAAAAAAATCAATTAAGATCTCATTATCTTATTACCTTAAGAAAGTAAAATATAATAATTATTTACTATTTATAAGGGTAATATTTCTATTCATATTATTATTCATAAGTGTATGTTACTATTCATCAAAAAATAATGTTGGTTCTATCAAACTCCAAATGAATTACTGGTCACAACTCTAGATGACCGTTTTTCGAAATTCAAAACATAGAAGTGAAAAATTTATGTTTAATAGATAGCTTATAACTTTCTCCTATAATGTTTTGATTCAAAAAAGAATTAGTGCTTCATGAAATATAGGCTATCTAATGAATAGAAAGTATTTAAGAGGAACATACTATAAAATGTTTGGGGTGTTATATTAATACTTCCACTCCAATAATTGGTGTAGTGTAAGACCTTCAATGGTCTAAGAGTTATCCCTTATATTAATGAATTGATTCAGATAATTCCCATGTTCCTCACACATAATACATTGAACTCTAAATGTATCCTTATTATAAAATTCATATCCATCCATATAACTATTCATTTTTAGTCAACAATTACTTATTATATTTCTTTATTTTCCACACATAAATCATCTTCTTGTTATATTGAGCCATTTCCCTGAGTGATTCTTCACACATACTTGAAATGTAGGAAGATGAATATTCTTCTGTCCATGGTATTCCTGAAACTCCATTTTTCTATTATTAGGTTTTTTAGGAAACACACCCATGTAAACATTGTTAATAATATAATGAGATAACTAGTTATCCACAATCACAACATTTCACATTCCAAATCTCATTTCATTTGGTTGTTCATGTGGAAAATTATTCCATTTTTCATCACATTAATAATTAATATGAATCATCTTGGTTTTATCCATTGACTAAAAAAATAATTTTGTGAGAAACAATAATTATAGGGAGAAATTAAGAACAATAACTCATATGAATTCTGAATAATAACACTTTCTTTTCACTCTATGAAACCTTATGTTTAACCTAGTTCATCCATGGTCATTATCTATTCAAATACACCATAATGGTTTATAAATAAAATGTGAATTAGACAAAGAATATCTCATGGGAGTGTCTAGCTAGGTGTGTTATCTTAGGTCCATTCATCACGCATTAGTGACGATTATGTTAATACCCAATATGCCCCATTCAAATCCTTTACCCTAAGGTAAATCTCTTCCACAACCACATCCACTTTCTAGAATTTCAAAAGTGATTTATTTTCTATAAAAATGAGACTTCTATATTTACTAAAACTTATTATTTTCTCATATACATAGGTTTATCCTAAGGGTTGTTAAAAAAATTTCCTCATTCCACATTACAAAAATAACTAAACCTTACTCTACTAGAAACTACATCGCACCATAATTTTAAAAAATATATATTAAATATTATTATATTAATATTCATTATATAACATAATGGTCCATTCTAGAACTATAATGGTTTTTAGTCTTTGGAAACTTTGTTACAGAAACATTTAGAACATAAAATATCTGGATCATCTCTCACATTGTTCTTTCCAACTAACACCCTTATTATACATAACATATATAAATTAGTTTTTCATAACTCGGGGAAAGGAAACATAAGAAAATGTGAGCTTAGATTCCCAATAAGGTTAAATATAATAGATATACATTGATGATCATAAGTGAGAATAAGATAAACATAAGGGTATGATAATATGATCATAAATTATAATAATTATACCCAATTAGTAAAATAACATTAATAGTAAATATTGAAATAAGACTTTTTCATAAAAAAATACATAAGTCATAAGTGTAAAGAATCATCAATAATAAATAATGAACTGTGAGAAAATATCCTGAGAATAAGTCATATATTTTTTAAAATATAAAAAAGAAATATAATCATTTCATTAGTAATGTCTCAATCCCAAGGCTATCATAGTATAATGGTTCACTCTCCATTCCACCATTTACTTAGTCATGGGTCTCTCATAAAAGAATCATAATAGATAAAGAAATTTACTAAACTGGGTTTAAACCCAATTATAGTTCTTATTATCTCATGAGATATCCATCCTACACACTTAATTGGAGAGATATTTAATTCCAATCCTACCCATAAAATTATTAAACCATACACAAAATTATTAAATATTCATTATATATCAAATCTTGTGCAAAAAGAAACAAGTTTAATAAATATTTTATCATAGTATATCCCTTGAAAAAAGAGTTTCATAAACATATCATCATCATAATCATAAACCATCGAGATAAATAATATTTAATCTATCATTGGATCATATCCCTAGTAAGTCATAATTAACATCAAAGGGTGTTATCATTGATGAAAATACTTTTTGAAGATCTTTGGAAAATTTCCAGATGAAAATAAAATTTTATTTTGAAACAAATTATTTTATATCTAAAAATTTAAAAAAAATATTTTAGAAATAATTTTATTTGAAAATAAAAATAAAAAAATGTAAATTAATCTTTAAAAAATTTATTGTTCATGAATGTGGGATATTAAATTCATGCATAATCATTAAAAATGTGTTTTTCACATTTTTGGTAAAATTCTAAAAAAAATTCATAAAAAAAAGAATATTTATTTGAAATTTTATTTTATATAAATTAAAATATAGTTAAAAAATATTTTAATAAAATCATCGGATAATACTAAAAACATCATTGAAAACATTTTAAAGAGGACATGGTCACGGAAGAAAAAGATTCCTGACCAAAGAGGAAATAAATTATATTATACGTAAACAAATTTTCACTATAATCTTAATTAATGAAGAGAGAAAAAAGTATAATGAGTTGAAAATTACATGAATAAACATATTAAAATAAAATTAAATATGTTTATTATTAAATTATCATTAAATTTCTCCCAATGTAAATTCAATTATAAACAATTTCTATTAAAATGCGATTGAAACAAAAACCCCTTACTACTTTGGTAAATTTTGAATTGTAATCCTCAAAAAAGAGTAAGATTGAATAAAACATTAAATATCATTAAAATAAGGATATTCCTTTTATAACATGTAAAAGGGGATGTATATACACCCATTAAACATAAATAGGGGTGTAATATAAAAAATGTCCCAATAAAACAATATTGATATGATGAACCCGCACCACTTTGGTAATCATTGAATAAAAAACTCATGAAATGGATAACCTTAGATGGATTTTTATATCACCATACTTTTTATGATAAATAGCATAAAATACATATATGGACATTTTATACCCCACATAAAGGAAACAAGTGCTATAAATGGAACACGTCTCATAGAAATAAAAGTGAGATGGGAATCTGTATCCACAAGTTTGATGTGATTCATAAGTGATCTAAGAACCAATATAATAAATTAAAATTTATTATAATTATATAAAAAAATAATTTACATACTTATAATATCATATATTATCCATATATCAATTTTCAACACCCTTTTGACAATAATTCCTTATTAAAATTATCATAGTTAGGTGTTAATTATTTCATTTATTATGAAAATTTTAGTTTGGATGTTCTGGTACCTATACTATGTTCACCATTCCATAATAAAAAGGATTTTAATAATTTAATAATTTTCATATTTAATCATTTTATACACTTTAATAACAATTCATATAAAGTGGTGATACAAAATGAATTACATCACTTCATGGATACGATAGTCCATATATACAGAAGAGTAATGTTTCGACTTTTTGATAGATATAATGAAATAAAGGTAAGTAATAATTCATCTTTATATAATTATTATTATATCATTGATAACATTTATATAAATTAAATATATTCTTACTACTATCCACGTAAAGAATAATTGAAAAATGAATCATATAATGAAGGGTAAGGAAGCAGATGATAAAATAAATATAAATAATAAAAATTATATCATAATTAAAATATATATTAATTATTTACATAATTATGACTATTCTAATGATATGGTTATGGAAAAAAATACATCGGTTCATGAGGTGGTAGTCTGTCATATAAACGAGCGATGGTTTTATTTTCCATTTGATGGAGAAAGGGAAGGATAAATAACACACCTTAAAAATAATAAAATATAATTATAGGGGAGACACTAGTTTTATTATATTTTAATGGCTAAGAAATAATTGGATGCGGTAAAAGAAGAAGAAAAATTAAAGTGATCGGTTAAGATGATTACCTCTTCTTTGAAGGAGATCCTTTAGTTCTCCTTTTAAGGACCATAGGGTTTGTATTTGGGGATTAAAAACAAAAAGATAACTTAGATAATGATTTTTTAAGAGTGGGTTTCTGTTTTTGGTTTATAAAAGTTTCTCAAAGTGTTTTGTAAAATAAAGGATAGGTGATTCCTTTTATTTTGAAGGAAATGACCCATGTGGAATTAATAAAATGATTTAAATACAATATTTTTTTTTCATATAAAAGTGGAACCTTGTAGAATTAATGTTTATGATAGATATTATATAGTTTGAATAAATTAATAAGATAAAATTTTTATGGGTTTTAGTGGCATTTTAAACAATATATTTTTGTTCATCCCCTTTGTTAACTAATTTTAACTTTAACTCTCATAAACCCTTTTCCAAACTTGAAGTGTTATAATTTAAATTATAAGGTAAATATTGGCTCATAAATGGAAAAGGGATGAAATATTAGACCATTACTCATTCTAATTTTCATCTTTCAATATTTTTATTATTTTTAATTAATTTAATAAAATATTATTTCACATATAATAACATTTAAGTCATTTTAAGTAATATTAAAATAATTTGACTTTAATGATATCAAAAAAACAATGGAATTTGAATATAATCCATTTAAATATTAATAATAAATTATCATTAACTATAAAATTTTTATGAATGAGAATTAATCTCAAATAAATTAATTTTAATTTATTTTTAAATGTTACTTTGATTTTCCACGGTTTACACAAGCACATTGTTAGCGTTGTATAAGTGTTTAAGGTACTAAAAATTATAAATAAGTAACCATAATAAAAAGATTAATTTTACAAAAAATGAACTCTAATATTCATTTACAACATATTTTTATCTCAATGTCAACATATAATAGAAATTTAAATGAAAAAGTGTGTCATTTTGTATTTTTCTTAACTTAAAATATTATACAAGTCATTATCAAAGAAAAAGGATCCACATTTCCATAAATTAAAAAAGTATATTAGTATAAATGAAAGAAAATAATACAATAGGTTAAATTAATTTGTTAGGTTTATTTTAAAGCCTCTTCACATTATTTTAAACCTTAATTAACATGTTTTACCCATTACTTGGGTTATGACTATTTACAAAAGATACTATTCATAAGGATGAAATATAAAATGGAGCTATTTAATAAATTTTAAACTTATTAATAAAAATAAGGAATAAATTTTCCAATATTAAATTTTTATAAGTGATATAAATTAATTTAAAAATATACTCATATAACTTGATAAAAAATAGATTTTTAGGGAAATGCAATTCTCAAGTATAAGATGATCATAAATTAACTCTATAACTATCCACAATAATTTCATGAATTTTAATTAATATATATATATAGTATAAAATTTTAATTTTAATCATTCAGCATTATGTATTAATTTAATTAATTAAAATGAAAAAATATTATGCACTAAAATATAATTTTCTGAAAAATTTATTTTTAATCATAAAAATAAACTTATACCAAAATGAAAAATAATTTTGATTCTAATAGAATTTTTTAGAATTTTTTTTTTTAAAATTGGTATTATTTTACTTTTAAACTAAATCCAAAATATAATGCAACTTTTAAATTGATTGAATTAAACAAAATAAATGATAGTTTTAAAAAATCAGCATTTGTTACTAGTCACAGAAAAATAAATACTTATAGAAAAATCTATAAAATCTTATCTAAGATAATATTTAAAATATGATTTTAAAAATCAAAATTTTAAAGTTAATTTTTTAATAGTATAAGATACTAATTAATTTTATATTCAAATAAAAAATAATAAAAACATTTTTTTTGAAAATGTATTTTTGAATCTTAAAATGAATTTAATAAAAATTTAATACTTATTTATTATGAATAAATCCACAAATTTTCATTATATAACACCTTTATATAGAGTTTTTCATAATATGGTTATTCTTATTCAAAATAATAATTTAACAGCTAGGTTATAATAATCACATTTAAATAATCACAATTCAATAGTATATCATGGTTTGTTTAAACTTAGTGTTACATGTCAAAAAAGCTATCAAAAAAAAATTCATTTAAAAAAATACATTCTAAAATTTTGGGGTATTAAATTCCCCCATAAAATAAATTATAACCTCACAATTTTATTTTGTTCATTAAAGGTTCAATATTTGAAATTTGTTTTGTTGAAACCCACCAAATACAAATGGATAGTGAAATTTTCTTTAAAAATAAGAAGTGAAAAACATAATGGTTACCCGAAATAACTCATAATCAGGTCCCCATATAATAATAAAATTAATGGGAAGTTAAAATATAAACATTAAGGAGAAAAATAACTTTCAAGCGCTAATAGAGAGTTATTTAGAACACGATCTTGAGAAAGTTGATGCCCACAAAACCATAAATAAATGAGGGGTTAAAAGGCCATTAATTAATCAGAAATAAAGTTAAAAGAATAACATTTTTATTTCAATATCCTCTAACTAATATTGAAGGATTCTTTTACTATCATGATAGAGAACAAGAAAAAATATTTTTACTTGATTTATTTCCATTTCATAATAAAAAAATTCATTATTTAGTTGTTCTTTGATCAATTTACACATCATATCTACTCCATGAAATGAATATTAAAGATGATTTTATCATGTGAGAAGCACTAAAATTAACTTTTAATAGATCATAAAATCAATAAAATAATGAAAAGTAAATATTCTTGGGTATAGATATTTACCACAACCAAAGTGTTTATAAAGAGTTATCCAATATAGAAAAATATAATACATTACTCTCCAGAACCTCAAAAATAATGCCTAAAGTCCATATATAGTTAACATTAAAAATCCTCAAAAATATTTCTATCCATATTTAAAACCCAAAAATACCAAATATTTCTTCACATTTTTTTTCTAATATCATCTTTAGAATTTATCACCAAACAAAATAAAGTACCTCATAATTTCACACAACAAACACGTGAATACCAAACATATATTCTATGTAGTTGGGGTTTAGCTTAGTGGTAAGCACCCCATAATCCTACATGAAAAATGGGGGTTCAAACCCCATTGGGTGCAGGTACTGTAGCAGTACTTTAGTAGTGATGGTACTGTAGTGGCGACAAGACACTGTAGCAGTGGAGGGTACTGTAACAAACATGTTACTATTCATAGAATGGGCCTTGAGCCAAAAATTTGGGCCTATGGGCTACGTAATAGGCTATATTCCCACTGGTCCTTCGGGCCATGTAATGGGTCTCCCTCTACCCAGTTAAAAGATGTCTTTACTTTGATTTAATAATAAAATGAGGCTTCATCCCCAACCTTTTAAAAAACCAAACATATATTCTATCAAAATATGCTAAACGTTTCCCAAAATAATCTGAATCACCATAAAACCTAAATGAAAACATAAATTAACCCAAAATTAACTCAATATCATTCCTTAAATAAAATAAAAAACTATGGAATATATTCCATAAACTAAAAATGTAGTAAACTTCATCAAATATAATATAAACTAGTTAGAAATCAAATCACTAATCAATATCAATCATCTATTTATAAAAAAAATAAACATTATTATCTCAACATAAAGAACATATTAAGGGTTATTTATACCTTAATCATGTGTTTTCCGTAAAACATCACCATACCACCAAATCACTTTTCTAGGTTATCAGTGCCATTCAATGTATGCTTATGAATCTTGTAAGAACAACTACTACAGAACAATCCTATGATGTTTCCTGGTTTTAATAACCAAAATATCATTGATAAATAGTTTTACAACATAATTATCAGATCCTAATACACTAACACTATAATCATTACACTTCATATATTTCTATAGTATATGCCCTTCATTAGTCTAGAAGTTATCCCTTGGATTAGAGAATTGACTCAGATAATTCCCATGTTCCCCAGACATAGTACATTAAAATATAAATGGAACCTTAAGATGAAATTCATATCCCTCTATCAAAATTTTCATTTTTTATTAGTAATTACTTTCTCTATGACCTTATTTTCCACACGTAAAACATATTCTCATTCCTCTAAGACATTTCCCTGAGTGTTTCTACCCACATACATAACATGTAGGATGATGAATCTTATTCCCTCCATGGTCTTTATAGAACTCCATTTTTCTCTTATTATGTGTGTGAGGATACTCACCCAATTAAATATTTTTAATTCTATAACAATATAAATGATTATTTATAATCACATGGTTTAAAATCTTAGGTATAATTTTATTTTATTTTTATGAGGATAATCATTCTATTATCCATCACATTTAGTGTTAACATGATTCCTCATAGTTCCATCAATTGACTAAAACCAAAAATCACAGTTTGAGAAATAATAATCATATTGGGAAATCATAAAAAATAATTTATCAGAGGCTTAAATAATGACAATTTCTTCTCACTTTATAACACCATATATTTAATCTAGTTAATAAAAGGTCAGTATCTATTTAAATCTTTCATAATGGTATACAAGGAAAATGTGAATTAACATAATAAAATCCACCAAGAGTGTCTAAATATGTGTTCATTATTAGACCCACTCACTACGAAATAGTAATGATTTAGTTATTACCCAATCCACCCCATTCATATTTGTTACCCCTAGGAGAATATGTTCCACAACTGCATCCACTTTCTATAACCCAGATAGAGAAGTATTTTCTAGAAAAAAACACCCCATTCTTACCCTAACATTAGATGTTTTCCAATACTTAGGCTTATCCTAAGGGTTCTCACTAAAATTTTATTCTCATAGTTTCTAAAAATAAATAATTCTTTCTATGGTACTAATTATAGTGACTCATACTTTCATAATTAGATAGTAAATCTTATTAGATGAATATTAATTATATAACATTACAATTCACATTATACCCATAAATGTCAAGTGTATTTGGATACTTAGAAACATAAAAAATTGGTACATAAAATATCTACATCATCTTGAACTTATTTATTCATAAATAAAAACCCTTTTTATACATAACATACATAAAATATTGCTTTATATACTAAGGAAAAGAAACATAGGAATGGGTGAGATCAGATTCTCAGTATGGATAAACATAAGTTGTATCAATCAATTATTATAAGTGAGAATAATATAGGTATAAGGGTATGAAAAAAGTATCATAACGAACAATAATTATACTAAAATAGTGAAATATCATTAATTATAAATCATGGAATGAGGATTTGTCATAACAAAAGAAATAATTCATAAGGGTGTGGAATCATAAATAATCAATAATGAGCCATAATAGCATATCATGAGCATACGATATCTGTTTTTGGAATAAAAACAAGTATAAAAATCATTTAATTACATAAGGATTACTTCCAAGGATAATATATTTGATTCAACTCACTCCCCATTTTATCATTTCCCTATTCAAGGTTCACTCCCAAGATTTTTATAATGGATAGAGTTCTTACTAAAATGGTTTCAATACCCATTCTGATAATTATTATCTCGTGATATATCCATCATCACCCAATATATTGGAGGGATATATTATTTTTTCCCATCCATAAAATAATTAAAACCACACATATGTGTGGAAATATATCATAAAACATAAATCATATATTATAATACATGGAAATGAACTTAGTTTCATAAAAAATTCTTCGTTTCATAATGGCATAACCCGTTGAAAATAAATAAGTTTCATAAAAATATCACCATCATAATAATAAACCATCCAGAGAAATAATAAGTATAGTATCATTTTGTTATATACCTAGTAAATCATAAGTAACATCAATGGATGTTATCATAGATTAAAAATAAATTTAAAATATCCCTAAATTATTTATTAAGTAAAATACCATTTTCATTTTGAAACCAGTCATTGAAAATATAAACATTTCTAAAATAAAATATAGAAAAAATTCTATGAAAATAAACAGGTAAAATTTTAATATAATCCTTATAACAATGGTTGTTCATGATGGTGGTAAATTCCATTCATGTCATAATCGTTAAAAAATATTCCTTTCACATTTTTGTTAAAAATGTCAAAAGTACCTCATTCAGAAAACGATAAGAAGATTTTTTAATTTTTTTATAGAAATTCAAAAATTGTTATAAATGAATTTAAATAATCATAGTATAATTTTCAAAACATTATTTATTATATTTTAAAGGAAACGTGAACATGGATGAATATGATTCCCTACCAAAGAGTAAATAAACGTTGTTTTTCTTAAAAAAACTATTTCATTTTAAGTACCAAAGAAATGAAATTTTTTATCTCACTTGAATATCCCATGAATAACCATAGAATAAAAAATGAAATATTTTTATCAGATAAGGTTTATAAAATTTCCTTCAATGTAAATTCAAGCATAAACAATCTTGATTAAAATGAGATTGAAACATAAATCCATTACCACTTTGGTTACTTTTGAATCATAAGAACCATGAAAGAGTAACATTCAATGAAACTTTAATTATCATTAATATAAAATTATTCTTGATATATTATTCTAAAGAGAAAGTATATACATCTCATAAATATAAATAGGTACATAACATCAAACATGCATCAACAATAAAATATTGAGACAAAGAACCATCACCACTCATATCTGAATCAAAACCCCATAAAAGGGAGAAAGTTAGAAAGAATTTTAAATAAAGATAATTTTCATGAGAAGAATCAGAAAATAAATTCATGTTAGTATATACAATACACAAAGGAAACAAGTGGTGAATATGTCATATGTCTCATAGAAATAAAAGTGAGCTGGGAACCATTACCTCAAGTTTGAATTACTTAGAAAGTTCTCTAACCACCTATTTAATAAATTTAAATTTATTATAATTATATTATATAATCATTTATAAAATTATTATATAATATATTATTGAAATGTAACATTTCAAAACAAATTTAATAAACATTATTTATTAAAATATTCATTTCTGTGTGTTAACTATTTTATTCCTGATGAATGTTTCAGTTCGGCAGTCCTGATCCTTATATTGTGTTCATGGTTCAATTATCTCTAGGATGTTAATATTTTAATAATTTTATATTTTATCATTTTAGGAAATATTAAAACCATTCATATATAGTGGTGATGAAAAATGAATCACTTCACTTCGTGGAGACGACAGTCCGTACGTACACATGAGTAATGTTTCCACTTTTCGATGAATGGAAAAAAATAAAAGTATATAATAATCCACCTTTAAAAAATCAGTATTATAACATAAATACAATCTATATAAATTAAATCTATCATTATTACCATATATTTAAATAATAAATTAAAAATGATTCACTTCGCTTCGTGGGGGTGGTAGCCCAAAAGTACGCATGAGCGACATTATCATTTTTTAATGAGTGGAAGAGCAAATAAAAAGATGATATATTAAATTTATATAATTAAAATTATTTAATAATTATCATATATATTAATTAGTTCCATGATCAGTACCAACCATGTGTTGTGATTATGAAAAAAAAATTACATCGGTTTGTGTGGTGGTGGTCTTTCATATACATGAATGATGGTTTTTTTTCCAATTAGATGGAGAATGAGATAGATAAATATTATGAAATAAATTTTATAATGTATAAATTTATGGGAGATATTTGTGTTATTATATTTGAATGGTTAGGAAATAATTGAAGTTGGTAAAAAAAGAATAAAAATGAAAGTGATCGGTTAAGACGATTACATGTTCTTTGAAATAGATACTTTATATCTCCTATTAAGGACCCTTGGGTTGGTAGTTTTGGAATAACAGAACCAACAGAAATTATATAAGGATTATTATCATAGTTTTTTTCAGGGTATGGTCAAGCTAAGTGTCTCAAGATGGGTTTTATTATAAAGGATATGTGGTGTCTTTTTTAGTGAAGAAAAGGATATATATAGAATTCATAAGAAGATTTTATTATAATAAATTATTTTTCATGTGAATGTAGAACCATGTTTACAAAATTATTAATTATGAAATTATATGGTTTAAATAACTTAATCCATTAAATTTTAGATATTTTTATGTAGTATTTTAAACCTTATCTTTTGGTTTAACCCTTTTGTTATCAAATTTTAACTTTAATCATGGTAATAAATTTTTCAATCTTAAATGGTTATAATTTTACTTATAAGGAAAAAATTGGATTATATATTTCCAATATATTTAATTTTATACTATTAAAAATCCTAATTTACCTATTTTAATGTTTTTATTATTTTTAAATTTTTAAATTAAATATTATTTAACCTAAAATAATACTAATGTCATTTTAAGAAATATTCATATAATTTGAATTTAAAAGAATTAATACAATAATAGAATTTCAATATAATCCATTTAAACATAAATAATAAATTATTATTAATAATAAAATTATTTTAGTAACATAATTCATCCCAAATACATTAATTTTAATGTTTCTAAAAATATTTACTTTGATTTTTTCACTATATACAAAATAATTGTGTCAACGTTGTATAAGTGTTTAGAATAATTATACAATTAATAAAAATTTAATATTAATTACATTCATAAAAATAATTTAATTACGATAAAAATAACATTTAATATTAATTCACAACTTATTTTTATCCTTATGTGAACATATAAGAGAAATTTTAAAGCAAGAGAGTGACATTTTTCATTTTTTAATTAAAATACTATATACGTTATTTTCAAAGAAAAAGGATCTAAGTTTACCAAAATTAAGAACTTAGATTACTATTTATGAACTAAAAGAATAAAATAGGGTAAATTCAAGTTGAAAGTTTATTTTAAATCCTTTTTTTATTAGTTTTAACATTAATTAACTTGTTTTACCATTAACTATGGTTATAACTATTTACAATAGTTACTATTCATAATAACTAAAAATAAAAGGGATCTATTTTAAAAATTTGAACCTCATAAATCAAAACATTGAATCCATTTTTCATGATATAAATTTTATAAGTGAAATAAATTAATTTTAAAAATAAACCCACAACACATGATGAAAAATGTGTTTTCAAAAAAATACACTTTTCTAGTATAAAATGATCTCACATTAACTCTTTGACTAGTCATCATAATTATATGAATTTAAATTATTATAGATATATATAAACTATAAACTTAATTTAAATAATTCTTCATTATGGATTGTTTTAATTAATTAAAATTGAAAACACTATTCATATAAAAATAGTTTTATGAAGAATTAATTTTAAGCATAAAAAAATAATTATAAAAAAATAAAATAATATGTTGATTATTATGGAATTATTTAAAATATTTTTTCTAAAATTGATCTTATGTTACTTTAAAAAAATTAAAATATAATTTTACATTTAAATTAACTAATTCAAATAAAAGAAATGATTGTTTTATAAAAATTTTTAATTTTCATTATTCACTGAAAAATAATTATTTTTAGAAAAAATATAAAAAATAATTATTATATAATATTAAAAATATAATTTTAAAAATTAAGATCTTTTTGTTCAAATATATTTTCTAAAATTTGTAGAAATTAATTATAGTAATTTATCACAAAAAGAAATAAAAAACAATTTTTAAGAAAAAAAGTATTTTTGAAGAGTAAGATAATTTTACTATAAATTTAATAGTTATTTTTTATGATTAAATAAATTAATTTATAATATATAAAAACTTTATATATATTTTTTAATGTGCTTATTACTATTCATATTTTTAGTTTAACAGATTGTTTATAATGATCCCATTTTAATAATCATAATTCAATTTTATTTCAAAGTTCATTTAAACTCATTATTTCTTGAAAAAAAAATCTATTAGACAATAATAATTATTTTTAAAGAAAAAGTATATTCTAAAATATTATGGTCTTAAAATTGGTTTATTTAATTTATATAATTGCACGGTTTTGAAATAATTTGTTAAATTAAATAATATTTTGTGAGTTAGTCATATCCTATCATTATAGAAGTGCGTGTATGCCCACAATTTCTTTTATGTAGACCCCTTAAACCAATCCTTTTATTCTCCTCACATGTGTGTGACTAAAGGATTATGTAATTTATGGAGCTTCTACTTGAGTAGAGGAAGTTCATATTCATTGCTAAGGTGAAACCAATCCAGAAGGTACACATGAGCATAAGTGGAATATCATGTCTCAAACCAAGAAACATTTTTAGAGGTTTTTCTTTAGGGTTAATGGCCAGTTTTATCAACTTTTAGATAAATAAAACATTAAAAAATATCATGGTTATTACATTTTTTTCAATTTTACTGTTAATTATTTATAGATGTTTAATCATTAAATTAATTAATTAATAATAATTAAAGTTATAACAAAAATAAAATTAAAATATGTGTAAACATTATCTACACATGGTTAATCTAAAGTAAAATTCAATTAATATTTACAGGAATGTAATAAAAAAATGGGCAATTTACCCATAAAGATAAAAATACCTCAAATTAATAAGATTGAGTAGGTATAGACTTTTACTAATTGGGTAGAAATTGAACCGTAGTTTAAAGTGATTGACCAACCTCCATTGGGGTTATTTAAATTATTGAAGAAATTCTATCTTGATTTTTTTGTAAACTTAACCAAATTTTAATTAAGTATTGATCATATTGGAAAGATTTAGTGCAACTAGTAGGAAAGGTTTTGAGAAAATCCAAATCATGGATTTCACGATTGAGGAGTCCACTCAATGGATCAAGGAGCTGTGAGTTAATGTAGTTGGAAAGTCAAGACAACCTAAATAACTTCAAATAGTTTGAAATACCTCCATCTGGGTTATGAGAAGGGACATGTGGATCTTTTCTACTAGAATATCTGTGCAATAACATATTCTAAAACTAGTGGTGAAAGATATTGTGTTTTGATAAAATATTGGGAGATTAATAAATTTAACATTCATTATCTAATTTATTAATCCAATTGAAGTACTAAAATTATTCTTTTATTTATCAAAGAAATGGAAATTCACATGACTTTGAATATATCATTGCGATACATATTAGATAAGGGTAACCATCTTACTGGCATGAATTTATATGAGTGGTATTGGATCTTAAATGTTATACTATGACCTGAATGGAAATTATATGTGCTATAAAACTCTATTACTATTGTAGATGTAAAAGAGAATAATGAGGAGTAACTTTATCTTTATATTATTTTTTATTATTATTATATTTACGTATAATGTTTCATTCTATCATCCAAGTCATGTGAGATTCAAAAGCAACACAAGGGTATGCATGTGTATAACATATTAACCCATATTCATGACATTTTTCAAGAGAAGTGAGACAAGTGAGATATGTAATATCTTATTCATTGTTCATGTTAAATAATAGAGATTCGGTTCCAGCTAGGCCACATGTAGTCAATCTGATTGAATGTGTTGATTACTTAAACATATTGGTTTTTAAGATCACTGATGTTATACACACATTTTACATTATCCATTAGAGGATATACAATACATACTATAAATCACATTATAAATTGAGTTCAAACTAAAGTGGTAAATGTAATACCATATGAATTAATGTATAAAAAGAAATCTTTGTTGTGATATAATAAATCATGGGGTTACAAAGAATTTATTAAGTCTATATTAGTCAACTAAATAGAACATTAGTATACAAAGTGTATCTTCATAGGTTATTCTAATGGGAAAAGGGGATACTATCTATAATCTTCTTCATACAAGAAGGTGATAATCACAATATAAACCATTTTTCTTAAGAGGGAGAAAATCCTTAAAAATGATAGTGGGAGAAATATTAACTTTAATAAAGTTTATCCCCAAGATATATATGGGTTAATGTAGGAATAAATTCCATAGGTCCTCATAAAAGAGGATGTTCTTGAAATAAAAGTAATCTATATGAGCCCTAGGGAGGTTAAAGAACTAGAAAGATATGGTTTTTAAGTCACCAGGTATGCTGACTCATTATTGGTTAACAATAATGACCCTCTTTCCTATAAGGAGGTAGTAGAGATCTTGGAAGTTACAATATGGAAAGAAGCCATGTATTCTAAAATGGGATCTATATATCAGAGGAAAGTATATATTTTAGTTGATCCACTAATTGATGTAAATATTATTGGGTGTAAATGGGTATTTAAGAGAAAAATAGACATGTAAGGTAAAGTAAATACCTTTAAAATAAAGATAGTGGCTAAAGGGTTTGAATTTGGCATTGACTACAATGACACGTAATATCTACTTTTTATTTTTATATCCATTATAATTATAATTTCCATAATAGATTTAAATAACCATGAGATCTGATATATTGATGTCGAAACATCTTCCCACAATGTGAACCTTTATAAAGATGTTAATATGACAAAAATTGAAGGGTTTATGACTCTAATAAATTCCAATAATTTTTTCAAGTTTTGGAGATCTATTTATTATTGAAGAAAATATCTAGGTCATAAAATATTCAATTTGATGAATCCATAAGAGATTTTTTCCTAAATAATGAATGTGATCCATGTTTTTCAATTGGTTATGTGTGAGTTTAGTCTTATTACAAGTAATATATTCCAATGATATATTAATTATTAGAAATGATATACGAGTCTTATAGTCTATTATGGAATGGTTAAATAATTGATTCTCTGTGAGGGACTAAGGTGAAACAATGTATATCCTTTGAATCAATATTATTCCTGATAGATCCAAAAGGCTTATTTGACTAGGTCAATTTATATATATTAACTAGGTAATAAATATATTTAATATGAAACAATTCAATAGGGGGTTGGTTTTAGTGTTACATGCTATACACATCTCTCATAAAATGCATCCTTCGATACAATAAGAGAGAGAAAATGAGTATGATCCCATATACTTCTATAATATTATCAATCATTTATGAGATGTTATTTACAAGGTTTTATGTTCCCTATTAATTATAAATTATAGTTATATATCAATATGATCTTGGTGATCAAAACTAGTATACTATTAATGTAATCCTTAAGTATCTAAGGTGTACTAAGGATATGATCCTAGTATATAGAGGAGAGGAGGATCTAGTCATCAGAGGATATAATGATTCTAGTTTCAAAAAATAATATAATGATCTTAAATAGTAGCCAGGATATGTCTTCAGTATCAATAAAGTATTATTGAGCAAGAATAGTTCAAAGAGGCCATTTATTGAAGATTCTATAGTGTAATGAAAGAATTTCACAACATGTGATGAAACAAAATAATAGGTTTGTTTTCATAACATCATCCATGATATTTATGTGGTTTTTATCTATAAAAGTTCTATCACATTGTAATTTGATAATATTACAATGGTGATTGTTAGAAAGGATCAATGGTTGAATAACAAGATGAAGCAAAAACTCTATAAGTATCACATCTTGATGGATTTTTATCATTGGTATAAAATTGTAGTGAACAGAGTTTCCATATAGTAAAACATGGTGGATCCCTTTACTAAATACTTATCTCAACAAAAGTAAGAATATAATAAGAGAGACAGAAGACTGAAGGTTGTTAATAGTTGGATCTTGTTAAGATGAGAGTCTTTTATAGTTTCTTCCTTTGAAAAGAATTTTATGTACTTTATGATCATCTATATTCATTTTCTTGAATATTATTATATAGTTTTTAACACATCATTTTTTATCTTCTGTATGATATAGTAAATACTAATTTTCTAAGGGTAAGTGTCATACTGAAAGGCCATAATAGTTCATCTTTAAGATGAGAATCGAGAAGTTCCATAAAGGTATTCTTAAATATATTTCCTATAACTGTATGATATCATTTTATGGTTCATGAATGATACATACCATTAGGTTTGGAGACTCATATTACTTGGAGATACTTTCTAATTTTTTATTCCATTGGTATTCTAAAAAGTAGAAAATCATGAGAACATAACTACTAGTAGGAAATCCGTATTTACCTATGTCATTTAATGTTTCTACATAAAAATGTGTGTAATGATAATTATACATTAATATTATTATTAATTTATATTATTAGACATTTTATTTGATGTATTTATGAAAACCATAATGATATATTAATGTGTTGAGGTAGGATATTTTGGGATTTCATGAGTAATATTACATTAATGATTAATGTGAGAAAGGATTTGTCCCTTTTTAGTTTAGTGGAAGTTGATATATTGGGACATTTAGAGATAATGGAACTGTTTAATTAAATATATGGTTTGGTTATTCTATTGTAAAGTTCATTTGTAGAATGTTAAATAATGATACATCGAACACATTGGTTGATGATGCCGACATACAACTGGATTGATTATAAATGTTAAGAAAAATAGATTATATCACATAGTGTATGTTAATAGAAGGTTGTATGTCTTTGAAAAATTAAAATATTTTTTATAGGATCCTTGGCATGTTAATAGATTCATACCAAGTAATTTAGGTAGTGTAGTCTAATTCCCATGAGAAAGAGACCACTAGGGTCACACACTAGGGTTGTTTATAATCTTAGTTAAAAATATATATTAGATAAATATTATTCTCATACATTGTTTACTGATTATTCATGTTATGTTGATCATTAATATTCTATTAACAATTATTTGAAAGAATATATATATGTGAAATGAATATTTATTAAATACTTATTGACTAGGTAGTAATTTATTTAATTACGTGAATATATAATAATTATTTATTCTTTTTTGTTCACAAGGTAACACATATTTATATATTCGGTTACATGATTATTACATAAATATATATTCCATAATTTTTTTAATTTAATGTTTATTTATTTATTAGTTTATAATGCATTAATATTTATTTAATTAAATAAATAGTCGTTATTCAAGGTATGATAAATATTAAGGAGGATTGGAGAATCAAGTATAATGGTTCCATGAGAAATTCCATATTAAATATTGTTTGAATAAAATATAATGTATTTATTTAGGAAAATAAAAAATATTTTATCAAAGAGTTCATTTCATGTTAATCAAATAATAATAATTCTATTATTATTTAGACATGGGGTTCTTTAGGGATTAGTAAAATAAAAAGTACCCTTATGCTATTTTTTTTTTTAACCCTATCTATATTTAAACCTGGTAATGAAAATTTATAAAACTCTAGAAACATTTTAATCATTATTCAAAATGAGTTCTAAAGGGGTTATTTAAATCCCTAGAGAGATACTATACAATTTAGTTCATAAGAATATAGAAAACTTTCCTCCACAAAATGATTCATTCACACCTTGAATAAGTTTTATTTGATCATCAGTGACCACCACAAGAATTAAAACTATCCACGCTACCACTTAGAGGATTCTAAATTGATGATTATATTTTCATAGAACATATATGGGTCAAACCTAAAGGGAATATAACCTTTATTACTCTAATGAAATTATGGTACAAAAATATATCTTCATCCAATTAATGACAATGAAACAATAATTCAAAGAAAGGTAATTCCTTATTCAAATAAATTAATTATAAATTATATGAAAAAATGTATATATTCTTGGTTCCAAAAAACATGTCAATTAATATTTTATTATATTTGGTTGGTCATGAAGTTATTCTTCAGATAAATCTCATAATTATCATTGATTATTAAAAAAATCTAGGCCGGTAACTCACCAACAAGTGCTTCTACTGCACTTGAAACCTTTATGCTCCACACAATTTATTTCCATTCAAGAAGAATAACCGTCCATAGAATTTCATGCCATTGGTAAGGATGTTGTGTTATATTATTTAAGGTCATATGAAAATGGCCAATATGATGTTTATAATTTAGGTTCATACAATATATAACAAGTGGTTATTTTAGTTTTTTGGTCACATGTTTCATACCATAATTGAGTGTAGTTTATACTCTTACAACATGGAGTAATTAAATTTAGTTTAACATTATATTATAAGGATAATAAACCACATGAAAAATTGTGTGGTAACTATTTTCCATAATATGTTCCAACATCTATTGACCTATCCAGTGTGGATTTACTTTTTATATAACTTCATGTTTGTTCCTATGAGTTTTTTTGTCTATTTCTATGATTCTATAACTTTTTTATATTCTCTTAAGACATTTAGATTATTGATAAATTACTAAAATTATACATAGTTTACCCTTTTCAGGTTTTTAACCAAATAAGTGTTTTGTATCCTTCATCGCTCCAGAAAATGGGTAATTTAAGGAAGATGGATTCCTTGTAGTTTAAGGTCATTCTAGTAGGATCAATATGATATTTCATGATTTAAGATCATGGATCCTAGACTTTGATGTATTTCAATTTTTACTCCTGTGACATGGAATAATTATAAATATAAGTTTCATTCAACCAACATGCATGGATGACCAGCCATGAACATGGGAATTAATCCCATGGTCACACAAAAAATTTCTTCAGATGGAGAGTAATAATATGTAAAATATTATTGTTTGAATAAGTTGGATGATCGATACCCATGACATGTCTTTGGGTGAATTGGTAGAGAGAGGGAATAGTTTAATATGAAATTTAAAAATTTGTTCTCACCACCTATGTTATATAGTATACAATAATAAATGCACACATTTTTATGAGAAATAAAAACACTCTAGTATAGGATTAATGAATAAAACTTGATGCCAATTGGTAAGAATAGACACTAAGGTGATAGAATAATGGAAATATAACATCCTCGTATGCAATATCCAGCAAGAATAAGTTTGGAATTGGAATTGAGGTATTAAAAAACATAATTCCATGAACAAGAATCATGTTATATATCGATCTTAAAATAAGGGGCACACCCTAGTGTAGAAATTAAAAATAAAACCTAGAATAAATCATCTGAAGAGTTAAGAAACATGGTAGAGTGAATGGAGACACTACAACATGGAAATACATAATACGAATGTAAGAAATATTAAATTCTAGGGTATTATAGTGAAACAATAATTAATGGTGTTCAACATGGATAAATATTTGGGGATGATTCCCATGTAAGGGTTAGGGTTGGAAAGGGACACTATATAAATAAAACTAATTCTAAATAAGAGTGAATTTTTATAGTTTTTAATCATTTAATGATGAGAATATCAAATTAAATTTATTATAAAATGACTAGAACTAATCTATATAATTTCATATAAGAAAGAAATTATTTCATAACGTTTATGTTCATATGACCAGGGATACACCATATAGTTAACATCATGTGAGTATGATATTATATTGTGGATTTTAAGTTTTATGTTTCTAAGAAATAATTTAAAACTAATAGGGGGAGGTTGAATTAGTGTTATTTTTAATCTATAATTTTATCATTGAAATTAATCACTTTTACTTTTAGAATTAGGATTCTAAATATCTTTGTATCTCACCTTCACATATATAAAATGGAAATAAAATTAACGTAGAGTGCACAATATTTTACAAGGTTTTACTCTAATGTGGGTGACTATATCCTTTCAATGTTCTATATATGATTAAGAAAGATATTTTACACTAATATCTATAATTATTACAATTGGTGTGGGAAATTATCAACCTAACCCAAGTTTTTTATGAAAAGTTGAAGCATCCTACTCGTTCATTATGCTAAATCCTACCAGTTTACAAAATTAATAATAAATAAAATGAGTAAGATCACTTTGTATTTAAGATTCTTACTCACTTCAGTTGCTTCAAAAACAAAATATATTCTTCCTCGGAACCTTCATAATAATCTAAATTATTATATTCTCACTTCTTTAAGAGCTTCAACTTTCAGACCTTATGAAAGATCAAAATATTATCCTTCCTCTCTATCATATAAAATATTTATGCCTATATTCTCAATTTTGAATCTCTGAACTTCCTATCTCAATAATTATTTCTTCTTAATTAAAAAAATCTACAATCAACATATTAATTTCTCATGTTTTTTCTCATCTTTTTAGTAGAAAATATTTTACTCAGTTCTCTTCTTTTTCTAAATAGTCACAAACACTGAAACCATCAGAAAAACCTATCATACCAGACACTTCATTTTTAAATCATCCACCTTTGTCAATTAAAATTCTTCTATAAAATATTCTTATAATTTCACCATCCATGATCACTAAAAATAACTTTCATGTCTTTATATTTTAAAATAAAAGAATATTCTAGTAGTTTATCACTCATTCATTTCTTATTTTATCTTTTATTATATCATAACTCAATCACTCTCATTGTGATATTTTCATCCATGATGAATATCTCAACATCATCTAATTTATTATTATTTAGAATAATTCATTCATAAAATATCACATTTTTGGCTAAGTCTCGAACTATCACATATTACTCTATGGTATACATAAAGGTTTCATGGACCACAGAAATGATGGATGGGGTATTCCCAACTCATTTTGTTTGTAATTGATGATTAATACAATATGTAATTAGATGATAAATTCAATGAACAACATAAAAAACAAAATATTAATTAATATGAGTACCTCAGAACTAGAACACAAAATCATTACAAATTTATTATTATTAATTTAATAAATTAAAGAATTACCTCGAGGTGAATTCTTTCTTCATTGATAAAACTAAAAACATATATATATCATACCATCACTTTTTTGTAGGATTAATGTGTATATTTCCTTTAATGGTGATCCACACATGCTCTACAAACCTATAAATGTCACCATTAGAATATCCATGAGCTATCGTGGAACATCTTAACACTTGTGTCATTTACATTTGATCGCCTTGAGAATCCCTTCAAGAAAGATTCTCTATGATCTTTATAGAATTGATATTTTTTTGTGTATAATGATAACTATCCATTATTTATAGTGTTATTATGTAGGTATCTCTCTAGTTCTTTGAGATAACTCTCTCTGGATATTTTTTTGCACAACCAAATTAAATTACAACCCTTTAGAAATAATATGACTGAGAATAAATAGTCCTAGGGTTAGGAAAAAATAAGTTCACAGGCACCATTATTATTTTTTTAATCCATGTGGAAACCCATTTCTATAATAATAATATTATTATTATTATTATTATTTATTGACATGTGAAAAACACATGAATTAATTAAATATTATTTATTAAAATAATATTCAATATATATTATTTTCCATCAGACCATTAAACTCAGTCAACCATTATTGCACAATATTTATCATAACAAGAATAATGAATATTTATTTAATAAATAAGTAACACTACATTATTCTTTAATAAATAAATAAATATTAAATTCACTAAATATAAAATAAATATTTATTAAAAAATTTCCCCCAAAAAATATTCTCTCTAATAACTTATGAATATATGGAATCAAAAAAATCTGAATAATTATTAAATAATGTTTTGAAATAAAATTTATTCATCATTTTAAATAATAAATAATACTATTATTTAACTGATGTTCTGGATACACTTACTATGTGACCCTCTAGTTTTATTTCTCAATGGAAATAAATGAAGTATCCCAAAGTCCAAGTTTACTGTCTAGAAAAATTCCATTTCCCCCATAAAAAAATAATTTGATGTTTTAATGATATAAAACCACATACATAGATCGACTATCTAATATAGTCCATTTATCTCAACATATCTAATAAATAAGGTTTCATGTTATTGTCCTAAACCATTGTGATCAATGTCACTATCTTTTAATTTCTGGAAAATGAACATACCCATAAGAACGCTATGGTCATGGATTTATTTAGGCTGTATCATTTCCATAAAATTTCTATAGATATCAACCTATGTTAAATAAAAAATATGGGAAATAATTTCTTATACTATTCATTAATGAAATATTACTCATTACGCTCATAAAATATCTTACTTTTCTGCTAACACATGTCATCATAATTTTTATCAACACATAAATGTATGAATTTTGAAATATATATTAATAATAATATTAAAGTCTAAGTATAAATACACAAGTATTAAGATAAGAATATCTAACCACTCATAAAAATGTGGATTTCCAACTAGCACGTCTCATTCTCACAATGAACTACATTAGAAATTATCATGTGCATACACTATGAGAAAGTGACTCAATGTCTTATGAGTCTCCTCTCCTGATAGACTATATCATTTATATCCCTAAAATTATTTCATCAAGCTGAAGAACAAATATTTAAGAATATTGTTATGGGAATTTTGTATCTCATCATAGAGGAGATATACTATGAAGTTTCAATGTGAAAACTACTCTTAGTACATTATCACATACTATGTTACATATAAGAAAAATTAGGATGTGATAAAAATTTGTTAATTATTCAAAACTATAAATATTGGTAATCATAAAGTAAACAGAAGTTGGTTATAGGACTCAAACTCCAACAGACATTCAATTGTACTAAATCCAATGGCTAAAAATCTTCAGTCCACTAGTATCACATGATACTAATGATTATGATAAAATAATTATATATTTAAGGGGTGAACAATTTTTTCTTCCTTGTAAACTCTATAAACTAAAAATTCACCCATTTGAGAAAAATACCTCAAGTGGTGATACTTTTTGAGTATATTCTTTGAGTGTTTGCGTGACCTTGACACTTTTACAAGAGCCACCGCTATAGTATTATAAAAATTTAATGTGATAGGTTCTTTGGCTCTAGGTACTAAATCAAGATATTAGACAAATTTTTATATCTAAAAAACTTATTTTTTTGCATCATAAGCTGCTATATACTCAAGATCTATAGAAGAATCAGAAATAACTAGATGTTTTGAACTCTTCTAGCTCACATCTCCTCTATTGGGACTAAAAACTTATCATGAATACAACTTATGATATTTTTTATTTTTTGAAAAATAGAATCAGTATAACCCTTGATAAAAATATTATCATCTGCTCCATATACCTGAAACATATCCTTAGCTATTCTTAGATACTTAAGGATAACCTTAACAAAAACCCAATTTTGTTCACCTAAATCATCTAGATATCTATCTACCATTATCAACGAGTAGGAAACATTAAGTCCAGTACATAATATAGAAATAAATTATTGATCCTATATCTATGGAATATATGATATTACCTATTTACCATTTCTCCTATTATGTGTGAGGACACATTTTTTTAGAAATATGATTACCATGTGATACTAGAACCAATCCCCTTTTCGATTGTTCCATACTAGTTCTCTTTATTATCTAGTTAATGTATGCACCTTGAATTAGTCCAAGAGTCCTATTGGATCTATCACAAATTATCTTGATCTATATAATGTAGGATGTTTCACCTATGTCCTTTATAGAGAAACATTTTTTCAACCAGTTCTTAATAGACCGTGGGACTAGTTTTTAGATTACAATAAGTTCTATGTCATGAAAATATATTACTTATATAAAAACTAAATTCCCACAGAACTACTTATGAACACATGTCTTAAAATATTTATTAATAAAAAAAATTCTTTTATAGATTCATCAAACTAAATGTTCCATGACATGGATGATTTATTTAATGCATAAATAGATCCCTGAAACCTGCATACCATTTTGGAATCACATGGAGTCATAAACCCTTGTAGTTATATCATATAGACTCATTCCTAAATTTTCCCATTAAGGAAATCTATTTTAATATCCATCTACATAGTTTCATATTCACGGTAAGATGTTATAACAAGTAGAATTATTATGGATTTAAACAAAGAAATTTGAGAAAATTTTTCTTCATAGTTAGTGCATTGATGTTTTTAAACCCTTTATCCACTATCCATACATTATATGTACTTACATTAGATTCAATGTGCAATTTTCCCTTGAATAACCATTTTCACCCAATAGGCTTTATATAAATTGGCATATCGACTAGAACCCAAAATTGGTTCGAATACGTGAAATTCATTTCAGATTTCATGGATTTTTTCCATCATGAAACTTTTGAGATCTCTTATTTATATTATTTCTAGAGAGGTTTTTATTTGAAATTAACAATTTTTCTCCATATTTAGTGACTAGAAAACAATATAACTTTTGTTATCTTACCAGTTTTGTGACATTATACAATACTTGTGTTTCAAGAACCACTTCTTCAAATAGGACATGTGGAATATATTCATGTAAAAAATCTTGTGTATCTTAATAATCAACTTCATTGAAGTTAATATTTATCCCACTATCCTACTTGAGTAGGTTCTCCCTCTCAAGAAATATAGATTGTCTAGTGATAATAATTTTATTTTATAAGGATTTTTATAGGTAATATCCCCTTATTTTCTTAGGATACCCTCTGAAGACACACTTTGTGACCTAGGATGATAGTTTGTTTCTTGAGACGAACTTAACAAACCATTCGCAATCCCATACACATGTATGTGATAATATGAGTTTCTTTCAACTACACAACTCAAAGAGAATTCCATTTTACTCTTTTTTTGAACCTGGTTTAGTGTGTAAGATGCATTTTGTAATGTACATCCATAAATAGATAATGGAATATCTGCATGATTCATCAGCGACTTTACCATGTATAGAATGGTATGGTTCTTCTTTTCACTAAAACCATTCCATTGTTGTCTGTAAGGTTGAGTGAGTTGAAAAAGAATATGAAACTCCTAAAAATAGTTAATAAACTCTTGGTCGCAATATTCACTTCCTCAATTTGTTTTAGGATTATTTATCTTCTTTCCAAGTTGATTATCTACTAAATTAATGAATTATTTGAATTTATCAAAGGACTCAAACATATACCTCATCAAGTTGACATATCTATATCTACTTAAGTCATCAGTAATGGTTTTAAAGTAATTATACCCACCACTAGATTCTATTATAAATGGTACACACACATCACTGTTTACGAATCCTAGAAGCTCTATGTACCTTTAACCATATTCACTAGATAGCGGTTTGGTTATTTTTCTTTATAAACAAGAATTACATCTTTCAAGTGGTTTTAGTTTAAAATTGTCTAAATAGATGTCTTAATAGATCAATTCTAAATTCTTATCGTTTACATGGCCATGAAAAAGATTCCATAATTGAGTGTTACATGTGACATTAGAACAAAATTCATTATCAATTTTGAATACCTTATTTTCATAATTTAATACATTAAGACCATCATTTAAATGTTTCTTCCCATAACATATGATATATTGATAAAAGAAACAATTCTTATTTCTATATTGAAAGAAAAACCATCTGTATCTAGGAAGGATACATAAATTATTTTTTTGGTAACCATTGGTATAAAATAAAAATATCATAATACTAGTATAAATCTTGTTGGAAACATAAGGTGGAAGTCACCAATGGCTAGAATGTAAGAACCTAGATCTTCTTTTTAGGAATGTGTTTCTTTTCGGGTTGTTTCTGAGAAAACATTAGTTTTTGGAAATTTCAGGAGTAGACGATTTGTACTTTAAGTACACGCCATGTACCCAGTTTCCGCGGGTGACTGTGTATGGGCTGTGTAATGGCCGGGCACATGGCTGTGTGTGGGGACCTGGAGACCGCCTAAAGCGGAGGCCAAAAAGGGAAGTACACGCCGTGTAGTTTTAAAGAACACGATGTATACTTTTTTATTAAACGGACGGGGGTTGTGTCTAATTGATATAACACACTTCTTCTTCATCTGTCTCGTCCAGGAGTGTCCATACAACTGTAGATATTCTCCGATCCCCCGACTCATCGTCCATTCTTCGATTATACCTCTATCGATTACTTTGGAATCACATTGGTGAGTTTTCCCTTCTTCTTGAACACCATCTTCTGATTTATAATCTTTTGCGAGATTTCCTCGGTTGAATTTTTTTTAAAATTTTTGTAGATCTATAGTGTTCTAGGGCGATTCAAGGCCTGAGGTTCACACATATCATTCAAACCACTACAAGGTATGTGGTTTGTGCCTTTATGTAGATAGTATTTGAGTTACATGTGAAAAAGTGTGCAGTACCTTTGTTTGGGGTATTGCGTGTTTATGGTTTTTAGACTTGTTATTGTCTGATATGCATTGTTTGTTTGGATTGAGGTTAATTTTTTTAAATAGTGTTAACCATGCCATGTTATGGATGTTTTCCCATGTTTTCTTGTTATTGACCGGTTGGTCTAGCTTTCTTGTTAGGTAGCTTTGCTTTTATGCCTAGCAATTTTATGTTGGAGTGATTTTATTTGATATGTTGTGCCATTACTTGTAGATTTTAATCCAATTAGTACTTTGAGGTTTGCTTTGGATGTGGATTATTGTTTGTGTACGATTTCTTTACACGGGGCTGTAAGAACCTAGTGTAGTGAGACCATAGGGGAAATTGACATTAAGGGATTTCCCAGAGTGTTTGTTATAATTATGACGTTGCGAGACCATAGGGGGGGATTGAAATTGAGTGCTCCCTCAGAGTGTCTATAGTTACGTTATGAGACCACATGAAGAACTGATGTTAAGTGCTTCTTCAGAGTGTCTGTAGTTTACTGTTAAAAGAATATAGGGGGAATTGACGATGAGTGCTTCCTCAGAGAGTCTTTTATTACACATGACTATAAGGGGAATTGATAGTGAGTGCTTCCTTAAAGATTCTTAGTTATATACTTGTTGTAAATTGAACCAGAGGGGTTAAGCTGTGAGAACTACCCTGAGGGTTACATAAGATTATTAGTTGAACCAGAGGGAATAGGTTGTGAGAACTTTCCCAGAGGATTTCTTGTATTTTTAATTGTCTGGCTAATTGTTAAATGTAAATTGATTGTAATTGACTTAGTAGGACTGTTTAGTTTGAGTACTTACTTGTTTATTACTTCTTTTGTATTTTTCTATACATATATATTCACTAACAGTTAGGTAAAAATATTTGGGTGGTTGCCAACTAGGACTCATCTCACAGTCTATTTAGGTCACGCTTTTGGGTCCAAACAGATTATATTGTTGTAGGTATAGATAAGGGAAAGTGCCCTTCTACATTAGGTACTTGATTTCCGTGGAGCTGGAGAGCATGGGACCAAGATGAGGCTTGAGATGCTAGTGGAGTTTATCTATTTATTTTTTTTACTTTGGTTTATTGTTGTATCCCAGAATTGGGACTTGTCTGGATGATTTCATAAACATATGTATCATGCATCATTATATATATGTGCTCTATTTGTTTATTTATTTAGTCTTTCGATATTTACTTATTGCTTTATTTTACTGATTCCTCTATTGTATATCTCTTTATCTCTACTGCGTTACTCTGCCAATGAGGGAATTGTTTCCCCACTATCACACCCCAGGCCCTCAATACTAGTCGGTAGCCTCTGGAATTTGGGTAAATGCACTTGAGTCCATGTGACCAACCGGGTACGGGGCACCTCTGGGTGGCACCCCAAACTAGGATGTTACAAAGTGGTATCATATAAACATGTTTTTCTTCTTGACTTACTGTTTGGAGCCTATATCCGTGGATAAGAAGGAATAAGTACTTGGTAATAAGATGTGCCCGAGAGTAGATCACTCGTGTATAGGGAAAAACCAATTTACCTCGTTATTTCTTTTTTCTGATTTTGTGAATTTACAGTTGATTGATTTCAAATTGATTGATTCACATGTTTTTTTATGTTATTGTTGATATTATTGAGATTTATTTCTATTGAAACCTGATGAGATGAGGCTATGCCATCTCATGAATCAAATAAGAACTTTAAGAGATCACATGTCATACATTCTTACCATACCATTTAGGGTGCATTAGTGATTTCATGTTTTTGTGATAGATGTTGTGCTAGATATTCATGCTATTGTGATAGATGCCTTGATAGAATACCTACCATTTGATAGGGTATTGGATTGTGTAAGTTTTTTTTTGAATGGACATGAAATATTGGTTCTTGAGGTGTTATGGGCCCTCATGAATCGGAATTTGGGGGATCATTGTAATGTTATTCCTTCTGTATGACATGTATAAGATTCCAATATTTGATTTGTGGGGAATTATGGGCCCTCACAGATTGGAATTTGGCACTTTAATGTCCATTTCAGTGTTTTTATGGGTTTCAGAGTAGTTTTTAAGGCTTACTGTTTGAAAAAACTAAGAATACATTGTGTGTAATGATGAATGCACATCATGTGTCCTTCTGTTCAGGAAGGAACTGTTTTTCTTAAGTACACACCATATATTGTATGTACACATTGTGTAGTCTCTAACCGTGTCACTGACTGTGTAGGTAGAGACACAGGGTTTGGGAAATCCTTGGTAGCACACGCCATGAACCATACGTGCACGCTCTGTTGTATAGACCGTTTGTCCTCCCATGTGAGTAACAATACAGATGGATAAAACATGGATTATACACGCTGTGTCAAGCTTGAACATGCTGTGTAGTGTAACTGTTGAATCTAACCATGTAACTAACAACACAGGTCGGTGAAATTCTTCAAGTACACGCCGTGTCAATCTGGAACACACCGTGTAGTCTTGTTTAAGGGGAACCGTGCAGTTTAGACATGTATAAGAACTCGGGCAGGGGAAGAGGATTCATGTAAATGTCGTGTTTTAGGACAACATGTCGTATTTATGGGGTGTTACAAGACCAGTTTTGGTAGAAGTACATACCCATGTGACGGCTTAAGGGAACACAACATGTATGAATTATACACACAATGTATCCATGTTTTAAAAAACTTGAATTTTTCTTTATCTGGTTCCCTTATTACTCTTTTATGTTTTAGTCCCTGTTAATATTGATCTAAGGTGTGCGCTTGACCTTGAAGATTCATGCCACCAAGATGTCCTCCAGTTTTCCACCAGTTATAAGGAAATGATCAGATATCGGACATGGCTGATCATAGACTACAAGTAGATACTCCAGTTGTACCCGTTTTGGCACCAACCATTATCTCGGATACAGGTGCCGATACATAGTTCCAAGAGGTCTTTATGAGGTTTATGCAGAACTTCAAGGGATTACCACATCCTACTCCATCAATGGCAGGGTTGACGTGGGTTTTCTAGCAGCCGCATCCTCCCACCTTCAGAGGGGAATCAGGACCTCAGGTTGTAGAGTCATGGTTAGAATCCAAGTTATCTATCTTCGATCACCTAGAGACACTTCCAGATAGGAGGGTCAAGCTTTCTCCGTACATACTATGGGACTCCACTAAGAGTTGGTTGGATGTGATCTCATAGGTGGGATGTCAGTAGGTTATGAATTGGTATTAGTTTCAGCATACTTTATAAAATTTTTTCTACCCAGATACTTTGAGGGCCGATCAAGCCTGAGAGTTCATGAGTTTGGAGTAGGGTACTCTTTCAGTTATGGAGTATTATTATCGCTTTATAGAGCTTCAATACTTTACACCCATTATAGGAGGTGATGATTTATTCTTGGTAAAGAAAGTTTGAGGATCGTCTCAAGAATGACATTCAAGATCAAGTGAACATCTTTAGGTTGATATTTATATCTTTTATAGTCAACCAGGAACTGATATTGAGCACAATATGAGGGATTCAAGAACTGTGAGCGAGGGTGGTTCTACATCTTGAGTTAGTGCTTCTTCGGCTAATAGTAGGAAGCACCGTAGGGAGTATACACATGGAGATTTGAGTAGGTAGGATGCACCTTCAAGTAGCCAGGTGGTATGATACCAGTGTAGAAGGGTCGGGCATACGTGGCCACATTTCCTGAGAGACCTAGTAGAGTGCCGATCTTGCGGCAAGATGGGCCATCTTCAGTGCTTCTGTCAGATCTTCTCACCAACAGCTAGTGGTAGGGGTTCTTCTATGACTCCTCGTTTGGGAGAAGCACCACCAATTTCTCATTAGTTTGGGAACTGGAGTTCTTTCAGCCCTTTAGGCTGAGGTAGAGGTCGCGGATGTGGTATTCCGTCACCAGGATTTCAACGATAGCAGGGTGGATCAGCTCCGGTTGGTCAGGCAGGGTCATAGGGCCACGGTGTAGGCCAGGCTTTTATGGTGGAGCAGACCCAGTAGTAGCAGGATCTCAGACCCTCTACAGTTCGATGTATGATTCTAGTGGACTCAGTTTTAACTTTGGATCTTTTCAATACAGGGGCATCCCATAGCTTTATATCTGTTGCTGTTGTGGAGATCCTTGGGCTATGTATCTTTTCTTCTGCTAATGTCTTAATTCTAGACACCCCGTTAGGAATAATAACAGCTAGTGTACATCAGTGAAAGGAGTGATCTATTGAGGTTGGTGGGTGTCACTTCTCATGGGACCTCTATGTCTTAGAGATGCCATAGTATGATGTCATACTTGGAATGGACTAGTTGGTTCCCTTCAAGGATGTTTTCGACTGCTATCTCCATAGGTTGAGTTTCACATCACCACAGGGCAGATCGTTTCTTCATAATGGTGAATGGGATGTCCAAACAAGTAGAGAGGGACCCAAGCATCATGGGTTGGGAGGAGTTACAACCCAGTTTTCTAGTCTATATCTGGATGAACAGAGGACTTCATAGATGCACTTTCCTCCAGTGGTGGATCATTTTAGGTATATCTTCTCATATGACTTTTTATGTTGGTCTCCAGAGTGAGAGATGGAATTTTTTGTTGATCTTGTGCCAGGAGTGGCACCGATGTCTATTCCTCCTTATAAGATGACTACACCAAAGTTACATGAGCTCAAGAAGAAGTTTGAGGAGTTTTAGGAAAAGGGTTTCATCCAACCCAGTACTTCTCCTTGGGGTTCAAATTTCATTTTTGTGAAGAAGGTAGATGGTTCCCTCAAACTTTGTGTGGATTATCAGAAGTTAAACTAGTTGATAGTCAAGAACTGATATCCCTTGCTGAGGATTGATGATCTCTTTGATCAAATTTGAGTATCTCAGGTGTTCTCGAATATTTACATGAGGTACGAATACCATTAGTTTCACATTAGACCATATGATATACCTATTACAACATTCTAGAGCAGGTATAGTTTACACAAATATGTTGTTATGCTGTTTGGTCTCACGAACATGCCTAAAGTCTTCATGGAATTGATGAATCGAGTGTTCCATCCATACTTGTATTCTTTCGTGGTAGTCTTTGTGGATGATATCTTAGTGTACTCTCACACTGCAAATGACCATGATACACATCTTGAGATCATTTTGAGTACACTTAGAGTGCATTAGTTATATGATAAGCTCTCAAAATTCCACTTTTGGATGGACCAGATTCACTTCTTGGGTCATGTTATCTCAAAGACAAGAGTATTAATAGATCTAGAGAAAGTGAGAGCAGTAGTTTCATGGGATCAGCCAAAGAACGTCTTTGAGGTACACATTTTTCTAGGGCTATCTGGTTACTATAGATATTTCATACAGGACTTTTTATGCTTAGCAGTGCCACTGACGGGCCTCATTAAGAAGGGTGCAAAGTACTTCTGGTTAGAATCTTGTGATTCACCCTTTCAAGAGTTAAAAGGGAGGTTGAATTCATCACCGATACTAGTTTTTCTAGAGCCGGACAAGAGCACACTTTTTACTATTATGCTTCAGGTATTGGGCTAAGAGATGTGCTTATGCAGGGAGAATGGGTCATTGTGTACAGTTCTCGGTAGTTGAGGCCACATGAGAAGGACTACCCAAAGCTTGATCTCGATCTGACTGCAGTAGTTCATGCTTTACGCTGTTGGAGGCATTATCTTCTAGGAGAGAATTTTGTGGTTTTCACTCACCACAAAAGTCTCAAGTATATCTTCACTCAATGTGACCTAAATTTGAGATAGTGAAGGTGGGTTGAGTAACTTCATTACTTTGACTTTGATATTTATTAAAATCTTATGAAAGGAAACGCAGTGGATGACGCGTTTAGTAGAATGACTCAGATATAAGCAGTTCAAGAGGCCAGCAGTGAGTGGAAGCTTATGACTATGTTCTCTGAGATGCATTTGGAGGTGCATAATAGACAGGGGTAGACATTTCTTTCTTCTGTAGCTATTACCTCTACTCTTCTTTGTCGAGTGAGAATGAGGAAGCTATCATATTCATAAGGCCTAGTCCTATGGGAGAGTTTTTCAAGAGAGGAACCTATTCCTGGATGGTTCATAGGAGAGGATGAGATCTTGCGTTTCCATGGGCGCGTATGGGTGTTAGAAGACATACACGAGAAGCTGATGTGGGACTTTCATTCCTCAGTTTGGGCAGTTCATCCTAGTGTCACCAAGATGTATCGTGATATACATCATTAGTATTGGTGGAAAGGTATCAAGAGATATGTTGCTGGTTTTGTGATGAGGTGTTCCACCTGTCAGTAGGTGAAGGTGGAGCATCAACGACCAGCAGGGATTTTGCAGTAGTTACCCATTCCAGGGTGGAAGTGGAATGATGTCGTGAAGGATTTTTGTGACAGGTTTGCTGAGGTCGCCTCAAGGTAATGATGTTTTAAGGGTTTTCATTGACAAACTCATGAAGGTTTCTCACTTCTTGCCGATCAAGGATACTTTCATTTTTGATGAACTAGGATTATTGTACATCCGAGTGATTGTACATCTACATGGGGTTCCAAACTCCATTTTTTTAGAAAGGGTTGCCCATTTTACATCTCAGGTCTGGTAAGGACTTCAAAGGGCATTGGGTACATAGGTACTTCTGAGTGCAGCTTACCATCCCTAGATAGATAGGCAATCTGAGCATACAATTCAGTTTCTATAAGACATGCTTCGAGCATGTATCCTAGATTTTGGAGGATCATGGGAGAAGCAGATACCTCTTGTAGAGTTTTCCTACAATAATAGTTTTCAAGAAACAATTCAGATGACACCTTATGAGGATTTGTATGGTAGGCCATGTCGATCACCCTTATGTTGCCTGGAGGCAGAAGAAATAGCTATGCTGGGACCTCGTCTTGTCTAGGAGACCACAGAGAAAATAGAGTTGATTCAGATGAGGATAGATACTACATAGTCATGAAATAAGTCTTATGTTGATCGATGGAGACAACCTATGGAGTTCAAGGTTGGAGATTAAGTTTTCTTATGTGTCACACCGAGGTTGGGAAATATGAGGATTAAGAGACAAGGTAATCTTTCACTGAAGTACATTGGGCCGGTTGAATTTTTGGAGAGAGTCGGGACAGTTGCCTATTAGTTGCAGTTAACTTAGAGGTACCAGGCTATGCATGGCGTATTTCACATTTCTCAGCTTCGACATTACTTCCCAGACCCGTCTCATGTTTTTCAACCCAAAGAGGTTGAGATAGAGGTGGATGCCTCATTCAAGGAGTATCCTATCAGGATTTTTGATCGAAGTGATAAGGTTATCTATGGCTGGTTTGTTCCTCTGGTATGAGTGCTATGTTAGCATAGGCGAGTACAAGATGAGACTTGGGAGAGGGAGGCTGACGTATGATCATAGTGGCCAGACCTCTTCGAGGATTCTTCTTCTACGCTGACTTACTAGGGAAATTTGGGGACAAATTTATTTAAGGGGGGAAGTTTGTAAGAACCAAGATCTTCTTTTTCAGGTATGTTTTACTTTTCTGGTAGTTTTTGAGAAAATACGAGTTTATGGATATTTCAGGAGTACCCGTTGTGTCCTTAAAGTACATGCCATGTACCCAATTTCCGTGGGTTACCATGTATGGGACGTGTAACGGTTAGGCACATGGCCATGTGTGGTGAGCTGGATTCCACCTAAAGTGGAGGCCAGAAAAGCGAAGTACACACTGTGTACTTTTAAAGAACACGACATGTTCTTTTTTTAATAAATAGATCGGGGTCGCGTCTATTTGATAGAACACACTTCTTCTTCATCCGTCTCATCTAGGAGCATCCATATGACTACAGATCTTATCCGAGCCCCTGACTTATTGTCCATTCTCCGATTCAACTTTCGTCGATTGCATTATAATCGCATCAGTGAATTCTCCCTTCTTCTTTAACAACATCTCCTAATTTATCCTCTCTCATGAGATATCCTCTGTTGAAAATTTTTAAGGTTTTTGTAGATATATGGAGTTCTTAGGGGGTTTCAAGGCCTGAGGTTCATGTATATCATCCGTAAAACTCCAAGGTAGGTGGTTTGTACCTTTCCATAGAGAGTCTTTGAGTTATATGTGAAAAAGTTCCCAATACCTTTGTTCGGGGTATTGCGTGTTTCTGGTTTTAAGCCTTGTTATTATCTAATATTAATTGTTTGTTTGGATTGAGGTTAATTTTTGTGAATAGGTTTTACCATGCCATGCTATGGATGTTTTCCCCATGTTCGATTGTTATTGATCGGTTGGTCTAGCTTGCCTATTAGGCTATTATTATTACATGCCTAGAATTGTTAGGTTGGAGTGATTTTATCTAATATGTTGTGCCATACCTTGTAGCTTTTAATCCAATTAGTAATTTGAGGTTTTCTTTGGCTGCTGATTATTGTTTGTGTGCGATTGCTTTACACGGGGTTGCAAGAGCCTGGTGTAGTGAGACCATAGAAGAAATTGACATTGAGGGATTTCCCAGAGTGGGTTATAATTATCATGATGTGAGACTATAGGTGGAATTGATGTTGAGTGTTCCATCAGAGTGTGTATAGTTAAGTTACGAGACCACAGGAGGAATTGATGTTGAGTGCTTCCTCAGAGTGTATGCAGTTTACCATTCAAAGACTATAGGGGGAATTGATGGTGAGTGCTTCCTTAAAGAGTCTTTGATTCCACATGACTATAGGGGTAATTGACGATGAGTGCTTCCTTAGAGATTCTTCTTTATATACTTTTTGTAAATTTAACCAGAGGGGTTAGTCTCTGAGAACTACCTAGAGGGTTACATAAGATTGTTATCTGAACTAGAGAGGATAGGTTGTGAGAGCTTTCCCATAGGGTTACTTGTATTTGTAATTGGTTGGATAATTATTCAATGTAAATTGATTGTAATTTAATTGGTAGGACTGTTTACTTGGAGTACTTCCTTGTTTATTACTTATTTAAAATTTTTCCTTCCATATATATTCACTGAATGTTTGGTAAAGATCTTTGGGTGGTTTTCTACTAGGATTCATCTCACACCCTATTTGGGTCATTATTTTTGGCCCAAACAGATTATATTGTTACAGGTATAGATGAGGTCAAGCACCCTTATACTTTCAGTACTTGATAGCTGTGGAGATGGAAAGAATGGGACTAAGATGAGGCTTGAAATGCTGCTAGAGTTTATCTATTTATTTTTTTTAATTTGGTTTATTACTGTATTTCAACATTGGGACTTGTTTGGATTATTTCCTACATATATGTATCATGCATCATTATATATATGTGATCCAATTGTTTATTTATTCAGTCTTCCACTGTTTACTTATTGCATGCTTTTACTGCTTCTGCTACTGTATATCTGTTTATCTCTGCTGTGTTACTCTACCAATTAGGGCATCGTTTCCCCACTATCACACACAAGGCCCTCACTTATTTTCTGTATCCTTTGGAATTCATGGAAAGTTGCTTGATTCTATGTGACCAAGGGGGTAAGAGGCACCTCTGGGTGGCACCCAGAACTAGGATGTTACATAGACCATCCATCCTTACACCATTGGAAGTTAGAAAATCTACCTCTCCTCAAGATATCATTCCAAATATACTTGGTTTCTATATTAAGAAGAAAATTTTAGCACCAATTGATATACCTAATACCCAATGTGTATATATATAAATATTAATCTTGATAACTAATGTACCTTTAGATTCCCCTTTCATCTGGGTGCAGTTCCTATTCTAGTGTATTTGATTGCAACATGAATAAAATACTGCTTCCTTTTCCATTCCCTAATATTTCATCTTTCTCTTATTATTAGGATGATTTTTAGGATCTTTAGATATTTTAGGAGTCTTGGGACCCTTTTTCTTGTTATTAATTTTATTATTCACCATAAGGATTACGAGTTTATCACACCCCATGTCCTTTTCACTTTTAGAAATAGAGTAATAAGTTCTGAAAGACTCTTCCTATTATTACTCATGTTATAATTAATAATAAAAATGGATAAGGACTTGGGTAGTGAGTAAACTATGATATCAGCATGAAATTCATTTGAAAATTTAATTCACAATATGTCAAAGCATTATATGTATCCAGTAAGCTTGAGTACATGAGGTAAAGATGGTACTAAATCTCTAAGATTGCATGTAAACAAAGCATTGGAGATCCTGTATCTCTATTGTATAGCCTTTTATTGATAGATATCCCAATGGAAAACATCATTCGATACCCATACATACCCTCATGTTAATTAAGAATCTAATTGGTCATGGATGATAGCATGAAACATTAAAAAACATTAGATTCATTCAAATTTCTCTCATAGAGAGACAACTCTTCATCACTAGCCTCTTGTCCACGAGCATTAGGAATATGGTTTTTTGGCACATATAATTTTCATTCATGGAATAGGATAATTCATAAGAACTGTTTCCATTATTATAAGTTAGTTCTTGCGAGAAGGTTGTATTTATCATGTTTGGATCACAATGAAATGTTTAAAGTCATATTTATTACTTTTTATATAAAAAAGAAGAGTAGAATTTTAATACTTTATCTGATAAAATTAGTTAATAGACAATATATTTATTTATTAATATCCCAATAATTTATTGAAACCTAATAGACCTCGCCATAGGATTTCAAATATCCACTATCTTATAAAATTTAATGGAAAGGAACCATATTATCATTATCATAACCCATACTTGATCTTAACAAGCTATTTGAAGGGTCTTAGGTAGGTATAATATTTCCAACTGTATTAACTCACGGTTCCTTTATATGTTGAGTGGACACCTCAATCATAATATCTAAAAATTATAATTTCCTGAAATGTTTACTCTTAGTTACACAAATTCCTAATTGGGTAGTCAAACCTTCATGTGAACTAAGTTAAGTTGATCCAAAACTTAAAGTCAGTTTTCAATGATAATTTAAAGCACCCCAATATGAGCCGATCAAGCACTTTGAACTAAGGTTCAATTTTAAATTATATAGAGGAAGGATATACAAACTTAATATATATAATTTATGTATTTTTATCATTATTAAAACATTTACAATTTTATCCATATTACATTCTTGTTAATAATAAGTGGATTTCATAAAGTGGTTAACCATGTATTAGAAAAACTGTATACATAATCCAATTTATTTTAGTACTATATTGAATGCTTGTTAATTAATTAATTCACATGACCATGAAAAAACATCCATAATGAAATTAACCATGTATGTATATAGAAATAAAATAATATAGTGGTATGATCATGAGTTTTTAATAACAGTTAGTTTAAATAGAATATGATAAACTAACCATTTAGCTTGGTGAAAAACAAATGGACTATGAAATGGTTCATGTTATAGAATTCCAACAAACCACCCATGTAACTATTAGATTGGTTTCACTTTAGATCAGAACTTGAACCACCTCCACTCACTTGGGACCTCCATAAATTAAATTATATTTTACTCACACACTCGTGAGGGGAACCAAAGTATTGGTTAAGACGTTTACATAAAAGGAAATTGTTGGCACACAAGTCATTACATAATGAGAGGAGAGATGATTCCCAAACCATCGATTTAATTTAATAATTAATTAAAATGAAACAATTCATATAAAAATGTCAGTTATATGCTCAAGATCATCCACACACATGTAAGTAATTATACATTTAATAAAATTATCATTCAATTCTAATCATTCTTATTTAAGATAAAACATTCTTGAATAAATTAGTTATCTTCATTAATTGATAAATTATTTAAACTTAATTATCATCAAAACATTCTTGAGATTCTAATTCATTATAGTTTTAAAAAAATTTGATAAATTTATTTACAATCAACCATGTATAAAACATATACCTTGGAGGTAACACGATGAGTACCAGTCTGAACTACCCAATGTGTATTATATCTGTATACTATTTACTCATGCGACTTGTTTAATAGACAAATTATCATGTAATTTAATGGCATGTTCATAGTTAAATAAATGACACATGAAACACATGTTATTTACGTAGTGTGTTATGTTTCAATTCACATAGATTAATAATTGAATTATAACTTATAAATGATATGTAATTCCAAATATTACATAGAAATTAATTAAACATTTAATATATATAAAACTCATCACATGGTGTGTACTTTTTTCAAATAAATGGAAAATGGAACACAAATTGATAAATTTTAATATGTATAATAAATTAATTCTAATTTTTGTATAATTATGTAATATACAGAGTGTCTAAAACCTAGCTAGACTATGTTTGTATTTCTCACCATCTATCCATGACACATGACTAGGAACTCAAACTGTAATCATGCCCGGAAAATTAATTGATCACATGATGTGTACATGAGTTATATGTCATGTGGTCTCTAAGTTAAACGATCTATGGTAATGTAGAATGTGTAGAAAAATACAAATCATTTCTTTGAATAATAGACTGCATGTCATGTACTAATGTTACATGATGTATAGTCCAGCTAACCAGGCGCTAGGATGGCCGATTAACATTAAGTGTGTTTAAATACACAAAGTGTGCAATAAATTCACACATTAATTGAATTAATTATATATTAATTCACGGTTTATTAAACATGGGTACATTGGTAGAAATTTTATAGATTAGTGGGAGAGAAATCTTCTGCATTCTTTTGGTAGTTTTACTGGTGTTAATTATTAGGATCTTATGGGAAGAAATTTTCTAGATCAGTGGTTTCATGGATTGTGAAATTATTATAATGAGAAAAATGTAGGAACTATCATTTTTGTGGTAGTATTTTAGAGTAATTGGTAGGTAAGGAATAAATCTCAGATTTAGTGGATTAATAGTTCTATGACAACCATCACTTTTAGAACTTTAAGCATATTGATTGATTTTGTGTTGAAATTAAAATATTGGGATGTTACACTCTCTATAAATTTCCTCAAGGAAGTTGGGATTTGACACATACCTGACTTATTTTAAAGTTAAATTTCATTTAATTTATATTTATTCTTTGTTTTTTGGGTTTCTCAAGCTTTTATGGTGGAATGGGTGAGTTTTCGTGAATTGGGCCAAACCGTGAGCCCAATTCCAGATTTAAAAATAAATTTTGTTTCTTTTATAACTTTTTCTTTTTTTAATAGTTTTAACCCATTATAATTCATAAATGGTATCCCCTGACATATTAACACCACCATTTTAGTTTTGAGACTTTAAAAATCCATAACCAAGGTGTATATGGGTTTTTATTTAAGGAATTGGGCATGCCCGAAAGCCCAATTCCAGTTTTAAAAATTAAATTTGATTAATTAATAACTTATTTAATTTTAAGGATTTTTAGGTGATTCAAAGCCTCACACATGCCCATTTAACCCAGACGCAAGTACAACCTCTCTCTACCATGTTTGGAACTCTTCTTCATCGCGATTAAGTGCTGATCTTATTATGGTTTTGAAAATCGGGCAGATTTGAGGGGGTAAGTTCTTTCCATCATAACTCTAACAAGTCTTACTATTTTCTCTCCATTACAGTTCCTAAATTACCTCTTCATTCTTATTTAAATCTAACATGAAGTTTTTACTGTTTTAAATTTCCGATACTGGTGTATTAGTGGCTATTCTTCAAGATCCCTCAAGTAAGTGAGTCTCTTCCATTCCTCTTTCAAATTTCTTAGGGTTTCATTCTATTTGGTTGGGGTTTCTTCCCTTTTCCTTGAAGTAACAAATAACCAAGAGGTATGGTTTCGAACCTAGGGTTTAACCTTGGGTTTTATTGGTCCAATTTTTTGGTTTTAGGTTTGTTCTAAGTCCCTCTTGGTGTAGTGGTGGTGCGACTTGATTTTCACACGTTGATTCAAGGGTTTTCATTATTTTGGTAGGTGATTCCTTTTGGTATGAAATATTTGTGATCTATATGCTGTGTTTATGGTATTTTTATGTATTTTTAATTTGAATGTTTCTTCCAAAATTGGTTTTAATAGCAATTGTAAAGTAATTTAATTTTTAATGCCAATTTCATGTGAAATTTGGGGGTTTTTCATATAAATATTTAGTTGGTTCTTTAAGGGATTCCCTATAATTATTTAGTTGATTTTATTGAACTATATTAGGTCTGAACCGAATGTTTTAAATTTTCTTATTCTTCGGTTGTTGCTACGAAATTGGTTTTGGGTGAAATTCATTACGAAAATGGTTTTTGAGTACCCATTTTGTGTTGAATTAGGTGATTTACATGGCTATTCTATGTGGTGCGTATTAGGGGTTGTTTTATAACTCACGTAATAGGTTCAAATAAATGTTTAAGGTAATGTGAATTCTATTTTGGTTAATGTGAGTATACACATGGTGTTCAAGTGAGATTTTCAAAGAGTTTTTCGTGCAAAATAAGGAAAGATTTATAGAAGTTATTTTATTGAAACTCCAAGTGTTTTGTTGTGTGTTTTAAATGGTATAACATGTGTACAGCTACTGTTGTAACACCCCAGGTAAATAAAGAATATGAAAATTTCATATTTATCCATATTTGTGAATAAAATATTAATATTACTTTAAAGGTGACGCTATGCACGATGGCGTACCCAATACGCAACAATGAGTTTCTTGGGAATCTTGCATTGCACTCTAATAATAAAATAATATTATGGCAGTTAACGCCTAGCCGTTGTAATGGCAGGAATGAACAAAACTAACTAAAAATGATTATATATGTTTGTAAGATATTATTACTCTTTACAATAAATGTTATAGGATTAAAAATGTGAATGAATCCAATTTTAAGCGTAAACATCCAAATATTCTTTAAAAAGTCGATTAACCGCCTTTTGATGGCGAACCTCTTGTAAATCCACTTTTTGACAATTTTATGTGTTATATTTGACAAAATAAAATTATTTTTTAGAATCGGGACATCAAAATCTACTTAGTGTAAATTTTTGGTATTTTTCTGAAAAAGTTCAATTTTTAATGAATAGTGAAAAATGATGTATTTTAATTCAAAACCTCTTTTTAATATGATTTATTTATATGATTAGATTATCTTTTTAATTTGTTTTAAAGTGAAATTAGAATATGTTTTTACCATTTAATACAATAGTGGTCGTTGGAATTAATTTCACTTTGAAAATGGACTTAAACTAGTGTCAATCTTTTGATACTTATTGTTTCATAAAAACACGCTATTTGCTCTGACAACGGGAATTAATTATTAAATTAATTAATACAACTAATATGTTTTGAATGTTGTAAAATAGACATCATTTTTGAATTCAGAATATCAAATATATCTTAGGGTGACGTTTTGGTATTTTTCTGAAAAACTTCAATTTTTGATGAATAGTGAAACCAATAAGTGGTACTTATAAAAACTGATTTTCCGTTTAAATGAAATTTTTCCATCATTGTGTGTTGAATTTCAAAAATCCGATATACATGGTTGTCATTAAGAAGTAAAATGTGTTTCAATGGGATTAAAATAATTTTTTGGTGAATAGTAACTTATTAAGTTTTTAATCGCGATTAGAGGTAATTAGTGTAGTTTAAGGTAAGAATAATGTTTTAATAAAATGAAATGACCTAGACACATGTCCTAACCTAATTATATGTGTCATGGCCGACCAATAAAATCCATGGGTCAACTTGGGGACCCCATAGAGCCACTTTGGTTAGAAAATGACATAAATACCTTTTTATTTAATGTTAAAGTAAAAATGACACACACATGAAATGTTTTACTAAAAAAATTTTTACATGAGGTTATAAAAGTCAGAATTTTCACTATAAATAGTAATTGGAAAGATAAAAATATTTACTACACCATAGTATTTTTTTTATAATTTTCAAACCTTAAATAAATTAAATTATTTATGACATCATGATGATGCATCGATGACCTCATTATTGAACGATTTAAATAAAATGGAAAGATAATGTAATATCTAAGACCTACACATGTAAAAAACCTATTGGATGAGTGGATTTAGAACCCTTATCATCTTATCCTCTAAATACATCAATGTGGGACCTTTAAAATCCGAAAATATTTTGAAAATAAAGTAACATTTTGTAACTTTACAAGAGTGCCCCTCCTCTCCTCTTATAAAAGGCCCCCACCTCTACCTCCTTACCCACACACCCAAAGCCTTTGGCTCGGACAAAACCTGCCCATTTTTTCTCTCCAAATCCTTATATAACTCCTCTAGGCCTCACTTTGGGCATAAGTCTTCCCATGGAAGCCTTTTAGCTCAAACCAAAGGGAGTTACCCGATTTTAAGGTAATGTCTTCACTTGAGTCCTTTTGTTTTATTTTGCCTCTCCAACCCCCTAAACTATTTTTATTCATTTCTTTTGTAACAACTCTAGTATATTCAATATACTAGGATGTTTTTATAATAATTATTCGAGCTAAACTTCCACACACCTACATCTAATGGTTAAAGAACATACTGTTTCCGTGGATGGCGAATTTCTGCCTCACGAAACGATGATTGTTCAACACTCATATAACACCTTCAAAGGTGGCCATTATGATGTCACTATATTTATATATGATATATAATATGTTTATTTTTTCTTCAAGCTTCTGTATTATTCATTTTGAGCATACCTTTATGTCTTCATTATCGGTAAACACGATAATTTCGTTTTAGGAAGTGCGGACTACCGCCCCCTCAAAGTGATTTGATTCGTTAATGCCATATGTGGGATGTATACAGGATGGATTTAAAATTATTATATATGATGTTATACTGGAATTATAATATACCTATATATCATTATTATTTCTTTCCATTAAAGTATGATATAGAAATGAAAGTAGCGTTCATGCGTACGTACGGCTTACCGTCTCCATGAACGGTGCATTTCATTTCTTATCCCCAAATGTAATGTACTATTATAAGTACATATATATAATGGATATATATGATTAATGATACATCTAAATGATGAATATAATTCTGGAATTAAAATATAAATACCTCTGATTTAGTTTTAATTCCATTAATATGACAAAGAAATGAAAGTAGCGTTCATGCGTACGTACGGCTTACCGTCTCCATGAACGGTGCATTTCATTTCTTACCTCTAAATGATTATGTAATATTATAAATACATGTATATGCTGGATATATATGATATATATGAAATCCAAATCATGAATATCATCCTGGATATAATGAACCATTGACCACACGAACAACATGTAATTGTAAGAAGTTCACTTTCGACTTAAGAACCAAATATCGACAAAACAAACATTATTAACTTAAATGATTACATAATGTTTATAAAATGTAAATAAGTGGTATAAAAGGAATAATGAACTTGAAAAAGGTTCTTCAGCAAATATAAATTAACTCAAGTTTATTATTCAAGACGTTAAAGAATGATCGAGTCAAGTCGGACCCGAGGTAAGGGATCCTACTCTTTTTCTTTTTAAGTATGCTCTTTTATGTCATTCCTTTTAAAGCTCATATTTCTTGTTATTGGGATGTTATTTTATATTACTCTTACTGTATTTTTTATTTTTCATATGATGAGAGACCCTATTCTCTCTCATCAATCCATTTTGGAAGTTTTGGGTGGCGCCGTTAGGCTGCGGAATTTTCTTAAGAGATCTAACCCCTCTCCTTCTTTTTAAGTACTCTTCTTTATGTCACTTCTTTTAAGCTCCTCTTTGTTATGTTGGGGGATTTTATTTTCCTCTTTTTGTAAACTTTATGTTAATATGATTAGAGACCCTATTTTCTCTCATCAATCCGTTTTGGAAGTTTTAAGTGGCGCCGTTAGGCTGCCGAGTTTTCGTAAGGGATTTTTCATCTCACTTTTATTCCCGTGAGATTTATGCTACATTTCCCACAATTTCCTTTGAGTGGTGTATTTACTTCCCATTATTCTACTCTTTGTGTAATATACTTTCGTTTATGATTATTTACATCAATGATGTATTGTCTTTCTTTCATGGGGTGTATGTTTCGAAAGATACCCAAGTCGGTAAGGGAACGTTTCACCCTCCTCTTTTTAAAAGACTTCTTTTGTTGGGTCTTTTAATTAACATATTGTTATGTTGGGATATGTTATCATATATCCTTATTGACGTAAATTTTATGTCCAAGTGATGAGATACCCTTTTTTATCTCTCATCAACACTTTTTCTGAACTTTGAAGTGACGCCGTTAGGCTGTCAAATTTTTGCAAGGGAACTTTTTAACCCAAATTTGATTCTTTGGGATAAACTTGTACTCCTTGAATATGTCATTCTATGAATATGTGTGAATAACCTCTGATTTTTTTACACTTAATATCCACTTATATTTGGTGTATTCATTTGTCACACATAATTATGCAATTGATTTATCCTTAAACTAAGGATACAGTCTTTGTAAGGGTCTTCATCTCAATATCCATTCATTGAAGCATATTTTGTTTTATACACAACCTTCTTTTATACAGTGTATAAACCACTTTTACTTTTACGTTTATTCAAAAGGAATCTTTTTTCTATGAAGCATTTTACTAAACGACAAAAAGGAATGTTTCTTTTTATGTTTGCGGTGACAATGACCTTTTCTGCTGCCGTGAGTATTATTTGATCTTTGGCTTCCTCAACAAGCTGTAATGTTTTTTAAAATAAAATAGACACCATATACTTTTCTTTGTATTTTGGTATTGAAAATGGTTTTGATAAAGGATTCTATTATGTCAATATATTTAAATGATATATTGTGATTGAAATGTGGAAATGTTATCATTCCTTTATGTTGGTTTTATGTGTTATAATTTTATAGTGGTACTTGGACATTTTATGGGTGGTTACGTGATAAACCATATGACGGGAGGTGTCGTGAATACCAGGACGGGTGATTACATTATAACCTCCAATGAATTGGGTATGGAAGTCGGTGGTATGGCTATTCCATTATGTATGTATGGAAGTTGGCCGAATGGCTATTCCATTAAATGATATGTGCGGAAGTCGACCTTATGGTTATTCCACTTAAGTATGTTTATGTCCCAAGTTACCTTTATATGTTATGTGATCTTTATATGGATTTTATGGTAATATTTTGGTTATAGAAGGGTAAGTAATGAACTTTTATTCAGTGAAGAGTTTTTACTAATTCGAAAAGGTGAAAAGTATTACTTTGTTAAAGTATATATGGTTTACTTGTTGTTTTGAAAAACTAACAGTTTTCATTCTTTGTGTATCCCTTACTGATCTTTTTATGCTCATCCCAAGTTTTTGAAATGTTTTTCACAGGACATAATGTGGAATAGGGTCAATGATGGGATCAAGGGAAAGTCATGCTACCAAAAACATGGAACTAGACATGTTTCGTTTTAAGAGTTTTTATTTTATGGAAACATAGTAGAAGTTTCTACTTTGTAATCTTTTGAGATGTAATAGTTATGTGCTAATTCTCTAAAACTCTAAACCTGAAAAGATCCTCAATGTGAATTATTTATTTTATTCAATTTTTAGTATGGTTTAAGGTCGGGGCCTTATAGTTGGTATCAAAGGTCGGTTTAGACAACTTTAGAGGTTAGGGTATTATTTAAGCATAAGTGGCATTACCATAATGGTTAGGATTTCAGAAAGAGTCATAGTTTTTAGATAAAGTGAATGAGTAAGTATATCTTCCTCATTAGTACATGATGGTTTTGTTGAAATACCCACAATGACCCTTTTTGGTTTTAGTAAATGGCTGGATCTAGAAGGCACCAAAGTAACAGTGGATGTGAAGGAAACTATGACATTTTTCTGAACGAGCAGCTAAATGATATGGGAGCTGCAATGAGAACTCTTGTGTTTATCCTCAACCAACTATCTGGAGTCATGATTGACCACCTAAACCTTGGTGATTTCTATAAGGCATCATATATGCGAGAAACAAATCCCTACGGAACTACAGGTAATAATCATAAAGGTAAGTGGGTTCAAAAACCTATGTGTCAAAGATGTGGAAAGAAACACCTAGGAAAATTTTTCAAAGGGACAGAAATATGCTGTAGATGTGGAAATAATGGTCATAAAGCAAGAACCTTCCATGGAAAAAGGAAGCATCTAGTTGACTCGAGGAAAGGGAAAGAAGTTCTTTCTGAGGGATCAATTGAATGTTTTAAATGTGGTGTTCATGGTCATTATGCAAACACATGTCCTATGAAGAAGTTTCGTGAATGGGATCACCAATATCGTACAAATGTTCATTTACCAATACCTAATGCCATTCCGATTGAGGATGAAGAAACTAAAAATGACCAATCAAAGGTATGGATTATTTTATGACTATTGTTTTCCTATTTTGGAATCTTAGGATATGATTCATGATTTTGTTTGTAGGAAAGAAGTATTTCAGAATAAGTTGGAAAGGAATGGTTAATGGATCATGAATAATGTTGAATGAGTAAGATGTCAACATATAAGGTCTTCAAGAGTTATGGTGAAATTCTTAAGAGTATTAAGTCTCTTTTGATGATGGGGTTACATTAGAAGACTATTTATATTATGTGTAACCCTGATTTTTAATATATGAAAATTTTATTCAAGGAATAGTTATCTTTTCTTTTGTGGACATAGTTATAAAGAACCATTTGGGTTTATATTATAAAGACCCGTAAAATTCAAGGGAAATTTTTTCTTAATTTTCTTTAGAATTTTACAAGAGCGCGGTTTCAGACGGCACCTGATTCCGAGGCCCGGAGTGCCCGAAATTATTTTCCGAAGTTTGGCTCGGGTACGTTCAGTGAACGAACGAGCGGGAATTCCTAACTTATGATCCGGTGCTCGGAATTGAAATCCGAGGGCACCGATGAACTCGCAGCGCCGATATTCGCTTAATGAGACCTTTTCGGGAGTTGCGTTTGTTGCGGGTTGAAAGTTACGTTTTGAGGTTTTTCAGTTAAGTTAAATAAAATTTGTGCAAAACAAATTTTATTTTAACTTATTTCAAAAACCTACCAAAGGAGGTTAGAAGTGGGACCCACACCCACTTAACCTCCCTTGGGAGGATTAAGTGTGGTGGGGCCCACACGAACCCCTTTTTCTTTTCAAATTCCTAAACCTCTCAAAACCCCCCCTCTTAATTATGTAACTCTCCCCTACTTTAACTCTTGCCAATTTATCTTTTCATTTAATTTTGTCAACTCTAGACTTAATTAATGAATTGAATTCAACTTTGATTTTTGAAAGGTTGGCAAAGTGAGAATAAAATAAGATGTAGTCTTATTTTATTTTGGGTTGATCGTTTGTTCCCTTGAGAGCTTTTGAGAGCATTCCTCTTCATCTTCAACTCTGACGAAGAACGAAGAACGAAGAACGCTCAAACTCCGACGAAGAACGACGCCTCTCTTCTTCGTCCTCGGTGTCAACGAGAGGGAACGCCGCTTCCTCCTCGGACCATCTTCGTCGGCGTACAAGTTTCGCCAACGACGTGACTCTTCGAACGCATCCCTTCGTCATCGGATTTGACGAACGGCTTCCGCGACACCCGACCTCCGCGACGCCGTCTTCCGCAGGACGTAGACGATTCTTCGAATCTTAAACCCGAGGTAGGGGTTGTCGAATTTCTTTTGGATTCCTCTTTTTATTCTTGATCGTGCTTTTAGCAAGATTAACGTGTGACATGATTTTCTTTAAGTTGCGTTATTATTATTAACGCGAGGGGGGCCGGACCGCACGAACACGGCCGAACCCCCCCTCCAACGTTCTTGTTTAATTCTTGCGATGGAAGCAAAGTGGCGAGGTGCCGTCGCACCACGCGGTTTACCGTGCGTTTAATTTACGCAACGCCATCGCGCTACGCCGAGGAGAATCTTCAAGAACGCGACGCCGTCGCGCCGCGTTGAAAAGAATCGAAGCACGGCGAAGGGGCGCGGTGCCGACGCACCGCGCCAGATGACGAACGCCGCGGCCGGTTCCGGGCCGCGGCGGGACGAGAAGACCGCGGCCGGTTCCAGGCCGCGGCGGGACGAGAAGACCACGGCCGGTTCCGGGCCGCGGCGGAAGGAAAGACCGGCGGCCGGGCCGCCGGCGTCGGAAGTCGAGGGCGGGACCGGAAATTCCGGTCCCGTTGGTAAAAACCGGCCGGCCAGCGGGCCGGCCGGATGTCATAAAACCGGGGGATTAAACCCCCGGCCGGTTCTTCAAACCCCCCTCTTAATGAGGGGGGCGGTTCAATTAAAGGAGGGGGGGGGGGGCAAAGCCCCCCCGGTTCGTCCAGCCGGCCCCCACTTGCGGGGGCCGTTTTTTGGCAAAGGCACGGCTCAAAGCCGTGCCGCCTTAATAAATCAGCGGGGGCAATCAAGCCCCCCGCGTGACCACCCCGTGCGGCGCCCGCCGCCGCCAGCGCGGCCCGCCGCCGCCGCCGCCGCCGCCCGCCGCCGCCGCCCGCCGCCGCCGCCGGCCGCCGCGCCGCCGCCGCACCGCCCCGGGGGGGGGGGGGGGTCGGGCCGGGTCGGCCCGGACCCGGACCCCCCCGTTTCGAACCTGATCTGGTTTTTGGCTCATAACTTGAGCCTCGGACCTCCGAATGACGAACCGTCTGCGGCAACGCGATCCTTGGATCGAGACGGTCGTTTCGATATATCGCACTCAAGGTTTCGGGTTACTTAGAGTTCGGCCGGGTTGGTTCGTTCACGAAACCAACCGGGCCTTCGGAGCGGAAACGCTCATATCTTGAGCCACGAACGTCCGATTGACGCGCCGTCAGTCGCGTTGTGTTCCTCTTAGTGAATCGGATCTTTTGGCATACTCCGCCCGAGGTTTGGACGCAGGTGGAGTACGGTCGGGTTGGTTTTTCCTTAAAAACCAACCGGGCCCCAGAGACGAAAATGCCAATAACTCACAGACCGGGCGTCCGATTGACGCGCCGTCTGTTTCGTTGACTTCCTCTTGATGAGACGGAACTTTTGACATACTCCGCCCGAGTTTTGGATGCAGTCGGAGTATGGCCGGGTTGGATTGTTCCCGAAATCCAACCGGGCCCCTGGAACGGGAAAGCTGATATCTTTCAGACAGGACGTCCGCTTGACGAGCCGTCAGCGGCGTTGGTGGTTACGTTGAGTAACGGTCCCTTTGAGTTTACCCTATGGGAGTTCGGGGTACAGTTGAGATACGGCCGGGATTGGTTCGCACTCGAAACCAACCGGGCCCCTGGGACGAATAGACTATTAACTCACAGACCGGGCGTCCGATCGACGCGCCGTCTTTTGCGTTGAGACCCCTGTGACGAGACGGACCTTTGAGGCATTTCTTCGTGGGACTTTGTGATACTTGGAGTATCGACCAGTAGCTCGTGGAGCGGACCCTCCCGGAGACGAGCGTGCAGAGTACGGAGACCGTGTAGCCGGCTGAGACCTGACGACTGCTTGACCGACTCGACTTGGAGTGAGTCGACTAGCCCAGTGGACGGAGCGCCCGGTACTTGGCGGCAGACCCACGGCGGACGGAGCGCCTGGTAGTTGGCAGCAGACCCGCGGTACTCGACAGGAGGAGTACCTCAGTAGGCTATCTGGGTAGCGCCCGGTATTTGGCAGCAGACCCTCAGCGGACGGAGCGCCTGGTAGTTGGCAGCAGACCCGCAGTACTCGACAGGAGGAGTACTTCAGCAGTCCTAGGTTAGTGAGCGGCAGCCTCGGAGTCGTGACAGGACCACTGTACACTCTAGAGACGGAGCTCTTCAGCAGTTACGGTTTCGATAATGAAAATCCTGGTTTGAGCTGAGACTTTTGACCTTTGTGTTTCCTCATGATTGAGATGGGTTACTTGATAACTTAGGTATATGTATGGGCATATACCTGGGTAGAGGTTATCCGTTGATCTCATGATCCTTGTGTTTCCTCATGATTGAGATGGGTTACTTGATAACTTAGGTATATGTATGGGCATATACCTAAGTAGGGTTTATCTGTTGAGATCTTCTTGTGTTTATCCTTGTTGGTTTTAGTGAGACCTTGAGGGTCTCGGGGTCCCTACTGAGTATCGTTATACTCACCCCTGCACGGGCTATGCCCGCACCTCGTTGTGTTGGTTGCAGACGACAGACAGTGCTGACAGAAGCCGAAGGTTCAAGGACTGGACGGTACCTGGAGGTGGACTATACGACGAGGCGGTACCCGGAGGTGGATCACTGGGCGGGACATACTCCGAGCGGATGGCGGGACCCGAGGAGCAGAGGAGCTATCTGTACCCACCCTTCAGGTGGGATTTCCAGTGGACATCCCAGCGTAGCAGCTTTACTTTTCAGTCGCTGTTTTCCCTTTCGAGTTGTACTTTACAGTTGGGCTTGTATTTCCGGCCCCTTTTTACTTTCAGCTCTTCTTTTTGTACTTAGTGTTTTACTTCCGCTTGTACTCTGTGGTGCTTGTTTTCTTTATAAAGGCAATGCCTTCCCAGTTATCGGGATTTTTACGCCTTTGGTGCTAGTCGCCAGCCCCTGGCCTATGGAAGGCGGGCTTGGGGTAGTCACGGCACGGGCCCCGAGGACGGGTCGTGACAAATTGGTATCAGAGGAGTTCGGTTCTACCGCAGAACTTATAACTCTGATGTTTCTTTCTGTGAAGCAATAGTGTTGAGAGTACCGAGTGTGGTTTTCAGTTCAGGGAGTCCAGTGTTGGTGCGGGCGGCCGACGTATCCATACACCAGGACCCTGACAACTGATTTCCGACTTTGTGCACGAAAACACTGATTGCGTGTATGTTTTCAAAAGTTTTTCCCCTTAAAACAGCTCAAACCAGGTCAGCTCACCAGGTATAATCGTTTGATCGTGTTACGTTGTTTCTTTCAGGATGGCCCCACGACGGCAGCCAGTTAGGGTTCCGAGAATCGAACGTGACGACAGCCCACCGAGCGACGAGGCCTCGGTGCAGGGCCCTTTGTTAGCAGTGGCACCGGCGGTAGCTCTACCCGCCGAGCCCCCGATGCTTCCAGCAGCAGCCGCTGACGATGCACGTCGCCTCAGCGCACTGCATGAGTTTCAGCGCCAGCGACCGCCCAGGTTTCGCGGGGAGACGGATCCCCAGGCAGCAGAGGACTGGCTAGAGGCAGTGGTACGAGTGTTTGGGCTAGTGAGGACACCAGCAGAACTCATGGTGATCCTCGCTGCGAGCCTACTACACGCAGCAGCAGGTAGGTGGTGGAACCACTTGTTTCAGTTTTGCGATGAGATGAACTTCGCATGGGAAGACTTCGAGACCTTCTTCAGGGTGGAGTTTGTGCCAGTATCTCTACACCCCGAGCGTGTACAGGAGATTCTGCCTTTGCCGCGTGTTTTTCGATCAGAAGCCGAGTCATCTGTGGGCAGTAGACAGATGATGCAGAGGTCCAGGAGGACCAGACGAGCAGTTGGGCGATCTCGGGTTTTAGGACCGGTGGTGCGGGGCACCCGAGGTGGGGTCAGAGCCAGGCGTGCCAGAAACGGACAATGTTACTCATGCCGCGGAAAGGGTCACCTGGCACGTGACTGTCCGACTCCTCGATCTGCAGGCTTGGAGGGAGCCACCGAGGTTGAGGCAGCGACAAATGCTGGAGCTCTGGGAGCAGGTGGACAGGGGAGGAACTAGTAGATACGTCTTTTGTACTTCTAGTTCCATGTTGATGTTGCTTTTGTGTAGCGTCTTGTATTATGAGCTGCAATAATAAAAGACGCATACCTTTGTGATGTTTTCTTTCCTGTCCTCTTTAGTGATGTTACTAAGAGGTTCCAGTTGACTGTTGACTTGACCCTCACTTGTGAGACATCTACTGGAGGAGACCCAGTTACCACACACTGATGCCGACAGTGTGACTCAACCCTTGGAGGCGAGAGTAACGGTTGGATCTCTTAGTAGTAGCGTCGAGGCCTTACGACGTCATCCTTGGTATGGATTAGTATCATCCATGTTAGGATTGACTGTTTTAGGCAAAGAATGTGGTTCATCCAGGGGATGAGACCAGGTTTCTCTTATCGGCAAAGAAGAAATCTTGCAGCTCTTGTGGGACCAGAGATGGTCCGGGCCACGTCGGAGGAGGTCCATGTCATCCAGGAGCGGATGAGGACAACACAGAGCCGGCAGAAGTCATACGCTGACAGGAGGCGGAGGCCACTAGAGTTCGAGGATGGCGACCACGTCTTCTTGCGGGTCTCACCTCACGTGGTATTCGGAGATTTGGCCGAGGCGGCAAAATATCTCCGCGCTTCAACAGACCCTTCCAGGTCCTCAGCAAGGTTGGCGAGGTGGCTTATCTCCTGACTCTACCACCTCAGTTGCACCGGGTGCACGACGTCTTCCACGTATTCCAGCTGAGGAGCTTGACGTTGACGATGGGGTGACTTTTACGGAGGTCCCGGTAGAGGATCGACAGGAGCAGGTCCTACTTGGGCGATCGATTCCTCTTGTGCGCAACAGATGGCGGCACGGGAATCTCCAGGAGAGCACATGGGAGCGGGAGGCTCAGATGCGTGCTCAGTACCCTCTTTTGTTTCCCTAGTTTTTGTTGTAGCTTTACGGGGACGTAAAGCCCTGAGGTGGGAGTAATGTAAAGACCCGTAAAATTCAAGGGAAATTTTTTCTTAATTTTCTTTAGAATTTTACAAGAGCGCGGTTTCAGACGGCACCTGATTCCGAGGCCCGGAGTGCCCGGAATTATTTTCCGAAGTTTGGCTCGGGTACGTTCAGTGAACGAACGAGCAGGAATTCCTAACTTATGATCCGGTGCTCGGAATTGAAATCCGAGGGCACCGATGAACTCGCAGCGCCGATATTCGCTTAATGAGACCTTTTCGGGAGTTGCGTTTGTTGCGGGTTGAAAGTTACGTTTTGAGGTTTTTCAGTTAAGTTAAATAAAATTTGTGCAAAACAAATTTTATTTTAACTTATTTTAAAAACCTACCAAAGGAGGTTAGAAGTGGGACCCACACCCACTTAACCTCCCTTGGGAGGATTAAGTGTGGTGGGGCCCACACGAACCCCTTTTTCTTTTCAAATTCCTTAACCTCTCAAAACCCCCCCTCTTAATTATGTAACTCTCCCCTACTTTAACTCTTGCCAATTTATCTTTTCATTTAATTTTGTCAACTCTAGACTTAATTAATGAATTGAATTCAACTTTGATTTTTGAAAGGTTGGCAAAGTGAGAATAAAATAAGATGTAGTCTTATTTTATTTTGGGTTGATCGTTTGTTCCCTTGAGAGCTTTTGAGAGCATTCCTCTTCATCTTCAACTCTGACGAAGAACGAAGAACGAAGAACGCTCAAACTCCGACGAAGAACGACGCCTCTCTTCTTTGTCCTCGGTGTCAACGAGAGGGAACGCCGCTTCCTCCTCGGACCATCTTCGTCGGCGTACAAGTTTCGCCAACGACGTGACTCTTCGAACGCATCCCTTCGTCATCGGATTTGACGAACGGCTTCCGCGACACCCGACCTCCGCGACGCCGTCTTCCGCGGGACGTAGACGATTCTTCGAATCTTAAACCCGAGGTAGGGGTTGTCGAATTTCTTTTGGATTCCTCTTTTTATTCTTGATCGTGCTTTTAGCAAGATTAACGTGTGACATGATTTTCTTTAAGTTGCGTTATTATTATTAACGCGAGGGGGGCCGGACCGCACGAACACGGCCGAACCCCCCCTCCAACGTTCTTGTTTAATTCTTGCGATGGAAGCAAAGTGGCGAGGTGCCGTCGCACCACGCGGTTTACCGTGCGTTTAATTTACGCAACGCCGTCGCGCTACGCCGAGGAGAATCTTCAAGAACGCGACGCCGTCGCGCCGCGTTGAAAAGAATCGAAGCACGGCGAAGGGGCGCGGTGCCGACGCACCGCGCCAGATGACGAACGCCGCGGCCGGTTCCGGGCCGCGGCGGGACGAGAAGACCGCGGCCGGTTCCAGGCCGCGGCGGGACGAGGAGACCGCGGCCGGTTCCGGGCCGCGGCGGAAGGAAAGACCGGCGGCCGGGCCGCCGGCGTCGGAAGTCGAGGGCGGGACCGGAAATTCCGGTCCCGTTGGTAAAAACCGGCCGGCCAGCGGGCCGGCCGGATGTCATAAAACCGGGGGATTAAACCCCCGGCCGGTTCTTCAAACCCCCCTCTTAATGAGGGGGGCGGTTCAATTAAAGGAGGGGGGGGGGGCAAAGCCCCCCCGGTTCGTCCAGCCGGCCCCCACTTGCGGGGGCCGTTTTTTGGCAAAGGCACGGCTCAAAGCCGTGCCGCCTTAATAAATCAGCGGGGGCAATCAAGCCCCCCGCGTGACCACCCCGTGCGGCGCCCGCCGCCGCCTGCGCGGCCCGCCGCCGCCGCCGCCGCCGCCACCGCGGCCCGCCGCCGCCGCCGGCGCGGCCCGCCGCCGCCGCCCCCGCGGCCCGCCGCCGCCGCCGCCGCGCCGCCCGCCCGCCGCCGCCCGCCGCCGCCGCCCGCCGCCGCCGCCCGCCGCCGCCCGCCGCCGCCGCCCGCCGCCGCCGCCGGCCGCCGCGCCGCCGCCGCACCGCCCCGGGGGGGGGGGGGGGGTCGGGCCGGGTCGGCCCGGACCCGGACCCCCCCGTTTCGAACCTGATCTGGTTTTTGGCTCATAACTTGAGCCTCGGACCTCCGAATGACGAACCGTCTGCGGCAACGCGATCCTTGGATCGAGACGGTCGTTTCGATATATCGCACTCAAGGTTTCGGGTTACTTAGAGTTCGGCCGGGTTGGTTCGTTCACGAAACCAACCGGGCCTTCGGAGCGGAAACGCTCATATCTTGAGCCACGAACGTCCGATTGACGCGCCGTCAGTCGCGTTGTGTTCCTCTTAGTGAATCGGATCTTTTGGCATACTCCGCCCGAGGTTTGGACGCAGGTGGAGTACGGTCGGGTTGGTTTTTCCTTAAAAACCAACCGGGCCCCGGAGACGAAAATGCCAATAACTCACAGACCGGGCGTCCGATTGACGCGCCGTCTGTTTCGTTGACTTCCTCTTGATGAGACGGAACTTTTGACATACTCCGCCCGAGTTTTGGATGCAGTCGGAGTATGACCGGGTTGGATTGTTCCCGAAATCCAACCGGGCCCCTGGAACGGGAAAGCTGATATCTTTCAGACAGGACGTCCGCTTGACGAGCCGTCAGCGGCGTTGGTGGTTACGTTGAGTAACGGTCCCTTTGAGTTTACCCTATGGGAGTTCGGGGTACAGTTGAGATACGGCCGGGATTGGTTCGCACTCGAAACCAACCGGGCCCCTGGGACGAATAGACTATTAACTCACAGACCGGGCGTCCGATCGACGCGCCGTCTGTTGCGTTGAGACCCCTGTGACGAGACGGACCTTTGAGGCATTTCTTCGTGGGACTTTGTGATACTTGGAGTATCGACCAGTAGCTCGTGGATCGGACCCTCCCGGAGACGAGCGTGCAGAGTACGGAGACCGTGTAGCCGGCTGAGACCTGACGACTGCTTGACCGACTCGACTTGGAGTGAGTCGACTAGCCCAGTGGACGGAGCGCCCGGTACTTGGCGGCAGACCCACGGCGGACGGAGCGCCTGGTAGTTGGCAGCAGACCCGCGGTACTCGACAGGAGGAGTACCTCAGTAGGCTATCTGGGTAGCGCCCGGTATTTGGCAGCAGACCCTCAGCGGACGGAGCGCCTGGTAGTTGGCAGCAGACCCGCAGTACTCGACAGGAGGAGTACTTCAGCAGTCCTAGGTTAGTGAGCGGCAGCCTCGGAGTCGTGACAGGACCACTGTACACTCTAGAGACGGAGCTCTTCAGCAGTTACGGTTTCGATAATGAAAATCCTGGTTTGAGCTGAGACTTTTGACCTTTGTGTTTCCTCATGATTGAGATGGGTTACTTGATAACTTAGGTATATGTATGGGCATATACCTGGGTAGAGGTTATCCGTTGATCTCATGATCCTTGTGTTTCCTCATGATTGAGATGGGTTACTTGATAACTTAGGTATATGTATGGGCATATACCTAAGTAGGGTTTATCTGTTGAGATCTTCTTGTGTTTATCCTTGTTGGTTTTAGTGAGACCTTGAGGGTCTCGGGGTCCCTACTGAGTATCGTTATACTCACCCCTGCAAGGGATATGCCCGCACCTCGTTGTGTTGGTTGCAGACGACAGACAGTGCTGACAGAAGCCGAAGGTTCAAGGACTGGACGGTACCTGGAGGTGGACTATACGACGAGGCGGTACCCGGAGGTGGATCACTGGGCGGGACATACTCCGAGCGGATGGCGGGACCCGAGGAGCAGAGGAGCTATCTGTACCCACCCTTCAGGTGGGATTTCCAGTGGACATCTCAGCGTAGCAGCTTTACTTTTCAGTCGCTGTTTTCCCTTTCGAGTTGTACTTTACAGTTGGGCTTGTATTTCCGGCCCCTTTTTACTTTCAGCTCTTCTTTTTGTACTTAGTGTTTTACTTCCGCTTGTACTCTGTGGTGCTTGTTTTCTTTATAAAGGCAATGCCTTCCCAGTTATCGGGATTTTTACGCCTTTGGTGCTAGTCGCCAGCCCCTGGCCTATGGAAGGCGGGCTTGGGGTAGTCACGGCACGGGCCCCGAGGACGGGTCGTGACATATATGATCTTTAATTTTGAGGTAATTATGGGTTACTATATGTTATGATTGAAGTGAAAGGAATGATATAAAATTGATGTTAAATTATGTTATGGTTATTTTTTATGATTTAATCCCTTTTTGGGGAATGTTTTGAGAATTATATATTTTTGGAAAAAGGACAACACACAGACCGTGTGACTACCCGTCGCGTCGGACAAAGCTGCGGGAATCGAACCCACAACCAAAGTGCGACTGGTATTTATCGCCTACCAATGGACTACGTGAAGTCCCTGGTTAGTTTGACTGATTCTTTTTAGTTATATGATTTTATGAATTAAGAGTAAGTTGATTTTGGGTTATTTATGAAAATGATTAACCTATCATGGAGGATATGTGATTAGGTTAATTACTTTTCAATATAAGTCTGTAGGAGAAACTGATGTTGTTTGGAGATAAATGTTACGATTTAACTTGGAAGACTATGTGACTAAATCCTTCAAATATTTGGGTTTCAATCTTAGTTTGGTTTACATTTAAGAATTTTATGGACAAATTGTTTATCGGATGGTCCTCGTTGAACCTTGGGTTTTGTTGGACAAATTTTGGAGATTAAGCATAGATTTTCTTTTTAAAGCGTTATCCTTTTCTAGATTATCTGATCTTGTACTAACCTTTTTGGTTTTGGTTTTGGTTAAAACCTAAAGACATGGGAAGTATATAGTTCTCTTTGGTGGATTAGGTGATTCTCTAGAAGTTGATTATAATACTCTTAATATGAACAAGTCTTCCTAAATACTCGTCTATTGGAGAAAATATGAGTGTGTGTAATGAATCTAATAAAAGTTGAAAGTCAACATGATGAGTTATTATGTTTCCTTATGAATAAATTCTTCAATGAAAAGTAACTTAAAACAAAAATGTTGTCTATTAACTTTTACTAATGGGGAATCGAATACCGTTTAACCCATCACAAGTTTGCGATTTTCTTATGGTTAACTTTCTCCTAGACATGTTTACTATCACTCTCTCTCGAGAACATGACCCTTTGCTTTTTCTTCCATGTACATGTTTTCCTACATGGAATCCTAGTATGGGTTAACTCGGGTAACCTCTGTACTTATCGTTCTTTATTTTAAAGTGATTGTTTTACCGACTCTTGTTCCGATGTGGGACTTTCAAGGATGTTTCCAAGCTCAATTTTAAAATTGCGAGGACGCAATTCCCAAAAGAGGGGAAGGATGTAACACCCCAGGTAAATAAAGAATATGACATTTTCATATTTATCCATATTTGTGAATAAAATATTAATATTACTTTAAAGGGGACGCTATGCACGATGGCGTACCCAATACGCAACAATGAGTTTCTTGGGAATCTTGCATTGCACTCTAATAATAAAATAATATTATGGTAGTTAACGCCTAGCCATTGTAATGGCGGGAATGAACAGAACTAACTAAAAAATGATTATATATGTTTTTCAGATATTTTTACTCTTTACAATAAATGTTATAGGATTAAAAATGTGAATGAATCCAATTTTAAGCGTAAACATTCCAATATTCTTTAAAAAGTCGATTAACCGCCTTTTGATGGCGAACCTCTTGTAAATCTACTTTTTGAAAATTTTATGTGTTATATTTGACAAAATAAAATTCTTTTTTAGAATCGGGACATCAAAATTTACTTTGTGTAAATTTTTGGTATTTTTCTGAAAAAGTTCAATTTTTAATGAATAGTGAAAAATGTTGTATTTTAATTCAAAACCTCGTTTTAATCTGATTTATTTATATGATTAGATTATATTTTGAATTGGTTTTAAAGTTATATTAGAATATATTTTTACCATTTAATACAATAGTGGTCGTTGGAATTAATTTCACTTTGAAAATGGACTTAAACTAGTGTCAATCTTTTGATATTTATTGTTTCATAAAACACGCTATTTGCTCTGACAGCGGGAATTAATTATTAAATTAATTAAAACAACTAATATGTTTTTAATTTTGTAAAATAGACATCATTTTTGAATTCAGAATATCAAATATAGCTTAGGGTGAAGTTTTGGTATTTTTCTGAAAAACTTCAATTTTTGATGAATAGTGAAACCACTAAGTGGTACTTATAAAAATTGATTTTCCATTTAAATGAAAATTTTCCATCATTGTGTGTTGAATTTTAAAAATACGACATACATGGTTGTCATTAAGAAGTAAAATGTGGTTCAATGGGATTAAAATAATTTTTTGGTGAATAGTAACTTATTAAGTTTTTAATCGCGATTAAAGGTAATTAGTGTAGTTTAAGGTAAGAATAATGTTTTAATAAAATTAAATGACCTATACACATGTCCTACCCTCATTAGATGTGTCATGTCCGACCAAGAAAATCTATGGGTCAACTTGGGGACCCTATGGAGCCACTTTGGTTGGAAAATGACATAAATACCTTTTTATTTAATGTTAAAGTAAAAATGACACACACATGAGATGTTTTACTAAAACAATTTTTATATGGGGTTATAAAAGTCAGATTTTTACTATAAATATTAATTTGAAAGCTAAAAAATTTAATACACCATAGTATTTTTTTTATAATTTTTAGACATTAAATAAATTAAATTATTTATGACATCATGATGATGCAGCGATGACCTCATTATTTAACGATTTAAATAAAATGGAAAGATAATGTAATATCTAAGACCTACACATTTCCCAAACCTATTGGATGAGTGTATTTCGAACCGTTATCACCTTATCCTCGAAATACATCAATGTGGGACCTTTAAAATCCAAAACTCTTTTGAAAATAAAGTAACATTTTGTAACTTTACAAGAGTGCCCCTCCTCTCTTCTTCTAAAAGGCCCCCACCTCTACCTCCTTACCCACACTCCCAAAGCCTTTGACTCGGCCAAACCTTGCCCATTTTGTCTCTCCACATCCCTCTCTAACTCCTTGAGGCCTCACTTTGTGCAGAAGTCTTCACAAGGAAGCCTTTTAGCTAAAACTAAAGGGAGTTACCCGATTTTAAGGTAATGTCTTCACTTGAGTTCTTTTGTTTTATTTTGCCTCTCCAACCCCCTAAACTCTTTTTATTCATTTCTTTTGTAACAAATAAAGTATCTTAAATATACTAGGATGTTTTTATAAGAAGTATTTGAGCTACACTTACACACACCTACATCTAATGGTTAAAGAACATACTGTTTCTGTGGATGGCGAATTTCTGCCTCACGAAACGATGATTGTTCAACACTCATATAACACCTTCAAAGGTGGAAATTAAGATGTCACTATATTTATATATGATATATAATGTGTTTATGTTTTCCTTAAGCTTCTTTATTATTTATTTTGAGCATACCTTTATGGCTTCCATTATGGGTAAACACGATAATTTCATTTTAGGAAGTGCGGACTACGACCCCCTCAAAGTGATTTGATTCGTTAATGCCATATGTGGGACATATAAAGGATGGATTTAAAGTTATTATATATGATGTTATACTGGAATTATAATATACTTATATATCATTATTATTTCTTTCCATTAAAGTATGAGATAGAAATGAAAGTAGCGTTCATGCGTACGTACGTCTTACCGTCTCCATGAACGGTGCATTTCATTTCTTATCCCTAAATGTAATGTACTATTATCTGTACATGTATATAATGGATATATATGATGAATGATACATCTATATTATGAATATAATTCTGTAATTAAAATATACATACCTATCATTTAGTTTTAATTCCATTAATATGACAAAGAAATGAAAGTAGCGTTCATGAGTACGTACAGCTTACTGTCTCTATGAACGGTGCATTTCATTTCTTACCTCTAAATGATTATGTAATATTATAAATACATGTATATGATGGATATATATGATATATATGATATCCAAATCACGAATATCATTCTGGATATAATGAACCATTGACCACATGAACAACATGTAATTGTAAGAAGTTCACCTTCGACTTAAGAACCAAATATCGACAAAACAAACATTATTAACTTAAATGATTACATAATGTTTATAAAATGTAAATAAGTGATATAAAAGGAATAATGAACATGAAAAATGTTCTTAAGAAAATATAAATTAACTCAAGTTTATTATTCAGGACGTTAAAGAACAATCGAGTCAAGTCGGACCCGAGGTAAGGGATTCTACTCCTCTCTTTCTTTTTAAGTACGCTTTTTTATGCCATTCCTTTTAAAGCTCATCTTTCTTGTTATTGGGATGTTATTTTATATTACTCTTACTATATTTTTTATTGTTCATATGATGATAGACCCTATTCTCTCTCATCAATCCATTTTAGAAGTTTTGGGTGGCGCTATTAGGCTGCCGAATTTTCTTAAGAGATCTAACCTCTCTCCTTATTTTTAAGTACTCTTCTTTATGTCACTTCTTTTAAGCTCCTCTTTGTTATGTTGGGGGATTTTCTTTTCCTCTTTCTGTAAACTTTATGTTAATATGATTAGAGACCCTATTTTCTCTCATCAATCCAATTTGGAAGTTTTAAGTGGCGCCGTTAGGCTACCGAGTTTTCGTAAGGGATTTTTCATCTCACTTTTATTCCCGTGAGATTTATGCTACATTTCCCACAATTTCCTTTGAGTGGTGTATGTACTTCCCATTATTCCAATATTTGTGTAATATAATTTCATTTATGAGTATTTACATCAATGATGTATTGTCCTTCTTTCATGGGGTGTATGTTTCGAAAGATACCCAAGTCGGTAAGGGAACCTTTCACCCTCCTCTTTTTAAAAGACTTCTTTTGTTGGTTCTTTTAATTAACATATTGTTATGTTGGGATATGTTCTCATATATCCTTATTGATGTAAATTTTATGTCCAAGTGATGAGATACCCTTTTTTATCTCTCATAAACTCTTTTTCTGAACTTTGAAGTGACGCCGTTAGGCTGTCAAATTTTTGCAAGGGAAATTTTTAACCCAAATTTGATTCTTTGGGATAAACTTGTACTCCTTGAATATGTCGTTCTATGAATATGTGTGAATAACCTCTGATTTTTTGACACTTAATATCCACTTATATTTGGTGTATTCGTTTGTCACACATAATTATGCAATTGATTTATCCTTAAACTAAGGATACCGTCTTTGTAAGGGTCTTTGTCTCAATCTCCATTCATTGAGGCATATTTTGATTTATACACAACCTTCTTTTATACGGTGTATAAAACACTTTGACTTTTACGTTTATTCAAAAGGAATCTTTTTTCTACGAATCATTTTACCAAATGACAAAAAGGAATGTTTCTTTTTATGTACGCGGTGACAATGACCTTTTCCACCGCCACGAGTATTATTTGATATTTAGATTCCTCAACAAGCCGTAATGTTTTTTAAAATAAAATAAATACCATATACTTTTCTTTGTATTTTGGTATTGAAAATGGTTTTGATAAAGGATTCTATTATGTCAATATATTTAAATGATATATTGTGATTGAAATGTGGAAATGTTATCATTCGTTTATGTTGGTTTTATGTGTTATAATTTTATAGTGGTACTTGGACATTTTACGGGTGGTTACATGATTAACCATATGACGGGTGGTGCCGTGAATACCAGGACAGGTGGTTACGTTATAACCTCTAATAAATTGGGCATGGAAGTCGGCCGTATGGATATTCCATTAAGTATGTATGGAAGTTGGCCGAATGGATATTCCATTAAGTGATATGTGTGGAAGTCGACCTTATGGTTATTCCACTTAAGTATGTTTATGTCCCAAGTTACCTTTATATGTTATGAGATCTTTATATGGGTTTTATGGTAATCTTTTGGTTACAGATGGGTAATTAATGATATTTTATTCTGTGAAGAGTTCTTACTACTTCAAAAAGGTGAAAAGTATTACTTTGTAAAAGTATACATGGTTTACTTGTTGTTTTGAAAAACTAACAGTTTTCATTCTTTGTGTATCCCTTACTGAGCTTTTTATGCTCATCCCAAGTTTTTGAAATGTTTTTCACAGGACATAATGTGGAATAGGGTCAAGGATGGGATCAAGGGAAAGTCATGCTACCAAAAACATGGAACTAGACATGTTTCGTTTTAAGAGTTTTTATTTTATGGAAACATAGTAGAAGTTTCTACTTTGTAATCTTTTGAGATGTAATAGTTTTGTCCTAATTCTCTAAAACTCTAAACCTGAAAAGATCCTCAATGTGAATTATTCATTTAATTCAATTTTAAGTATGGTTTAAGGCCGTGGCCTTATAACTATATTGGGTGAATGTGACCAGTAGTGGTGTTTTACATGAAAATGGATATGTGTTGCATGATGAAATTATTTGAGCACAAAGGGGGAATCCCGGGTACCTAGTTGGGGCGTATGTGTACTAGTACGGCTAGTGGACCAGATGGGTTTTGTCCCTGTTTCACCTTGCCTTTGGATAATGAAAACTCTAACTAAATTATGGGGATGATGATTGAGGACCACTAGGTTATGGGTATGTTCCTTACTAGTGGATCGTTCCCGAGAACAGATTTTACTATGGTTACTTTACACCGAGGTATGAGGTACATGGGGCTCGAGACTATCTAGTGCCTAGGGGTGTTCCTGATTTTTGTTTCTCATTGGGTTTTTGGTATTTTCCCATGTATTGGGGTGTTTTTGGAAGTACATTACAGTATCTAACATGTCTATTTAAATTTGTGAACATTCTGAATACTTTAGCTCGAAAAATGTTTTCAATTGAAAGTTGCAAACCCTATTTACAACCCTTGGGTGTAAGTAGACTTGGTTATGTTTGACTCAGGTAAAAGAAAGGCTCTGGGTAATGGTGGTTCAGGGTGTTAGTCCCCATCCTTGGGGTGGAGTTATGGAGATGGCTTGGGGGTGATGACCCCTTATCATGTGGAGTCTATGGGGCTGTTTTGTTGCTGTTTAATTGTGTCTTTGGACCTTTTGTATTGCGTTAAAATTTATGCATTCAGTTCTGGATTTTTGTATAAACCTTGTTGGTATGAATTTTTCAGATTCATTTTATCAAATATTTTCGGTGTTTTATGTATATATATTTGGGTAAATCGTTCCCAAACCAAGATAAATGATACCAGGGAACTCGTGCCAATCCATGGGGATAGGAAACACCCTTTGGTAATTTTCATGGGTTGGGTTTGGTACCGGTTTTGGTGGAGACCAGGTTTGGTTCGTGACAAAATGGTATCAAAGGGAGGTTCGCTCTCTTTGGGTCACATTATTTGGGGAACAGTCAGGATAGTTTAGAGTTAGTATTGTCGGGACTAGGTATTCTAGTTATGAGTAATGTGGCTAATCACCAAGCCTCATGATGGGATTCAAGTCACCAGGGGATGTCGGGATTTATATGAGTCCTTTGGATTTCTTGGATTGATGATGATTAGGGGAAATGAAAAGAGAGTTGGGTTACTACTCTTGGTGAGCTCATAGGTTTTGGCAAGACATGTGGAGCCGGGGATATTTACCTAGAACACTCTCTGTGATGGTGAAGTGATTGGAATATGGATGCCGACCATATCTCCAAGCCACCCACTAAAACTAGTTTCCTCTCGCATTGTGTTGTATTCTATAGTTTTGAAATCTTGGTTCTTTGGTTTTAAAGTGACTTGGTTTTAAGAAGCGTAATGTTTTTGTGAAAAGATTATCTAATAAAGAGGGAATGGTTAGATTTTTTAAAATGGAGAAATGAATTTTCAGAATTGTATTGGAATGGAAAATAGTGTGTTTTCACCTCTTTTGAAAGCATGAACTATGTCAATGTTGGTTTTGAAAAAGTGTTTCCAATAGAGTTTTCTAAACTATTGAAAGGTGTTTTAATGGGATGGGATGTTTTGAAATTAATGTGTATGAATTGAAAGTGAGTTTTCATTTAAATGATTATTCCTTTCTGAAATTCTTGTTAAGATGTAATTTGTGTTTGATTTCGTGGTTAGAGGTTTTGAGAAAAAGGTGGTATTGGTTGACTGTTTTGGTTTTGAAAAGTGGAAAGAATTTGTTTTTATTTTAACATTTGGTATTTCCAAGAGATACCACATGCATGGGGTTATATGGGATGATGGATGGTTAATGGCATGGTTGGATGAGTTTAGGGATGGATATGAAGAGGTTTCCCATTATGGCATAGAAATAGGCATGTGTAAGGCCCATGGGGTACCATTGGTGGATACACTAACCTCAAAATTGTTTATTTTAAAAAAGATGATTTTAAATGAGAAACATGATATATTTATGACTTTTTTGGGATGGTGTGTATTATGTGTTTTTTTAAATTTTGATGTTTTGGGATGTTTTGAGTCCAAGAACCCCTCCTGTTTGTATTGTGTTTTGGGTTTCTGTTTGGTTGGTAAGATGTGTTGAAGGGCTGATTAGTGGTCTCTTCTGATAAATGTTTTGGGATGATTTTATGGAGTTTCCTTTCATGTGTTTGGATCTGGTTTGTGGTATATCTTGACCAATGGACCATCATGGTTGGGTCCTTAGGATTAATCTTTAGATAAGGTACGCCCCATTGAGGGTTAGTGCAAAACTAAAGTGCAACCCAGATTGTTTCTCCATTTGAAGACCCTCAAGTTGATCAATATAAGGAATCATTTTCTTGAGATTTTTAGATCGAGTATAAACCATTTCTTTTATTGGTTTTGTGTATCCTCTTATAGTGGGAGAGTGATCATGGAAGGTTGAAAGAGACCTTATCCTATTATGTTTTCTAGTTTTCCGAAGGTGGAAGTGGTCTTGGGTTGTTAGCATGGATGAGTATATGGATGGTGTCTAAGAGGTCCTCTCGATCCATTGTAGACTCTTTGAAGAAGGAGTTCACAATAAACTACCAGTGTGAGAAATCTGGTCACGAGAGGATATTGTGGACACTTTCTAGAATTGTGTGTTGTTGGGGGATGTTGTATAAGGTCCCACTCCTTGAATTGTTTATATCAGTCGCAATGGTCATGTTCGATGAAGTCTTGTGATTTCGTGCACTCGATTGACTCTAAAGGTGAAAGTCGTGAAATCCTCTGAGAGTCTGTTTATGTTGGGAGAATTTCTCCCTTGAAAAAACATAAAAATATTCCATTTTAGAGGAAGGTGATTATAGGTGTTATTTACTTGTATAGTTTCTCACTTGAAGAAAGAAGGTGTAATTTGTGTTCATTTTCTAAGCCCTTGTTTCAGTGAAATATCGAGTTAGGGTAAAGTGAGTTTGGAATGTGTTATGTCTTGGGAATCTTATCGGGGATTTCATTATAGTTGTTGGTGGCACCAAAAGAAGAATTATTATCCAGGTGGGTTTCCAAAGCCTAACTGTGAGGTCGAAGATGCTTCAATCATTTGAGCTCCAACCATAGTTCTCGGAGAGAAGCTGACTTGTAGTCAGGGGATATCCCAAGGTTATTTAAACCCATTTACAATGTCTTATCCTCGGTATGAAATATAGTAATAGTTTAAACCTCTAGTGTCATCATATTTCTTCTGTAGTTCCCATTCGGTGGAAATAGGTTGAGGCCCTTATACCCATGTCATCACCTAATGTCATTCCCTCCCACTTTGGTTTCCATCGAGTCATTAGATAATGGTTGGAAATTTGGATAGACATGCTAAGGACACAATTTTTGTATGATTAGTAGTGAACTTGTTACAAGAATCCATGTGAAAATAATGCTCTGCACAGTTAGTGCAGAATTTCTTAAACCGTGTGGACTGACCCTGCGCCCTTCCCAAATCTTTAAAAAAACAGGGTCTTTCTGTGTCGGCCCATGCTGTTCGGTTAAGATGGTTGGTTATTATGGTGGGGAGACCCACTATGATTCTCATTTACATTACTTCGTAAACTGTGAATGGAATTCTACCCTTTGTACTAGGGAGTTCATTCATGCCTCCCACTGTTAGTGTCTTGATTCTGTCTTGGAAAATAATATAGGTTGCCTCTTATGGTGGGGTGCCTATTTGTGTTCCCCCATACCAATACCTCTGATTTATCTATGGTCTTGGCATGGTGTTAGTAGTCTCATTCAGAACATTCTAGATACCAACATCTTCCTTGAGTAAACTTTGGGATTGGATAGTTCCCAATGGTTTAGTTAATATAAGGTAAGTGTAACCTTGTTCAAAGTTGTTGTTCCTTTGGGTGAATTACTTGAGTCTTGTTCGGATAGTGTTTGAGGGGTTTTATTTTGGAATAAAGTATGAATGTGATTGATCATTTTAGTAAAGTGGTGTATGTTTGGGTTGTGAGATTAATCATTCCTTAATTGATCACTGGGGGTGTTTTGGCCCTTGGGGGCGAAGCTTGGCAAAGAAGTACATCTTGGTTCATTGGTTGGGTTTGGTTTTCGTATCTAGCCTTGCTGTAGCTTTCTGGGGAAGGAAAGTTTTCATGGTGGGGATAATTGTCACATACATGACTTATTTTAAAGTTAAATATCATTTAATTTCCATTTATACTTTGTCTTTGGGGTTTCTCAAGCTTTTATGGTGGAATGGGTGAGTTTTCGTGAATTGGGCCAAACAGTGAGCCTGATTCCATATTTAAAAATAAATTTTGTTTCTTTTATAACCTTTAATTTTTTTAATATTTTTCACCCATTATAATTCATAAATGGTATCCCCTGACATATTAACACCACCATTGTAGTTTTTAGCCGTTTGAAATCCATAACCAAGGTGTATATGGGTTTTTATTTAAGGGATTGGGCCTGCCCGAAATCCCAATTCCAGGTTTAAAAATTAAATTTGATTAATTAATAACATATTTATTTTTAAGTATTTTTCAGTGATTCTAAGCCTCACACACGACCATTTAACCCAGACACACGCCAAACCTCTCTATACCCTCTTTGGAACTTTTCTTCATCACGATTGGGTGGTGAACTTATTAGGGTTTTGAAAATCGGTCAGATTTGAAAAGGTAAGTTCTTTCCATCATAACTCTCACAATTCTTACTATTTGTCTTCCATTCCAGTTCCTAAAAGACCCATTAATCCTTATTCAAACCTCCATTTATGTTTTTACTGTTTTAAATTTTATCTACTACTGTATTAATAGAGATTCTTCAAGATCCATCAAGTAATTGAGTCTCTTCCATTCCTCTTTCAAATTACTTAGGGTTTCATTCTATTTTCTTGGAGTTTATTACCTTTTACTTGAAGTAACAAATAACCAAGAGTTAGGGTTTTGAACCTAGGGTTTAACCTTGGGTTTTCTTGGCCCAATTTTGTGGTTTTAGGTTTGTTCTAAGTCTCTCTTGGTGCGGTGGTGGTGCGACTTGATTTTCGCACGTTGATTCAAGGGTTTTCATTACATTGGCAGGTGATTCCTTTTGGTATGTAATATTTATGATCTAGATGCTTTGTTTATGGTATTTTAATGTATATTTAATTTGAATGTTACTACCAAAATTGGTTTTAATTGAAATTATAAAGTAAATGAATTTTTAAGGCCAATTTCGTGTGAACTTTGGGGGTTTTTCATATAAATATTTTGTTGGTTCTTTAAGGGATGCCATGTAATTATTTAGTTGATATTATTGAACTATATTAGGGATAAAAAAGGTTTTAAATGTTATTATACTTTGGTTGTTTCCGAAAAATTGGTTTTGGGTGACGTTCGTTACGAAAGTGGTTTTTGAGTACCCATTTGGTGTTGAATTAGGTGATTTACATGGATATTCTATGTGGTGTGTATTGGGGGTTGTTTTATAACTCATGTAATGGGTTTAAAGAAAATTTTAAGGTTGTTTGAATTCTATTTTGGTTAATGTGAGTATGCACATGGTGTTCAAGTGGTGTTTTCAATGAGTTTTGGGTGCAAAATAAGGTAAGATTTGGAGAAGTTATTTTATTGAAACTCCAAGTGTTTTTGTGTGTGTTTTAAATGGTATAAAATGTGTATAGATACTATATTGGGTGAATGTGAAAATTAGTGGTGTTTCACCGGAAAATGTATATGTTTTTCATGCTGAAATTGTTTGATCACAAAGGGGGAATCCGAGGTACCTAGGTGGGGCGGATGTGTACTAGTACGACTAGTGGACCGGATGAGTTTTGTCTCTGTTCCACCTAGAATTTGGATAATGACAACTCTAACTAAATTATGTGGATAATAATTGGAGACCATTAGGTTATGGTTATGTTCCCTACTAGTGGCTCGTGCAAGAGAATAGATTTTACTATGGTTACTTTACACCGAGGTATGAGGTACATGGGGCCCGAGACTATCTAGTGCCTAGGGGTGTTCCCGATTTTTGTTTCTCATTGTGTTTGTGGTATTTTACCATGTATTGGGGTTTTTTTGGAAGTAAATTATAGTATCTAACATGTCTATTACATTTCTGAACATTCTGAAAACATTATCTTGAAAAATGTTTTCAAATGAAAGTTTCATTTCTTGGATTTTATCACTGCTTTTCTTTGCGTATTAAAACTACTTGGTTTTTCACATTGTATTGAATTCCATTTGGAATAATTGGGTGGTATACTATTGGTATTAGGCTCAAACCCTACTTACACCCCTTAGGTGTATGTAGACTTGGTTATGTTTGAATCAGGTAAAGGAAAGGCTAAAGGTGATGGTGGTTTAGGGTGTTAGTCCCCATCCATGGGGCGGAGTTGTAGAGATGGCTTGGGGGTGATGACCCCCTGTCATGTGGAGTCCATGGGGATATTTTGTTTCTGTTTCATTATGTCTTTGGACCTTTTGTATTTCATTTTAAATTATGTATTCAGTTCTGGATTTTTGTACAAACCTTGTTGGTATGAATTTTTCAGATTCATTTTATCAAAATTTTTCGGTGTTTAATGTATATATATTCAGGTAAATTATTCCCAAACCAAGATAAATGATACCTGGGAACTTGTGACAGCACATGGGGATAAATAACGCTCTTCAGGCCTTGTCATGGGCTGGTTTTGGTGCCGGTTTTGGTGGCGACCAGGTTTGGTTCATGACAGGAGTTCTCCCATTGCATCCCGTATCTCTTACCTGGGATGATGGATCTGATGGTTCCATCCTAGTTTTGATTTCAATCTTAATACCAACGAGTCATGTAAAATTTTAGAAATGAGGGGTGATGATATTATTATAGAAACCAAAGGATCAATTATAATCTCTTTCTCGATCTTGTGTGGGAATGGTGACTCTCTTCCGATGGAATCAAATATAATGTTAATAGTTTTGGAGCTATGAAATACTATAAACATCAAGATTATTGTGTTAGAAACCAAATCAAAATTCCTTTAAAATTAACTATATGGTATCACTTTCATCCCTGGTAATATCACCTACCATTTTAAAAAGTTTAAGAGCCTTATCACCAACAACATTAATATTATTCCCACATGGAATGAGGGAAACAAGTATGCTGACTTTCTTGCTTCCATGGATCCCTGAGATGCTTTGTTTTCCTATTTTCATAGTGTAGGATCTCTCCATGTGGAAGTTGTGAAAATTTTTAGAGAGGATTCCCTCGAGCTTCACTATTTTATAACCCCATAACCTTGTTTGTGTTTTCTTGTTCAGGACCTTGGGGTGGGATTTCCCCATTTTGAATAAATATTTCAATTTTAATTGCTAATCAATTGATTGTATTTAACTAATTATAAATATTTATGTGACTCTGTTGATACCACTTGTAGGTTTCAATCATAGAATAAGTGTTGTTTGGGGTATTCCGAACATAATTTATTATCGTAATAGATTATTAACCCAAGATGTTCATTAAAGATAAATATCATGACCAATGTAATTGAATCAAAGATTAATTGATGTGATAATTCCAAAACCAGAATGTAGGATCATGCCATATTATTTATATTTAACTTAATAAATTAAATAATTAAATTCTGGTGAATTTTTTATTTTTTGACAAATGTTACTACATATCAATGTTTTATCATCATTTTTTATAGGAATAAAGTGTAAATTCACTCTAGCAGTGATCTATATGTGCTCCATGAACATATAAATGTCTCCATAAGAATCTCTAGGTGCTGATGCAGTTGATCCAAACACATTCATCTTTATCTGTTGATCATCTCAAGAATAACTTTAGGAAGGATTCACCTTGATCTCTCTAGACTCGAGAGTGGTGTTAGAGGATGATCAATCTCTATTCTTGAGATAATTATTGGATATAAATCTCCTTAGGTCTTTGAGATAATTCTCTCCAGATATTGTTTTGCACCACCAAATAAAATTGAAAACCCTTTATAAAAAAATAATTGGGTTTAAATATCTCAAGTGATAGAAACTAATAATTTTACTTATCTCTTATTATGTTTTTAATCCCTATAGAACTCAATCTCTATAATAATAATATTATTATTATTATTTCAAGACATGTTAGTGGGAATATAATAAAATTTAACACTATATAGGAAGGGAATTTTCCATGAAAATTAAGGTAATTCTAAAAGGTATAATTCTATGTATTTTAAGGTTATTTTATTTGGAACACTCCATGTTATTTAATATCATTAATGGTGTGCCACTATGTGAAAGTTCCATATGAATTACATGAGGTCAGACTTATGTATTTGTAACCCATGATGTTCTGAAACCCACAAAAGGTGGAGAAATTTGGTACTTACATTGAAAAAATCCTCAAAGTACACCATACATGATTTGGGTGAAGGTGTAGGGACTTATTTAGAGATAGAATCTATTTAATTGATAAGAAAAAATGTAATGAGTTCTACCAAGAAGGTCAATTTATGTGAATATTCTTAATTTGAGCGAAAATTATATTGATGATTCCCATAAATAATATGATCTCAAGCAGTAATATGATATTTGTAATCTTATAAATGAAGAATTTATATAATATATGTAGGTATTTCGCATAAGGAACCTAGGTTTTTGTGGAATATTGAAAAAACTTGTGGAAGGTAGATTACCTTATGAAAATAAACCCAGAATGTTACTTATCATGTTTGAGATAGAAAAGCATATGATACATCCCATGGAAGGGACCCCATGGAAGGAGGGGAATATCCCTTTGAAAATGGGGTTTCATTAATGTTATAAAGTTGGGACTTATTCACAAGAAAAACATATTGGTAAATATTTACATACACAAAAAAATAGGTATTATTAAAGTGATGGAATCTATTAATGTGAGTCACGACTTCTATATGTAATGATTTTTACACATGTTCAAGGATGTAAATATTGGGTTCCATCATGAGGGGGATCTTATGCAAGCACATGTCATGTACAATTTCATTTTTTTACATAGATATTTAAGGTAACGTACACATAAGTATGTAATTTCAAATTATCTGAGGGAATCTTGTGTATAATTCCTAAATTGGGGACTTATGCAAAGCTCATAATAAAGAAAAAATGTCCTTTTTTGGTTGAGTTATGAACACTTTGGATTTGGTTTCTAATATGGAGTATTATATAGAAGAAATTAATATAAGTTAAAGAATGTTGTGATTTTCATGGAATCTATATTTACCTTTAATTAGATGTTACCTGTAAATATTATAATTTTAGGATATTTAAAGTAAAAAATAAATTCAGTCATAGAATATAAATACTTACATGGTGACATTAAAGTTATAGATGTGGAAGAAATTTTTTGGGTGAAAAATAATGTAACAAATAAAAATAGTAGAAACATTTATATAGAGACATTGAAATTGAGGGAATAAGGGGTGCTAAAGGAAATGTAATAACTTGAAATTCATGAAAAAAACAATAAGGGGACTTTCATGTTAACTTTATAATCATAGAAACAAAATAGAACATGTAGGAATGGTAGGAAAAACCCATTGTACACAAACATAATATGTTGAATTTTATTGTGAATGTGATTGTGTTAATGATTGACATGGGCGTGCAACTACTAGAACTCACCCACACATTAAATTGTGGTGATTTTTATGCACAAATAACTTTTCCACAAGAATATAATAAACCTCTTCAAACATGTTTAAAAAAAATTCAACTTTAGATGACCATAATTTTTGATTAGGGCATCTTTATCAGCTCCACAAGATATCAAAATGAATCTAACAGAATAAACTTTTTACAAAGCTATATATATTACCAAAAATAGTTTTTATGTCAAAAGTGTTCATTAAGACATTTAAAAATGAAATTTATGTGCGAATGGTTTTTTAAATATTTTCTTCAATGATGGATAAAATCCATGAACTACTCCAAATTAGAGCTTCCTACCACCACATCACCTAATTGGTTGAAGTTTTGAATAATATATACTACTTTGTGAGTGATAAATCATAAAACACACATATATATTAGTTTCAACTTCTTCAAGGAGTGAGATATGACTTCAATATAAAATCAACTCATGCCATCCGAGTAAAGATCATGTAATGAAGTTTGTGGAAAAGTTTTTTCCAGGTTTTTTTAGTTCCTAAAAATCCCCCCTAATAATTATATTCATTAGAAAAAAATAATACAATTTTTATATAATATTGAAAATTTTAATATGTTCTATATGTATTAAGTAATTTAATAAATTTTATCGGTCCCTATCTCTAAGTGGGATTGGAGAAAGTAATTTTTTATGGACCTTTCCAAGAATGATTATAAATATAATTTCAGAACGTTTTTGCATATATATCTACTAGAGGAGGATTTATAAGTATAGAATCATAACTTAAGTCTTTTAACTATTGAGTCAATGACTCTTATTATCCTTTGTTTTGAAAAATCACAATACACTTCATAAAGGTTTTGATTTTACTTAGTGTTGGATGTTTATGTTTTGATTATATATAGTCTTATTTTTTGGATGTTATGTTATGATGAACTAATTTTTTTTTTACATATACTATAACATAGAATTATCATTGTAATTCCACATAGATATTAACACATCGAATGATAGAGATTAAATCTACATCCCTAGATGATGTAAGGTTGCATCTGATGCTGTCTCAACTGAACCTGAAGAACATAGAATCCAACTATTGGATTTTTCTATTATATAAGTCTATAAATTGATCTTTATTATTTCTATAATAAATGGTAAAAAGATAATATTATCCTGAAAAATAGCCAGGATCTTTCAATCTTGCTAAAATCCCTACAATATTTTTTCCGAGAGCACTTTCAATTATAGTTTTTTATTTAGTGAACTATATCTTGTGAGGAATTCATTATAAGGCTCTTATAAATTTACATTGTATTCATTATTTTTTGATAATTAATAATATTATATATTTCAGGGTTAGAAACTAAAATGTCTAATCAATGGATTAATTGATAGGAAAACAGATCCCTTCTAACAGCGTTTCAATTGATCAAGCTCTTGATTCTTGAGCTTGCATATGTCTGGTCAGTGTGATTGAGGGATTCCTGGGATATAAATAAAAATAAAATCCACTTGATTTTTTAGTCAAAAAAAATTATAAGATTTTAACAGGTATATATAAGATTATATTTATTGGCCTTATACTGCTTTGGATAAAATTGAAGGTTTTATATTAATTGGACTTAGATTGGTAATTAATATCTCTTAGGGGTTTCTAGACTGTTATATTGTTTTTTAATTTTCTATATTTTCTTTTTAATAACTATTGTTCTTATTTATTTTAATAAACAAAGGTTTAACTTATGATAGATTTAATTTTCATAAAATTTTTACACTCTGATAGTTGATCATAAATTATATTTTCTAGTAATCCTAACTAATTGAGTGGGATAAAAAAATTCTAGAAACTATTGGACAATAATTCACACCCACATTGTAGTTCCATATCACTCATTATATAATACAATAGTTGGTATTAAGTCCAAACTATACTTGTATATTGATATATTTTTATCTAATAACATCATTTTATATTAGAGTTGGTCTATTGACTACTAAAGATTTACTCTTCATTCAAGATATTATTTTTTCAATTTATGTTGATAGATTATTTTATCTGATCATTTAATAGTTTCCTTAAATTAACTTTTATAAGAGGGAATATATTTTTGTTTTGATATTTCAATATTTCTAATCATAAAATTATTAAATTTAATGTTATTCTAGACATTGATTTTTGATAGTACAGAGTATGAATATTAACATGACATGATAGAGACTTTTGTTATCAACATGGATTCTATCCATTTTATTATGATGACCAGAAATTATAGAATTACTAAGAAATATTTATGTCATCTTACTCATGATGAAAATTAAGAATATTTTTTTTGAATTATAATGTTTGAAATATATTTATTTTTTCAATGGTGTGGAATATTCCCATTCCAATTTCATCAGATGATATAGTGGAAAGATTATGGAAAAACTGTAGATTACTCACTTTGGTACCTCTAAATTTCTATGACTCAGAGAGATATGTTGATATTTTATTACCAGTCCTTTTATTATCTACCTACAGAATTAGTGGAACATATGAATCAATGTTTTATGAAAGTTATCAATGGAATTTAATATTTAATTAGGAAGTCAATTACTAATGAATAACTCACTGAAAATGTGATTGATATTTTCCCTATAGAATGGGAATCTAAGATAATGATAATAGGTAACACTTATCATCTGATGGAGCGTATTATTTATAATCTCATTTGAATCTTAATATAGTATGAGAATTGGTTTAATAGATATGTTAATAAGGATAAGATAAAGAATGGAGTTTCATTCCTTCAAATTCCAAAGTTTTATATTAGGGTTCTCCGACATCTAAGTATAATACTATGAAGAAATCCGAAGATCAATTGTATGATAAAAATATAGAATATAATGAAGGATAAATCACTCATCTTGCGAGGAGAATGAATAATATTATTGAAAAGAAAAACATTAGACATGAAAATAAAAAGTATAATAAATATAAACACGTAAATAAGGAGTCTTCCGATACTATATGTTATACATAAAAGAAACTTGGTCATATCAGAACAGACTATCTTCAACCGAAGAAAATAATAAAGATAAAAATATTTAAAGAGAAATTAATAAAGTATTTCAATGATACTAATGATACATAAAGTGTTAATGAGTATCCATAATTTGATAACAATAGTCATTCATGGGATGATGGCTATAATATTTTCAATTTTTATTCGAATATTCATTATAATAATATATTATTATTGGAAAGATAACTCTTGATACACATTAATAATTATCTTTTAATGTAATGTTTATTTTTCATCAAAGGATGAAAATAATTTAACTTCATGAGAATATGTGGGTAATATACCATTAGTTGAATAAATGGATAGATTTAGGGATTTCTTATAAAAGAAAAACAGTTTTTTGAATGATCTTAATCTTTATAAGGAATATGTTTCTATAGTGGAAGATAATATTTATATTTTTTTCCAATGTTTCTAATATGCATTTTGATTTAAACAATAGAGATGTTAAAATTTCAAAACTAAATAAGTAGAAAAGTAAAATTATCAATGAATTAAATGAATCTAAAAGATAAATTTATGATCTAATTGGGGAATTTATTACTAAAATAGACTCAGGGATATCATTGAAATATAGGAATGAAAATTCTAAACATAAATACAAAATTGATAGTTTTGTGATAAAATTAACTAATTTTACTAGTAGAAGGAATTTATTTTGAATTTTTTTACAAAAAATTAAGGCCTAAAAGAAAAATATACAAACATGGTCAAAAAACCATCAGAAGATATATTTATAAAAATCACTATTTTGTTTCAAGTAACATACCTTTTTATAATGAATATCATAGTTTTAGACATTGGAAAAACAATTTTATTTAAATAAGGTATCATCTCCCAAATATCATAATTATTATATTTGAAAAGATCTCAAAACTCTACGACATAGAAGAGTCGATAGATGTGGGTTCCTATATGTATTTTTTCTTATATTTTTATACCCAATATAGTTTGGGTATTGGATTATTAGTCTTAATTTTTTTTGGAATATACGATGGGTACCAGAAACTAAAATATATGTTATATGGATAATAGTTGTTATCAACTTATGAAAAGAGTTAAGTCTCATTTCTGAAACTTATAAAATACTTAAGGTGAAATTTATGGTTTGAGTGATGTTTTTTATTTTGGTAAAACATTAATTTATAATTTATTTTAGGTTTTAAGACTTAGTAATCAACTCATTATAATTATTTAAATTTATGATGAAGATTACTCTATGGGATTTGGGAGTGATAAATAGACTGTAAAAATTTTCAAATAGTGATCACTTGTTGTTTGCTGATAGACATGATAATATATACCAAATAGACTTATAAGACCGTAGTAATTAGAATTTAACCTATCTTAGTGTAGTAGAATATTCTTCATGGATTTGGAAAATAATATTTGGGAATTGTAGTATACAGAATACAACGAAGCTATCTTAGAAAAGACCTATCATAAATATACTAAAACTTAAATTTAACTCCTTCCAAGTCTAGGATCCTTACTAATTTAGTAATAAAAACAAGTCAATATTTATGTCTATTTGTTATATCTCAGCATTCATTGATTTATAGTTAGTGCACATGGACCTTTTTTTCTTACCAAAACTAAAATCATTAGAGTAAAACACTACATGTATGTCTTTATTGATGATTACACTAGATATATATAAGATTAATTTCTGTAATTTAAATCATAAGACTCTTAACTTTTTAAAATTTTTGGGACTCATGTTAAAAAATTAAAAAACATATTTATAGAAACTATCCAAACTAATCAAAGTGGTGATTTTGTATACTCTGGGTTTGAAACTTTTGGTAGTTAAAATGTCATAACACATAATTTTCATAAAAAAACTTCACAATATAATAATTTATTAAAATGAGGGAATATAACCCTTTAAAAAAATTCATAAAAAATTATATGTAAATATTTATTAGATAACAATTTTTGTAAAAAATCACTAAGTACGACTTATTACATTAAAAATGATGTTTTATTTTGTTCAATGTTTAAAAAATAGCTTTTTAATTGAGGGTTGGAAGGAAACTGAAACCCATTTACTTCAAAGTATTTAGAATATAATTTTTCATTATGAATACTAAATAAAATCTTCATAAGTTGGATCCAAAATCCAATGATATAATATTTCTCAGTTAATCTACTATTAGAAATACATATCAGGGTTTCAAAAAGTGGACACTTACTATTGAATAAATGATATTTGAAAAGATAGATAAAATCATCCTTATTGAAACATAAAATGTCCAAAAGTGAAACATCTAGATTATGATTTTGAATCCCCCTATGTTTTATTACAATAGTTTGAATCCCATCAATTAGAGATTAACATCCTAGAAACTATATTAAAGGAACCATAACTTTTAGAAGTAGGTCTAATAGAATTTAATTAATTAGTAGATGAAGGTCAACATTCTTTTTTAACCTAGGGATCATATAATCTTAATGAATAATAACACTATAAAAAACCTTATAAATGTAATGAAATTGTTTAAAAACCAAAATTACTTATGAAATTAATATGAGTATCTTTCATTATTATCTCAACTAGAACAAAAATTGGATGATGAATCTATTGGTTATGAAATATGGATAATTTCTATGTAATAGGAGCTTAATAAATTCAAATAGAATAAGGTTTGGAAAATGGTTGAGCATTTGGAATATTTTCTGATTATTGGAGTAAAAATAAATCTTTCAGAATAAATGTAATGAAAATGATATCTTTTTCTAGGATAAAGAAAAACTAGTTGCTAACAGTTATAATTACAGAGAGGTAATATATTATGTATAATATTGTTTCTATATCTAAGCTCATGTATATTTTTATAGTTCCAACCTTTGCAGCTGATCTTAACTTCACTTTATATCTAATAGATGTATATAACAACCCCTGGTTTTGAAATTATAAATTTTCCAAAACATTTTTCCAAACCTATAACATATCGTTATGAACTTAAAAAAGATCATAGGTCATAGTGTGATTGTCTTTCAAATTTTATAATTCAATAAAAAACTTTTAAAATAATAGATGATTCCATATTTTCAATGAAACTATAATATTTCAAATTTATATTGATGAAATTATCTTCAGATCAACTCAAAGAACTATAACATAAAGTTTTTATAAACTTATATAGTGTGAGTTTAAAATGATCATGATAGGTGAACTTAATTTGTTTATTATCTTCTTAAATAATACAAAACTGAAAATAATAACTTTAACTCATGATAAATATATATGGTATTTAATTAATTTTTTTTGTTTTTAAAATAATTCAAGTATTAGTACTCCAATAGGCACATCATGTAAACTTGATCAGGATGATTCTAAGAAACCAGTTAATAAAAAATTATTTATTTGGATGATCAGAAGGTTACTAGACATAGTATCTAGTCAACCAGCAGTTATGTTATTTTTATGATTTTTTGTGAGATTCCAAGAATATTTTATGGAATCCCATATTAAGGTAGTCAAGTAGATATCATTCTCCTTAAAGGAACTCCATATTTTTGTTGATTCTATTTTTACAGAACTAAATTTATTCTTAACAGTTATTCTAATACTGACCTTGGTACATTTATGATGGATAATAAGATAACTTTCATAAATTTTCATTTATTAGGTGAGTCTTTAGTTCTATAGTCCAGTAAGAAAAAACACTGAGTTTCACTTTCAACCACTAAAAGTGAATATATGGTGGCCAAAATTTTTTGCACTAATTTTCTATGGATGCAATTCACAATTATATATTTTTGTATTGAGTTTTACTCAATGTTTAATTATTTTTGATAACCCAAGAATTATATCTTTTTCTAGAAAACCATCACACTACTCACATGAGATGAAAATTTATATAAGACACCACTTCCCTTAGGACCAAAAAAAAGATACACTTCCCATGTTTATCAAAACTAAAAACAATCATGATGGTATTTTCAATAAACAATTAAATTTTGATAGATTTGAACATATTAAATAAAATTTACCTATGACCAATGATTTTTTTTGCATAATTTTAACTTTTGATTTTAAATAATTCATGAAATGGACAAAATCATTGAGAAAAAAAGATTAAATTAATTATTTTATAATTTTAATAAACTTCTCATATATGTAATTTACATCATCTTGAATTAATTAAATAAAATATATCATATTTTCTAAAAACTTTTATTATAACCACACCTAATATAAGTTTTAATTATAAAAGAGTTTAATGAATATTAACTCTCGTAAGGTATAATTTACTTAATGTTTTTATTATTACAAAATATATTCGTTCTATAAATTTTTGATAAAATATAAATTACTCATTTTTTAATGCTCTAAAATGTATATTTTTTTCTAAAATATTCACTTTTATGAATTACTTGAGGTCTTCTACATATTTCTTAACTCTATAAAAGTTTTATTAAATCTTGAGTAAGGGAGATATATTTTCATTAGTTTCAAATGTGAGTCTATTTTGTAAAAGTAAAGAGAGTTTCTTCTTATAGTTCCTTAAATCCATCTTCATCAAAATAAGATCACCCATAGGTATTAAAATATAACATCTAGAAAGTTACCATTTTTTATCTAATCGCCCTTTAATATTTATCACCAACTTTATTTATATATGTTAATCCTAAAATAATGAGAATTTTTTTAAATCAGTATTATTTTACTAACAGGGAGAAGTAAATTCCATAAGGAACATAAATTTCAACAAAATATTTTTTGATATTATCCATTCATTTTAAATCACATATAAATTAAGATAAATTGTTTCATTTTCTTATATATCCTAGATACCATACATAATATAATTATAAATACCCTTCATTATTTGGGTTTTTACATTCAAAAAGAGGTATAATTTATTTTTTTTATTGGTAAGTTTAACTTGTTTGAGAATTTAGTATTGTTCAATTTATTCATATTTAAATATTTTTTTATTTTTTTAAAGGGGGGGGGGGAAGATCTAGATATTTAACCGAAGATCAATATGTTTTCCTAAAAAAGTTTTTCTTTTAAAAAAGGTGTATATATAATTGATTAAAGGATAAAAATAATTAATGAATAAATTTTAAAAGGAAAATAATTTTTTAAAAATAGGGATTATTATTTTGAATTTTATTAGAAATATTTTTCTAGTAAAATTTTAATATTTCTTAAATATTATTCTATAGTTTTCTTAGAAATTATATTCAAGGGGAGTTTAATCATACAGTCTACCTTATATTGAGTTTTATTTTAAATATATAAATAAATTTACATTTATTTTATTTTTCTTGAATTTTAATAATTTTTAAGATGAGGTAGATTGTTGTGTCAATGAAACTTATTGTTCTGAGTTTTAAAAAATTATAATACACTTCATTAATTATTTGATTATACTTTATGTTGAATGTTTAAGTAGTGATTGTATACCATATTATAATCTGGATAGTATGTTCTAATGAGCTAAACTGGTCTATACACCTATCAAAACATAGAACGAGTATTGTAATGGTGTTACTAAATGAACACATTAGATGATCATGTTTAATTTTATGTTCATCATATTATAGAAGGTTGTATGTGATGTAGTCAAAACAAAACCTAAAGAACTCTAAATATGACCATTAGATTTTATTATAGTGGATGTCTATAAATTCATCCCAATGATTCATTGAATAAATTATAAAAATACAATATGTGAATGAAACTTATATGAGATATTTATATTGTGTTAAATTCTAAAAAATATTGTTTCCTAGGGAACTTTTGATTCAATATTTTATTTTAGTGAATTTAGTAAAATAACTATTCTTAGTGAGGATTTCATTATAAAGAGATTTGAATTTTTCATTTTATTTGTTCATTTTTTATCCATAATGATTAAATAAATTCTTATTTATGGAATAAGTATTGTTAGATCAGTGTGATCAATGTATTTTGGCGATAGGAATACAGATCCATTCTGATAGGGTTATAATCAACAAAGCATAGGGTGCTTCAACTTTATTATGTTCAACCACTATGATGACATGATTGAAGGGATAATAAGACACATACCATCCAATAGGTATTATATTAGAGGATGTTTTTGGATTGGAATGGGTATACATAAGATTAGGTGTATAGATACTCTTCCTTCATTGGATAAAAGTGAAGGTTTTCTATGAATTGGAAGTAGATTAAGAAATAATATTCTTTTGAGGCTTCTAGATTGTTATATAGAACTGTGATAATTTTTTTAACTTTATTAGGTTTTATTTTTAATATTCCATATTCTTATCGATTTTATCAAACAATATTTTTAATTTTGATAGATTAAATTTCCCATTTCTTTTGTTTTTTTTACTCTAATAGTTGATCAGAAATTGTATTTTTTGGTAAACTAAATTACTTGAGTGGTGTAAAAATTTCTAATCAAATTTGGGATAAAATTCACCCCATATTGTAGCTCCATATTACTGATTTTATCGGAAATCATTAACTTGATGATAATTCATACACATATATGAGAGGGTGGAATAGCGGAATGTTGTAAGTTTTCTTTAATGATGGGTTTGAAGAATGAATGTTTAGATTATATGATATTTAAATCAAATTTAATGATGAGGATTTTGTGGGAGGTTGATTGCAACTTAATAATTATTGAAATAATTTTTGAGATGTTGATAGGAATGAATAGGCTGGCCATTGGGAATGGAGAGACTTCCATTTCACCATCAAAAAACAGTTCATGAAATTAAGAGGAATTTTTTTAGGTCCATGAGAATTACTGGGTAGTTACCTTGGATATTATAGTAAATTATGCATTTTTCTATATCAAATGGATTCCATTTATACAAGTTGATGAAATCATTACTAATTACCATGAAATAATTGGTTGATGATAATAAGAAATAGTGCATGGTATTAGTGAAACTTTTTTTTAGGGTCATGGAAATACTATGGGCAGTTTCCTAGAATCTCATATGAAATTATTTATTTCACCATATCAAGGGAGTTACATTTAGAATATTAAATGAATTTTTAACAATATTCATTACATGTTTCATTTATGATGATAGAAAATCGTGCATGCAATTTAGTAGACAATCTACTAAGGCCATGAAAATTCTCAGGATGATTTCTTAGAGTCCAATGAGAAATTATGTATTTCACTACAACAAAGGGATGAATTTATATGATTTTATGGGACTTATACAAATTTTAAGGCAATGTTTGGCTGACGATGACTCACGAATTAATGATATTATGTGGTTTTTATAGGAAAAGGAATTTCTAAGAAGGGTTAAAACACACTAAAGGTATGACACTATGAATTGAGCCTGTTATCATGTATAATACATATCTATAAAGAAATACTAAGAATAATAGATTTATGTAAAAATTAATATATCCATATTTTAGGATTGTGTTTATGGAGTGAGAAGGCGTTGCTCAATTTGCATCCCTTAACCTGTGATTATAGTGATCATATATAGACTTTTTATAGAGAAAAATATTGGTCCGCACAAGTTTTTTTATCTTTTAAATTATTATATATACTTTTTATAAATCATTGGTTCTTTAATCGTAGAGATTAAAGGAATTAATGTTTATAAATTCAATATTTTTGAGGTTTCATCCATGATATATATATATATATTTATTTATAATTTACGGTCATGTAAGTTAGTCAGTATAATGATTTATATTTTATGGTATTATTTTCAAACCAAAGTGATTTCAAAAATTAATATCTTATAATTTGGTATAATAGATGTATCTATCATATTATGGTTTTTTCATACTTCATGTTACTGTTTGGCATGTATTCTGTCATTTATTTTCATTATCATTCATCTAGATATTTAAAGCATAAATTTGAAACTTTTAGAGGATTTTTCATGGCACATTGTTATAGTGAAAGGGTTCCCTAACTATATATTATAACCATATAGTACAAATTATAGGTTCTAGTAGATTATTTATATTTGTTGAATTATTTCTATAACTATCCATCCAATCTATAAATACCTTTTAAACAATATTTTTTTGTTTAATTTTGTAAATCTATTTTAAATTTTAATATCTTTTTCTCTCCTCATTGGTTCATGAGTCTTATAAGTATCAACTCTATGGTTTCCTCTCCTTATTAATGATTCTATTTAATTATTATTTACCATCTTTAGTTTATTCTTTATGTTTTGTTCTTAAAATTCACCTCCTCTAATTTTAGTTCATCTTATTCTATCATTTTACCTCTTAAGAAAGATACGGGGTCCTAGGGTTTATCTTTACCAAATTTTGATTTATAGTTCCAAATTTTAGTGCTTAAAATTATCTTAGTAGTCTTACACTTCATCTGTCTGGGTGGATTGAGACTCTCACACATTGATTTCATCATTTACTGGAAGGTGGCTCTAAGTAACTCTATCTTCAAGTGAAATTACGTGAACTTTTATAATTATAATGACGTTTTATTTGATATAAAATATATATTGAATGATTATATTTTTTTATTTTGATTTGTATTTTCTTTTATTTAAAATTCATTTGATATAAAAGGGGATTTTTTATATTTTGTGTCTCAAATTGAACTCATGTAATGTTTTTTACACTAGGTATTTTATGATTTTTTTGAAATAATATTTTATTTGAATAAATGATTTATTGGAATTTTTAATGAAAATATATCATGATTTTTTAATTATTTAAATATCGAGAGGTTTATTTTTTCATAGACCCAATTAACTTGATTTCATGCACCACTGATATTGTGCCTCTTGATGTAATCTATTTTTAATGCGAAATTACAATATGATGTTGGATTGATATTATCATGCAAGGGGTTATTTCATTGAAGGCTATTTTGATGTGAGGTGTTAGTTTATAAAATATATTATTATATTTTATTTTCTTATCTCTATTAAAAAACATAATGGGAATCCTTGGGTAGATAAGTTAGAATTTATGGAATGAGTTCTATATTATCTCATATTGACTTCTAGCTAGTATCCTTAAGTTAAGATCATGATCTGATAAAGTGTTTATCACCTTATAAGGATAGTGAGGAGAATTATGGTTTAAGTGTTGTATGACCACATCATATACTAGGGGATGGTTCCCCCCAATAATTTTTAATTTGTATCCTTAGAACCTAGTATATTATTCAATGGTTTTAGTGATTGATTTATATTTATGTTTATATAAATTTATTTTTTCTTTGATAGTTAAATTATGATACTATAAAATTTTATCATAAAAATAAAATTTTATGGGTTTTTAAAGATATTTTAGCATTATTTTAAATAATCAAAGGGAATTTTTCATTTATTGGTATAAAATTATAATTGATATAGAAAATGGTTTTATTCATATTTTTTTATAATATAAAAACCCTTTGTCTTTCAAAGTAAAACTTTTATTTTATTTATTATTATAACTATTTTGTAAAACATGTTGTAATGACCATGGTTTTAAATAAAATAAAAATTATAGTTCTCATTTCTATTTTTTCCCATGAAGATTAAATGTTACTTTATTATATATATTTCAAACTATCATTACATGGTTTATTTTTAAAAGGGTTTATATGAAAAATTGAAATATCTGACTAGGATTCTTTTTAAAAACCAACACATACACATTGTGTGTTTGGAAACATTGAATTTATTTTATACAAGTAAAATCTTGGTTCCATTTTGGCATGGATGATCCTTATAGATTGATCTTGTTTGGAGGGGGTGAAAAGTAAATTACCCTTTCTTTCCATGTAGAGATGGGTAGTTTTGTTTGGTTATATATTTTGATTATACATTTTCAGTACTTTCTTGTTTATTTAGACAACTCAAATTCATATACCATTAGATTCTCATTTTAGTTTGATTTTAGATTTTTAGAAATGTATTATATTTTATTTCATGGTTATATAATGCCTGATTTTATTTATCACATGGTTTTTTAGGATATATTATCAATGATAATCCTTGTTTGGATGTATCCATGTTTTTAAAAGTGTTTATTTTATATGAATGATATCTACAATATATGGAGTGGTCATGTTAAGTTACTAAATGAAATACGTATTTTATTCTTATGTTAAATAGGGTTATATTATTCAAAAAGAGTAAATTTTATAACCTTGGAAATGTTTTCCAGCTTATAGAGACCAAGAAAACACTTTAGACCTTGTGATAGGATAAAAAAAGTATCATGAGAAGGTAACCTGGATTGGTTCATTACAAAATGAAATCAGTGTATGGTTTTGATTATATTATTTGTTAAATAAAGAATACTAATGATTGGATCATTAAAACCCATGGGTTAGGTTAAAAGGAATAATTTGGAAACCACTTCCCATAACGAGCCTTAAGTTACCAAAGGAATTAGATCATGGTTGATTTTTTTGATCTTTATTTTATTGGTGGTTTTCCTATTTATTTTATTTAAATTGTATTATTTGTAACAGACTAATATTTTTATGTGATATTTTTTATTATTTTGTTGATGCCTTGTGTTGTATGCTACACCAAGATAAGATTGAGCTATACGCAATACTCACTTAGCTTGTGGTATACAAAAAACTACGATTGGTTTGTGTTACACAAGATTTCAAGTTCTTTTGTCAGAATTCATTTCACGTAAGACCGAGTATAAGTGAACAACTAAATATTATAACCTAGTCATTATAATGGAAAGTATGAATAATATTAACTTTCTTCTATAAAATTATTTAAATGAAAATAAGTGATCCTATAAAATAATAAAATCACTATGGATGGATTTTATTAATCAATAGTCTATATAATATATTCAATCCAATGTTTAAAACTCATCTTATATGTTTTCTAGACATGATATAAGAATAAATTCATTTTTTGGATAAAAGAATTATTTTTAAAAAAAATGATATTTTGCCTCCTTTTGATGGTGCATCCCTTTTAAATCTAGTTTTTAAAACTTTTTATATTAAATTTGAAAAAATAAATTTAATTTTTAAATACGGAATATAAAAATTTACATTGGTTGAATTTTTGGTATTTTTTTGATAAGTTTAATTTTTTTATTTTTATTGAAATATTTATTTTCATTTAATGTTATTAAATATTAAAATTAAGTTTCGGTTTAGTATTAAATTTTAATTATTCCATTTTTATCCAATTATGGTTTTTTAAAATAATTTTATACATGAATTTATTATAGATACTTTTTACATTTAAAAAGGGGTATTTTTCCAAAAAAACTGTTTTTCGTGACATTTTATCTGTTTTATTTTAACATTAATTTTGTAACTTCCATTTTATGAATTTTGAAAAATAGATGTAGAATTTAAGGTCTAAATTTTCAAATAATATCCTTTTTATTTTTGACCAATATAAATAGTAACCCTGGTAAATTATTTACTATAGTAAAGGGTAAATTAAGTAATTTAGGTTAAAAATAAAATTATAATTACTATAAAATGACCAAAAAATGAAAAACTATTATTTAATGAATGGAATTATACCCATAACACTTAAGGTTTTCAATTATGTCATTTAATAGACACTTTGTATTATTAAAATGACTTAAATAATATTTAAATCAATGAAATACACAAGAGCCATTTTCTTTGTCTTCAATATCTATTAAGTGTCTGAATATGAAAAAATGGGGGGTATATACAATTATAAGTGGAAATGTTTAAATTAATAAACATATTACCATAATATAAATATCTTTTTAACTTTTGGGGCCATTTTTGAGATATTATGGTATTTATAATATTTTATTTAATGAAAAATTAAAGTTGTCACATTCATGTTTTAAATAATATATAATTTTTAAAATAAGTTTATACCGAATTAATATTCAACTATAAATACTAATTTTAAATAAATATTGTTTTTATTTATTAAGTTAATTTATTTTTAATTTTTATGAAATAAATAAGTATCTTAAAGGCTTATAAATTGATGATGCAAAAATTATTTAATTGATAAAAAATGAATAAAACAATTTAGTTAAAGTGATAATAAATATTAAAATACCAAAAAACTATATCCATTCTTATTGGTAAAGTATACCTAAACCATAATCATCCAAGGGTTGAGATAGTGACCATTTTGAGCCTTATAGAAGAGATTGTGACACTTATATTAGTGTATTTAAAGTGATGTTGAACTTGTCACATTCATATTTTAATAAGTATAACATTTTTTATAATCGATTTTCCAAAATATATATTTGACTATAAGTATTATAATGAAATCGTGTATATTTATATTCATCATATTATATTATTTTTAATTATTTCCAAAAAATAAGTATATTAAATAATTACACAATACTGATGTAGTAATTATTTTATTAATGGAAATATCAAATTAATGTTATTAAAAATATTAAAATTAAAATAATTTCAAATATTAAACATGTATATTTAATTTTTTATATGACCTTGAACCCTTATATATATTATAAAATATTTTTTTCGAGGATGAAATCTTATTTTGATATTTTTAAAAATACAATAATTGAATAGTTTCAAAATTGACACTATTGTTTTTTTTCAAAACAATGATTTATAAATTATTTAAAATCATAAAACTTTTTTAAAAATATTTAATAATTATTATATGATCTAAAATGATAAAAATATTTTATTTATTATTTAATTTATATTATATAAGTAAATATTTCACCCTTTTAATATTGAAATAATTGTTACCCTTATTGAAAAGGAATCAAATAACTAAGTGTTAAATTAAAATCATAAGGTTTAAATTGAAATGAAAACATTTAAAAAATTTATTGGTAGATTATATTAAAACATTATCTCATCTCTTAATTGAAACTATTAAAATCTATAGGTTTTTTATGTGGTATTATTTTTTTAAAATTAATATTTTTGGAGATTCCAAATGTTCCCATCACCTCAATTATAAAAAGTCACATCCTAAATCATAATTTAAATTCACCTTGATCCTTCATGATCAACAATAACCTACCCATTTAAATTATAAAATTACTTATTCACATTATAGAGGTATTTGTCTTCTTAAAAGACCAACTCTAGTTCCTTTAAAAGGAGAAATAAAGGGAGTTCTTTGAAGAAGAGGTAATTTTCTCTACTGATTTTTTCAAATTATCTCTACTTATACTTACGCTACATGAGTTGTCTCCATTATAAATTAAATAATACATTATAAATTTTATACTGAGATGTTATTAATATTATGGAATAACCATATTTAACCTTCTATCCATCCTACCAAAAAATGAAATCACCATGCATGCGTACGTATGACTTATCGTCTCTATGTCATGGTGTAATACGTTTTTCACCACCACTTGACTTGTATGGGTATAATGATGTAAATAATAAAAATATATGATTATAATAACAAGGAATTTATTATGAAAAAATATATATACCAACCACTTTGATACCATTTTATAATTAAAGGAATGATATCATCGCTCGTGCATATGTACAACCTACCATCACTATGATGCGATGCGATTCATTATACATGATATCAATTAAATCATGATTATATAAAAGTAAATAATGAATACATATGGTATATATTATTTTTCTATTATTTTTAATGCTATAAATATTACCTAATATGGATAACCTGATCTTATTCTACAAAACATGCGTAAGAAAACAAAACAGTTTATACCCGAATAACGAGTAACAATAGAATTTTGTTAAAAAAAGGATGATAATATGATCATATATTATATTATAGAAAGAATAATTATTTTGAAATAAGTCAATGATATTATATAAATAATTATATAGTAGGTTCATATACTTATAAAGGATAGCAGACCTAAGCTAAGGGAGAATTTTTCAATCTAATTGATATATGAGATTGTTTATTCGTAAGTATTTACTGAGGTATATTTCTCATCCACATCTATGTTTAATAAATAAGTATTCAAAAATATTATTTCTATCCTTCTGAAATTTTTTAAATTTAATTTTACCCATTGGTAAATTTCTATTGAACACTACAAAAGGAATCTTTTTTAATTTTCAGTACGAGGTCCTTTTTGAATTTTCCAGTAAAAGTACAAGGATAATGTTTTTTAACCTATACGACATGAAAACAGTTTTACATTTTCAAAATGATTTCTTTACATGTAGCTTTATGTATACTATTTCAAGTATATTTTTCAATTATGTTTTTTGATTTTAAAATCTCATAGAATATTCAGAAAATAAAATGTTTTTGAAGAAGAAAAGATATTTTCCTCCAAAATTAATTTCAAGTGTTTTATCAAAATTATTTTCCATCTAAGATGAAATTCCTTATATGGGGTTATTTTTCCATCCCCATTATTACTTTTATTTAATGATATTTATAAAATCCATTTTTTATATGGATTATTTTGTAATGATACTTACAAATATAATTTTATTCCTTGGGTTATGCTATAATGAGTGATTTATGTTTTAGTGGCACACGTATGTATGGTTTTCATTATGTGATGGGTGGGATATATTTTACCCTACAATGAATTGGGAAAAAAATTTTACCTCATGAGATATAAATTTATGGAATGGTTAGTAAATCCAGTATAGTAATACAAGGCTGGAACGACAATTAAATTCGGTTCAGGAATACATGGATATAATAAGGCTTGAACTCAGTTCACTAATGCAATTTGTCTGCTATGATGGTCTTGGAAATGAGCATTGGATAACATGGAATTTATGTTTATATGTTTATATTTTTGAAACAATTCCATGTTTTATTCCAATGCTATTTTATCATGATTTGTGTTCCATTATTATTTATGTCATACAAACTGCCAAGATTTATTTCATTACTCAAGATTTCGATATTCAGAATTTATGTTCATGTTTTTACATTTTTATACTTATGGTTTTTTTGGTGTTCTCCATAATTACCCTTACTGAGTTTTTGAGCTCAGCCTTTTTATGTTTTCTTTTATCCATGTTATAAGGAAAGGTTTTAGGTAGGAAAACTAAAGGGGAAGATCATTATGAGAGATGTCGAAGATCTTTCATGATGTTAGAAGAATGTGTTACATGTTTCTAAATAAAATAAACTAATATGGTCTCTGGGAATCTATTTTTCAAATGTATAATGTTTTTTTCAAAATTTATGTAATGTCCATGTACATTAATCACGGGTTATTAGAGATGGAATCAGAGCGAAGGATTAGTTAACCTTTGGAAACTAGGATGTGAAAACTTTAGTGAGATCCCTGTAGATATTTCTAAGGATATGTCTAGGGATATACTTAAGGGTAAGTCTAACTATAGGATATAGTCCTAGAATTATGTTAATTATCATGAAAAACCTAAGACTAAACCTAAGATGTTAGGTATTGAAATTAATTCCCCTTAATTAGGTAGTTTTCCTAGTATGATTTTTGACACTCACACATATAGTTTTTGGGTTTTAGAAAATGGTTGGAAGTAGGAGGATTCATGTTAATGGATAATATGATGAAAAATAAAAATATATTAATCATGAGAAACCAAATTAAATAGGAGTTGTAAGCCAAAACATTGTTATTATTCCTAATCATAAATCTTATAATATGATAAAAAATGTCAACTTTAGTGAGTTTCATGAGCCACCTAATAAGAGAAACATGTATTTTCGTAGTGACCATAAAGGAAAGAAATTTAAATTTTCCTCATATAAAACATGTGGGAAGATAATCAAGGAAAATGTTTTAAAGGAACTGAAAGATGCTCTGGGTGTTGAAAATAAGGACATAAATCCAGTAGTTGAAAAAGAAATGGTTCAGTTAACACAATGGAAAAAGATAATGGTATTTATAAGGAATTAATGATGGTTAAATGTTTTAAATGTTTAATGTATGAGCATTGTAAAAACTGACATCCTAAGAGAAAATATCATGAAAAAAATCAACATGGTCGTATGGGTAGTATTTATGTTTCTGACGATGAAGAGACTACAAGTGATATATGATATGAAAGAAGTGTTAAGGAATAAAATGATTAAGTTCAGTCAATAGTTTAAGATGATAGTGGAATGATTGCATGTTTATCAATAATAATGTTTTATAATTAATATTATGGTATTGTAGAATAATAAAATATCTAAGTATTGTTACACAATTGGTTTTCCTTAAGTATTTGAAAGTATATGTTGAATGGTGTTGGTTACCATGAAAAGTTATTAATATATTTTTGGAAAACACATGATCTATGTATAATGATGGGATAATGAGATAATGAGATATTTGATAGTATTAATAACCTCATGACTGATATAAGGAAAAAGTGATATCATTATTTGAGAATATATAATTTTTTGGATTTTTGGTATGTGGAAAGAGTTAATTTTTGATTGCATTCATGTTTTAATTATGTTTTTGGGGTAATTAATGTTATTAATATCTTTCAAGAGAATATATAATTATGATATTCACAAGTTTGGAATCTGAAAACCAAGAATTTACTTGTGAGATATGGTATCTAATTCTTAATATTATTTAGTTCACCTCTATCAAATTTTTTTGGATTTTTATATTTTTAAAGGATTTTAAGGTTATAAATTTATGGAATGTTTAATTTAAACATTTGATGATATTTGTATGAATAAATCCTTATCTCAACATAGGTGTACTTATTCATATTTTATAACTTGTTTAAAAGATAGATGTAATGACCAATCATTCTATTTATGGACCGCATGATATGCTAATTTTTTAAGAATGAAAAATTCAATTTCATTTCTTAAAATAAGATATGTAGTGGAAATTTTTCAAGGCATGACCACTGGTGAGATTTTACTGAAATCAATTAAATATTTCTATCATGTCATTGAAAATTAATTAAAGGATCTTGAAAACCAAAAATATAACCCTAGTACCTTCTTATATGATGAATTAGATGGCCCCTTAAATCATCACATATTTATGGCTTTGTAACTCTTAACTATTTCCAAACCATGTTCTCTATCACTGTATATAATAATTTGATAGTTAGATCTATCTTCTATATCCATGTTTTCAATATCAACTATGTTCTCCTATGTAGAAACCCAGTGATGAGTTACTCTGGGTAATCATTAAGTTCCTAACATTCCTTTTTAAAACAAAGTTTTAGTATTTTTTTACAATGTGAGTTTCTATGAAAGAAAATTTCAAGTAATAATACATTTATGACCCAAAAAAAATTTTGAGGAAAAAAATTAATTTTAAGGGTGGTATAATGTAACACCAAAATATTTTTATGAGATATATTTTTTTATTATTTCTTTGATGTCTTGTGTTATATGCTCTACCAAAGATAAACTTGCGATATAGAAAACACTGGATTTGCTTGTGATATATGCAACAAAATGCTTGGTTTTCATTACACACAATTTCAAGTTATTTTGATAGAATTCATTTCACATAATATCGAGTATAAGTGAACAACTAAATATTACAACCCATTCATTATAATGGCAGGTATGAATAATATTAACTTTGTTCTAAAAATCTATTTAAATGCAAATAAGTGAGTATATAACATAATAAAATCAATATTTAAGGATTTTATTAATGAAAAAAATAAATAATATATTAAATATAATGTTTAAAATTCATCTTATAGGTTTTATAGACATGATATAAGAACAAATTCATTTTTTTGATAAATAAAGTATTTAAAAAATTAAAGTTTTGCCAAATTTTGATGGCGCAAAAATTTTAAATATAGTTTTGAAACTTTTTTATATTCAATTTGGAAAAAAATTCTTATTTTAATATAGTATATAATAATTTACTTTGGTTAAATTTTTGGTATTTTTTATGATAAGTTTTTTTATTGAATTTTTTTTAAAGTTAGTAAATAGTAAAATTATGTTTTGGTTTATTTTTAAATTTTAATTAGATCATTTTTATATTATTACGTTTTTTTAAAAATAATTTTATACCTAAATTTATTATAAAAACTTTTTAATTTAAAAAGGTGTATTTTTTCAAAGAACTATTTTTATGACATTTTACCGGTTTTATTTTAACATAAATTCTAAATCTTCAATATTATGAATTTTGGAAAATGGATGTAAAATTTGGATTCATGAGGTCAAAATTTGGTAAGTATTTCCCATTAATTTTTGACCAAATATGAATAGAAATCGTGATAAATTTTGTTACCACGGTAAAAGGTAAATTATGTATTTTAGGTTAAAAATAAAATTATAATGACTATAAAATGACCAAAACACATGAAAATTTTTTATTAGAAGAATTTAATTCTACCCTTAACACTTAAGGATATAAATTATGTCATTTTGATGGATAATTGTTCATGAAAATGACTTAAATAATATTTAAATCAAATAAAGAAACAAGTGTCATTCTCTATGACTTTAATATCAATTATGTTTCCACATATGAAAAAATGAGTGGTATTAACAAATATAAGTGTTAATTTTTAACTTAATAAAAAAATATCCCTAATAAAAAAAATTGTTTTTTACATTTTGGGGCCATTTGAGAGAAAATATGGTATTTATAATATTTTATTTATTGAAAAGTTAAAGATGTCACATTCATGTTTTAGAAAATATGTCATTTTTAAAATAAGGTTGCACAGAAGCTATATTCAACTATAAAAACTCATTTAAAAGATAAAATATTTTTATTTATCAAGGTAATTTATTTTTATTTTTTAGGAAATAAATCTTTACCTTAATGGATTATAAATTGATGATGCAAAAATTATTTAATTGAAGAAAAATCAAAAAAATAATTTTATTAAAATTATAATAAATATTAAAATACTAAAAACATGTCCTAAAATAATTTTTCAATTATACATCAACCATAATAATCTATGTGTCGAGCTATTAACCATTTGGATCCTTATAGATGAGATTGTGACACTTATATTATTTTATTAAATGTGATGTTAAACTTGTCACATTTATATATTAATAATAAAACATATTTAATGATTAATTTTATAGAAGATATATTTTTTTAAAAGTATTAAATTTAAATCCATTATATTTATCTTTATAATAGTTTTTAATTTTTAATTTTTTCCTAAAAAATAAGTATATTAATTAATTACACAATACTAATGTAGTAATTATTGTATTAATTAAAATATCACATTAATGTTATTAAAAATATTAAAATAAATAATATTTGAGCTAATTAATATATCCATAAAATTTTATAGATGAAAAAAACCCCTTAGGGACATAATTTTTTTTGAGGATAAAATATTATCTTGATATTATTAAAGATACAAGAATTGAATAGTGTCAAAATTGAAACTATTTGTTGTTTTGTCAAAACAATGTTTTATTAAATTATTTAAAAACCATAAAACATTTCTAAAATTATATAATAATTATTATATGATACAAAATAATCTAAATTATTTATTTATGATTTAATTAACATTAAATAAGTAAATATTTTACCCTTTTAATATTGAAATAATTGTTACCCTTGTTAAAATAGAGTAGAATTACTAAGTGTTAAATTAAAATGAAAAGGTTTAAATTGACATAAAAAATTATACCAAAATTTATTGTTTGGTGAGATTAAAACCATATATCATCTCATATTATAAACAATTAAATTTTTGTGTTTTATTTGTGATTTTATTTTTCTTATAAATTAATATTTTTGGAGATTCAAAATGTTCCCCTCACCTCAATTATAAAATAGAAATCCTCCCTCGGAATATCAATTATCATTGAGCCTTCAATATTGGGAATACCCTGACCATTTATATTATAAACAAACTTAGTCACATTATAGAGGTTCTTTTCTTCTCAAAAGATAAACTCTAGTGCCTTTAAGAGGAGAACTAGAGGGAGCTCGTCGAAGAAGATGTAATCTCTTCTACCGATTCTTTCAAATAATTTCTTCTTATATTTCATTTTAATGAGTTTTTTATATTATAAATTAATTAATACAACATCAATTGTATAATGAGATGTTATTAATATTATAGAACAACCATATTCCAACTTCTATCTATCCTACTAAAAATAAAACCACCATGTACATACGACTTACCGTCTCCATGCCATGGTGTAAGATGTTTTTCCACACCACATAACATTGATGGGTATAATTATTGAAATAATAACTATATATGATTATTATATCAAGTTACTTATTCTGGAACAATATATATACCATCCAATTTTATACCATTTCATAATTAATAGAATGATATCATCGCTCCTACGTACGTACGACCTACCGTCTCCACGATCCAATGCGATTAATTCTATATGATATCCATTAATTAATGATTATATAATTATATATAATTAATAAATATAGTATATATTATGTTTATATCATTTTTTAATATTATAAATATGATCTAAGAATGATAACCAGAGCTTATTCAACAAACATGCATAAGAACATAAAGCTGTTAATACCTGAATAACGAGTAATAATAAATATTTATCAAGAAATAGATGATAACACGATCATATATGATATCATAAAAAGGGAAATGATTTTTAAATAAGTCAATGACATTATCTAAATCATTATATAGGAGGTTTGGATACATAAAAAGGATATCCAACCTATGGTAAGGGATATTTTATCAATCTTCTTATTGTTTGAGATTGTTTATTCATATGTATTTATTAGGGTTTATTTATTATCAATGTCCATGTTTCCTAAATAATTATTGAAAAATATTATTTATATCCTTATAAATTTTCTTAAAGTTAATGTTCCCCATTAATGAATTTTTATTAAATGGTATGAAAGGAATATTTGGTCGTTCTCAGTATGAGTTACTATTTTACTTTTCTAGAAAAAGTATGAGGAGAATGTTTTTTAACATATACGGAATGAATGTATTTTTACATTTTCATAACACTTTATTTACATGAAGATTAATATATAATATTTAATGTTTATCTTCAATTAAATTATTTTCTTTAAAAACTTCACAACATTTTGATAAAAGAAAACATCTTTGAAGAAGAAAATATATTTTCTTTAAGAATTAATTTCAAGTGTTTTATCAAAATTATTTTCCATCTAATATGAAATTATATATATGGGGTTATGTTTCTATCCCCATTATTACTATTATGTAATGATATTTTTAAAATCCGTTTTTATATGGATTATGATGGAATGATTATTAAGAAAACCATTTTATTCATTGGGTTATGATATGATGAATGATTTATGTTTTTGTGGCACACATATGTATATTTTTCATTATGTGATGGGTGAGACCTATATCTCCCTCCAATGAATTGGGTAAATAATTATATCTCATGATATTGAAATGATTGGAACAACAAGTAAATCTGGTTCAGTAATACATGACTGGAATGAAAAGTAAATCTGGTTCAGTAATACAGGGCTAGAATGAGGAGTGTACTCGGTTCAGTAATGGAAATTGTCCACTATGATGGTGTTGGAAATGAGACTTGGAAAATATGGAAATGATTTTATATCCTTACATATTTTCCAAAATTCAATGTTTTATTCCAATGCTATTTTATCATGATTCACATTATTTTATGATTTATGTCTTATGAACTGCAAATATTTGTCTCTTGACTCAAGATTTTGATATTCATAATTTACATTCATGTTTTTACATTCTTATGTTTATGTTTTGTTTTAAGTTCTACATGTTTACCCTTACTGAGTAATTTAGATCACCATTTTTATGTTATCTTTTCCCCAGGATATAAAGAAATGTTTTAGATAAGAAAAACTGAAGGGGAAGATCTTTATGGTAGATGTTGAAGATCTTTCACCAAGTTTGAAGAACATGTTCCTAGTTTCAAGACACTAAACTAAAATAGTATTTGAGAATATATTTGTGTAATGTATTAATTTTTTCACAAAAGTGATGTAATTTCCATGTACATCAATCTTGGGTCATTAGTTTTTGATATTTATATTGAGTTTTCATACCCCATTTTAGGAAATTTTGAGGTTCATAGTAAATGATGAATAATTTTTTGGTTTCCAAATATACTTGTATGGGCTATGGATCATGAAATTTCTATATAACACACTCTAAAAGAATTCAGTAGGTTATGAATGGTTGACTCATTGTTTCAAGATTATGTTACCCTAACTTCTCCTATTTTAAACCCTTACCTTTGTTTAAAATTTCTCCTCTTTGATTATGTATTATCTTATTTGTGATTTAATACTTATTTAGGGGAATTTCATGGAAATTTTGATGTCTATTGATGTTATTTTAATAAGTTATATTTCATATTATATATGCTCTTCAAATTTGACATTTATTCTAGTTCTTTTTTTTACGTTGTGGGTTTTATAGTCATTCTTACCAGAAGATTTTTAATGAACCCCCATGAGGGAGAAGTGGATGATCACCCATAAGATAATTCTAATTATAATCAATGTATAGTTAAAATAGTTTTTCATACTCTCTATGATATGGAATGTAGATTTGTTACTAGAATTTATGGAGTTAGATATTGGATTAAAAAACACTTCAACTTTAATCCTTCAGTATTCTGAGGGGATAAAGAACCTCTATGAGAAAAGGAGTGTTCATATGGGATTGATAGAATATTCAATATTTTAGAAATTACTAAGACCTCAAAGATCAAGTTAACCATATTAAATCTTGAGGGTCTGAGTTAGAAATGGTAGGAGTCCATTGCTTAGATAATCCACACATGGACCAATCATGGGAAGGTTTTATGGATTTATTTATTGAATTATATTACCATGAAATCATGAAAGTGATGATAACCATAATATATATATATATATAACATGGGTATCATGTGGTGATGGAATTCATTTATTTTTTCAAAAATCCAGTATAGTATATATCAAATATATCCTTAGATTATACTTTTAAGGGTCATTATTTGATGCCCCGAAAATGTACTCCCAGATCTTGTGCTGAAATCATAAACATTACATTTTCACATTTCATACCGATGAAGGTAACCCAATTTTCTCCATCCAAAACCTATAATATCAAAATGAAAATATTGGATCACTTAAATTCTTAAAGACCTTTTCGGATTAGAAATTTATATAATTTGGAAAAACTTTTATTTAAACAATACCCATGTCTTTCTATATAAATTTCCCCTACCTAAACTAGATTTTCATATTCCACATATTGTCTTCATCATCGTTATCCATGTAAAAATATTCTAGAAATAATTTATTTGACATATTTCTTGATAAACTAGTTAAAATGAAATAAATAAGGGTGACCTCAAATGCTTAGTAAGGGTAAAAAAAATTCATTAATAGTTGAATGTCCTTAGTGAGAATAAGAAGAGCATAATGGTATGATGAAATAATAAAAGTGAATGAGTAAAACATAAGAAAATTCATACCCATAAATACTTGGATCAAAAAACACGAAAACATGCTATAAGGCTTTAACATAAGAAATAGTCACTAGAAATAGTAATATTGAGCCATGTGATATCAATCTTGTTCAAATGAAATATTTTTAACTAATAGAAGTATAACAAAAACTTTTTGGTATCCCGGGAAACCATCTTCATATAATACTTATAGAATCCTTAAAAATTTAAAAACCATATGGTAAAATTCCAATATAATTATCCATAGAACATAATCAGTGCACAATTCAATGTAGCGCTATCTAGGATCACCCATCCAATAAGCTATATCGAGCTCACCCACTACTATTTGCAAACACCCATTTTATAAGATATAACAGGATCACCAAAAACTATTTGGGTGTACCCATTGTATAATCTATAATGGGATCACCCGAACCTATCTTGGAACACCCATTGTATAATCTATTACATGCTCAGCCGGAGTTATCTTAGCATACCAATGATCATCAATAATGTCCATGTACCATTCATGAATAATGAATATTGAGAAATAATTTAATCATAAAATCATAGAAAAAATGTTTTATTCTTTTCATAACTTGATTAACTCGTGGATGATAAACGGGTTCTGTTAAAATCTCTTTGAAACATGATTAACCCATGGGAAATAAACGGGTTCCATAATAATCTCTTTGAAACATGATTAACCCGTAGAAAAGAAACGGGTTCCATAACAATCTCATAATTCATCAAGAGGAAGAATAAGGATGACATCAATACCAAATATCCCTATTAGAGTGTAAGTTACATCAATGTTTTTTTTTCAATAGATGAATTGAAATACCATTAAAATGTTATAAAAATCATTCTTCAGGAAAATAACCTTTTCATAATGAAAATAATTTTAAAAAAATAAAAAAATATTGTGAAAATAATTTTTATTGAAAATAATATTGAAAACATATAATGAAATAATTTTTACAAATAATAATCATAATATTCAATAAATACTTTTATAATGAAAATTTAAAAAATAATCATACTTTAATTTTTTTTTTCATAAGATAGAGTCAAAAGTGACTCATTTTGAAAACGTTAAAAACATTCTTTTTAAAACCAATTAAAATAAGATCAAATAACATATAATCTTTCTTTAGAAAATCATATATTTTTATAAATAAATTTTTTTAAAATATTTTAGAAAACATGGATATGTGAGAAAAATATACGTGGTCTAAAAGAAAATACATGATCAATATCACTTAAAAACCACTTTCTTAATGTTTCTTTATAACAAATACGTGAGGAAATAAAAAAACAAGTAAAAACATTCATAAAAATTGATGAAAAAAATATTTTGTTCAATAAAATAAGATTATATTATTTCCTCCAAAGGAACCATGAACATAAACAATCCTGGAAGAAAAGATATTGTAACATAAAATATTTTCTACTTTAGTAACTCTTCAATCATAAGCCTCATAAAAAAATAACTTCCAATAAAACATTAAATTTAAATAAAATAATTATATTTATGATTTAACATGTAAAACGTGCAATAGATACACCTCATAAAATAAGATAGGTGTGTAACATTACAATATTCCCTAATGAAGGGAAACTGAGATGGAGTCCCTTACAACTTTGGTAATATCTGGATCAAAACCCCATCAAATAGAGAACCTCATATATATTTTTAAATAAAAATAATTTCAATTGAAATAATTATATTATAAATTAATAGGAATTATATACACTAAACAATAAAAATAAGTTTTTCATACGATCTATTTCTCATAAACATTAAAAGTGAGACGAAAAACCCTTACCTCCAGTCCAATTTTCTACGTACATGTTTGAACCTATTATATGATAAACTTATAATAGTTATTTTATTTGTTAATAAACCTTTCTAGTTTTTATGAATTATAGTTAACTCATTTATTTAATTAATTTATAATGACATATTTAAAGACTTAATCTGTCAAGTCTACGTTGGGTATTTTGGGGACGTTTTGTTCATTGTTTCAAAACAAATTCAATGTGTTGAACATGGTCAAAGTGGTCATAGTTTAATTATATCTAAAATAATAATCATGAAATATTTATCATATTTATACATAAATTATAATTTAAAAATCAATAATAGAATATGGTTATGAAAAATGAACTACGTTACAATCACAGAGATAGTAGGCCGTACGTACACATGAATAATATTTCAATTTTTCAATGATCATTATGGAAAGAGGGTACATATTATTTTTTATTTATAGAATAATAATTATATTTTAAATAAAATATTACTTCTTTAAATATACTTATATGTATCATCCATGTATTTTTGTCAAGAAAAAATAATCACATCACTTCGTGGAGGTCCTAGTCCACACATACGCATGAACGATGTTGTCATTATTCAGTGTATGAATGAAAATGATATATTATGATTTAATAATGATAAATATAGTATTTATATCATAATTATATAATTTATATCACATATATTTATTTAAATTATATTTATTATATTATATGTAAAGCATTAGTGAAGAATAAATAACATTGCTTTGTGTGGCGTTAGTCCGCTTTTCACACAAGCAACACTGTCGTATCCCCCACAAAATTCAGAATAAGAAGGTATGTGTGATATATTAACTAAAAAAGTATTAATATTGTAAAAATATGATATATATAGTTTAAATATATTATTATAACATTTTGGTATAGGTGATGATGAAAAAAATAGACATCAGTTCACAAGAAGGTTGTCAACCACACACATATATAACGATTTCATATCCCATTTGATGGAAGAGGAGTTTTATTTAGGTTATTATGTAGAAATAATAACATCATAGTATATATTAAAAATATTTTACTATATTATTATATTTTAAGAATATTTTAAGGAGTTTTAAGAATAAATAAAATATAAATTCCCAGTTAAGCACAATACCTCTTATCTAAACAACTTCCTTCGATTGGAACCAACAACATTCATAGGATGAATTTATGATCAATAAAAGGATTATAGGTTATGGTTAATGATGTTAGTAATGAATTTGGGATGTTATATACTATGACAAATAGATTTTAAGGTGTATATAGTAGAGGAGAGGGGTGACCTTTTATAAGCGAGTTAAGTGGTAAACATGTAATTTTTTAAAAGAAAAAGGTGTACCAACATTTTACCATGAACAAGGATAAGAAATGGATAATTATCAATAATTATAAATTATATGTTCTAAATATTTTAATATTTTTTTACAATTTTTTAGGTCATTTGGACCCTAATCTATTAACTTTAACCCCAAGTAAACCCGTTTTCACCTAAAATGCGGTAATTATTTTTTGCTTTTTTCACTATTAATTATGGTAACAAATTTAGTTGAGATTATTATATAATATAAATTATTATGATTCCAAATATGGGAGAAATTTTACCAAATAAAATTCATTTAAGTGGGCATATTTAATTTAAAACTAAACTCAATAACATTACAAAAAACGGGTTCTTAAGAAGTGCATTTTCAAGTAAAAGATGATTTTATATTAAATAAATGACTAATAATATTAATTTTTTGAATAGAAATAATTTTTTATAGATATATAATATATAAATTTAATTGAAATTATTTCTTATTAGGGTTAGTTTTAATTAATTTAAAAGGAAAAACATTATTCTCTTTAAAATAGTTTTTAGAAAAATCCAATTTTTAAACCCATAAATAAACTTATTATAAAATCCAACATAAAGATAATTAGAATTTAATTAATTAGATAAAAAAATAAATATAATAGTTATTCATACTCAAATAATAGCTAACACACAATGGGTATTTTAAATTACTTAATTTACTGAAAATAAATGATTGTTCTACAAAAATCAATATTTTTCACTATTCACTAAAAATTAATATTTTCATAAAAATAAAAAATATTTAACCAAATTAGATTTTAAGATGATTATTTTAAAAATTAAGTTTATTTTATTAATTAAACATTCTAAAATTTTATAAAAATGATTATAATATTTTTTATGAAAAGAAATAAAAATCATTTTTGAAGAAAACATATTTTTGAAGAAGAAAATTACTTTAATAAAAATTGATTGATTATTTATCAAAAATTAATATTGAGTATAAAATTTATACATAGATTTTTAATAAATTAGTTAATATTATTCTTACCAACCAATTTAATTTTTAGATTTTTTTAAAAATGGTAATGGTATTAGGAGATCATCCTAATATATTTTATTAACTCTCACTAAGAGTAAATATATTACATTTAACCAACATAGGAATATGAGTCATGTAAACCCTTTATTTAATGAATCTCCTAGGTATTTTTGTAGTTACTCCCATTTCATTCATCTTCAAATGTTTTTTTAATAATCATCTATAGAATATAAGAGATGGATATTCTCTTAAAAAAGGTTTCAACTATAGTATGATGAATTGAAGTGTAATATGATTCATTCTCAGAGATGAATAAAATAGAGTATGATATGATATAAATTTTAGTATAGTAATAATTATTAGGATTTGACTAGATCTAGGAAATTGGTTCAAGTGGATGTTGTGCCTATTTAGCATGAAGTTGGATCAGTGATAGTTTGAGGGATTCATCTAAATTTATAATTTGTGGTCAATGTTTAATTGATGAAAGTAAATATCTTTATTAAATTAATTTCTATGTCAGCACCCATGATAATAATTTGCCTCTTTCATTTAAAAATAATATATATTACTGAATTTTCATAGTAGTTTTGAATACATAATGATGTACCCATATACTTGGAAATGATTATTTTGGTTTAATGATGTTCATGAAATTCATCTTCTATTAAATCTTCATATATTTATCCAAGTATTATGGTAAATTTGTTATATCATCTCACGTATTGTTTTCATGAGTACTAAAAGTTGTATTTTCATCGTAATTTATCAAGTATAGTTTTGGGTTGTGAGATTATGCAAAATGATCATGTGGTAGTGTGTTTTTTTTTCAAATTACACTAATATTAGAAACAATACCCAACTCATGGCCTTGACATTATTATTGTTGTGTCTTTTTTGAAATATTATTTAAATTTATTATCCATAAATAAATTATGAATTAAAAGGATTTATGATATTCAGTTATAAAATATTTGAATCATAGATATAGGTTTTGGGTAAAATACCTTATGAAATTCAATTCCCACCTCACTTATACATCTTGGAAATATGATTTTGCATCGATGATAAAAATTAGATGTTTCTAGTGTAATAAATAAAACAACTTAGAAAAAAAATGAAAACTGATGAGTATATTTATAGATTAATATCTTAAAGTAAAAGGATTTTTCATTCCCAAAAAATGTGGGGATCAATAACTCTATCCTTGTCTTGATTCATTTGGATTATCCATAATATTTTTAATTTTAATGTACTATAATAATTATAAATTATTTGGACACTAATAGTGAATTGTCTCTTTCTTCTGAGAGTGTTATTTGATTCAAGAGTCACATTTTGGTTCTTATTTCTTTTAATAAAGCCATTATATAATACCTACATCTTTTATTATATGATATTTATCTATTTGAGACTGATATTTCTATGATATGAATCATAAATATTAGTGACCAGGGATGGAGAATGAAATATGTGATCATGTTCTCACTATTTCACTTTGCAACGACTGATAGACCTCAGAAGCCAACGAGAATGGTTCTACCCTTACCTATCCCTCCTAAAATGAAAATTTATGTGTCTATTATCCTTAACATAATACTACCCTAAAATCATTAATTATTGAATAAAAAATAAGATTTCATTGATAGTTGTAAAAATCAGTTCTTTTCTTTTACTTTTTTTAATAGAAGTTGAAAATTTGAGATCTTGGGAAATGGAACATGTAAAAGACAATGAAAAATCACATGATATAACCAAAACATGATTTTGGAATATATTATCAGTACTCTACATGATCCTAAATTTCTTTAATAGGTCATGTAACTCTATTGGAGTTAAGTATAATATATCACCCAAAAACTGATAATCAAATGGAAAGGTTAATTTAAATATAAAAGGTATGCTCCGTATTTGGGTCTTAGATTTTTATGAACTATAAGGGAATTATTTTAATTGATTGAATATTATGTAATGATAACTACCATTGATCATTTAAGATAACTAATTTCAAGGACATAAATGCTTGACCTTATCATTCTCTATTATATTAAGAAAAATATTATGTAACATATTCATTGTAACCAATTATAATGAGGAACATGATTAAAAAATTTAACTAATTTTTTTAATAGAGTATTTTAAATTTATATTCATTTGGATTATTTACATTAGATAAAGAAAGGAAAGTTTATTCTAATTCACAACAGACCATTAATGGTTATTTACAATCTTAGACAAGTCATATACTGAGTAAAATTACCATCCCATATGATATACATTCATAATGAAACTTATGTATCCTAATTGTGGGAGTGTCACCTTCTTCCATATAATATTCTTTATTGAAAAGTCTTAAAATTATAATATGATAATTCCTTGTTTAAATATCTATTTTAAGTTCACAATCATTGAATATGTGATGCTAATGAAGTCTATTCTATAGGCTAGAACTCTGTGGTTGCATGATAACAAATCACCTATAATTTAAGATTGAGAATAGTAAATAAGGGAGTATTTAATCACTTATTTTTATAATCACTAGTATTCATTTGGAATTTTAATGAGTAGAAAGTGTCCTGGTATGGAGAATTATGATACCCACAATGTCACTATTTGGTACATATTTTCCATTTATTAGTTTAAGCTTTTATCATGAGACTTAGAGTAAAAATTTTAAATTTTTAGAGGAATTTATATCCTTATGGATAAGTTTCATAGCTTCCCTAATCATACATAATAACCATGTAGAATAAATGATAGATTCTAGTAAATTATGCATGCCTGGAACATGGTTTTTCTATCCATGAATCTAAACCAAGCATACCTTTAAAAACATAAATATTTTTATGTTTATAAATATATTTTAAGTTGTTGAAGCAGTTTTTCCCCTCATTTATTCATAATAGTTTGAGGTGTCTACTTTATGGTTCTCTCCCATTATTCTTGAATTTATTTGATTTTATTCATCATCTAGACTTTATTCTTCAATGTTTGTTCCTAAAATTCACCTAATCTCTTCTTCCTTAATAATTTTATCTCATATTTTTGACTTAAAATAGCTATTACAGCCTAGGGTTCTATCTTTAATGAATCTGGATTTTGGGTGCTTTAGTTTTTTGTCTTTTAATCATCTATTTATTATTTTAGGTCACTAATTTTAATGTATTATGACTCTCATACATTGATTTCATCATTCACTAGTGGGTGGAACTATGCCACTCCATTTTCTTATGAGACAATGTTATCTTGGGTATTTATAATGATGTTTCACTGATATAAAATATATATTTAATGATTATAATAATTTTATATTGAGTAATATTTTTTTTTATCAAAAAGGGATTTCATATAATTGGAATTTTATATTTTTGGTATCTTGGATTATGCTCATGTTATGATTTTAACAGTAGATTGTAAATGAAATATTAATCATATTTTTTTATAGATAAATAAAGTTTGTTTTGAATAAATGATTACTTGTAAATTATAAATAAATCATATGTTGTATTTATTGACGATTTCAATAAGTAAAGGCTTATTTGGAATAAAATAATTCAATTCTCATGTGTTTTCTTACATCCTTTATATTTTCTCATTGATGTTATCTATTTTTAATGTGGAATTAAAATATGATATTAGATATATACTATTAAGAAAGTGTATATTTACGTAAAAAAATATTCATATCTAAGGTTTGAGTTTATAAAATATATTTTTAATGATATTTTGATATGTTATATCAGCTCCATTTATAAAACTTTATTGGAATCCTTGGGTACCTAAGTAGAACATCAAAGGACGAGTCCTATACTAGTAGATATTAATATCTATCTTTAATCTCGTAGTTAATACCAAGATTTGGTGGGGGGGTTCTTCCTCAATAAGTCTACTGAGATCAAGTTAGATGTATGTGTCTTAGGATAATATCACACACTTATAGATTTTTTTTCCAAGATTGTTTAATTGTTTTCTCTTTAGGACCTAGCATTTTATCCCATTATATTTGTGGTTAGATTTATATTTATATTTATTTTTATGGTAATTTTTCTTATTCTTTGATACTTATATTATGTTTTTTAAACATTTTATAGTGAGAATAATATTTTAAATTTGTTTCAATAATGTGTATAAAACATTTTTATAAATTATCAAAGAATATATTTTAGTTATAGGTATAAAATTATAATTGATACAAAATATGGTATTATTATTTTTATTTATTTATTTTCAAATTTTAATATAATTTATCTTTTAGTGTAAAAATTATATTTTCTTTGCAATTATATATCCTTAGTATAACATGTGGTGATGAAATTGGTTTTAAAATAAAGAAAAAATATATTAAACTTTTCTATTTGTTTTCATAAAGTTTAAAGATTAATTTATTAGATTTATTTCAAACTACAATTTCATGGTTTATTTTCTCAAAAATATTTTTATAGAGAATTGGTGGTATCCTATTGATATTATCTCTCACACCCTACACACACTTTTTTTATTTTTTTATTTTAATTAAATTTATGCAGTAATAAATTAAGTTTCATTTTAGTTCAGTGAATGATCTTTATAGCTTGATCATGTTTAGATGAGGTGTCAAATGAAATATAATTTATTCTAGAATGGAGATGAGTAGTTTAGTTTTTTTTGTTATATATTTTGATTATAAATTTAAAGTAAATTTCGTTGATTCCCTCCATATAATCATTGGAAAATTCAAAAAGGAAAAAAATACATTGATATGTGTGTTATTATCCCTTCCAAAGAAAAGAAAGAAGAAAGAGTCCAAAGACACATGAAAAGTGTGAACCCCCAGAAGACACATGATCACATTACCAGAAAAGGGTCATGTAGATGAGCATGTTTTATGTATAAAATATAATGGATGCCACATATCCCCTCTTAACAGGACCTTATGCTCCCACGATGGTATCCCAGAAAACTAGTGATCACGTGGAGGTAGCCAGATAAGATCCCCTAGGTCACACAGCTTGTTAACTGAAGGGATCCTGACAACCCATATGAAAATCTTAAAAAAATAATAGGAAAATCTCCAAAAGGTGTATCCCTCTTATTCTCGAAAAACCCACATGATGGATCACTGATAGGGAGAATGGTTGTTTTCAACAACATTCAAGAAAGATCATGAGACCCTAAAGCCTTTTTAAAAAAAAAAATAAAGGAAATAAAAGTGGATAAGGAGGGAGCCACTCGCTATCATAAACAACACATGATGCACCCCATGTGATATGCAAGACCCCAAAAAACCTTACCGACATGTCCACCTCACCTCACAAAAGACCTCCGACATGTCATCCTCATCACGTGAAGATACTCAGGTATGTCCAAGAGCCCTCAAACTTCCTATTTGTCTTTCTAAGAAAAAATGGATGGAATTTTCCATGAAATGCTCGCATATCTTTATAGAACCATTATTAGTCATGTAAAACTTCACTAATAGGTAGATTATTTTTCTTGGACATTACTCATGAAATATTTCATGACTCCCAAACATTGTAAAATAAAACAAGGAAATAAAAATAAGAGGGGGAGGGAGCCTCTAGTTGTTGTAAAACTCCTTCAACACACTAATTATGTCTGAAATATAGTCTCTCAAGAATCTTGTACAAGTCATACTGATCCCATGAAGGTCCTAATATATCCATCTTTGTCTCATGGAAATTCCCATACTAGTCAACATGAGATCAGGAGAACGCCTTTCAATAGACACCCTAATGTCACGAAGTCACTTAGACATGTCAAAAAAAAATATAAGAGTACTTTAGCATGATCACATGATTCAAAAAGTCACAATTAATTGAAAAATAATCCAATAAAGGAGGTTTTTATGGGAAGGAATCTTCAGCACTAAAAATTAGGCAATGACCCTAGAATGATCCATGGAAGAGACTCGTGAATACAGGCGACATCGAAGCCCTTCATTGACTCCAACCCAAACTCACGCGATATTTATTGCAGAATGTGTTGAAAAACTAGGGTGGAGAGGCCTATAAGTCCCACACCCCATCATGAAAATTTCACCACTAACTATAGTGATAAAGAAGATGATTCCATAGAAGAGAAGTTAGCCCTTTTGCATCCAAGAACCAGAGTGTATTTCTCGGAGCAGTGGATCTTGCTATTGGAAAGCTTCCCTTTTGGTAAGATACATGTGAATAGACAGAGAAACTATGTTGTATGCATAATTTCATATCATTATCATTATAGATCATGATAAGGACCTATCGTAAGATATTTGATTACCATCCTTCACATCTTCTAGATCACGCACGAATTAAAATAAGCTAACACTAAAAATATATATGGAATTAAAAAGCTAAAATAGAGACTAAATTTTAAATAATTACACAAAGATCATATATTATGACCCTAATTTTCTTTGAATAAACCATCCAAGATATGATAAAACCACCAATACATGTCTCCCAGATCTTGGGACACTTCTGCGATATACTACTTGGGTCATGTGAAGTCCTCTAGACATGTCAAATTAAGTCACATGGTGCCCCTTGGGCATGGAAACCAAGTCTTGTGAAACCCTATGTGATTTCCATTAATGTATCATGACGTCCTTTAGATGTGTCACTTGACTTATATAATGACACCAAAAAATGTTATATCAGTCTCACGGTAGCACCCTGGGCATGTCAACCGGCTCTTGTGACGTCCCTCATACATGAATTACAGGCTTCACGACGTCCTCTAGACATGTCAACAATGACATCTGACACCCTCTGATACATATCTCATTGACTCTCGCAACTCCCTCAATGTGTGTCATCCATATCTTGTGATGGAATGTGGGAATGTTATATAGACCATACGACACCTTATAGGCTAGTTATCCATGTCATGTGATGGATTCCATGGTTGAAATGTTCTCTAGAAAAGGCATCCTTGATCATGCGACAACCTTCTGACATGCCATCCAGATTATGATAAGTCCTTTAGATAAGTCAAACTAGAAGACATAATTGTCTTTAGACATTTAAGGTAGAAACCGTCCTACATTTCAAGCATGAAATCAAAACATATTTAATAGAAAATCAGCGTATGTCAGGATGGCAAGCAAGCCAAATCAAGGTCATCCTAGAGTTTGATGACCTTGTCCATCCTTCGTGAATAAGACCCGATTATAATGGAATCCTCAAAGTGTAATCCCAAATCAATGACATAATATGATATATATCTAATACAAGGGAAATTTCAGTTTGTAATCCCTAATCAAGGTAACTATAACGACTCTAATTCCTTCGATAACTAAGATATGTATGAAACCTCCTCAAGGTTCGAGCTCCATATTAATTTTATAGGGGTTTTCAAAGCATATAAGTCCTACATCAATAAGAAATGACATTGATTACTTGAAATCCTTTATTTCTCACAATGAGAAAAGGTCACGTGGGCTTATGGAGTTTCAATAATCTTATCATTTTCACCATAAACACCAATAAGGATAAAGGCAATGTCTATTTGTATGCCTCGATCAAATGAATTATAAGGAATCTAATTCCTAGCATAACCAGGATACATAGGACCCTTTCCAAAGGCATGATCCTAAACTCAAATGGGCATCCACCATAGTGTGGGTCCCTCTATGTCTCTAACATTTCAACCATCAAGACCCAATCATTCCCATGGGTTTATCACTCTACATCATGCATTATTGGACTAAGAAATCAGTGAAACTATAATGACTCTGATTCCATCCATAACCAGGATATGTAGGATGCCTCCTTGAGGCCCAAGAGCTATATTAAACATCTCAAGGGTATTCTCAGCACATAATACCATCACCCATATGTAGTAAGACTGAATACATGTTATCCCTTATTTCCCACACCAATAATATCCCATGTGGGCTTAGGGAGTTGCAATAGTCATTTCACTCATATCAAAAATCCCCACCTACCATGGAAATGATAGTATGTAATCCCTAATAAGTAGAATAATATAAGCCCCCCCCATATGAGGAAATCTACCTTAGGTCTAGTCATAAGGGTGTTAATGAACTATTAGAACTTTGATTCCGACAATAATCAAGATACATATGATGTTTTTCTAAGGTCCGTGTTCAAATAGGCACCCACTCCAGGATAAGTCTTCCCATGTCTCAATCTTCTCAACCACCAGAACCCAATACTCCCCATGGAATCATCATTCTACCTCATCCTCTAGTGGACTAAGAAACCAAATGAATTATGAAAACATTGATTCTCTTTATTACTGAGATACATAGGATGTCTCCCCGAGACCCAAGATTGAATACCTAATGTTTAAGCGCACACACATAGGTAAATTATGTATGATGTTAAAATACATGCGTTTAATGAACTATATGGGTTTTCATTCCTGAAATAACTAGATTATGTAGGATACCTCATAATGGTTCAATCCCCTCCTTGGAATATTAACCACCTCTCTATGTGGTAGAGAATTCTGAATCTCCTAGATATATAGATTAAACACATATGAAAATATTCATTAGTAGGAAACAAATAAAGACCTTAGATATATAAAGATGAATTATCGAAGGAGAAACCCCTTTACTCAACTCACATGTGAGATCCACATCTTTTTTCATAAAGAACGACTCGACCCATGATCATTTTTTAGGTAACTAGTATCATATTGTGATTAGAAATATATTTGTGAACATATCTTAAATCTATAAGAGAGTCGCAAAGTAGGGAACAATTCCATCTAAAAGGGTGTGATGAACCTTACCTCCTATCCTCTGGACCAATGCGAGTACCTAGGTTCCATCGGGCCTGAAAACCTAAGAGACCACCTTCCATTGGAATGTAGGTCTGTGAAAAGTTATGAATGGGGGGACCATAGGGAGTTTTTGTTAAATAGAGACAACTGTAACCCGATGATAATGATTGTGCATGATGTAGACCCCCTTATAATCAACCACCGGGTCAAATCAAACCCACATCAATGAGGGTACCCTGGTTGTTTTTTTCCTTATAAAAATAAAAATGGTAAACCTAAAGTGAATCTCTCTAATAAAAAAATTATGTTATTATCCATAGGTCTATTTTTTTGAAAACTATGCACAAATAAAGGTGAACCCGACATGAATATCTATAATAAAAAAATTATTAGGTTATTATGTTTTGATCCATTTTGTTTGCACACTTTATGAAAAAATTGGTGAATCCAACATGAAAATCTCAAATAACATAATGATCAGATAATCATATTCCATGCCACTTTGTCTTTATTACCCTATAGAAACAAAGAAGTGATATAAGAATGATCTTATAGTTGATCCTCTGTAACCGCAGTTCTCATAAAATAAATCAATCATTGCATTGAAAATTCCACACAAGAGGAGTGGGTGAATTAGGAATAAAATAACAATTGTCTTAACCATGTATATCTGATTGAGTATATCATGCTTATGATATTTCACAAATCAGTGAAATTGTTATCTATTGTCTATATCACTTCAAATACTATTATCATCAATAGTATCCCAAAATGAGACAATGTGTTCTTTATCCCATAATTACTTTGGTAAATAACCTATTGCTACAACCATTATGGGTCACAAAACAATATAACCTCATGGACAACTCCTACATCATGTGGTGAACACAATGGTATGAGAGTACCATCAATTTGGAATAATCATGAACCCAAAATCTTCCCATGATGGTCTAAAAGTATTGAAAATAGTATGTATGTATCGTCCAAGTAAATATGTTTCTAAGCCAATGAACCACGTCACCACAATGAACATCTTGGAGAACTTATCCCCAGAGGAAAAAATCCCCCACCATCGATATCTAATAATGGTGGATTGAGAATCCAAATATCTATCATGTCCAGTTCAGGTGCTGCTGAGGAGGATTCCTGACAACCGTCTTCGCTAGAATCATCCCACTGGTACCCACCAATCACCTTCTAAGGGTACCACCCAACACACTTCCACCTCTGAACCCCATTCAAAAACAATAAGGAAATATCATCAGGTGAGGAAGGCATTGAATATCTTCAAGATGGATCATATCCCCACTCTTATTAATGATTCCTTTTGGCATATTCCAAAAGAAACAAGAAAACAATCTCATATCCCTCCTCACTCAGAACAAGTTTGCAGGTATATTCCCATATCAAGAATGGGGGATGCACATATCTCTACCCCCATGCATAAATCCCATCAGCATATTTTGATGGTAAAATGATGAAAAAAGAGGTCGCATATCGCATCTGCAATCAATGATGTATTCCTTCATATAGTGGATATGGAAAATGTGTAAGATTATATCCCCACACACATTTTTTTAAAATGTCATTGCATCGTAGAAATAGTTGAATAAATCCTCTGAAATATTCTGACACTGGTATGTATATAGGGATTTTTGAATACTATTATCCCTACATCCAAGATAGATGATCAATTTTTTCATTATGAACAAGTGGCTGCTGCGGAGAAAGCAGCCATTATTTCTTTCATCTAATAGGATTATTGACATATTATGATAAAGGACGAGGAATCAGATAGGGATCATATTTTTATTCCAACTAGGGCTCACCAGGTGAGAGAATAACATATCATGGGATAGGTTAACATGCATGTTGATGAATTTTAGAGACATATTTTAGAGGCCTAAGATCTGGCTTATATCCTCGTTCTGGTAGGGGCTAACCAAGTGAGAGGAGCACAAGCCTTGGGAAAGGATCATATTCCTATCGAATAAGCCTAGTGACATGATCCACATGCCCAAAATTGGTAATATATTTTTTATTCATCCTAAGTATAACCAAGTGATAATGAAAAAACCCTCATGAAAAACTCATATTCCTTTTTTTGAATCTTTCTGGTGTATTACAGTAGATCACATAAGCCATATGTATATTCTTACTTCAGCCAATAAATGATTGCACCATAATCATTACATGGAAATATATAATGAGGCCCATATACCTTCTACCATTCTATAGTTTTATTAGTATATTCCATTGAGTAATTCATATTAAAACCAAGCTCACATTCCTATTCCAATTTGGGATGACCATGTGAAAGCGGTATATTCCTTAGGGAAAAATCATATCCCTATAAAAAATACCAGTGGAATATCTCAAAGGATCAGGATTGAACTCATACTCCCATTTTGACTGAGGCTCACTAAATAAGAATGAAACGTGCTTTGGGATATGATCATATTCCTATATATAAATAGATATCTCATTGGAATATTCTAGTATCTTCTTAGAAGTAGAAACATATTCCTACAACACCAAAATGATACAATAAAGTTCTGACAACCATCATATAGAAGGACAATATCCCTGCAGAATTCTAAATGGAAAGTTAGCATATTTCAGCCATGACATAGAAGGTGAACCATATTTATAATCTTCTTAATTCTAGTTTCCTTGAATAATTCATGACACATTCCAAACACCACAAGGGTCGGTCAAATCTTCAACTGAAGAAGAAGATGATCATTACCACAATAGTTCTCCTTGTGGTAGTGTGAATATGGATTGTAGGGACTCTACTCATGAAATCCACCATGGTAAAAATCCCCATGATGATATCTCTCCTAGAAAATGAAATTATCCTTTTTCTCGAACACCTATATATAGAATGGTGTTCTAAATTTTTACATCTTAGTATAGCGATGTTCTTTAAACATAGAGGTTAACTGCATATGGTTCCATGTCAACACCTAGCTACACTCCACTCCAATTAGAAGGTGGCCCTAAAAAGCCTATTCTATGGCCTGACTGGATAGAGGTGTGTAATTATGATGAAAAGGATTCCTACCTTGATATATGAGGATATTTAACCAGAAAAAACCTCCCCATCATGTTTTGGCCTCTTTCCACTTCTAACTATGATATCCCAGATGATCTAGATAAAAAGTGCATGCCTTATCAATCCCAAAATATATTGGATACTCATTATTGACTAAAGGCTCAAAATATCCCTCATCCTAGATACGAGTGTCAGATTTAAACAATCAATATACTTTTTTTTGTAGACCAAACATTTATCTCTATAGCTCAAGATCTGAAACCAGAAAAGCACAATGAAAATTTACAACATGATTGCCTCTATTGTATCATTACCCTTTGGAAGATGATCACAAATTGCACATCATCCATATATATTTGTGGATGGGGAGATTATGGAGCATTACACATTTCTGTACCACTATAATAACAGAATCCCTTAGAATCAACATACTTTAATGTTATAGCCTCTGAAAAAATCAGTGGACCAGGTAATGCTCAGGTCAGTTGGTCGCTACAACAGAATGACCCCACTTCAATGATTTCCAAAAATCATGAACATAGGGAGAGAATATCTGTAAATTCTTTGAACTGGGCCTCTCAAAGTAAATTTAATGAATTTCAAACATGGATTTTGAATTTTGGTTCAAACAGAAAACTTCACGAAAGGAATGATCGCCATCATAGATTTCCATCCCACCCATTTCCTATGCAGGCATAGTTGTGCTGCATCGAATGAGCCGTAGTATCATCTTCTATAGCAACTATCCAAGATCAGACCCAAATTAATAATAAAAGGGAATATATATTATCACCTAAACCCCTCAAGAACATCAATTACTAAGAGGATTCGTGATAAATATTTAGTAGATACAAAAAAACATATCCCAATAGGCTGGGAGAATTTATACCTAAATGACCATCAACAGGTCTATCATCCACTAAGAGTGTCCTAGAGACATAAATAGTGACTCCATATAACCCCCAAACTACTGGGATGGGGGAATTTATATCCCAATTTATATCATGAGAATCATCAAATATCTGACCTGAATCCTTGTATCCTCAACAACAAGATCAATCAATGCCAATTGTGTCCCTAAATAACTGCCACCCCATAGGTCTGGGGACATTTTCCTTATCATCATCACCATAGAGAGAATTATTATTATCTAGGTTGGGAGGGAGAAATCAACAGTCGACAACCTACCTGTTCTTCCCACTGTAATATAAACCATTATTGTTTGGGGCTTGTTTGGAAATAACAACCAAAAAATCATTCAAATTCACTACTCATAGGCCAAGATGGGAGAAGCGTACAACGAATGTGATTAGACCATGAGGGGGTGACAATAAAAAATGGAACAATATGGTTAAGGGTTTTAATAATGACCCTGATGAAGGTAGTGTAGAATCATCTTGTTACATCGAAATTAATTGTATAACCTCCATTTCCCGATATGCATATGTGAATGTCATTACTATCAATATGGTAGACATTGTTGATCAAGATACAAATATAGAGGAAATAAAAATAAAAAACATATCCTAGGAGGAAAGTGATTTGGATGCACCAATTGAGGATTCACACACCTAGAACCATAGAAGGCTCCATAATATGGTACCTCTGAATAACGAGTTTCCACCTCCTTAGTAAAACACTTCAAAAAAAAGTCTAAGGTGTGGCCACATCCCAAGCACCACCTAGAAGAGTTGTGGTTTCTCCCATAGAGGAACAACTGTCACAATATAATAGTGAAATAGAAACTCTTTGTCAACTCAATGATGACTTACATAGGGGAAATATTCCCAATCGGTATCATTTTAGGCTGAGGAAAATATACATCCTCTCATGAGAGATGATCCACCCGAAAAAGTGGCATTTGAGCATTAGACTAGATCTAAATCTGGGTAAACGATCTACATAGATGTGGAACTTGAAAATTATCATGAATTACCTCCATTGTAGTGACTTAATCTATATCTCTAGTGTAATCATTCAGTCTTAGGACAAATCAAGAATCAACGGGAGGAAAAAGTGAGACCACCTTGTAAAGCCCCACCTGCTACTTGAGTATGTAATAAATCTCTAAAAGTAGTGCCTATATAGCTTCTTAACATCATCAAGACCCTAGATACTCGAATGGAATCCATGAAAGGGCGAGTCATGCCTATGTGTCCTGAGTGGAAGCCATATACTAAGTGGGTGGATGAAACTTTTCCTTCACCCAACATTGGAAATCATACATTCTCTAAAATTGATAGTGCGGGTGATCCTAAACTGCATCTCACACAATTCATATCCTAATGTAGGATGATGATGTTCCCTCGAGAGAAACATGAGGCAACATAGATGAGGTGTTTTTTTGAAGAATCTAATAGTTCCAACCATTTTTTGGTACAAAAGTTTTCCAGAAGGATCCGTTGTGGGATGGTAAGAACTTCATCATCAGTTCCTTTATCAGTTCATCTTTATATTGAGGAAGAAAAAAATTGTCGACCTAATAAACTAAAAGAAATGTGAGAATGATAGGGTGTCTAACTTCATAGCCAGGTATAAGGGATTAACCTATTCACTCAGCATCCCTCTGTCAAATGATCAATCACTGGATTTGTATGTTGAAAATCTCTAGGATGAGCTACATACACCTTTGATCCTAATGAAGCATCCATGCCAGTTCCGTGAGTTTGTAGAAACCGAACAACATCTTGAAGACACTATTTAGTGAACTCGATCCAAATCTTGACTCATGCCCTTAAAATAGAGGAGTAGACTAAGTGATAAAGAAGTTGCATCTATCACTCTCAATCTAGTAGTAGTTCTCATCCAATCACCTAGAAAGGTATCAAACTTCATAACACCTCATATCAATAAGAGACATCTATAAAATCACCCTCACTAGAAGCACAAAGAAATTAGAGTCACCGGGGATTTTTATAATAGATTAATAAAGAATAGTCCTTTGAAATGAAAAATTACCTAGTTACTTTATAGTAGTCATGTAAAATATTAGTATTAGGCTTCCGTAGCCTAAGAAGCCTGATGAGGTTGACCGCACTGACCGTCCCAACAACTACCCTTTCAATAGAATGTTGGGTCATAATATCCAAGACTGATTCTTATTTAATGATGTCCTTCAAATAATGGTTGATTTAGGAAAAGTGGTGTGGGATAACTCATCAATGTAAGGGGTCTGTATAACAGTTTTATAATCAAAAGAAGAGAATGGTTGACAAAAATCCCCATCTAAGCATGCGTGAAAGTTAAATAATTGGATAACTTGGAAGACAGTTGATCAATCCCATGACTCCCTGAGAACACAACTGTATAGACTAGAAATAACTCCATCACCTAGGGAGGTCACATTAGATATACCTCCCAAAGGTGGTCGTAACCACCAAAATTAGTAACAAATATAAGAGGAAGAGTCACACTATGCTCTAATTAAATCCCTCACTCTTTCGAACTTATTCCATGGGACATATGTATAATAAGCACCACCCCACCAAATAGAATTATCATCAGATAAAGAGATCATATTTGGTTATGTTAATATGATACACATTTTATACCCCTTCTCTATTGATGAATTTTACTTATAATATGAGTTTCCCACACATAACCAGTGAAGGGGAGGTCACATCTGTAAGAACTGAGCATACATGGGACAACACGAGTGTGATGAAACCCAATATTATAGTTACATTCCCATGGAGTATATATATGTAGTTTCGATTCATTGGTATGCACTAAAACAAGCTTAAAAAAACATAGAGGTGTCCCCGAACCCTCCAGTGGACTTACACACACAGTTGTCTTACATGACGGCCTAGTGGGGGCCTAATTATCCAATCAAACTAGGAAACAAAAGAGGTTGACATGACTCATGCCGCAGGAAGAAGATTATCTTAAAACCTCTTCATAAGAACCAAGTTCATCTAACTCAAATTCCACAGTTTCAGAGGTGCATGTCTTGAAGAAACCCATATCAGGAAGCACCAAACTCTCGCATAAAAGTATGACATTCTAGAGTAGTTATAGATTGTTCTTTCCAAGATTTAAATCCTTAATGCACTTCATCTTTCAAAATAAATCAGGTAGGCACTCGATAATATAACACCCCAAACTCAAAGTCCCAAAGCTCATGACTTACATTATTACATCATCATTATAACAAGGAATCAAATCCCAAAGGACTGAACAATCAAGCAGTTTTGAAAGGCCAGATTGCATACTTGATTCCCAGAATACATTGGAAAAAGAAAATAAATCATTAAATAAGTAAGATATCATCATCCTTGAAATTTATTCGAATAATTTATCTTAATAACCTAGAGAATGTAAACATATTAAGGGTGATCTTTAATTCTCATTAAGGGTAAAGTACAGTTAAAGCTAACTTGAATTAATAATAAATAATGTATATGGAAAGTATACAGGACAATTGAATAATTCTTATAAGTAATCACATGATCTTAAAACATGAATAAGGACATTCTAACTAGTATAATAATCACATGGAATATCAATAACTAATAACATAATGATGGAATGCATAACTCTAGGCATATGAAACATACCGTTGAGGCCACATCCAAGACATATAAAAATAAATAGTTAAGGCATCAACCAAAATTCATATCTATTTTGTCTCATGATACCATCCAATGCATCGAGGGGCTATAGTGGGCCCCTCTCATCACTTACTAATTCCAATACATTCCTCATACGAAATGGATGAAACATAAACATTCGTATTGATAAACTATCATACAAATGTGAATACTTTATCCATAAAACATGAATGGTATAAAAATAGAACATCCATAGTCAAAATTATCATAAAACCTAAAATAATATATGTTAGAGACTATTATAATATATAAACCTCAATAAATTAAAATATTCAATAAAGGATGTTGACATAGATGAATATATTCTAATAAAATCAATGAAAATTTCTGAGATAAATACCCTTTTCAAAATTAAAATTATTTATTTAAAAATTTATGAACTTATAAATGAAAAAAAATATTTTAAAATAACCTTTTGAAAATTTAATGGATTATTAAAAAAATAATGGGTCATGAAGGTGGAAAAAGATACTCACACTACATAATTTAAAAAAACATTCCTTCCATCAAAATATTCACAAAGTGCCTCACTTGGAAAATGACAAAACGATTCTACTAAAAGAATTTTTTAAAAAGTATATCATCAGTTAAAAGACTTTATAAATTTATAGGATAATAGTAAAATCCAAATTTGAAAATATTTTTAAGAAACATGGACATGGATGATAATAATTTAAATGATTTCTTTGAACTTGAAGAAAATAATATTTAAAATTTACAGTGTCACATACCACTTAAAAACATTTTAACTATAATAACCAACATTAATGAAACTTGGGAATAAATATATTCATGATATAACATGTAAAAGTAGAATTATATACACCATACAAAAAACGTAAGTGGTTAATAAGGCATGTATCTCATAGTAGAAAAAGTGAGATGAGAAAACCCATACCTTACGCTTCCTTTAGTCGAACATGCATTAAACTCTCATATAATGGTTTTAATCATATTAATAACTCATTTAAGACCATATTTATATTTATTATATCATATATGATCATATTATAATATCTTATTTCCCATTTGTTAATATTCTTCCATTATTTTCACTATTTTGGGTGTTAATTGCCTAGTTTCTTGAGAAAATTTTGAATTGTTATTTGTTGTTCCCATTAATTAGATGATAGTTTAATCATCATAATAATGTAAAACATGATTTAAATATAATATATATCTCGTTTATATGTATTTAGACTAGTCCTTAATATTTGGATATAAGAAATGAAATGCACCGTTCATGGAGATAGTAGGTCGTACATACACATGAATGATACTTCCATTTTTTTTGTTGTTTTTAAAAGAATGAAAAGTAAATAATATATGTATATTATAATAAAAGTAGCATATATATGTCATATATCTATAATATTCTTATCAATATCATCCATAATACGTTCTATGTATAGAACGAATGAATCACATCGCTTTTGGGAGGTGGTAGTCCACACTTCCACAAACGATGTTATCATAGAAAGCTTAAGGGTATGTGTTATAGAAGTATAAAGACATAATAAATATAATATATAACATATATAAATAGATAGTCCATCATAATTACCAATCATTAAAGGTGGTAAAGGTAAAATTATCAATCATCGTTTTGTGAGAAGGTAGTCCGTCATACACATAAACAATATATTTGTTACCCATTAGATGGAATTGTGTGTAAGTTTAGGTAAAACCAATTGATCCAAAACTTATCAGTATTTTTAGAATACTAGTTTTTTATATAATTATTTAATTGGGAGATTTTAGGGGGTGGAGAAAGGAAATAAAACTAAATATCTTGAAGAAAGATGTTACCTCTTCTTTGGGTAACTCTTTTTGGTTAGCACCAAAGGGATTCCTGGGATAGATTTATTCCCAAAGGGATGACTATAATATTTATTGAGGTCATTTTGGTGATTATTGTTTTAATTCTTGGTTGATCCAAATTTTCTTGGGAGGTGTGAGGAAATGAGGGAGGAGGTCCCCTTCAATAATTGAGGTGAGTGACACATTTGGAAATCTTCCAAATATTAAAATATAATAAGTATATTCTAAATCCAAATAATTCTAATGAGATATAAATGAATGGTGGAAAAAATATTCTAATATATATTTTCTCTTATTGGATTTTTTTTCATTTTTAAAAAACATAATAATTTATTAATTCAATAAAATATCATTATTGTCAAATTTGATACTATTCAGTTAACTTGACTTTAAATACATAATGAAAAAGTAGTAATTAGAATATAATGATTTCAAACATCTCTAATATATATTATATATCTATAAAATTCATTATAGACATTAATTAATCTAAAATATATCAAAAATAATATTTTTAAACATCAATTATTTTAATTTTCTATTAATTAAATAAAAACTGTTTTAACATAAAACAAACATTTAAGTTAATTATATTTTTAATAAAATTAATATTAAAAATAAAATTATATAATGAAACAAATTCATTATGATAAAAGTAGACATTTATATTCATTAATAGCTTGATTTTTTCCATAAGTGGACATATAAAAGTTATTAAATTCATTGAGAGTGATATTTTGAAACTATCATTGACTTAAATAATATATAAGTTATTTTCATGTGAAAGTGTCCATTAAATAACACCAATTAGATATTAGGGTGATAAAGGTCAAATACTGATCATTTAATAATTTTTTGACAAGTTTTAATTATTTTTACAATCCTTATCATTTTTTAACCATTATTTAAAACCATTAAATCTTACCTTTAAATATGTGTTTTTACTAATTAAGAGTTAATATAGTTATTATAAAATGATAAATGATGCTAAAATGAGACATGGATGAAATTTTGAGATGTATTCAAATTATTTTATTGAATCTTATTTTTTTACTTATTTTATATCATTTAATAAAATATTTTATATTCTAAAATACATTTAGTGTCTATTTTGACACTATTCATTTCTTGAATTTTAAAAATATCATAACAACTTTATAAAATAAAATAAATAATTCGAAAACATTACTAATATTTTAATGTAATAAATAAAAATTTTGGATGAAATTAACTCTCTCAAGTGTTATTTTTTTAATATTTTTAATATCATTTATTTGATTCTTCCATTAATTAAGCAATTACCATATCATCATTGTGTCACCAATTAATTTAATTATATCTTCTCTAAAAGTAATGAACAAAAGAATAATGATTGATATAAAAGTTTAATTTTCTAATTATTATTTATTGTCTAAGATATATTCTTAATAACCACATATAGAAAATATAATACTTATTAAAAACAAGAGTGTGACGTATTGTACTTCAATAAGAATAATATACTATAAATCCTTAAAGTCATCCAAGTGGCTCAAAGAAGCCATAAAACTTCCCAAAGATGATTTTGGTCTACAATAACCCGTAAAATAAAATTAGGGCAAGTGTTGGGTTAATTATATACTACATATAATGTTATTTTTACCCTTAACTACATGATTTACCCTTAACTGTTGTAATTAAAATATTACTAAATTTACTATTCATTTTCCCAAAATTAAGAGATACCTATTTAAATAATTTAGATCCATTGATTTCAAATATGGAATCAATTTTAAAAAATTCAAAACAAAGAAATTTTGTAATTAATTTAAAATTAACCTCATTGACGGAAAGAGTAAACGAGTTTTTAAATTGAAAACGTTCAAAAGAGAGAAATGTCTTTATATCCTATTTTAATTTAAAATTGATTCTTAATGAAATAAATAGAATTAATTGATAAAAATATTATATTTTTACTTTAAAACCAATTAAAAATATAATTTAACACTATCAATTGTTTAGATTAAAAAGTAGTTTTCAATTAAAATACAATATTTTATCACTACTCATCAAAACATGAAACTTATCAGAAAAATTCCAAAAACTCAACCAAATTAAAATTTTAAATTAAACATTAAAATAATAAGTTTAGTTTTTTCAAATATAATATATAAAGTTTCAATAATTTTATTTAATATAGGATCACTATTAAAAGGCCGTAAGACTGATTTTATGAAAAAATAGGTTTTTATTTATAATATTGGGTTTTTTCTTATCTTATGCATATAAAATATATTCGATTAATTATAAAAGTATTTGATTAAATATAAAAATTATATATTTCATTAATATCATTGATAAATAATAATTAATTTAATTTATTAGGATTAAATTCCATTGTGACCAAAAAAATAGTCTTTATTAAAACATTATTATTATATTAAGTTTGTTCTTTAATAAATTTAAAATTAATTTTTAACCAATTAATTCAATATCGATTTTTATAAGTCAGTTATTACTATTTGTAACTTCTAATTTAATGACTATTTTATATCTTATTATATTAAATAATAATAATATAATAATGTATTCTTGGTCATTTAAACATGGCGTTGTGTGAAATTTAAGCTATCAAAGAGATTAAATTTAAAAAGAGACATACCATAAAATCTTGGGGTGTCACATTATCCCCTCCAATAAATTTTTTCCTCAAAATTTTACATTTCACTTCATAAATCAAAATTTGATACATTAATATTCCTTTATGGGAAACCCACATCTGAAATATGGTTTATAAAACATCCTCTTAATAATAGGAAAATGTAAAATGTGAAGGTAACCAAAAAAATTAGGCTTTATAATAGGATAAAATTAGTGGGAATTGAAAACATAGACATATAATCACTACTTGAAAATGGGTCTATACCCACGGTTTTGTGAAAAACCGTGAGTATAGGGATAGTATGAATACCTACACCGATGGTTCTTGGAAAAAACGTGGGTATAGGTTTTTTTGAAGACCTATACCCATGATTTTGGAAAAACCATGGGTAAAGGTGTTGTTCTGCAGACCTATACCCATAGTTTTTTAAAACCGTCGGTGTATGCAATATTTTTTTCAAAGACCTAAACCCACACTTTTGAAAAACCGTGGGTATAGCTTTCACGTGTTATGGGGGGAACAAAAAATTCCATAGGACAGAAAATGTTTTTGTTGGGAAGACGATCATGAATAATATAATTATATGGATAGAAATATTAAATCGAATAAATTCGTTTGGTTGGTTGGTTTAGATATTCGGCTTGCATGAGGAAGTGCAGTGATTAAAACCCGATACTTCATTATTTTCAAATATATGAGTAATATTAATATAAGTATAGAGACATATATATATAAACCAATAATATTCTTAGGTCAGTTGGTCAGTCCGTTTACGTCGTTCGCACAAGTCGCGGGATCGAAACCGCGTGAATTCTCTTTTTTAAATTATAGGAGTTATATTAATATATTAAAATAAAAGTTTCTATATATACCAATAGCATTATTATCTCGGTTGGTCGGCCGTGTTTGCATGGTGCGGGAGCTGCAAGTTCAAATCCGCCCAGGCCTGATTTTACATCATTTATTACCTACAGTTTGAAAACCATAAAAATAGCTTCGTGCCACACTATTCAATTACTGTTCCCATGGATTAGTAAACCGTTGGTATAGGTGAGGACCTCTATTGTGACGCCTTTACATCCCATGGTTCCTGAAACCATGGTCATAGGATATACCCACAGTTTTGGGGGCTATACCCATGGTTTTGAACCGTGGGTATAGGCCATTTTTTCAGTAGTGAATTGAAATAAAACCATCATGTTCTAATGGATAGTGACATATAATTTGGTTATCAGAAAGTCTTCTATTACAAAATTTTAAATTTGTGATTGGATAAAGAGGCTATTGATTTCTTGGTAATAAAATTAAACTGATAAGTTTTTTGTTCCAAATTTATTTTCCCTATATATGAGGTATTCATTTATTATTCAGATAACCACATGATAAAATAAACTTGATTAAATTTCATTTCATAAGAATAATATCATTATTTGTTTGTGATTAGATATATTTTCACTTCATCCCTTATACCTAGAAATGAATGTCAAGGATGAAATTCTCATACCTGAAGCACTTTAATAGATCATAAGACCCATCGGTCATTCATTTAGACATTAAATATTTATTGAAAGAAAATTGGTTGGAAAATATTATGCAATAAACCATACATCAACCTCAAACAATAATATCCAATGATCTACTTAATCTATTCTAAACTTAAGATTCATCCAAAATAACTTTGTCCAAATTCACAGTCCAAAAAGCTCTCAAAATTTACAAAATCAATCTTAACATCAGATTCCCTAAACAATATAATGTACCTATTATTATCACATACCAAATATTTGATCTCCTTAAAAACCTCAATGAAATTTTTTAATATTCAAAATTCTTAAAGAAGAAGTATTTCATTATAATCCTTATATATCTCATGTTTCTTATAACTAGATCATCATTGATGAAATAATTATTGAATTTAAAAACACAAGAACATTAATAATTCAACCTCATTATTTTCATTCTTCTCTTGTAGTCTCTTCATCATTAGTATCAGAACCATTAATTGTATAACCTTATTGATTCTAACAATTGGAAATAACCCAAATAATAATGTGAGAAATAGTAATCATAGTGATATAGTCATGAATAATATTCTATAGTATGTCTAAGTCATAAAAAATTATAAATTTATGAATCCTTAGGTTTATCCAAGGTTACCCATTTTAATTTCCAAATAAATCAGATGATATCCTATACTTATTGTTAATCTAAAATTCATTCATAGGTTTATATTCACTAATATATGTTTTCTTAGTCTAGTTTCAAAGGTTGATGCTAAAATTTATCCGATACCAACTGTAACACCCCAACCCTAGAAGCTCAGAGCCAATCCCTTAATTTATTACATTGTCATGATTACAATGAATCCAATCTTAAAAAACTAAAAAATTTAGCATTTTTAGAAAACCATATTACATAAATGATTCCAATAATACATTGTAAAAAGAAAATAAAGCATAACATATATAAGAGCTCAACATACATGAAATTTATTCAAATAATTTATCTTCATATCATGGGAATGGAAACATAATAAGGGTGACCTCAAATAATCTGTAAAGGTGAAGTAAAATAAAAGATAACATAAATTAATAATAAAAAATAATTATTTAAACAATAAAAGATAATTGAATCATTCTATATAAATAATCACATGATCTTAAAACATTACAATAAATATTTTTACTACTTGAATAATCTATGGAATATCAATAACTAATATCATAATTATGGAATGCATAATGATGGACATCTAAAACATCACATTAAAGCCTCAAACATGACATCTAAAAATAAATGGTTAATGGCTCATCCAAAATTCATATCTAGTATGTATAGTGATACCTACCAATGCATCGGGGGGCTATAGTGGGCCCCATACATTACTTACTATGTCCAATACATTCATCATATGAAAAAGGTAAAAAGTAAACAACATAAACATTCATATTGATAAAATAGAATATAAAATGTGAATAATTTAACCACAAAACATAAATGGTATCAAAATAGCACATCCAAAATAAAATATGGAAGATGTTATCATAAGTGATAAACCTAAATAAAGTAGAAGATTCAACAAAGGATGTTGGCATAACTGAATATACTCTAATAAAATCATTGAAAATTCTTGAGATAAATACCCATTTTAAGTTTGAAATTATTTATTTAAAATCCATGAAATTATAAATGAAAAAATATTATTTTAAAATAACATTTTATACATATAATGGAAGCTTTAAAACATTAATTGGTTATGATGGTGGAAAAATATGATCAATCCACATAAGTTAAAAAAACAATCCTTCATTCGAAAAAGTCATAAAGTACCTCGTTTGTAAAATAAAAACAAATATTCCTTTCAAAAAAATTTAGAAAAATTAGAACATGGGTTAAAATAAATTAAAAATTTATATTATAAAAATAAAATCCTTTTTGAAAACATTTTAAAGAAACATGGACACGGATAATAATAATTTAAATGATTTCTTTGAAAGATTATTGAGAAAAATAATATTTAATCATTCTAATGTTTCCCAAACAACATTAAATCATTTGAAATATAATCCCAAACATTAATGTAACTTTATAATAAGTATATTAATTATATAAAATTTAAATTTATCAGTATATACACTGAAAAAAACAAGTGGTGAATAAGGTGTTTATCTCACATAAGAAAAAGTGAGATGGGAAATCCATTTACCTTACACTTCATTTAGCCATACATAATTTAACCTAATTTATAATGGTTTTAAGAATGTTAATAAATTATTATAGAACCTTATTAATATTAATTATTTCATATAATATCTTATTACCCATTTTTAGCATTCTTTCATTATTTTCGCTATCTTGGGTGTCAATTGCCTAGTTTCTTGAGTAAGTTTAGAGCTGTTATTTGTTATTCCAAATAATTAGATCACAATTCCATCATATAAATAATTTAAACCGTCATATAAATATCATATATATTTTTTATATATGTATTTTGAATAACCCATGATATTTGGAGATAAGAAATGAAATACACCATTCATAGAGACGGTCGACCGTATATACGTATGAATGCTACTTCCATTTATTTTTAAGTTTTAATCCAATAGAAATTAAATGATATATATGTATATTATAATTAAATTATAATATATATATATATCTAACATTATTACTAAAATAATCTTTAATATGTTACATGTATAGTGTGAATAAATCACATCGCTTTGGGGAGGTGGTAGTCCACACTTCCACAAACTATGATGTCATATTTATAGAAAATAGAAATCATAAGAGTATATATTATAAAAGAATTAAATAATAATAAATCCATAATAAATATCATATATAACATATATAAATATATTTTCCATCATAATTCCCAACCATGAAAGGTGGTAAAGGAAAAATGAACAATCATCATTTCTTAAGGCGATAGGTCACCGTACACATAAACAGTATGTTCATTACTCATTAGATGGAATTGTGTGTAAGTGTAGGTATAAAACCTAGAATAAAAATATATAAGTATAGTTAGGAAATATTTTTTATGTAATCATGGAATGAGGATATTTTAGGGGGTGGAGAATAGAAATAAAACTAAAGATCTTGAGGAAAGATGTTACCACATCATTGGGTAACTCATTTTGGTTTGAACCCAAGGGATTCCTTGGATTGATCTATTCTAAAATTAATTTTAATAGGATTTATATAGGGATTTTTTGATCTTATTTGGGATGATATTGGTTGAGTACTAGTTTCTTAAGATGTTTGAGGAAGTGAGGGAGGAGGTGCCTCTTTATAATTGTGATGATGGGCACATTTGGAAATATTAAAAATATTAAAGTATAATAAGGATATTATAAAGAAAAATACTTTAAAAGGATAAATTAATTAATTAGGGAAGAAATTTTATACCATACCTTACCCCCTTTATGATTATTTTACATTTTGTTAAAAAAATTAATAATATATTAATTCAATAAAATTACAATATTATTAAATTTGATACTATTAATTTAATTTGACTTTAAATACATAAAAAAAAGAGGGAATTCGAATATAATACTTTAAAACATCTCCAATATATCTTATAGATCTATAAAATTTGTTAGAAACGTTAATTAATAAAAAATATAATAAAATTAATATTATTAAAATCAATTATTTTATTTTTCTTTTAATTAAATACATACTATTTTAACATTGATGAATCATTTAATGTAATTATACTATATCTAAAAATTAAAAAAAATTCTATAATTAAAAAAATTATTATGATCAAAATATACATTTTTATTCATTTATAGACTGATTTTTGTCCCTATGCGGACACATAAAAGTTATTAAATTCAATGAGAGTGATATTTTGTAACTATCATTGAATTAAATAATATATATGTTATTTTAATGAACTAGTGTCCAATAAACAACTCCAATTATACATTAATGTGATAAGGGTCCAATACTCTTCATACAATAATTTTTTGACATGTTTTTATTATTATTTTTTAATCCTTATTGTGTTTAACCCTTATTAAAACACTTTAACTCTTTCTGTGAAACATGTGTTTTTAATTCTTAAGGGTTAATATAGTTGCTATTAAATATCAAATGGGCCTAAAATGACCTGTGGATGAAATTTTGAGACTTTTCCAAATTATTTATCTGAATTTTACATTTTAAGATATTTTATATAATTTAATAAAATATTTTATGTTTTAAAATACCTTTAGTGTCAATTTTGACAATATTCATTCCATGAATTTTTAAACATATCATAACAACTTAATAAAATATAAAAAAGAATTTTAAAACATTAATAACATGTCAATGTAATAAATAAAATTCTTTAATGGCATTAAAATCTCTCAAATTTTATTTATTTTAATATTTTTAATATCATTTATTTGATTCTTCCATTAATAAACAATTATTACATCATCATTGTGTCACCATTTAATCTAACTATTTGTTTTCAAACAATTAAAAATAAATTATCATGGCCAATATAAGTATTTTATCTTTCTAATTACTATTTATAGTATAATATATCTTTTTAATAACCATATATAAAAAATGTAATGCTTATTAAAAATAAGAGTGTGACATATTGGACTTCCCTTAAAAAACTATAAAATCCTTAATGTCATCAAAGTGGCTCCAAAGAACCATAAAATAGGCCCAAAGATGATTTTGGTCAAAAATAAGTCATAAAATATAATTAGAACATGTTTTAGGGTATTTTTATATTACTTATAATAGTAATTTTACCCTTAATTATATGATTTACCTTTAACTGCAATAATTAAAATATTACTAAATTTATTATCCATATCAGTAAAGATAAAGGAAAACAATTTACCTAATTTGGACCCAATGATCCCAAATATGGAATCAATTTCTCAAAATTCAAAATACATAAATTATATAAATATATTTCAAATTAATCCCATTGACTGAACTAGTAAACGAGTTTTTAAAGTGAAAAAATTTAAACAGTTGAAATGTTTTTATATCCAATGTCAATGTAACATTGATTACAATGAATTAAAATATATTAATTGATAAAATAATAATCTAATTATACTTTAAATCCAATTATAAATATAATTTAATATTACAAATTATTAATATGGAACAACTGTTTTTAATTAAAATGAAATATATTATCATTATTCATCAAAACATTAGACATATTAGACAAATACTAAAAAACAAATTTGAATTTTTAAATTATGTACTAAAATAAGAAGTTTATTTTTTCAAATATAATATATATAATTTTTAAAAATTGTTTTTAAAATAGGCTTACCATTAAAAGGTAGTAAAACTATTTTTATAAAAATATAGGTTCTTAGGTGTAATATTGGGTTTATTATGATCTTATGCATATCAAATATATTTCATGAATGTAAAAAATAATTGATTTAATATATAAAATATGAATTTCATTAATATAATTCACCAATAACAATTAATTTAATTTATTAGGATAAAATTTCTTTGTGAGAATAAAAAATATTCTTTATAAAAACATTCTCATTATATTCAATTGGTTCTTATATAAATTTATAATTAATTTTTAATCATTTAATTCATCATATATTTTCATAAGTTAGTAAATTCATTTCATAACTACCAATTTAATTATTATGTTATATCTTATTATGTTAAATAATAATATTTTAAAAATATATTTTTTTCGTTTAAACTTGGTGGTGTGTGCAACATAAGCTATCGAAAAGATTAACTTTAAATAGAGTCATACAATTAAATATTGTGGTGTTATAGTTAAATCCTTCCAAAGCACTCATGAATTTTAGGTAGAATTAACTGCATCCTAGTTCTATCAAATGGAGACAATGTCATAAAAGTTTTAGGTTTCCATCTTGTTTATAGAGCATGATCAGGATAAAGTCATTTGGGGGAATATCAAACACCTATATTTTTTGGGAATACTGAATAATGTTCACATCTGAAGTGATCTAATTGACATTGGATATGTAACGACCCAATATTTTCTAAAGGAAATTACTTTCTTATAAATGTGTAATAATCACACTAACAACTATGTTGTATGGGACCCTTAAAAAATAATCTTGTCACTTATGTGATGTGAATTTCAAAAATCCAACATACACAGTCGTGATCAGTGAGTTATTTAGAGTCTAATAAGGAAAAATTATTTTTTGATGAATAGTAACCTACCCTTATGAATAGTGATATACCCTAATGAATAGTAACCTTACCTATGATAATGTATAAATAATATTCAAGTTGAAAGTACGATATACCTATATTTTAGAATAAGCTAATGAATATTTTAAAACTGGTTTTTGATAATAAATTCTAATTTCAATTAAATATTAAATTAATAATATTTAGAAAATTATTTTTGAAAAATTTTCTTCATTTTTGGATTCTACATGCCGAAAAATGGTTGGGGTGAAATTTTAGGATTTTTCTGAAATACATGAATTTTTGATGAATAGTGACCTACCATAAATCGCAAAATTAAGATAAATACACTAATTATAGAATCAAGTGTGATGTTATGATGATGTAAGACCACTTGGTTCTGGATCACATGATAAAATTACTATTCTTGGTCATGGAATACTCACTATTCCTTGTCTTAAGGAGAAATAATAAATTAATGAGTCTTATATTAAGAAATCCCCTCTCTCCTCCACTATAAAAACCCCCTTCTCACCCCCTCTTCCATTCACTCTTCTCAAGCCTTGTGCCTTCTACAAATTCTGTCCAAATACCCTCCCAACCTCCTCTCCCACATCCAGCAAGCTTTGGTCTCATTGAAAGACCAAAACCTCTCCCTTAAGGAGGCTCTCAAGGAAATTTGGTTCAAGAGGTAAACTCATCTTTTCAATTCTTTGTCTTTCTTTTCATGTTCATTTGTTTTATTACCTATCCTTATAAAAATTTTGTGATGACTCCAGTACCTCATATGTACTGTATTGTTTTCATGATATTGGAATAAGTTATCATCATCTCCCCTTTTAACCTTCTTTTATACTAGTAGCAAAAACACCATTCGAGATGTGTCAATTTTACACATTCAAGGATGATGGACTTTCAATTTCTATTATCATTCTAAATTCTTGTCATGAAACCATTCTTGTTATAGTTGAACCAGATTATTATATATAATATAACTTATTTAAGATTCTGTAATTCCTTTGTACAGATGGTATTAAGTTATAAATAAAAATGAGTTCGTTGTAATCAAAACCCACAAATTAACTGAAATAATTATCATTAAATTTCTATATGATAATTCATCCTCTTTCCATGTAACCAAGTTATATAAATGAACAATAACATATATTTATGTTCATAAATAATATATAATTTCTATTCTGGATATTTACATCCATTCCACTTCATTACATAAAAACATGTGAAACGAATATGAAAATAAAAGAAACGAACACTCCAGAACGACGAAATTAAATAAAATAACTAATCAATAAAGACATAAATGAACTAACCATAATTATGATAAACTAAATACTTGTATAATAGGTTCTGAAATAAGTTATTAATAAGTATAATTTCTTATTCTAGGAGCTTAAGTACAAGAGCGGAACACGTTCGGAGTTAAGGTAAGGGTTTTTTCACCCGAACTTCCACTTTCATTCGGGATACTTTCATTATCTAATTACCTCGATGTAATTATTATGTATTACTATGTACTTATAATATATTCTATATTATTATTATATATATGTTTACAAACAAGAACCTTTCCTTATTTTATGGATAGTTACACGTTTTAAAAAGGAACTTTCAAAATTGTTTCAAAAATACAAGCCCGGTTCAAGGGAATTTCTCAAATTCATAACTTTTTTCAAGGGAAGTCTATAATATATTTTTGGAAAAAATTATCTTTATAAAATCAAACATTTTATAATAAAAATAATATCTTACATCACTTCCGGTTTTATACAAATATTTTCCAAAAGAACTCTTCTTTTCAAAATAAAAGAGTATTTATCTCTAGAATTGCTTAATGATTTTATAAGAGTGTTTTCATCTAATTTAATACTTTTTTTGATTCCATGGTATTATTGGGTTTAATCATTTATGAATTCATCTACCATATTTGATTTAATGGTTTATGACTAACTCTATTGTGAATGATCTATCCTAAAACCATTCACCGTATTATTCCAAATGGTTAGTGTTTTGCGTTTAATGATTGGGAAAAGATAGTAATATTTCATATGATAGTTTCAATATGAATGTATTTGTGGTTTATGTTTATCCCTGCTCATATGAGGAATGCATTGGACTTATTATGTGATGGTTGGGGCCTACTATAGCCCCTCGATGCATCAGTAGGTCTCATGAGACAACTAGATGAGGAATTGGCTGAGACCTTTCTCAATGTGATATGGATTTTGGCTGAGGCCTTAATCATTAGACGTCTTGAACGAGGCCTTGAAAAAATGTTTCAAAATGTCTGGAATTATGCATTCCATCATTATGAGTTCAGATATTGATATTTCATGTGGTTATTCGATTAGTAGAATACCCATGATTATGTTATATTATGACATTATATACTCAACTCATTTTCCTGCCATAATGTGTTCAAGTTTATTATTAAAGGCATGTGTTTTCAATTATGCACCATGTATTTTGTTTATATTATCTTTCGCTGTATTGCATACTCTTACTGAGCGTTTGATCTCACCCCTTTCTTATGTATCATTTTTTTCAGGACCTGAAGAAGTTTATTATGAATGACATGATGAAATAACCTAGGAGTTATGGGTGTTGTCTAAGGAGTTTCCATGTTGTATTTCTCTTCAAGTTGTAATATTGATCTTATGTATGTATCTTGTTTCCAATAATACTAAAATACTCAATCCTTCGAGATTCTTATTCCTTGTATGTATGCCAACGTAATCAAACTAGGCACCGGATCCAGGCAATTGGGGTCGGGTCCTTATAGTTGGTATCAGAGATAAGTTTAGTAGAATACTTGGAAACTATTTATTATCCAATAAAAACATATATTTTAATTACACTTTAATGGTATTAAATTTTCATTTTTGATCTTATGGGCCTGAGTTACTGCATTTTCATTATGAACATCCATTCTCATCATTTGTGCACTTCATGCCTAATATACATTAATTTAGGCCCAATGAGTCATCTGATTCTAAGGAATGTAATTATCAATATTTTAATTTTATATTTTGGTAACTATATCTACAATAAAATTTTAACATTTTTCATTCAGGTATCAATGGATGATTCATAAATGATGATGGAGATATTTGGAGATGAATGGAAGCAATTATAGAGAAGGCAGATTGGACACCATCCCACTTATGAGACTGTGGGGACCAACATACAGGCCCAATGATTCCAAAATTTTGTGGGATGATATAAGAAATGTTGAGTCACAAATCACTCTTCTGTAGATAATGCCAATTCGGCTTCTATGGTGGTCATTAAGGCAGACCAAGTTAGAAATAAAATTCTGATTCAGATTCTGTGGCCCATAAAGACAGCCCACTAATTTGATCATATCTCGGAATCCACAACTCCAAATGGACCCAATATTTTTAGGCTGTTATAATACATCTGAGGATCAATGTTCATATTATATGGACCACTCTGATTCTTCCATATAGAAGGTCTTACAAGCGCTTTCGATCGGTGAAGGAAAGCTGGCTGCCACCTCGGGTCAAGGGTGGAAAAATCAACTCTACCTTACTTTCCACCCACCCATGGCCTACCACAATTAATTGAGAAGACTTGGACTATTGGAGGATCGACACAAGGGCTCAAAAATTCCTATTTAAGGTAGTGGTGTTGGAGGATTTTGTGAATCTTGGATGCTTTGTTCAATTGTAATGTTATGCTTCAATTTTGTTGTCTCAAATTTGTCTTTCACATGCAAGTTGTTCAATTCACTTTAGTTTCTTAATAAAAGTTCTTCTTCTACTCTTATTATGTTTTTCTTCATATCACTTTGATACCATTGGATCAAGATGTGAATTTATTCACACCAAACCTTGTGAAATTATTCACACAACGGTGGAGTGATCATTTTATTTTTGTTGTTTTCTTTACTTCTCCATTTCCTCCCTCATGAGTCTACTTTCCGCTTCCATTGAAACCATGAGATCAATGAAGGGCTAACACACTTATGGGTTGATCAAAGGGAGTAAAAAGTGTCTGTATTGGATGTTATTTATCACCTCATTAATGTATAATCACTTCTTTAATTGAGATTTTTATTTGATAATTTTTAAACTCCATCGTCCTTGTTGAATTGAAGGCCACACACTTCAAGTGCTAAAACGAACCTTTACCTTGAAGTGCTCAAAACTTTGATCCTTTAAGTGTATAGGTTATTAGTATTAAAGGGTGTAGGAATTAAACTAGTAAGTGATTATGTTGTTTTATCTCCTTAAATGAACCCATCTCAACTATAAGAAATTGAAATCATTAAAAAGGAAATACGTCCAATCCACCCCGAGCGATAACCTAGGATCAACTCATTCTTTTAAATTGAATTCACTTAAGTCTCTTAGAGTTCCATTTAACCCATATAAAATCAACCCAATTTGGCCACTTCATAGCCAAAAAAAGTCTATATAATATGCGTGTCTATAGGTTACTTCTTAGGTCTCTGAGGATTCGACAACCCAAGCTAAACTACAAGGACCGTCTTACTTTCTTCTCTTGGGTAAATTTGAGCGATAATCAAATGTTGGAACCGTTGACTAGGACCCAAGTAATTCATCTAAACACCCATCTTATTCTACCCCATTTATTCTTTTCTCATCCAAATTCTCTTATCTTGTCCCTTTCTCGTTTTTTTTCTTTTAGCGCATGTCCGCCTACACCCGTGATCAATTGAACCGTCTAGTTTGGGTGGATAGTCCTGGGGTTGGGGAGTCAAGTACACCAAGAGAAATATTTCCATTAGATCATAATCTTCCTAACACCCCCGAGTCAAAAATTGAGCCCATTTCAATGGAAGGTCTTCAAAGAAACCAACGCATAAACCTGGGTGGAAACCCAAATGGAAACCCAAATGAGGAAGCCCCAAACTTGGGGATTGCAATTGATCAAACAATGAATGATTACCTCACACCTTCCTGGACCAATGCCCCCTCATGCAGTAGACACAATTCCCTAGGATATGGCAACTACATCTTTAAACCCTGTGTCCTAAACCACCTTCCCACATTCCATGGAATGGAGTCCAAGATGCCATACCTTCACATTAAGGAGTTCAATGACATTGAAGAAACCATGTGTCCCCCACATCAACTATAATCAACTAAGATGAGGCTATTTCCTTTTTCTTTAAAGGATAGAGCTAAAAATTGGCTAAACAATTTGAGACCATCATCCATAAACTCTTGGGACCAACTACAAAGAGATTTCTACAAAAAATAATTTCCCCACCACAAAACAATTGCACTTAAAAAGAGTATCCAAATTTTTTTTGAAAACGAGAGAGAGTCATTCTATAAAACATGGGAAAGGTTCAAATACACTCTAAACATGGTTCCACACCATGGTTTTTCTATTCCTGAAAAAGTGAGAAATTTCTATGAAGGGTTGGGTCTGGGGAACAAAAAATTCATTGACATGATTTGTAAAAGAACATTTAAAAACAAAGCCCCAAATGATGCTTATGAGTATCTAGAAAGCCTTTTTGAAAAAAACCAAACATGGGGAACTTCACCTTATTCTGAAAAGCCACAAAGAACTATTCTAATTCATACACTTTGAAAAGAGGAAAGACTTAGGTCTAAACTCGCAGCACTCTCTAGGAAGGTTGAAGAGATAGACCTTAGGAAAGTCCATGAAATCCAAACTGTTGACCCTGTTTGCACAATTTGTGACAAACATGACCATAAGACAGACAACTTCCCAACCTTTCCATCCATCAAGGATTTTCTCTTAGGAGGACCCCCAGCGGAAGTAAATGCTTTGAACTTTCAAATTCATCAATACCAAAACACCTTCAACCCAAGGTATAACGACCACCCAGGCTTTCGCTGGAAGGATAACCAACAACCTAGCCAACCACAGGGACAAAATACTTACCCCCATCAGAACTACCAATCCCATAACTACTTCCAAACCCAACCTATCCAATACCAACATCCACCGGTCCATTTTCAACAAACCACCCCACTTCCAAAATATCCCCCCCCCCCCGGGATAAACCAATCTTCTCAAGCACCAACCCAAACTGTTCCACAAAGCCTACTAGAACAACTATGCAAACAAATGGAGAGGATGAACTCGGAGGAATCTTCCATAAAACAAGAACTTCAAACCATCAAAACTGGAAAGGCACACATTCCTACTCAGGCGGTGCCATCCTCAACTTCAAGGGGAGAGTCAAGTTGTGCTCAAACAACTCATGAACAACTAAAGGCTGTGACTTTTTTAAGAAGTGGGAAATCAATTGAGAAACCTGAACAACTAATTCAGAACCCACCTAAAGATTCAAACATGGATGAAAATTCAAATGAACCAAATGATCAAACTGAAAAACATGATAACATTGTCAAAGAAACAACTCTTCAACAAACAGCCCCACAACCGGCACCATTTCCTCAATGCATGAGGGGGAAACCCAAGCTTGAACTGAGTGAAACATTGAGGGAAATATTATCACAAGTCAAGTTGAACATACCCCTTATCAATTCAATTCAATCCATACCTACCTACTCAAAGTACCTTAAGGACTTGTGCACTTTTAAAAGAAAATTTTCACATAAAAACCAAGTCCTTTTGGCGGCTAATGTGAGTACCACCATTCAAGGGACCATTCCTCCTAAGTTGAAAGACCCATGTTGCCCTTACATCAATGTTGAACTAGGAGAAAGCAAAGTTGTCAATGCCTTGTGTGATCTAGGTGCTAGTGTCAATCTCATCCCTATACCATTTACTGCCAGTTAGGCCTAGAAGAACTCCAACCCACATCTATCACACTTCAACTTGTTGATCGTAGCATTAGGGTTCCAAAGAAGATTTTAAAGGACGTTCTGGTAAAGGTTGAAAACTTCATCTACCCTGCTGACTTCATTGTCCTTGACAACCATCCAAACTTAGGAAATAAGGAACAAACCCTAATCATCCTTGGTCATCCTTTTCTTGCAACAATCAACTTTGTTATCTGAGTCCGAAATGGGAACATGACCATCACCTTTGGGAACATGAGTCTAGACTTGAACATCTATAATGCAAGCTCACAAATAGGGGATGACGCGGACATTCATGAAGTAAACATGATAGGAATCATTGATAATGAATCCATGGAGCATCAAGGAATATTTGATGAAGGTTTAAGTCAGGATGAGATTTATTTCCTTTGTTCATATGAAGGAAGTTTATCTCCTTGGATTGAATCATTTTCAAATTTCACTTATGATAAAGTCTTAGGTCCAACAATCAGTGAAACCTTTCATGAAACCACTTTCATGGAGACAACTCCAAATTCCTTCCCTAAATCTGATCAAGCCAATCTTATAGCTGAAACTTCTATATGTGGGGAATCAATCCTATCTGAAACTCTAAAAAAAGAAATTGAACTTGATCCAATGTCCCAATCTTCTGTTGAAATTACGAACCAACCTGATCTTGAATCGGAGGAACATCCCACTACACTCAAGTATGCTTTCCTAGGGGACAATCTAACACATCCTATTGTCATTTCTTCTTATCTTGAATCCAATCATTAGAGGATGCTTCTAGATGTCCTTAAGAAGCATAAGAAAGACAATGGTGGGACCCATTTTGATATTCCTAGGATTATCCCACTTATTGGGACTCATAGGATTGTTCTGGAATCTGATTCAAAGCGATGTCGTCAACCTCAACAGCGAATCAATCCTAATTTCATGGAGGTAGTAAGAAAAGAACTCCTGAAATTGCTAAAAGCTAGTATCATATATCCCATAGCTGAGAGTGAATGGGTGATCCCAATCCAAGTGGTTCCAAAAAAGGCTGGAATCACAGTGATAACCAATGGGGATGGAGAGATTCTTCCAACAAGGGTGAGTAGTGGATGGAGGGTCTGAATTGACTATAGGAACCTAAAATCATTCACCAAGAAGGACCGTTTCCCCTTACCATCCATTGACCAAGTCCTTGAGAGAGTGGCAAGTCATGCGTTCTACTATTTCTTAGATGGTTACTCAAAAGTATAATCAAATTGAGGTCTGCCTAGAGGATCAAGGGAATACTACATTCACATGTCCATTTGGAACCTTTGCTTTCAAAAGAATGCCCTTCAGGTTATGCGATGCCCCTGGAACCTTCCAACAGTGCATGATGGGAATCTTCTCAGACATGGTAGGGGATTTTCTAGAGGTCTTCATGGATGACTTCTCTGTGTTTGGGGATACATTTGAGGGATGTTTGAGGAATGTAGAGAGTGTCCTATCAAGATGTGAAGAAAAGAATCTAGTCCTAAACTGGGAAAAATTCCATTTTATGGTTAAAGAGGGAGTAGTTTTAGGCCATCTGGTCTCAAGTAGGGGGATTGAAGTTGATAAAGCCAAGGTTGACATCATTCGTCACCTTCCATCACCCAAAACTATCAAGGAAGTGAGGTCTTTCTTAGGACATGCTGGTTTCTATAGAAGATTCATCATGGACTTTAGTTCAATCTCTCGTCCCCTTTGTGCTCTCCTAGTAAAGGATGCTCCATTTTTTTGGACAGAAAGCTGTGAGGGTTCATTCTCAACCCTCAAATCCTCTCTCACCTCTCCCCCAATCATGAAATCCCAAAATTAGAACCTTCCTTTCAAACTTATGTGTGATGCCAGTGACTTTTATGTAGGATCTGTGTTAGGACAACGTTGTGATAAAAATCCTTATGTCATTGATTATGCAAGAAAATCCTTAAATGATGCCCAAATCAACTACACCGCCACTGAAAAGGAGTTACTTGCTATTATGTTTTCCTTAGAGATGTATAGGTCCTACCTCTTAGGATCCCCCATCACTGTGTTCACTGACCATTCTGTACTAAAATACCTCTTCCAAAAACAAGATGCTAAGGCTAGACTGATTAGGTGGGTCCTTCTCTTACAAGAATTTGACCTCCCAATCAAGGATAAAAAGGGCGTTGAAAATGTTGTAGCTGATCACCTCTCTAGGATGGAATTCAAAGACAACTCAAATCACCTTTCTGTGTCTGATTCATTTCATGATGAACACCTATACTCTGTGAGTGACTGCCCTTGGTATGCCGACATAGCCAATTTCATAGTTACAGGAGTCATTCCAAAATTATTAGGGACTCAATATCGAAGTAAATTCTTTTCTGATATTAGAAACTATGTGTTTGATGATCCATACCTCTATATGTTCTTCCCTGACCAAGTCATTTGGAGGTGTGTTCCAGAATCTGAAGAAGAGTCCATCCTTAAATTCTGTCATAGTGAGGCATGTGGAGGTCACTTTTCCTCTAAGAAAACATCTGCTAAGATTCTTTGATGTGGTCTTTTCTGGACCACCCTCTCAAGGGATTCCTACACATTTTTTCAAAGCTGTCCTAGGTGTCAACAAGTAGGGTCCATCACAAAAAGGAATCAAATGCCACTCACTCCCATCTTAGTGGTTGAAATATTTGACTGTTGGGGAATTGATTTCATGGGTCCCTTCCCAAAATCTCGGGGATAACTCTACAAACTCTTAGCTGTTGATTATGTCTCAAAATGGGTTGATTCCATTCCCACTAAGTCCAATGATCATCAAGTTCTGATTATATTTCTTAAAGAGAACATATTTTCTCGATTTGGAATTCCTAGGGCTATAATCAGTGATCGAGGAACCCATTTCTGCAACCGCCCATTCTCTTCACTTAGGTTTAAGTATGGTATTTCTCATAAAGTGTTCACTGGATACCATCCTCAAACCAGTGGTCAAGCTGAGTTAGAGAATAGAGAGATTAAGCAAATTCTTGAAAAAACTGTCAACCCCTTTAGGAAAGATTGGTCTGAGAAACTCTTAGATGCTCTTTGGGCCTATAGAACCGCATATAAAACCATTTTAGGAATGTCCCCATATAGGTTGGTTTATGGTAAAGCATGCCATTTTCCCATGGAGATTGAACATAAGGCCTTTTGGGCAATTAAGCAAATGGATTATGATCTCTCATTGGGCGGCACAAAAAGAAAATTAGATCTCAATTAACTGGAGGAACTAAGGATGGAGGCTTATAAAAATTCAAGGATCAATAAACCTAGAGTTCAAGCCTACCAATCTAGGAATATAAAGGTCAAACATTTTGAACTGGGAAAACTTGTGCTCTTGTATAGTTCAAAACTTCATTTACACCTGGGAAAGTTAAGGTCTAGATGGTCAGGACCTTTCATAGTGCATCATGTATACCTTCATGGGGCAGTAGAGATTCAAGATCCCACTAGTGGTAACATTTTCAAGGTCAATGGTCAAAGGTTAAAAACATTCATTGAATCATTCAATAAAAAAGAAATAGATGTTGAGTTAATTGAGCCAATCTATGAACCAGGAAAAAAATTGATAAATTTAGGATCTATGCCGGGCTAACGACGTTAAATAAAGCACTCCACGGGAGGAAACCCGTGGTTTTTATGTTTCTAATCTTTTTGAATAATATTTATTTTTCAAATAAGATTAATTAATCATTTTTATATTTAAAAATAAAAAAATAGACTTTTTACCGATTCTTCTATTATGAGTATGGATGGGTATGAAAGGGGAGCACCATATTCATCTGTGTCACGTGGTGTGATCCTTGAGTAATACCTTACCCAGAAATTTAAAAAGAAGACAATGTATCATTAGTTTATTTTGTTTTATTTTTATTATTTCATAGGTTAAGATAAAAATAATAAAAATAAAAATAATATAATAATAATTAAAAAAGGGGACACGCCATAGGCCGTGGGGCAAACCCCATCACAATCGACGAAGCCGCGGGGACTCGAACCCGGGACCGAAGGGAGACAGGGGCGCACGCTTACCACTGACCTACAGCTTAATGTGCTTACTTATTCTATAATTTTTATATATATACATATATTTTACTTATATATATATATATTGTTTTGTTTGTTTGTTTGTTTTCCTTTTTCCACTAGGGAACTTTGCAAGCGACATGGATATAAAAGGACTAAATTCGAGTGAAAAGAAATTAAAACTTCAACCACTAGGTGACTTCATTCCATAATCCTCATATTTCAATTTCCTTATTGAACTCCCCTTTTATTCCTCTACCCCATTCTAAATTTTATTTTAATGAAACTAGGGACAGTTTCATTCTAAGTTGGGGGTGTGGAAACAAAATGTTTGTTTAAAAAGACAATGATAAAAAAGAAGTAAAATTTCTTTTTCATTCATATAATAACATCTTTTCTCACATTAAAACTATATAGCAAATAAATTTTATTTATTTGACTCTTAATTTAATTCATGATTAAGTTTAAAATCATTGATTTTGGAAGTTTGGTTGTCCAATGAAAATTTTCATCATTTTTATTTTCATCCATTAAATCAAAATGCCACAATGCACGTCCTCTAGACTGTGGGGGTACTAATTTGAATTTTTTGGGTCCCATAATAAATACCATATGCTGGTTTGATTTTTATGAATAATATGAGTATTCAAAAAAAAAAATTTGCGTGTAGAGCAATGGATTGATAAAATGCGAGGCTTTCGGCATGTGGGGATCATGACTCCAGAGTTGTCTAGCCCTGAGTTTTTCAATCTATCTCTATTTATGGTAATATGACTTTGTTTTTGATTAACTTAACTCAAGACGATGCCCGAGTATGTGGGCTTCACTTGGTGCCCTAAGGCCTTTGAGACTGGGAGTCATTGGCAAAGTCTTGCTACATGGGTTAATTTGATTAACTTTAATATCAATTACTATAGAAATATTTCAAAAAAAACATCCAAAAAAAAGGAATGAATAATACGCATACTAGGATTAAATGTGATTCCACCTAGCGCTTCCATGATTTCCCCCTTGAATGAAAACGAACCCCCATATCTATTGTGATTCACAACACATCATTACAACTAATTGAGTTGGATGAAGTATGATGATGGATTTGATCAATGGAATGGGCTTGGTATTGGGTTCTTATTTTAAATTCATCTTATTTTAAATTATCTTGATAGGTTATAAAAATATATTTGTGTGCAGTTTACATTGTGAGCACTGTTTGTTATAATGTGTTTGAAGAAAGGAATTCAAATAAATTCATTGAATTATTTGCTCGGGACTAGAAAAAATCAAGTTGTGGGGTGTGATTATCCAATAAAAATGTATATTTTAATTAAGTTTTAAGGTATTAAATATTCATTTTTGATCTTATGGGCCTGATTTAGTGCATTTTCATTATGAACATCCATTCTCATCATTTGTGCACTTCATGCCTAATATATACCAATTTAGGCCAAAGGATTCATCTGATTCTAAGGAATGTAATTATCAATATTTTAATTTGATATTTTGGTAACTATATCTAAACTTAAATATGAACATTTTTCATTCAGGGATCAATGGATGATTCATAAATGATGATGGAGATATTTGGAGATGAATAGAAGCAATTTTAGAGAAGGAATATTGGACACCATCCCACTTATGAGACTGTGGGGACCAACATACATTCCCAATGAATCCCAAATTTTGTGGTATGATAGAATAAATATTTATAAACAAATCAATATTCAGGATATAATGCTAATTCGGAATCTATGGTGGTCATTAAGGTGCCCCAAGTTAGAGATAAACTTTTGAGCCAGATTCTGCGGCCCATAAAGACAGAACACTAATTTGATCATATCTCGGAATACACAACTTCAAATGTCCCCATCTTTTACAGGCGGTTAGAAGACATCCGATTATCCATTTTATTATTCTATGGACCACTCTGATTCGTCCATCTAGAAGGTCTTACAAGCGCTTCTGTTCGGTGAAGGAAAGCTGGATGCCACCTCGGGTCAAGGGTGGAAAAATCAACTCTCCCTTACTTTCCACCCACCTATGACATACCACAATTAATTAAGAAGACATGGACTATTGGAGGCTCGACCCAACGGCTCAAAAAATGCCTATTTAAGGCAGTGGTGTTGGAGGATTTTGCGAATCTTGGATGCTTTGTTCAATTGTAATGTTATGCTGTAATTTGTTGTCTCAAATTTGTCTTTCACATGTAAGTCGTTCAATTCACTTTAGTTTCTTAATAAAAGTTCTTCTTATACTCTTATTCTGTTGTTCTTTATATCACTTTGATATCGTTGGATCAAGTTGTGAATTTATTCACACCAAACCTTGTGAAATTATTCACACAACGGTGGAGTGATCATTTTATTTTTGTTGTTTTCTTTACTTCTTCATTTCCTCCCTCATGAGTCTACTTTCCGCTTCCATTGAAACCATGGGATCAATGGAGGGATAAACCACTTATGGGTTGATCCAAGGGAGTAGCAAGGGGCTGGATTGGATGTTATTTATCACCTCATTAATGTATAATCACTTCTTTAATTGAGATTTTTATTTGATGATTTTTAAACTCCATCGTCCTTATTGAATTGAAGGCCACACAATTCAAGTTCTAATACGAACCTTTACCTTGAAGTGATCAAAACTTTGATCCTTCAAGTGTATAGGTGATTATTATTAAAGGGTGTAGGAATTAAACCAGTAAGTGATGATGTTGTTTTATCTCCTTAAATGAACCCATCTCAAATATAAGAAATTGAAATCATTAAAAAGGAAATAAGTCCAATCCAACCCGAGCGATAACCTATGACCAACTCATTATTTTAAATTGAATAAACTTAAGTCTCTTATATTTCCTTTAAACCCATCTAAAATCAACCCAATTTGGCCACTCCATAGCCAAAAATAGTCCATAGAATGTACGTGTCTATAGGTTACTTCTTAGGTCTCTGAGGTTTCGACAACCCAAGATAAACTACAAGGACCATCTTACCTTCTTCTCTTGGGTAAATTTGAGCGAGAATCAACTATATTTAGAAAACGTAGAATTAAGTAAGAGTCCCCAAGTTATTATTTGAGGATATAAATACAATAATGTCCTGGTATTTTGGTAAGTAATAGATTATGTGAATATTTCAAGAAATACATCCCGGTCTGGATACGAGTAGGTAGAAGCAACTTTGGAACAATGTATCTAGGTGTAAACCCCGAAAACATCACTTTGAGATAGACTCGAATGGGAACTGGTGCATGAAAATAGCCCTTGTTTTACTCTTGGTTACGACACTCCCAGGGGATATGCTTATGATAATTCACATTTTCTTTACAAGCCATTATTAAGGATTAAAATGTAAAATATTTCTCAAAGAAACCATATTTGTGAATATGGGATTAGCCATTCGTAGGATCTCAATTTTTTTCTAAGTATTTTGTTATGTTAAGATTATACATTATGATTCATAACCTAATCTAGTGCATGACATTATCTAGAGATGGCGCCAAGTGGAAGGAATGGAAACTGAACGAACACACGTGTCCCTTGTAGTGATTTTCCTCCGATGCAAGATATTGATGTTGGATCTAGTGATGTGACTGGTGTTGAGCAACTCATAACTATACTAGGACGACATACTCCGGTTATGAATAATAACCTTACTCTTATAGAGCGTCTGGATCCACCACATTGATGAGCTATGCTACATCTGTTTATGCGACAACAGCCTCCATTGTTCAATGGGACTACAAACCCTTTTGTAGAAGAGCAGTGGATATGTTCCCTCGAGAAGATATTTCTCACTTTGGGATATAATGAAAGATAGAAGGTTGTCATGGGAATATATCATCTATCGGGAGATGTGGATCAGTGGTGGTAATTAATCCAAAAAAAAGGAGGAGGAAGAAATAGAAGAGATATAATGGAGTGATTTTAAGGAAATATTCTTAGAAAAATATTTCCCTTGTGAACAAAGAGAAGATATAGAGAGGAAATTATTGAATCTGAGGCAAAATGAGGATGAAAATGTTTCCAAGTATGAAGAAAACTTTACAAGTCTGGAAAGACATTTTGTGGACTACATACAAAATCCAAGGAGCAAAATCGATCGATTATTTTATTTCCTAAAGCCATTCCTCCGGTGGGCACTGGTCTCCCAAGATTTTTCATCATATGAGGACATAGTTTCATGTGCTATCAATACTGAAAAATAATTCTCTAATTCATATGAATTTTAGGGAAAACAAGAGAAGAAGAGGGCTGCTAAAAACCCTGGGAAAGGAAATAAGGAAACAATGAAGAAGGGAAGAGTTGAATTTCCACCATGTGACAATTGTGGACGGAAACACCCCGGTGCGTGCTTAAAAAGAAAATGAGTATGCTATAAATGTGGTTAGAAAGTCCATATTGCTCGTGATTGCAAAGGAAAGAAGGAATCCAATGATGCTCTATGCTATAATTGTCAGGAGATGGGGCACTATGCAAATGATTATCCAAAACTTCAAGGAAATATGCAACATAAGAGGCCAAGGGAGAAAGGACAAGTATATGCGATCACAACTGCAGAGGTTGAAGTTTTGCATGATGTGGTGGCAGGTACTTTGATCATTTCATCAAACATAGCCAATAATTTATTTGATTCTGGATCATCGCATTGTTTTATATCTTCTCAGTTTGCTAATAAAATTAGATATTTTACAATTTCATTTAACAAGGGAGTTTTCAGTCAAAACTCCTAAAGGAAGTATCATTGCAACAAAGTTTTGTGAATCAGTTCTCATTAGGGCATATAAATGTTCCTTATATACGGATATTATTGTTATACCCATGATTGAGTTTGATATAATCCTTGGTATGGATTGTCTTTCGGACCATGATGTGAAAATTTATTGTAAGAAGAAGGAGGTTACAATCTTCAATGATGATAAGGAGTACCTTATCTTTAGAGCAGAAACGTCACAAACTGATTATTATCTAGATCCACCCACAGTAGCTCAACTAAATTCAATTATTGGGGCGGAATAGAATAAAATAACTATGGGTGAGGAAAAGAATGTTCAAATAGAAGATGTACCTGTTGTGAAAGAGTATATTGATGTATTTCTAGAAGATTTACCTGGACATCCTCTAGAGCAAGAAATTGAGTTTTCTATTGACTTAATTCCTGGTTCAAGACCCATATCAAAGACCCCTTTTAGAGTGGCCACTGTGGAGTTAGTAGAACTAAAGAAGAAACTAGAATAATTGAGTGATAAAGGATTTATTAAACCTAGTGTTTCTCCATGGGGAGCCCCTGTCCTCTTTGTTAAGAAGAAAGATGGATCTATGAGGCTAGGCATTGATTATAGACAAATCAATGATATTACAATAAAGAATAAGTATCCTCTGCCAAGAATTGATGATTTATTCGATCATCTTCATGGAGCCCAATATTTTTCAAAGATTGATCTTCGATATGGTTATCATCAGTTACTTGTGAGGAAGGAATACATTCCAAAAACAGCATTTCGAACTAGATATGGGCATTATGAGTTTACAGTAATGCCTTTTGGACTAACTAATGCACCATCTATTCTTATGGATCTGATGAATAGAGTCTTCAAGGAATATCTTGATGACTTTGTGGTGGTGTTTATTGATGATATCATGGTGTACTCTAGAAGCTATGAAGAACATGAAAATCACTTGCGCACTATTCTGAAGACTCTGAGAAGAAAAAAATTATAAGGGAAGTTCAGAAAGTGTTATTTCTAGATCCAATCAGTTTTATTTCTAGGCCACATGGTCTCTAAAGATGGAATATTTGTATATCCTGCAAAGACAAAGGCTGTGCGAGAATGGCCTACTCCAACAAATGTAACTGAGGTACACAGTTTTATTAGTTTAGTAGGTTATTATCGGCATTTCGTTCAGAACTTTTCCCATTTAGCCAACCCAATGACCAAGCTCACATGAAAAGGAGTTAAGTTTGTATGGACCAAGGAATTTGAAGAGTGTTTTGAATAATTGAAGAGGAGGTTAGTGAATTCTCTAATCCTAACCCTACCATCGGGGAATGATGGGTTTGTTATCTATAGTGATGCATCAAAGAAAGTTTTTGGTTGTGTCCCTATGTAGAATGATCGAGTGATTGCCTATGCATCTAGGAAACTAAAAATTCATGAACAAAACTATCCAACCCATGATATTGAGTTAGCAATGGTAATATTTTCTCTGAATATTTTTAGACATTACCTCTATGGAGAAAAATGTGAGATATATACAGATCATAAGATTTTTAAGTATATACTCTCACTAAAAGAACTCAACACGAGACAAAGGAGGTGGATTGAGCTACTGAAAGATTACGATTGCATAATACACTACCACCTGGGGAAATCAAATAAGGTAGAAGATGCATTGAGTAGAAAAGACCATAGAGTTCTAAACAAGATGAGAGTTAAAAGGGATCCTATGTTCATGGATCTTGTAAAGATGGATATGGGAATTATTAAGAAAGGTAGCACATCACTACTTTTTCAAATGGTTGCCCAACATTTTTTACTAGAGATGATAAAAATTTCTCAGGATGATGATGAGAAGTTTCAAAAGAAAATTAAAGCAAAAAATGATGGGAATGTGACAGAATTCTCATATGAAGATGGAATTTTGAAATTCGGGAAGAGGATTTTTGTTCCCTCCATTCATGAGCTAAAGAGAGAACTGTTGGATGATTCTCATAGCTCTAATTTCTCTATACATCCTGGTAGAAAAAAGATGTATTGAGATCTCTGTGAAAAATTTTGGTGGGACAATATGAAAAGGGAGATTGCTGAATATACGTCAAAGTGCCTGGTATGTCAACAAGTGAAGGCTGAGAGACGAAAGTCTAAGGGGATGATGCAACTACTACCCATTCCATCATGGAAGTGGGAGAACATTACCATGGACTTTGTCACTGGACTCCCAATGACATATAGAGGAAACAATGCTATATGGATCATTGTGGATCCTCTTACAAAGATTGTTCACTTCATAGCGATTCGAGAGGACTTCTCATTAGATCAACTTTCACGGATTTACATCAAATAAGTGGTAAGGCTGCATGGATTTCCACTCTCTATTGTATCCGACTGTGATCCTAGATTCACCTAGAAGTTCAGGAAAAGTCTACAACATTCTTTAAGCACTGAACTGAACTTCAGTATGACCTATCATCCTCAAACTGATGGCCAATCTGAGCGGACTATTCAGAAACTATAAGACATCTTGAGGGCATGTTTTATGGAATTCAAAGGAGGATGGGACCAACATCTTCAACTGGTTTAATTCTACTACAACAATATTTTCCTCTCGAGCATCTGTATGGCACCATATGAAGCCCTTTATGGGAAAAGGTGTAGAACACCAGCGTGTTGGGATGAAGTCAGTGAGCGAAAGCTGCTAGGACCTGAATTGGTGGAGGAAATGACGGAGAAGGTGGAAACTATTCAGCAGCATATCAAGGTAGCCCAAAGTTGACAGAAGAGTTATGCGGATAACTGTCGACGAGACTTGTAATTCAAAGTTGGAGACCTGGTATTTCTACGCATATCTCCATGGAATAAATTCATACGGTTTGGGAATAAAGGAAAGCTAAGTCCCAGGTATATCGGCCCCTTCAAGATCCTGGATTGAGTTAGAGCTATGGAATATCGACAGGCACTTCTACCAACCTTGTCAAAGGTACATTATGTCTTTCATGTATCCCTCTTATGGAAGTACATACCAGACCCTTCACATGTACTCTCTTCAGAGGTGGTACAATTGGAGGATGATCTTTCCTATGAGGAGCAGCCGGTGAAAATCTTGGATCATAGAGACAAAGTTATACGCAACATGACTACTCATCTGGTCAAGTTACTATGGAAAAATTATAAGTACGATGTGGAAACTTGGCAACTGGAGGAATCAATGAAGGAGAAGTACCCCCACATGTTCTTGGCCTAGATTGTAAATGAAATTTCGAGGGAGAAATTTTTGTAAGGAGGGGAGAATGTAACGACCCAATATTTTTTTTAAAGGAAATTACTTTCTTATAAATATGTCATAATCACATTAACTACTAATTCCTATGGGACCCTTAAAACATAAGATTTTCATTTCTGTGATGTGAATTTAAAAAATTCAACATAAATAGTCGCGATCAATGAGTTATTTAGAGTCCAATAAGAAAAACTTAATTTTTGTGAAAAGTAACCTACCCTTATGAATAGTAACATACCCTTATGAATAGTGATATACCCTAATGAATAGTAACCCTACCTATGATAATGTAGAAATAATATTCAAGTTGAAAGTACGATATACCTATATTTTAGAATAAGTTAATAAATGTTTTAAAACTGGTTTTTGATAATAAATTATGATTTTAATTAAATATTAAATTAATAATATTTAGAAAATTATTTTTGAAAAATAGACTTCATTTTTGGATTCTACACGTCGAAAAATGGTAGAGGTAAAATTTTGGGACTTTTCTGAAATACTTAAATTTTTTATGAATAGTGACATACCATAAATTGAAAATTTAAGATAAATACACTAATTATAGAGTCATTTGTGATGTTATGATGATGTAATCCCACTTGGTTCGGGATCACATGATAAAATTACTATTCTTGGTCATGGAATACTCATTATTCCTTGAATTAAGGAGAAATAATAAATTAATGAGTTTTATATTAAGAAATCCCCTCTCTCCTCCACTATAAAAACCATCTCTCACCCCTCTTCCATTCACCCCTCTCAAGCATTGTTCCTTCTCCAAATTCTGTCCAAATACCCTCCAAACCTCATCTCCCACGTCCTGAAATCTTTGGTCTCATTAAAAGACCAAAACCTCTCCCTTAAGGAGGCTCTCAAGGAAATTTGGTTCAAGAGGTAAACTCCTCTTTTCAATTCTTTTTCTTTCTTTTCATGTTCATTTGTTTTCTTAACTATCCTTATCCAAATTTTGTGATGACTCCAGTACCTCATATGTACTGTAATTTTGTCATGATATTGGAATAATTTATCATCATCTCCCATTTTTTAATTTCTTTTATACTAGTAGGCAAACCACCATCCGAGATGTGTCAATTTCACACATTCAAGGACGGTGGACTTTCAATTTCTTTTATCATTCTAAATTCTTGTCATGAAACCATTATTGTTATGGTTGAACCAGATTAATATATATAATATAACACATTTAATATTCAGTAATCCCTTTGTACATATGGTATTAAATTATAAAGAAAAATGAGTTCGTTATAATCAAAACCCACAAATTAACTGAAATAATTATCATTAAAGTTCTATATGATAATTCATCCTTTTTCCATGTAACCAAGTTATATAAATGAACAATAACATCTATTTATGTTCATAAATAATATATAATTTCAATTTTGTAGATTTACATCCATTCCACTTCATTACATAAAAACATGTGAACCGAATACGAAAATAAAGAAACAAACACTCTAGAACGACGAAATTCAATACAATAAATAATCAATAAAGACATAAATGAACTAACCATAATTATGATAAAATTAATACACGTATAATAGGTTCTGAAATAATTTATTAATAAGTATAATTTCATATTCTAGGAGCTTAAGTACAAGATCGGAACACGTTCAGAGTTAAGGTAAGGGTTTTTCCACCCGAACTTCCACTTTCATTCGGGATACTTTCATTGTCTAATTACCTCGATGTAATTCTTATGTATTACTATGTAATCATCATATATTCTGTGTGAGTATTATATATATTTTTAAAAACTTGATCCTTTCCTTATTTTATGGATAGTTACACGTTTCAAAAATGAACTTTCAAAATTGTTTCAAAAATTCAAGCCCGATTCAAGGGAATTTCTCAAATTCTTACCTTTTTTCAAGGTTACTCTATAATATGTTTTTGGAAACCATTATCTTTATAAAACAACTCATTTAATTATGAAAATACCATCTTACTTCACTTCTATTTTTATACAAAGATTTTCCAAAAGAACTCTTCTTTTTAACAAAAAAGTGTATTTATCTCCAGAACTGCTTAATGATTTTATAAGAGTGATTTCATATAATTTAATACTATTGTTGATTCCATGGTATTATTGGGTTTAATAATTTATGAAGTAATCTACCATATTTGATTTAATGTTTTATGACTAACTCTATTGTGGATGATCTATCCTAAAACCATTCACCGTATTATTCCGAATGGTTAGTGTTTTATGTTTAATGATTGGGGAAAGATAGTTACATTTCATATGATAGTTTCAATATGAATGTATTTTTTGTTTATGTTTATCTTCACTCATATGAGGAATTCATTGGACTTATTATGTGATGGGTGGGGCCCACTATAGCCCCTCGATGCATCGGTAGGTCTCATGAGACAACTAGACGAGGAATTGGCCGAGGCCTTTCCCAATGTTATATGGATTTTGGCCGAGGCCTTAATCATTAGACGTCTTGGCCGATACCTTGACTAAATGTTTTAGAATGTCCGGCATTATGCACTCCATCATTATTAGTTCAGCTATTGATATTTCATGTGGTTACTCGATTAATAGAATACCCATGATTATGTTTTATTATGACATTATTTACTCAGCTCATTTTCCTGCCATAATGTGTTCAAGTTTATTATTAAAGGCATGTGTATTAAATTATTCACCATGTCTTTTTTTATACTATCTTTCGCTGTATTGCATACTCTTACTGAGCATCTGAGATCACCCTTTTCTTATGTAGCATTTTTTTAGGACATGAATAAATTTTTTATGAATGTCATGATGAAATAACCTAGGAGTTATGGGTGCTGTCTAAGGAGTTTCCATGTTGTATTTATCTTTAAGTTGTAATATTGAACTTATGTATGTATCTTGTTTGCAATAATACTAAACTACTCGGTCCTTTGGGATTCATATTCCTTGTATGTATTCCAACTTAATCAAACAAGGCACCGGATCCAGGAAATTAGGGTCGGGTCCTTACAGGATCTATGATCAATATTATCCTGATTTGAACAATCCTATTTTTGGGACATAGTGAAGGGGGTTTATATCCTAAAAAGATAGCCATTCAAGGGTATGATAAACATGAGAAAAGACCTCTCAAAAAGATCAAAATCAAAACATAGTTTTAGGGACTCATGTATAAAGACAATCTTATGGTTTTTAGAAAAAAACCACATAAAATGTCCATTTTGGAAGGCCATATCTCTATAGCCACAAAGAAGTACCTAAAATAGTTCATCAATGTAATAAATACACCATTTATGGAAAAGTTTTCATAGTACATGGTGATAGTGTCCCATTTGAAACATGTGTGGCAAAAACTGATGAAGCAAGTTTCTACAAAAAATGTGGTAAATAACCAATGATTGATGATGATAAAAAGTTTAAGGATCCTAACGACTCAGTAAAATCCCCATAAAACCTCTAGAGTATGCTTGATAATGACTATATACTACCCATAAATCTAGTTGAGGTGATAGAACTAGTCCCAGAGATCCAAAATCCTTCTATCCCCAGTGATAGTTTAAGAAACAATTACCTCTGATATCTATCTACAATGACTCAGATGGTAGGGGATGATAATGTATCTTCTAATAGACTCCCTCATCCTAGTAGTGATAGAGAAGCCCCTAAGTTTTCATATTGATCTAAAATTTTCTCTATAGAATCAGAATTGGAGGGATATGAGGATGTCCTAAGGAACACCCCTCCCACATTTCAGGAAGGTGTCTCCACCACCATCGTTGAGCTTAGAAATATAAATCTTGGAATATTATAATACCCTATACCTACTCAAATTAGTGATTCTATGCCCCTTGAAGAGAAAAATATGTACATCATATTTCTCAAGAAACATCGATATAATTATATAAATTTTTCTGGACTAAATCTAGATGTGGATATGCACAATCATGGCTTTTATGATGACAATCAAGGCTTAATGAAAGATACCATGATGATTTAACCCTCTCATGAAACCAATGTAGAAGCATAATTTGACAAATTGATCAAACTGAACTTTTTCTGACAAGTGAATTACCCATGATGGCTTGCCAACATTGTCCCTATCAAGAATAAAATAGAAAGATTAAGAATTGAATTGATTTCAAAGACCTTAATATACATTTCCCAAAGTAAAACTTCCCATTTCCAATCATAGAACTCTTGGTCAATGAAACTACTAGCTTCCAATACCTTTCCTTCACAGACATGTATTCAGGGTGCAATCAAATAAAGTTGGCCCTAAGAGATGAGGATTCTGTATCCTTCAAAGTTACGTGGAGGATCTATTTCTATCAGGTCATTCCATTTGGGATAAATAACATTGTCACCTCATATTAATGTTTCATACATAATATATTTAATCCATTCTTGGGAAAGATAGTCTAGTGTTATGTCTATAACCTAGTGGTGAACTTCAGAAAGTAATGTGATTACTTCATAGAACTCTAAACAATATTGGATAATATATAGTTGCATAGTCTGAAGATGAATCCATTGAAATGTGATTTTGGGGTAACATCAAGGAACTTCCTTGGATTGTAGTGCATCACCACAAAATCAAGGTAGACATAGAGAATACTAGTTCTATTTTAGCAGTTTCACCCCCATAAATCTCAAGTAATTGAGGGGGATCCAAGGGAACCTCGCTAATACTTAGCAATTCATAGACAACTTGATTGGAAAGGCTCTCACCTTCCCTAAGATAATGGAAAAATGAATTGATTATCAATGGGATGATGACTGCGAAGAAGCCTTTAAAAGTCTCAAAAAGCATATTATGCACCAACTAGTCCTGATGACTTCGGTGGAAGGGAGGCCATTGATATTGTATGTTGATGCCATGTAATGATCACTAGGTTCAATCCTTGCATAGAAAAATGATGTGAGGATTGAGAACAATCTATACTACCTATGTAAGACAATTATATGTACTGAACAATATACTTTAATGTTGAGACTAATTTCTTTTCACTCATCTTCACAGTAAAAATTCTAAGGCATTACTTTCAGCACTATAATGTTAATTTGGTAACTCATTTTGACTCACTCAAGTAAATCCTTAGCCTTACTATGTTTAATGGGATATTAGCATGATGGGAATTCATTCTATGAAAATAAGGCATCCGATTTTTACCGTAATAGTTAGTGAAATAAAAATCCATGGCTAATTTCCTTGTGGAACATCCTGACCCAAAAAATAAACCAGTTGACACCATAATTTCATATGGGAAGGTATTATATGCCCATAACACTCCCCAGACACGGGAGATGTATTTTGATGGTTCTTCTTGAAGTCATTCTAGCAAAAGGATCGAAAACCTGAAGCTCAATCAGGTTAGTATGGGGATTTTAGTTTTCTCTCGAGAAGAAGAACTTTTTCCCTATTCTTTCTCACTATCTAAATTCAATACAAACAATAAGACAAAATAAAGATCCATCGTCACTGGGTTGGAAATATCCTTATAGTTTCAGATAGCCTACCAGAATATAAATGGGGATTCAAAACTAGTGATAAAGATAATCTATAGAGAATATTCCATCAAAAAGTAAGAATTGGTCCCTCTCACCATCTATGTCATAGGACTGATAGAAAATTTCTATTTTGATCCAACATTGCATCATGTTCCCCGATCACATAATTCTTATGCTGACGCATTAGTGAATGTAGACACCATTCTAGACGACCCTGATATGGAGGAGGAAATCTTCTGTATCACAAATCTAAGAATGGTCGCTTCAATTGTCATACATGATATGGAAGAAATAAATCAATTCAAAACTACCCCATAACATGATGAACCAATGAATACCCTTGGATAGATGGGGTCCATAATCAGTTATCTCTAAAACCAGACTCTCCTGATAGACCAATCGGGGAGGGAACATATTCATCACCGTGCAACAGACTTCACTATACAAGATGATCAAAATAAAAAAAATTCCCTTTATAAAAAATGGCTTTGACAGAATCCTTGAAATATTCATAGAAGAATAAGATACTTCAAGCATCATGGAGGTAGTCCATGCAGGCTCTTGAGCCCCCATCAATCAAGGACCAGGCTCTCCCATAAAATAAGGAGGTTGGGATATTACTAGAAAACCATGATTCATTACGGAATGTAATTCACCAAGAAATTTTATGCATTAAAGATCCATAAAAACATCATCCATTGACCACCATAATTCCTACATAAAACTAAACATTACTATCCATTTTTTATTTGGGGAATGGAAGTTATGTGGCTATATCGCCTACCAAATCTACGAAGGTCAAGTAAATCCCTACTGATACTGTTATCTTCTCCAAATGGTATGAAGCAATACCCTTAAAATAATTCGAGATGAAGAACATTATCAAATTCATAAAGTCCTATAGTATCACTATGTTCAGGGTCCCTCACACAATATTGATCGATAATGACACCAAATTATGTTCCACAGGGTTAAAAAAACTATACTAGGAGGATATTATCGAGTCCAATCATTCATATTTCTATCATTTAGAAACAATTGGATAGATAAATGAATTCAATAAGACTCAATCAAATATATTCGAGAATATGGGGAACAAGGATAAAATGTCCTAGACGAACAAGCTACTCCATGCATTATGGTCCTACCATACCACAACACTTACTTCTACATAATAAATACCATCCTTATTGGTGTACGGAACTGAGCTAGTGTTTATCATAGAGGTCTAGCTACGTTCACTCTAAATAGAAATTTATAGATAGTCATCAGATGATGAACAATTGCAAAATCAGTTGGATGATTTATAATAGATCTACAAGAAGAAGACGTGTACATTTCAAAACTTTGAGGTTTATTTGTATCTAATCACATGATCATTTAATAATAATTTTCACCTCTATTAATTATTGTAAGGGGAGATGGTGTTGTCTCTTAGGACCCCGATGATACTAGAGAAGAAGCCTCTAAAACTATAAACCATGTGGGAAGGGAATTATATCATACATCAGGTCTATCATAATGGAGCCTATTGATTAGCCAACATGGATGGGGAGAATGTCACACCTTCCAAAAATGTGAAATTTATCAATAAATACTTTCCATTGTTGTCATCATATAGTAATCCAAATTAGTGTATGTCCCGCCATTCATCATGGTTACATGATTTTAAACTGTGAAAATGTCATCCTGGTCACATTACGTTGAACTATAAAAAAATTCCTTGATGCATAACGTAATATTGCAAGGTTGATGTCCTTATTGCACAACATTAAAAATATATGGATCTATAGAACTATGTGTAGATTTACTTCTACCATCATAGGATATGTAATGATGATTGAATCTCTAATATTGGTCCCAACCAGACCATTCCATTTCTTTCACGTCAAATGACCCTCATCCTTACCCCATGACATAAAACTACATGGATCCACAATGATCCTTTCCTCATCCATGTTAGCTGATTCTCGTCCTCTCTAGAAGACGTTAAACTGTATAGATAATGTCATTTACCCACATCATTAAACTAAATTATATTTCGAGAACTACATATGGATTGATTCTTATTTTCAATGGGATGCGTAGGGACACCTCAATATTATATCTTGGTCCATCCAAAAAATGATTCAAATTAAACCTATCTAATTTTTAATTTCCTCAAAAAATTAATAGTAATCCTTTTTTTTGCTTGTTTATCACATAAAACATAGCTCACATGAGATTTGGATTTACAGTAAGTGATTACCCACACAAAAAAGGCATGAAAGCCCATAAAAGGATCATCACAGTCCTAAATGCAAGACCATAAAAGGCATACCATGATTCCTTGTCTCAATACATTAAACGACATGGTTAATGACTCTTATATGACATAAAATAGTATATTCACATGGACCTCTCCTGAGAGGACCAAAATTACTGTTTATTGGCTCCTACCACAACTCTCTTCAAGAACAACATATGACTTGATTCCTATCATTATAGCATATGTAGTGACACCCGAATCATTAATCCTGGGGCCAATCACAACAAATATTAAAATTACACCTCTCTATATATAGACCAAACCTACGTAAGAAGATTATTATCCAAGAATTATGCATGTCTTGATTCTTATTCTCTTGAGATACATAGTGATTATTGGACTTCCACTATCGGGACAAGCTACAACATTACTATTGTTTTGTGACAGTTCATCTTCATCTTCACCACATGACATTAAATAGAATGGGACTTCATAAACAACATATGTCTTGATACCTATTACTATAAGATGAATAATGATGCCATGATTTCCATCCTTGGGTCTAGCCACAATTCCCCTTTTCACATCAATAATCCTAGATCATTTATGCAAAATGATAAACTACACAGTTCATCAAGAACTACATATGGCATGATTCCTATCATCATAGGATACAGAGTGACATCCAGATCACCAATCCTGGTCCCATATACAAAAATAAACGTAAACAATGTCCACCTCTACACATGGGCTAGGACTGTAGAGTGTTTCATGTTCAAGAACTACATAAGGCTTGATTAATATCATTATAGGATACACAGAGACATTTAGATCTCGAATCCTAGGCCTAGTTGCAACAATCGATAAGAAATGCACCCCAACTTTACAGCATCTGAGCCACACAAGCTCATTTTTCCAACATACATTCCATATCCATGTAAAATTGTCTTATGTACATAATATATCATGCACAAATTTTTTTACATCGGTTCCCATGTTCTTACCACATGATATGAAACTACGAGGGAAGCATCTTGGTCACATGACATTAAAAATGAAAAATAAGAATTTCCTCACAACATGGTGATAAACATCACAATGTATATTCTTACCTCATGACATTAAAATTCACAGAAAACATCCCTACTAAATGAAGATAAACTCTACAGGCCATCAACGATTTTTCATACCCTATCAAGGGAATACAAAATCCTTACCTTTTTCAGCAACAGTATGGGGTGCTTCCTACATCTTTTAAAAGCACCTCAGTCTATAAATCATAATTTATGTCTTGAGTGCCTCAGGTTTCCAAAACCATCAATGTCCCTTGTAAAAAATACCTGACTTCAAGGACCCTTTACTTGACTATCCATGTATTCCTATAGCTCATACATATGTGCCTATGGTTATCAACCAAATTATTCACTATGAAAAAAATGTATTTCCATTCCTTACAAGCCCTAACATAACCGTGGAATAAATCAACACATAAAAATGATCTGAACTACTCCCGATACAATAGTCCCATATCTTTACTCATGATTCAGGGACCTTTATCCATGATTAATAACATTTTTATATCCTACTCATAAGAATATTGGGGTACTCTCGACCTTAGTTATCTTAATGGGCCTCTTGTGTATCATCATCCATACTAGGTCTATGCATTTCATGACCTTATAATACTTGAACATTGTCAAAGATATACGACCCTAAAATATATAAAATAATGATCCAAATATAAAAACCTAATATTTTTTTGTAAAAGAGACACAAAACTTGTCAGTTAAAATACCCAAAAAGAGAATCCTGAGAAAAAGCCAAGTATTTTCTTACTAAACTCTGCATCTCTAGAGTTTAGGATAAAATAGAGTGTGAATGAATAAGGAATAATGCTCATAGGGTCTAATTTGAATCCATAGTATAATTCATGATATAATCACTGGATCCCATAGTTCAAGAAAAAGTTAGTGTAATGATTTTTCACATCTATTCGTTGTGAGAATATGTTCATTAGGTAGTGAAACCACTTTTAGAGTACTCAAAACCTTTTCAGATATTACACTTTTCAAAAATCACACTTCATGATTTGGGGTTCCTCGGATAGCCTAAATCTTCCATGGCCTTTATAAATGATACCCGACTTTAGGGGACCATTAACTTGATTATGCATGTATCCTTATGGATCTTGAATATGCATATATGGTCATCAACCGAATGTGACACTCTCCAAAAAGGTATTTCCAATCCTTGTGGGACCTAATATAATTGCGGAATAACTCTACACCTCATTTGATATGAACTACTCTCGGTATGACTGTACCATATCATTCTCTCAACCTGACCACTTTGAACCATGATTTAAAATCCCCACATAAATCTAACCAATCTAATTCAATGCCCTCGATTTTATTCCACCATGTTTTGTACCCTATACTATGTCTAGAATGTGACACCCCATTCCTAGACCTTTGATGGCCCATACCCTGTGATCTGAAACCACATGGAGTATGGACTGAGCTTCATAATTAAGAGAAAAATTACCCTAGGGTTCCAAAATCCTTCCTGGATAGCTAAACCTACCCTACCCAACATTATCATCTAGAAATTTGAGTCTTTATAAATATTCCATGGCCCTCTAGAATGAGTGGAGATAATATTTTTGTTGACAATTGTACCTAATCCTAAGTTCCTTGACCCACCAACTAAATACATCTCGCCCTTACATTAAATTAGATTTAATACTTATGATCCCTAAAAACACCACAAAAGAACATGGAACCTTAGAGTCTTACGGGACTTCCCTTATATGTTTACCCCATACCATATTCATAATCTCAAACATTTTGGTTATGACTTACATCACCCATATTACAATATCTAGGCATACCTATAATCCATAGTATTTCTCTCTCAACTGATATTAACTCTATAAATATTCGATAACCCCTAGAAAAGATACCGAGAATCAAGGGACCCTTTGTTTGACTATGAATGTAGGCATATGGATTCTACATATGCACCTATTTTCATCAACAAAAAGTGTCACTCTACAAAAGGGTTTTTTGATACTTGTGATCCCTTGCAACACCACAGTAGAACCCAACACCTTAGAGTGTTATGGGTCATTCCATCCATGTCCACACCATATTCCATGATCATTGGTGAGGTCCAAGCTAAAATACCCTAAAATAAATTGATAGAAGATATGATCTAAAAGACCCTAATCTAAAGAAATAAAAGGTATGAGATAAAATACACTAAACTAGAGTGATAGATGGTCCAAGATAAAATACACTAATGGAAAGCTATAGAAGTTCTAAGCTAAAATACCCTAAACTAAAGAGATCAATGGTCGGATCTAAAATACCCTAAAATAATGTGATAGAAGGTTTGAGATAAAAGAACCTAAACTAAAACAATAGAAAGTGTGATCCAAAAGACCCTAAACTAGATAAATTTATGGTACAAGATTAAAGACCCTAAACTAATGGGATATAAGGTCTGAGATAAAATACCATAAACTTAAAATATACAAGATATGAAATAAAATACCCTAAACTAAAGATATAGAAGGTCCAAGAAAAAGACCCTAAACTAAAGATATAGAAGGTCCAAGACAAAAGACCCTAAACCAAAATAATAGAAGGTCTGATCTAAAATACCCTAAACTAAAGTGACATAATGTTTGAAATAAATGTTCGTAAACTAATGTGATTGGAGATCTGAGCTAAAAGAACCTAAACTACAGTAAAAAAATGTCCAACATAAATACCCTAAACTATAGAACAATAGAAATTTATTATGTAAGATCAGGAAAGGCCCACCATATAGACTTAACTAACATCAAGTTTCTCTCTCCAAGCCCATTGGATTCAAAAAAACAAAGATCTCTCTCCCTCTAGGGAATTATTTTTACCCAATTATCCTAATGTGAATTAGGTGATCCCAAGATAACATGTGTCAGTTTATTAGTATGTAATGTCATTTTAGTGAATATTCATGAGAATTTCTCAAGAATATTCTATTATAATTTCAACATTCAAATCCATTCATTCATGTTTACTTGATACTATGAAAGAGATGGGTATTGTTGGTAATTCTTATAAAATCAAAGAAGAAAAATGTCACCTATATCATGAATGGATGAAAAAACTGGAAAACAACATGAAAAGATTTGTAAAATTCATTCTTTGATAATGTAAAAAAATAAATACATTTCCAAATACCTAATAGAACATTTAATTTCTTTCAAAAACAAACCCTTTTCCCGACAAAGATCGCTCTGAAGGGAGGGAATTTGTTGACTCCCACATATAAATCATCATGAAAATTTAAAAATGAAGAAATAATTAGATATGGGTATTATTTTTTCCCCAAAATAAATAGAATAAGAATGTGGAAAAGGACTCAGGGATCACGTGAACCTCCATGATACATGTGGTTACATGACCAATAAAGGATCTTTTGGATGGGAATGCGCTGCGCATAACCTATAGAGAATTCCATATATCCCCTCTTGAAAATCCCTTCTTCTCTTACGAATGCGTCCTTGAAAAGCAGTTATCATGAGGCGAGAGCTAGATAAACTCTCCCAAGACACGTGTCTTGTTAACCGCTAGAGTCCTGAAAACCCATATGAAAATTCTTTCAAAAATAGGAGGAAAATATCCAAAAGAAGGGGACCTCTTATGAGCATCAAACTCACGCGGTTGATCATTGATGGGTAGAATTATTATCCTCGACAACATTCAATAAATCTTGCGAGACCCCAAGAATTTTTAAAATAAAAAAAATAAATAAAAGGGGAGGATGTGGGTGACACTCACAGTTTTAAATGTCATAAAACACACCCCTGGAAATCCTCAAGACACCACGAGACACTAGATACATGTCCGCCGCACCTCACAAAAGACGACTGGTATGTCATAATGACCATTTGAAGAGCATTGAGTGTGTCTAGGATACATCACACTTCCCCTTTGGCCCCTAAGGAGAAATGGATGTAGTTTTCCATGAAGTGATTATGCATCGTCATAAATCCCTTACTAGTCATTTTATATATCAACAAGAGGTATATTATTTTTCATTGACATTACTTGTGAAATCTCGAAGCAGTCATGAACTTTGTAAAATAATAAATGTAAATAAAAATAAGATACAGTGGGAGACTCTCATGGTTTTAAAACTCTTGTGGAAATATAAGTATTTCTATGGAAAGGTTTGATAAGACTCCTAGAAAAGTGGTCCAGATCCTGCGAAGGCCCCAGACAATCAATCCTTTTCTCATGGAATGTCTGAGACAAGGCAACATGATATCACATGAATGTCTTTTGACATGGTCCCTAATCTCGTGAAAGAAATTGGATATGTCAAATATGACACTATATAAGTTCTTCAATATGTCTTTATGATTTAGAAATTCACCATTAATTTGAAATAATCCAATAAAGGATGTGTTGACGTGGTGGACTTGATGTCACTGAAAATTAGGTGATGAACCTAAAGTGATCCATGGAAGAGAATCACTAATATGCATGATGTCGACGCCCTTAGATGAATCTATCCTAGAATTTCACAATATACCTCATGTAAATAGATGAACAACAAGGGTGGAGATGCCTATAAATCCCCCACACTAGCCTGAAAAATGAACCTCTACCTACAACAACAAAGATGACACTTTTATAGATGAGAAGTTAGCCCTTTTTCATCCAAGATCAAGAGTAGATTTATCAGAGCAGTGGATCTCATGATCGCAAAACTTCCCATCGGATAAGACACTGGAAAATAGTAGGAGAAACTAGGAAGTCTGTATAAGTACTTCACATGATCACTATACATTACTTGAAGGAACTCTATTAGGACATGCAAAGAACACCCCCTACTTCTTATAGATTAGTCGAGACATAAAATAATCTTACACTGAAAAATACAAGGAATTGAAAATATAAAGGCTAAAAAAGATTAAATGTGGTAGTATTATATAGAGAATGTATATACTGACCCGCATATTCTTTTTATGAACCATACGAGACAAGAAACAACCCCATGACATGTTTCTAATATCTCACAGTTCTCATTTGTTATACTACTTGGGTCATGAAAATTCTTCCATACATGTTAGAGTAAGTCACACAGTGGCCCTTGGTAATGCCACCCAAGTATCACAAAAACCATATAGATTTCCATTAAAGTCTGGTAATGTACTTTATATGTGTCCCCTGACTCATATAACGACACCAACACATGTTAGCTAAGTCTCACAATAGCACCCCAGCATGTCAGTAAGCTCTTGTGATTTCTGTCATACATGCTAGAAATTCTTCATGATATCCTCTAAAAATGTCATTTAGGTCATGTGAGACCCTCTTATACATGTCACATTGACTCTCACGACACCCTCTATGTGTTTTAGTCATCTCTTGTCATGACACCTGGTCAAGTTAGCTTGATCATGGGAAACCCTCTATAAAAGTTATCCATGTCACACAATAGCTTCTAAGGTTAACTATCTATGTCTTGTGATGTCCTTCAGACAATCCATCCTTGATAATGTGACAAAAAATCAATATAGAATCTAAATTATGTGAAGTCTTATAGAAAAGTAATACTAGACCACAATATTATATCTAGAAATGGTAAGGAAACACTCTCTTACATGTATGAAAGAAAATAAATGCATATTTAATGGAAAATCAACGTATGTCAGGTAGGAAAACAAGAAAAATCAAGGGTATCCTACAGTTTGATGACCTTGTCAATCCTCCATGTGTAAGCCCCAATTATAAGGAAAACCTCATATTGTAAGACCTGATCAGTGGAATAATATGATATGTCATGAATTCAAAAGAAATGTTAGTGTGTAAGCCCAAATAAAAGAAAATATGATGACTCTGATTCCTTCTACAACTAGGATACATAGGAAATATACCCAAGATTTGATCTCCATATTTATATTTGATGGTAATTACCACTAAATAAGTCCCACATTCACAAGAAATAAAATTGATTACTTTCAATCCCTTGTTTGTCACAAAGATCATGGATCATGTGATCTTAGGGAGTTGTGATAATCATAGCATCGGCACCATAAACCCCTAAATGTGTAAGGGAAATGTTAGTGTATAATTCCTAATCCACTGAACTATGAGGAATCTGATTCTATCCATAACTAAGATATGTATGACACTTTCAAAAGGCCCGATCCCAATCTCAAACGGGCATTCACCTCAGAGTGGGTCTTACCTTGTCTTTGGAATTTCAACCACCAGGGCCCAATCATTCCCATAGGTTGATCAGTCTACCTTATCCATCAGTGGACAAAAAAATTAGTTGAACTATGATGAATTTGATTACTACCATAACTAGGATGTTTATGAAGTCTCCTAGAGGCCAAATCTCCATACTGAACATCTCAAGGATAGTCTCATCACATAATCCCCACATCCATATGTAGTTAGACTGATTACATATTACCCCTTTTCCCAAACTAATAATAGCTCATGTGGGCTTTGGGAGTTGCAATAGTCACACCACTCACATCACTGATCCCCAACCAGCTAGGGAAATGATAGTATGGAATCCCTAATAACTGGAATTTTATAAAACTCCATCTCATAAGGAAATATACATCGGGTCCAATCCTAAGGGAATGAATGAACTATAGGTACCCTAATTCCTATAATAATCATAATATATAGGATGCCTTTCTACGACCTCAACTCAAATAAGCACCTACTTCAGTATAAGTCCTCCCATGTATCCAATACCTCACACATAGAGATTTTGTCATTCTCATGGGATGATTATTCTATCTCATTCACATATAGATTGAGAAACCAAATGAACAATAAAAACTATGATCCTCACAATAACTGAGATATGTAAGACATCTCCATAGGACCCAAGCTTGAATACCTTGTGCCTGAGCACTCACAGACATGCCCTTTTCCTACGATGTTAAACTGCATTAGTTCAATGAACTAACTAGGTTTTTATCTTGAAAAACCCAGATACGTAGAACGCCTCATAATGGCTCAATTACCACCTCAGAATATTAACTACATCCTAGTGAGGGAGAAAATTACGAAGCTTCTGGTTATATGGATACAACACAAAAATAGTTGTTCATTACTTTGAAATGGATAAGGAACCTCAGATACATTCATATGGATTCTCTAAGGAGACCCTCCATTCCTCTATTCATGGATAATATCCCATTATTTTTCACAAAGGGATACTTATCCCATGATTATTTTGTTAGGGTAACCAGTCTTGTATCGAGATTTTGTAAGAGATTAACAAAAATATCTTTAAAATATAAAAGATACATAAAGTAAGAATCAATTCCACCCCAAAAGGGTGTGTTGAGGCCGACCTATCATCCTCTCGACCAATGTGAGTTCCCAAGTTCCATCAGGCCAGAAATATTAGGTGACCTCTTTCCATTGGAAAGTAGGTATATACTCTGTTATGAAAAGGGAACCATTTGGGAGTTTCAGTTAAATAATGATAATGATAACCCAATGATATTGATTGTGTATGAGTGAAACCCCCCCACAATCATCCATCAGATCAAATGAAATACACCTCAGTTAGGGCCCCTCATTTATAATTTTCCCATCGAAACACACCTTCATGTATATTCAGTCACTTTGCATTCCTATATTCCTTGTTTTGCATTTTAGATTAATTTTTATTGTGGGAAATTTTTTATATTAGAGTTCATTGTTATGTACTTATTGATAATTATGTATGTCATGGATTTTGATGAGTTATTATTTATTTTATGCCTTGTTTTGATGTTTAATTATTTTAGAAAGTTTTTATTTCACATGAATGATATCTCTAATACATGAAGTGGTCATTTTAGGTTCTTGAATGAAATATATATCTTTTATTTAAGTTTATTCAGGTGATATCATTTCAAAATAGAAAAATTGATTCCAATGGAGCTTTTTGCCCTCTAATTTTTATCAAGAAGGTTATTTGGGCCATGTGTACTTCCGACTCAGGTATTAAGACAATTACTTAGGTCTAGAACTTTTATCGATGGTGGTAATTAAAGTTCAATGTTGTTATAATTTTAATATAATAATGTATCTTAGTTTAAGTTCTTAACTTATTGAATACAATGTCATTTATTTTATTATCTTATAAAATAGAGAATATCAATGAGGAGTTAGATATTCTTGGGATGAGGTAGTTCACCATACACAAACAAAGTTGTCTTGAAATGAATGAATTGTTGTTCAACTATTAGTGAAAATCACCTTAGGGGTAATATGAATGAAATTGAAGATCACACAGCTAATACCAAAGCTATTTATCCTATTTTAAGGTCTAATATTCTAGAAAAAATAGTGTTTCAATGTTTAGGGCTTTAGAACATGGAAAAATGGGTGATTTATTATTTTGGGTCGAAAATGTTTGACTAAAATGGGGGTTTATAATTTATGGTCTTGGATGTTGGACTAAAAATATTTTAATATTTTAAGGTCAGGAAATTTGAAACAAAGGGGAAAAATTGGTTTATAGTCATTAATCTTGTACCAAAGGGTTTTTTATAACTTTGTATCTTGGATCTTGAACCACTATCATGCAATTTACTCTCATAAAATATAGAGTATGGTTCCTTGTGGGAATGTTATACATCGGATATGAAATAAAAGATAACCCAACATGAATTAGAAAAATGATAGTCACTCATGAATCATGGAAATTGGAGTTATGGTAGGGCCCAAGATAGGGAATCCATATATTACAAAACGTTGTATCAAAATATGATTCTAGTATAATATAGTTATTGAATGGGGTCTCATTGGGAAATATCAAAAAATTCCCTATGGAAATGATGAACATGTATAAACCTGATATGAGTGTTTTGGAAACCCATGACAAAGATAGATGTCAGGTGAAATGGAGATAGGATAATGTTTCATCCTAGGATAATAGATGCATGTGTCAGTCGTATTCTATATGAATATAAATCTATACACATTATGTTCTTGAAAAATGGTATTTTAGGGGTTAATTAAACCTTGACATTGGTGATATGTGGAATCTAGAAACTGATTTGGTCATTTGATTCGCTAAAATATACATTCTAAAAAATTTTCCTCTTATGTTAGTAGGGTCACAAAATTTAAGGGATTACCTGTTAAAGTTGGTTCTCTAGAACCAACTTATCCATACCTATTGATTACATATATTAATTTTTTTGAATATTAATATAAATTTTATATCATATCATGATTATTATTATTATTCATGAAACGGTATGTGATAATGTTTTATGGGTAACTATCACATAGAAAGGTCATAGTAGGTCCCCACTATGATGAGAACCATGAAGTTCCACAAAACTATTCTTAAATATATGTTTTAAATATAGATGATATAAATTTATGGGACATAAATGATACAAGATATTAGGGGTGTAGACTCAAGAGACTTCAAAAAACATTCTCATGGTGTAAACCCTTGGTAATCATTAGAGTACTATATTATGAGTACATAACCAGGCAATAGGAATCCACTTTTATATGTGTATTTGGATGTTTATATATACAGATATGTGTAATGACACTTAAACATTAAGTTTATTATTAAATTATATTATGGGTAATGTACTTTTATGTATTGATGAAAAATGTGATGACACATACTCACAGAAAGTTAGGATACACTGTGTGCGTTATGAGCAATGTTGCATTAATGAATAATAAGAGAAAATATTTATCCCCTATGAGTTTAGTGGAAGTTTATATCTCAAGACTATTGAGGGGAATGAAATTTTCTCATTATGTCCTTAACCATGGAATTATATTGGAATGTTAATTTTTGGAATGTCAAAGAAATAGGCATTGAGTACATAGGTTGATGACACCAACATAAAACCTACTTAATTTGAGATATCGAGCTAAATGAAATATATTACACATTGTACATATATAAGAAGTTATATATCATTGAGATATCAAATTCATTATATATGGGAGACTTGTTGTGTTTTCACATGATAACCACAAACTTTAGGCATTGTATCCTAATTCCACTGAGAAAGGGGCCTAGAGGGCCACACACCAAGTGTGTTAAAAATATTAGTCAAATTATAAAATAATTTAACATGTTGGATAAATATTATTCTCATATATGGTTTAATGATTTTTTTATTTTGATCACGTGTATTCAATCACAAGTTATTTGATAGAATATATATTAGAGTTGAATATTTTATAAATATTTATTCACCTAGTAGTTATATATTTAACTATATAAATATTTAATATTTATTTATTTTTTTGGTTTTCAAGGTAACAAATATATATTTATCTAGTAACTCATTTTTTTAATAAATATTTTTTCATTAGTTATGGGAATCTAATATTCATTTATTTATTAGAAAATAATGTAGTGATACCAATTTAATTAATTAAATAGTAATTCTTCAAGGTTCGATAAATATTGGGGAGGATTGGAGAACCGTGTTTAAGGGTCCAAAGAGAAATGAAATATTAACTATTATTTGAATAAATATTAATTTATTAATTAATGAATGTAATATTTATTTCATCCCAGAGTTAAGCACATGTAATGTAAATAATAATAATTCTATTATTATTTTGACATGGGGTTCATTGAAGATTAAGAAAATTATATTGGCGCATATGAAATTATTATTTTGTAACCCAATATCTATTTATATCATGTTTGAAAATTTCTAAAAACCAAGCCACATTTTAGTCATTGTGAATAAGGATTTATATAGAGGATTCTCTCCAACTCTGTATAGATCATCTCCTAAAACTCTCTCAATAATGGGATATCAATTCTTCTCTTACAATATAATAATTCCTTTATACCTTGATGTATTTTTCTGTGATCAACATAGATCACCATAATCATTAGAACAGTCCAAAGTAGAAATCATATGATTATATGGTGACAATTAGAATTTTTTAGAATATGTTTGGATCACCACTACAGATAATTTACCCTTGATTCCTCTAACACAATACGAGTACAATAATAGGACTTTATCCAATCATATAAAATGGTGAGATAATAAGATGTATATAAATTAATTATTCAAATAAATAAATTATAATTTTTTTTCAATAAGATAATAACATCTTTGTTTCAGAAAATCTATCAATCAATATTCGATTTTTAATGCCCCGACCCCAAAATCCTAGAGTCAGTACATTATTTTACAACATTTTCATGATTAAAAAAAAATAAAATCTTGAAGGTTCGATCATTTTAGCAGTGTTGGAATACTATATTACATTCATGATACTCATAGTACATTGGGAGAGATATAAAAATACAACATGATACATAAAAAAATGAAATAAACAGCATCCTTAAAAAATCATTCAAAGGATTCCTCTTCATAATATTGGAAAATGAAACATAATAAGGGTGAGATAAAACACTTAGTAGGATTCATATTAAATGAAAATAATATAATTAAATTTAATAAAATTTAGACATTATATAAAGGTAAATAATTTGAAAAACATATGCCACTAATAAACTAAGAATAAAAATGTATCCATAGATTTTTTTCGTAGTGAAAATATCATCGAAAGTAATAACTGAGTAATAAATGAAAAAATTATTATTTTGTGAATTTCAGGTATATAGAACATGAAACATTATACCTTATATATGGTTTAAGTATTTGGATATAATCCCATATGATTTTATTTGGAAACAAATACGAAGGGTTTATACCCAATTGTTTTGTCTCATGAGACCTATCGATGCATTCAGGGGATATAAAAAGTCCCACCCGTCACCACAAGTCCAAATAATTCTCCATAAATAGATTTAATTCAAGAAAAATATGAATTATAAATATCTATATTTATTAGATGATAAAGATTCATCAATATTTCCCTAGTTAAAACAACATTCAAAATAAAAATCGTATGAAACATTATATACGGCTAAGACAATAATCATATTCATGATAGAAGAATATGGATATTTAATATAAATATAAATTCAAACGAAAAGTGATCTAAAATTGTTAGAATATACACCACATAATAATTATTAGGTGCACAATACAAATTAAGTATCAATGAAATGGAAACTGAGACAAAGTCCCTTACTTTAATTCCTGCTTAGATTTTTCATGTTTGCACCTCCTGAACATCAAACTAATAGTTACTAAAAAATGATACAGAAGTTAATTATACTCTATTATATCAATATTTATCAATTATAATCATTTTATTGTATTTCTTAATTCTCTTTGAATAAAATTGAATCATTTGATATCACGTTTTACTTAAAAAATCCAGTTTTTCAACACTTTTTCTATTTTATCTAAATGTAAATTATAAATTAATAAAATTAATTATAGAATTATATAATGAATATAATTATATTTTTATATATTATATATAGTTTATAAAATCCACCATTTAGGATGATATTATGTTTATACATGGAAATGTCACCATAAGTGGCTGACCGACCATTGTCGAGACATTGATGAGAGGGTGGGAAGAAGATGTATTAAAATTTTATATATATTAGTAAGACAAAAATAGTTGGATAAAATCATTAATATATTTTTAAAATAATACCTAATTAATTACTTTAATTATTTTTTGTGGAATGTTTGTCAGAAAAAGAAAGAGGAAGCGTAACCTGAAGGAAACAATGGGGGTTTGGGAGAGTTTGTTTCCTTAGTTTTATTGATCTGTTGACTTATTTATAAGCAATGAAGTTCAGGTAAAATTGGTATAATTTTAAGAAATTTGAATTATTAATAAAAATAAAGATTTTTTAATGGTTATATATATCATTTGGTTAAATTTTATGTGGATGAATCATTAGATAAACCTTTAGTGATAATTGTTTATATTATTTTGGGCACTTTTTCGATCATCACGCACAAGTTTCATATAATAAATTAATATTATGTACATATTATGGTTATATAACATTAAAAAGGGTGTAATACATATTTAATAATCTTATTAAACTAAAAAAATGGTTTCACGACCATCCTTGAAGTAGAAATTGAAGAACAAAAATCCATCGTCCACAAAGGATGTAAATCGGAACCTAAGGGATGAGGATTACATTTTTAAAATTAAAGAGAGAAATAAAAGAGTTTCAGGATTGTAATTACATTAACATGATATCATTCTATTGTATTGATGATAAAAAAGTTATCATGATCATTTCTATAGAAGAGGTGAGGAGAGTATAATAAAAGAAAGAATTTGAAAAGCAAAAAAAAGAAATGGAAGAAGATTTTACCTCTTCAATATTCCTCTTTGAGAACCTCCTTATGGAAAGTGGGATTGATATTTTTATAAGACCAAGAGATATTGTACATGTAAAGATACTAATAAAGATTATTTTGGAAGAAATTATACAAGATTAAAGGCTTAGATAAGTGAGGAGAAGAGGGGGTGAGGGTGGTTTTTATAATAGATAAGAGTGATGATTTATCATTTCTTATTCCTTATTTTATTACTTTACTCATGAAAACAAATAGTACCAATTATTGTGACTAATTATTGTAATTGGTGCATGTGATTTAGTACCAATTCTTCTTACATCATTCATGACTCAATGAATAGTCTATTTAACTTATAATGTATATATACCGTAAACTGCTGTATTTTATTATTCACAAAAAATCTAGTATTTTAGAAAATTAGAAAAAATTCCCCCTACCAATTATTCAATGTGTAGAATATGAAAATGAACTCAATTTTATGAAAATAATTTTTTAAATATGATAAATATTATTTTTAATTAAAGTTATAATTTACTTGAAACATATAGATATTAAATTTATAACTCATTTTATAACACTCTAAAAAATTATCTAAGATCTAAAAAAATAATCTTAAAATCATAAGATAAGAAAATTTTCATTTATGAATAAATTTTATGAAAATGAATTTTTTTTTAAATAATTATATTAATTATAAAATTTTAAATAAACATTAAAATTTTATAAAAATATTTATTCATAAATAATAATTTTTGAAACATTTATTTACTATAATTGTATCATAATTTCATATATAAGATGACTAAATTTTATTTATACATTCATGGGTGAGGTTACTATTCATATGGCCAATTTAATATTCATAAGGGTTATGATAATATTCATAAGCGTAACATTACTATTCAGAAGGGTCAAGTTACTATTCATCAAAAACATAAGTTGATCTTATCAGAATCTAAATATCATACTGATCACAATCGTGTGTGTCTATTTTTCAAAATTCAATTAATAGAAGTGAAAAAATTATGTTTAATGTTTAGGTTATAACTATCTTAATTACATAATTATAATAACAGAGTTTTGTTTCATAGTGACTTGGTGTTGTGTTCAATATAAGCTATCTAGTGAATTGAAATTATTTATGAATAAACATACCATAAATTTTTGGGGGTGTTATATTATTCCATCTGAAAATTTAATCCTTGAAAATTTTCATGTATATTTTCTTCTAAAATGATGTGGGTGGTTCTTCATAACATCCTTAGGTTCCCACATTGCTTCCTCCATTTTATGGTTTCTCCAAATAACTTTTAACAATCGAGTTGTCTGATTCCTCTATACTTTCTCTCTAGTGTCCAAAATATCGATAGGATCTTCACAGTAAGATAAAGCAGGTTCCAGTTCTATTTCTTCATAGGTTAGTACATGCATTGGGTCTAGTATGTAATTCCTTAACAGTAACATGAGGAACACATCATAAAAATTGGATATACTTGGTGGCACTACTAAACAGTAAACTACAACTCCAATTCTTTCTATAATTTCCAATGATCTGATCTACATGGGGCTCAATTTCCTTTTCTTACCGATCCTTAAGACACCCTTCCATGGAGATACTTTCAGAAAGACCTGATCTCCCACTTTGAATTCAAAATCCTTTCTCTTATTGTCAATATAACTCTTTTTCCTACATTGAGATGCTTTAATATGGACCAAAATTGTCATTACCTTTTTCTTCGTCTCTTTAATAAGTTCTCGGACTATAATTTTTCTCTCACAAACTTCATCCCAACAAGTTGGAGTTTAAGATCTCTTTCCATATAATTCATCTTATAGAACCATTCAAATACTATAATGGAAACTATTATTGTAGGAAAATTCCACCTAAGGTAAGTACTGATCCCACATATCTTGAAAGTCAAGTGAGCATGATATCAACATGTCTTCGAATGTTTGAATAGTCCTTTCAGATTTTTCATCAATTTGAGGGTGATAATAAGTACTCATATGAAGCTCAGTATCCAAAACATTCTGAAGACTCTTCCAGAATTTTGATGTAAATTGGGGATCTCAATTAGACACAATCGATAGAGGTACACCATGAAGTCTTACAACTTCATTAATGAAGAGTATTTCTATATTCCCTAGAGAAAGATATTTCTTTATATCAAGGAAATGTGCTTATTTTTAAGATGATATAAAATTACCCATATTTCATCATTCCTACTAGGTTTCCTTGGTATTACTGTGATAAATTCTATCGTAATGTCATCCAACTTCTACATAAGAATAGGTATAGGTTACATAAATCTTCTAGGATGTTGTCTTTCATCATTCACTTGTTGAAAAACTAGACACCTAGACACATAGTCAGCAATTTCCCACTTCATGATATCTCACCATAAGTGCTCTTTAATATCTCTATACATACTTGTGTTACCAAGGTGTATAGAGAAATTTGAGCTATGAGAATCATCTATAGTTATATTTTTAGCTTAGGTATTTATGGAACACATAACCTCTTTCCAAATTTTATAATTCCATCCTCATACATGAATTCTTCCATTATTCCATCATTAAATGCTTTAATTTTCTTTTGAAGGTTCTCATCATCACATTGAGAGCATTTTATCCTCTCCAACAAATATGGTTTAGAAATCATTTCAAAAAGTAATGCTGTTATTTCTTCCTTAAAAATCCAATATCCATATTTATTATCCATGAATATATGATATCTCTCAATACTAATTTAGGGCTGAAGTCCATGATATTTCTTGCTTAATGCATATGCAACATTATTTTCCTTTCCTGGTTGGTAGTGTATTGAACAATCATAATCTTTTAGTAACTCAAGAAATCTTGTTTTCCCCATGTTGAGTTCTTTATGTGTATAAATGTATTTCAAACTCTTATGATCCATATATATCTCACATATTTCACCGTAGAGATAGTGTCTCCATATTTTCAGAGAAAATATTAAAGTTTCTAGCTCAAGATCATGAGTTGTATAATTTTGTTCATGTGTCTTCAAATACCATGATGCATAAGAAATAAATTATCATTTTTCATAAGGACACAACCTAGTTCATTCTTTGATGTATCATTGTATATCAAAAACCAATCATTTATAGAGGAAACAGTCAAAATTTGATCATTGAACAATATTCTCTTCAATTATTCAACACATTCTGTACATTATTCTATCCAAATGAACATAACCCCTTAATGTGTGAACTTTTTTAGAGAGTTATCCAGTCAGGAAATATTCTTTATGAAACATTGATAGTAACCTTCTAAGATAATAAAACTACGTACCTTAGTTATTTTTGTTTATTTAGTCCATTCTTGGATTTCCATTTTCATCACAAGATCAACTGAGATTCCATCATTAGAGACAATATAAAAAAGGAAAGATACTATTTGAAACCAGAATTCACACTTATAAAACTTCCCATATAGCTATTTTCTCATAAGAGTACACAGAATAACCCTCACGTGGTTCTAATAGTACTTGTATCTTTTAGAATATGTCAATATATCATCAGTAAATACCCTAACAAAATAATCAAGATATTACATGAAAAATATTTTCATTAAATCCATGAAAATAGAGGCTTCACTAGTCAATCAAAATGGAATTACTATAATTATTAATATCCATACCTATTCTAAATTTTTTTTCTTTGGAATATCTTTATGTCTTACACATAAGTTATTATATCCAGATCTAAGGTCTGTCTTTGAAAAATATCCAACTCCATGAATTTGATAAAATAAATCATCAATGTGAGTAATATGATACTTATTATTTATTATAAAAATATTTATTTATCTATAGTCATTGCACATCATCATAGATCTGTTTTTATTCTTGATAAATAGAACAGGGGTTCCCTATCAGCAAATAATAGGGAAAATAAATCCCTCTTCACTCAATTACTCTAATTTCTTCTTCAGTTCTACTAATTCCAAAGTGTTCATTCTATATGGAGTTTTTGATATAGGTCTTACACTATGAATTAAATCAATAGAGATCTCAACTTCCTGCTTCAGATGATGTCCAGGTAAATACTATGGAAATACAATAATATATTCTTGAACAATTGGTACATCCTCAATTCAAAGACTAATTTCTTTATTCCTAGATGTTTTTTACTCTTACACCCCAATAATTTCATTTAGTAGAGCTACTGGAGGTGGATCTAGATAAAAATTAGATGATGTGGTTTCTACTCTAAAGATAAGGTATTCTACACCATCCTCACAAATTGTAACTTCCTTCTTCTTGCATTAATTTCTTTTGCATCATATATTGAAATATAGTTCATAACTCAAATTCAATCATAGGTATGATGATAAGGTTAGTAAATAAAGTATTTTTATGTTTTATTAATTGTAATGGATTACACATCTTTGTTTCAATGATACTACCCTTAGGATTTTTGATTGACAAATACTTTATTAAATTCAAAGGGAAGTGTATAATTTTCATAGGATACTGAGAATGTATAAATGAATGAAGCTATATAAAATAAAAGAAAACTTTGGATAAGTTTGAGGAAATTATTAAAGTAACTTTCTCCACATCATTATGAACTTAAACCTTAGCAGTTGTGATCACATAAGCATGGAATTTCCCTCTTGGCCTTTTTTGAGCCAAGTTTCCTTGACACATAATAAAATCACTTTCATATTTTTCTATGACCCTACAATTGTACGATTAAACATCATTGAATTTTTTATTCCCCTTTCTTTTATTATCTTATTGAACCTTTTATCCACACTTATAACAAACTCCCATGCCTTTCAAGCATTTTCTAGGATGATTCTTTCCACAGATTACGCATAATGGGAATTAATTCATTCCATTATTCATCTATGGAACTTCACCTTTTCAATGGTTATCAGAATAACCCTTATTATCTTGATTTCTCTTGAAAAATTTTGATCTAGAAAATTCCTTCTCCATTTTGATGGAACTTAACACTATTTATAATATGATGAAACTGTTTGAGAAGTGATTTCCCTTTGGAGACTTGGCTTAAGAACTTCGAAGAAATGATCAATCTTGTCTTCTGAAATAGTTATGTAATCTATATCAGACATGTCTCATCTTGTTAAGTTATCCTCATAATCCACAACACTCAAATATTATATTTTCTTTAAGATAAGGAATTATCCCTACATTTAATTTTTTACTCACAAGGGAATTATTTGTTGAGGGATGTTTCTTTAAAAGTTATCAAATCCAGGTCTTCAATTTAGTGTTATTCATTAATATTATGGATCAATTACCACCATTTATATGCATCTCCCTTGATATTATATACTTCTAATACTACCTTTTCGTTTTTACAGCATCCCAAGGCTAGAAATATATTTTCAAGGGACTTGATGCACTACTCAGCTACCATTGGATTAGTGGTCCCACTAAAATATGGGAGATTCTTCCACATGAAATGATACAACATAGTTGTAGTATGGTTATTAGTCACAACCTAAGTAAGTTTTCCTAATATGGTCATAATATTCTCAGCTCCAACACTAATTGTGTTGACTTTCTTAGTGGGGAAATCCCTACATTATATATGGGAATTGATTCCATTTCTTCCATTAGGAACCATCACTAAATAGTGGAATACACTAAATTTGGTTATGAACTATAATTCATGATTTTAAACTGTAAAAATACATAACATATTTTGAAAATTTATTCATAGGTAATCTCATAACCATAAACATGGTTTCATTGTGGACATTTTTACTTTCAAACCCCTCATACTCGTTTGTTAATATAATGCTAATTATACTAAGAATATCCTACTATAGTTTCAATCCAGGTGCATAGTAAAGTTTATTGTTATGAACCAGGCTACCCTATGTTAAGATCTGAACACCTTGTTAGACTTGTTACACCAAGGTACATCCGTGCCAGAACCACGCCAACTTATAGTATCCAGACAAGGATGTATTTCTAAAAAGACCCACAAAATATATACTTTTGAAAAATTACACGATATTCTTATATTATAATCCTCAAAGTATATCTTAGGGTTATGTATTCTAAAATATTCTTTCTAAATGTAGTTTCCAAGGGTTCTTCTTATCTTCCTCTAATACAAACTCTAACACCCTGACCCTAGAATCCTGAAGCTAGTACGTTATTTTACTACATTGGCATGATTATTAGGACTAAAATCCTGAAGTAATGATCTATTTAGTAGTCTTGGAATACCGGATTACATATATGATACTCATATTACATTGGGAAAGATAGAAAAATACAACATGATACCTAAGAAAATGAAATAAAAACCATCCTTGAAACTCATTCAAAGGACTACTATTCATAACATGGGGAATGAAAACATTATAACGGTGAGCTCAAACACACAGTAAAAGTTATATGCAATACTAATAAGACAAGAAAAGTCAGATAATATTTAGACATTATGGAAAGGAAATTATTCTTAAAAACTCATGCCATCAATAAACTAGGAATGAAAATGTATCCATAGATTTTTCCATAGTGAAAATATCATGGAAAGTAATAAATGAGTACTGAATGAAGAAAATTATTATTTAGTGGATGTCATGTGTCTAAAACATTAACCATTATATAGTTGATATGGTTTATGTATGTTGGTAGAAACACTTCTGATTCTTTATGGAAATAAACATGAAGAGTTTTTCGCCAACTGTTTTGTCTCATGAGACCAGTTGATGCATCAAGAGGCTATAAAGGGACCTTACCATCGTTACATATCCAAAAAATTCTTCATAAATAGATTTAATTCAAAAACAATATGTCTTATAAATATCTATATTGAGTATAGTATACAGATTCATTAATATTTTCTGAGTTAAAACAATATTCAAAATAAACACTCTATATAAAATGGTATAAAGCTAAGACAGTAATCATATCCATGATATGAGAATATGGATATTTAATAGAAATATAATTTCAAATGAAAAGTGATCTAAAATGGGCAGTATATACACCAAAAATAATAATTATTTTCATAATAACAAGTATGTCTCAATGAAATGGAAATTGAGATAATGTCTATTACCTTAATTCCTACTTATATTTGTTATGTTTTCACCTCCTAAAAAACAAAATTATAATTATTAAAACACTTATATATAAGTGAATTATTGTAATTTATATAAATATTTATCAATTATAATCATTTAATTATATTTATTAATTTCCTTTGAAGAAAATCGATGCATTTGATATCATGTTTTACTTAAAAAAATTCCAGTTTTGCAACACTTTTTTAATTTTATCTAAATGTAAATTATAAATTAATATAAGTAATTATAAAAGTATATAATTCATATAATTATATGTCTATATATTATATATAGTTTATTACATCCACACATATGGATGGTTTTATGTGTAGACATGTAAGTACCACCGTATGTGGTTGATCGACCTTTGACGGGACATTGACGGGAGAGTGGGAATAATATATTTTAAAATTTTATATATAGTAGTATGAAACATACATTAGGTTAACATAATTAATATAGAGTTAACTTACGGAATAATAAATTACTTTAATGACTGGTTATGGAATGGTCTGTGGAAAAATAACGAGGAAGTTTAACCTGAAAGAAAAATGGTGGTTTGGGAGCGTTCGTTTCCTTGGTTTTAATGATGGGTTCACTTATTTATAATTAATGCAGTTCAAGTAAAATGGGTCTAATTATACAAAATTGTAAATTAGTTATGAACATAAAAAAGTTCAAACTTTTATAAATATCGTTTGGTAAAATGGGATTAGGATGAATCATTTGAGAAACTTTTATTGATAATTACTTAGATTATTTTGGTTATTTTTTTTATCATTACACACTAGTTTTTTTTAAATAAATTAATATTATTTATATAAAATGGTTCTAGAACATTAAAAATAATGTAATATATATTTCATAATCTGGTTAAAATATAAAAATTATTTCATGACCATCCTTGAAAGATAAATTGAAGAACAAAAATCTGTCGTCCACAAAAGTTGTATATTGCCACCTCATGGACAATGATTTTGTTTTCAAAATAAAAGAGAGAGAGAAAGGAGTTTCATGATGGATATTATATTAACATGATATCATTCCAATATATAGATTATACTGTATTTATCATTGTCATTTGGAAAGAGGAGGTGAGGAGATTATTATAAAATAAAGAACTTGAGAAGAAAATAACTGGAAAAGGAAGAGGATTTTACATCTTAAATACTTCTCCTTGTGAACCTCTTTAAGCGAATAGGTTTTTGAATTTTGGAAAGACCAAGAGATCTTGGATGTAGGAAGAGATTATGAAATATGATTTTTGTAGATCATTGATTGGCTTCAAGTCTTAGAGTAGTGAGGAGAAGAGGGGGTGATGGGTGGTTTTTATAGTGGAGGAGAGGGTGATTTCCCATTATTTTATTCATTATTTTATTATTTTTCTCAAGACAAGAAATAGTGTGAATTATTGTGAATAAATAAATTAATTAGTGCATTTGTGTTCAAACCAATGGTTATTACATCATTCATGACTCAATAAAAAGTGTATTTAACTTATAATGTATATAACAATAAACTACCATATTTTACTATTCACAGAAAATTCAAGTATTTTAGAAAAATCACAAAAAATCACCCTACCAATTATTTGATGCGTAGGATCAAAAAATTACCAATATTTTATGAAAATAATTCTATATTTGAGAAATTTAATTTTTAATTAAAATCATAATTTACTTGAAAAATACAAATTTTAAATTTATAACACTATGAAAACTTAACTAAGGTCTCAAAAAAATTAGTAAAATCATAATACGAAAAAATAATAATTTGTGAATAAATTTTATAAAAATGAATTTTGTTGAATCATTATATTGATTATAAAATTTTAAGTAAACATTTACATTTTATAAAAATACTAATACTTAATTAAAAATTTCTAAAACATTTATTTACTATAATTATATAATAATTTCATATATAAGATATCTAAATTCTATTTATACATTAATGGGCGAGGTTACTTTTCATTTGGCCTATTTACTATTCATAATCTCCATATTAGTATTCCTAAGGGTAACATTGCTATTAAAAAGGGTCACGTTACGATTCACCAAAAAAATAAGTTGATCCTAACAGACTCTAAATATCATATTGATCACAATCATGTATGAAATTTTTTCAAAATTTGATTCACAAAAGTAGAAATATTATGTTTAATGTCTAGTCCATAACTCTCTTGTTTACTTAATTATAATAACAGAGTGTTTTTTCACAATGACTCAATATTTTCGGCAATATAAGCTATCTAATGAATTGAAATTATTTATGAAGAAACATATGATAATTTTTTAGGGGTGTTATAGATTCAATTTCATTATCTATGAAGATATTCATCATATAAATCTCAAAATTATAATTGATGAAAACAATAATACATGTTAGAAACTACCCAACCGGGACTTCTATTTCACCCATAACTGTCATGTTGTATTAGTGGAGTAACATAAAAGTTTATAACAACTTAATATTCATTGACTAATTATACAAAATTGTTGTTATTTTTCATTTATAATTTATTAATTTATTAATTTTTATTTTATTTAACATGTTTTAGATATATTATTACTCTTAATTAATGTTTCATACCATATTAAATAGATTAATAAAAGAATAAATAATGATTAGAGATTCCATTACGAGGTGCTAAGAAATATGTTTGGTAGACACAGATACACGACGTGTGATCAAACATGGAATTTATGTACTGAGGTTCACTACACCTAGACATGTAACAAGATACATAATTCACTAAGAAGTACATAACACATTATTTATTTAATTTACATAATGTTATTACTAGTCCATCCTGAAATATAGTCTGTCTGACAACATGACTTATAGCTGGTGTACATGCCATGTCATCTACATGATTTTGTGGGAAAATTCAAGATAAATGTGTAGAAAAATATTTGACATACACCATGTGAGTATGACAAGTTATAAAATTAATGATATAAATAACTTGTATATGGTGTAATTCATATGCGACCCATCAATATCCACATTTGAAGAACACGCCGAGTCAATAGGTGGATTATGTGGAAACTCAATAAGAATACCACAAAACATGTTTCTCATTAGTACATGCAGTGTATCCCAGCTAAGATACACATAAATTCCCTAGGAATTTATCTCAGATATATGGTGAGAAATAAACATGGAATGTAGCTCATTAATACTCATTTTGTAATCATCTAGTAATAAACACAATTTAATTACATAAATAATAATTGATTTTAGCATTAAAAACCTAAATACGTTATTGAAAGATGGTATATTGACTATGTAAAAAGGTTTTCAGAATTAATAAATTCTCAATTAATTCAATGAAATTATCTATAAATGCTAGTCAACAGTTAATTTTTTATGATGGTTTATCAGATTTTTTCATCTCAGACTCTTTATATGGAAATTAATATAATTAAATTAATTAATTATATGAATTTATTGAAGAAAATTTATCTTAATGATAAATAATGGATTGAAGTGAATGTTATCTAGTATAATTTTTCATATATGTTGTATGTTTTTGGGTGACCATGAGCCTAGGATGACCTCTTTATATGATTGGAATAGAAACCCATAATTTGTAAACATATATATATTACATATTATTAGACTAATATTAATTATATAACATTATGACCCATTCCAGAACATTAAAGGTTTTGTTTTTTTATAAAACTGGATACATAAAAAACTGGTACATAAAATATCTATATTATATCCCACTTAGTTCTTTAAAACTAACACCCTTATTTGACATAAAATACATAACACCTTTCTTTATATCACAGGGAAAGGAAACATAAGAAAGAGTGAACTTAGATTATCAATAAGGGTAAACATAAGAGATAACAATTGATGATCATAAGTGAGCAAAAGATAAGAATAAGGGTATAAGAACATGATCACAACTAACAATAATCTCATCAAAATATGTAATGTAAATAAATCATAAATTATAAAATATACAAAGTTCATATGTATGAAGAGTCATAAATAATCAATCGTGATCCATGTGAACATATCATGAACATAATACATAAGTTTTTGGTATACACATATGAATAGAAAATAATTTTCATATTCATGGATCCCAACCAAACCTATCATAGTGGATTGGGTTCACTCCCCATTCTATTATTTCCTTAGTCAAGGTTTACTCTAAAGACTATTATTGTGGATAGAGTCCCTAAATAAATAGAGATCACTCCAAATTCCACTCTTTATTATCTCATGATATATCCATATTTACCCAATTAATTAGAGTTATATATAATTATGGGCCCAACCATCACATAATTAAAATGATATAAATGTGTACCTCAAGATCATAAAACATTAATCACATATTAAAACCTATGTAAATGAAAAAAGTTTCATAAAAAATCATCAGTTCCTAATAGCACAACCCATGGAAAATAAATGAGTTTCATAAATATATCATAATCATATGAATAAAAAATCAAGATAAATAATAAGTATGGTATCATTGGATCATATCCATAGTAAATCGTAACATCAAAGTATGTTGTTGTAAATTAAAATGCCTTTAAAATATAACGGAAATATTCCTTGAGGGAAATACACTTTTCATTTTGAAACCACTTATTTAAAATCTAAAAATCTAAAAAATATTATAGAAAACATTTTATTTGAAAGGATTAATGGGAAATTTTAAAGCAAGAATCAAAAAATTGAATATTCATGATGATAAGAAATTCCATTCATTCCATAATTGTTAAAAATAAATATTTTATTCAATTTTTTTTGTAAAAAGGCCAAAAGTGCAATATTTGGAAAATGAATAGAAATTTTATTTTAATTTTTTTTTATAGAAAGTAAAATATGGGTAAAAATGATATTAAAAAATCATAGGATAATAGTGAAATCAGTCATGAATTTTTTTTAAATAAAATATTGAAATAGAATAGAAAGTTTCCTATCCAAAAAGAAATAATTTATTTTTTCATAAAAACATTTTCTTGATCATTTTAATTACCCAAGATAGAAAAATGTTACAATAACTTGAAAATTATATTAATAAAAATAGGAGAATAAAATTAAATTGGTTGATCAGATAATGATCATATAATTACCATCTATTCAAATTCAATCATAAACAATCCTGATTAAAATGATATTAAAACATAAATACTTTACCGATATGGAAACTTTTGAATTTTAATCCTCATGAAAGAATAAATTGACAAGAAACATTAAAAATAATTAAAATAGTTATATTAGTGATATAAAATATCAATTGGAAAGTATATACACATCATAAAAATAAATAGGTTCATAACATCAAATAAGTCTCAATGAAACAATATTGAGATGAAGAACCCTTACCACATTCATAATATATGAATTAAAACATCATAAAAGAGATAACCATAAATAGATTTATAAACCTCAAATAAATTTCATGAAAATAATAATAAATTAAATTCATGGGTATTATAAACATTAAAAAAAGAAACAATTGGTGAATATGTTATATATATCACAGTAATAAAAGTTATATGAGAAACCCTTACCTCATGTTTGAATTACTTCAAAACCACTCTAACCACCAATATAGTAAATTTAAACTTATTATAATTATATAAATAAATAATTTACACTCTTATAATATCATATACTATCCCCATATAATATTTTAAATACCATTTAATGACAATTCAATATTAAAATCATTTGTTTGAGTGTTAAATGTTTCGATTCTCATGAGCTTTTTGATTCGGAAGTTCCAATCAGTATACTATGTTCATGGTTTTATCATATGCAGAATATTAATAATTTCATAAGTATCATATTAAAATAATTTTAAACATTTATTACCATTCATATAAATTGGTGAAGTTAAATGAATTATATCACTTCGTGGAGATAATAGTTCATACGTATACATGAGTAATGTTACCGCTTTTTGATTGGTGAAATAAAATAAAGGTAAATAATAATTCACCCTCTAAGAATAATTATTATATCATAAATATAATATATATACTTTAAATCCATTCGTACTATAATCCATGTATATTAGAAATTAAAAATAAATCTCATTGCTTTGTGAAGGTGGACGAACGCACAAATGCATGGGTGACGTTATAATTTTTAATGGGTTGAAGGGTAAGGAATTAGATGATATATTAAATATAAGTAATCATAATTATATAATAATTATCATATATATTCATTATTTTTATCATTATGACTATTCACTTGAGATAGTGATGAAAAAAATTACATCTGTTTTCAAGGTGGTAGTCCATCGTACACACAAGCGACGATTTTGTTTCCCATTTGATGGAGAAGAAGATAGAAAAATATTATTCCATAAAAATAATAAAATATTATTAAATTATATATATTAATGTTATTATACTATAATGGTTAGGACATAACTAAAGGGGGTAAAAAATATGAAAAATGAAAGTGATCAGTTTGGGCGATTACCTCTTATTTGAAAGAGATCTTTAAGATCCCCTCTTAACGACCACAGGGTTAGTATTTTTGAAAGGGGAAAGCCTATAGATCTTATATAAGTATGTATGAAATAGGTTTTGGAAGGTTTTTGTAAAGATATGTGTATTAATGTTTTGAATATAATAAAAGATAGGTGGCGTCTTTTTCAAGTGAAGGAAAGGACAAACATGAAATTAGAAAACAAATACTTAAATATAATAAATAAATTTTAATTATAACGTGTAACCATATAGATATAATTTTAAAGATAATATATTATATGGTTGAAATACCTTCCTATAATAAAATTTTGATAGGTTTATGTGGTATTTTAAACTTTATCTCTTTGGCTTAACCCCTTTATTAACCGATTTTAACCTTAACCACCGTAATGGATTTTTCAATTTTAAAGGGTTAGAATTTCACTTATGTGGTAAAAATTGGCTCATACATGAAGAAAAGAAAAAAAGTTATACCATATAGAATATTATTTAACATAAAATAATATTAATTTAATTTTAAAAACTATTCACATAGTTTGACATTGAAGACATAAAGACAGAAATAAAATTTGAATATAATCCATTTCAACCTCAATAATACATTATTATGGAATATAAATTATTAAAAAACCCGAATTCATCCAAAATAAATTACTTTTAATTTTTTTTTAAACATTACTTCGATTTTCCACTACTTTAACTGGAACAATGTAAGTGTTGTATAAGCATTTAAGGTAATTATATAATCATTGAAAATTATAAATAAACTAACATCATAAAAATAATATCTTTATTATCAAATTAACCATTTTATATTCATGAAAAACTTATTTTTATCCCTATGTTAATATTTAAGATAAATTTAAATGCAAGAGAGTGATGTTTTGTATTTTTCCTTACTTAAAATATTATACAAAACATTATCAAAGAAAAATGATCCATTTTTTATAAATTAGATTCTTAGATGATTATGGATGAAATAAACTCATAAAAAATGGTAGAATCGGGTTTTTTGTGTATTTTAAATCATTTTAAAATTATTTTTAACATTAATTAATGTGTCATACCCTTTAGTGTGGTTATAACTATTTACCATTGTTATTATTCATAATCTTTAAAAATAAAGGGGTCCTATTTTTCAAAAGTGAACATATTGAATCCAAAGATATACTCCATTTTTTCCATGATTATATTTTTAGCTGTGAAATAAATTAATTATAAATAAAATGATCAAATGTGATAAAAAATAGGTTTTCCTAAAAATGAAACATTCACAAATAAGATGACATTACATTAACTATATGACTAGTCATCATAATTATATGAATTGAAATTAATCTAGATATATATGTAATCAATTAATTTAATTTAAATAATTAATTATTATATATTACCTTAATTAATTAAAATGAATAAACATAAGGCACCTAAAAATAGTTTTTTAAATGATCTTTTAAGCATCAAAATATATATATATACCAAAATCAAATATAATGTTGATTCATATGAAAATATTAAGATAAATTTTAGTAAAATGGGTTTTATTAAATTTTAAAATAAATTATAATATTGAATAAGACTTTTACATTAATTTATTTAAATAAAATAAATGACAGTTTTACAAATATCAATATTTGTTACTATTCACGAAAAAAATAATATTTTTAGAAAAATACTAAAAAAATAATTCTAAGATAATATTTACATGATGATTTAAAAAATGTTTTTTTATAAATTAAATTTTATTAGAGTGAAATAAATTATGTATATTATTTTCTAAAAAAATAAATAAAAATATTTTTGAGGAAAAATGCATTTTTGAAAAATAAAATGACTATACTAAAAATTTAATACTTATTTTTTATGAATATATAAATAAATTTTCATTATATAAATCCTTTATACATATTTTTTAAAATTTGGTTGTTCTTATCTATACTTTTAATTTAACATCTTGGTTATAACAATGGTATTTAAATAATCACAATTCAACACTATATCATAGTTTGTTTAAACTAAGTGTTGTATATAAAGAAATCTATTAAAAACTTGCAATTTATTTAATAAGAATATAAATTCTAAAAAATTTGGTTGTAAAATTCTCCCCCACACTTAAATAAATTGCTTCCATACAATTTTATTTTGGTTATTTAAGGTTTAATATTTAAAAATATTTTTATTGAAACCAACATCATATAATTGTAAAATAAAAATTCCATTCAAAATTATATTTGTGAAACATAAAGTTTTCCTAAAATAAAACATAATGAGGTCCCTAGATAAAGACATAATTCGAAAGAAGTTAAAATATAGACATGGAGGAGAAAAATAATGTCCAAGGACTAATAGAGAGTGATAAGAAAAATGGTCATGAGAAGGTTAATGAAAAAATATCCATAAATTATTGAGGCATTAAAAAACCATCAAATCATAATGAATGAAGGTAAAAGAAATACATTTTTATATCAATATATTTTCCCTAATGTGGAGGTATTATTTACCCATCAAGATAGATAACATGAGGAAATATAGTTACTTTATTTATTTCCATTTCACAAGAATAATTTCATACTTTGGATGTGATTTTATGTAACACCCTGAGATATTATGAATATTTATTCTCAAATAAATTAATTATTTTAATAGATTATTTCACATGCAACACTGAGTTTTAATAAACCACAAGATAATATTGATATTATTATTTAAAGATGGCCACTATAACATAGTCATTAAACATGGTGGTTGACCGCGTTGTCGAGCGTGTCAAATTAGATGTTTATTTTTAACTAGAATTTCTGCAGTATAGCAGCAACCCTAGGTCGTCTCTTGACGGATCCTTAGATCATTAATTTAAAAAAAGTTTTTTGATTATGAAAGTATAAGTTGAAATAGATTTTTTAAAACTTGGGGGTTTTATGATTAATGATGAAAATAGGAAATGAAAGCGATAAAACAAAGTAGAAATGAACAAGATTGATTAAACGTGATCAACCCCGAGAAGTCTCGTGATGTTCATCCTTCATCGCTTCAAGGGATAGGGTTATGATCTTTTAATCCCTGGTTTTTAATACATAGAACCAGTATGTTACTGAGTTTATACTAGGATACCTCCTAGGGTTCAGTCGAAAACACATAACGATTCACCAGACATCGCAGATGATTGGGTGATTTGTGTTCGACATCATAACCGAAACTCACCAAGGAAACACATGAAGAATTTGATTTGCTGTCTAGGTTTGTATGTTATTTCATTGTGATACCATGAAATAAATGTGCATGATCTTGACAGTGCTTATGTGAGTTCAATTGACCAATATGAACCACACAAACACCGCAATTGAAAGGGGGAAAGAAAGTGGTGAACGGTGTGTGAAACATCACATGAATGGGTACCCCCAAACATGATCATATGAGTTGAGCATGACATACCAGTACATAAATCAATAAAATAATAATATAGGATGGGGAAAAACAACATACAACCTGGAATTAAAAAGATCATTCAAATTAATACAACTTTGAAGCTCAGGATTACATCACATTCCTCCCCAGGTGATCACAAGTGGTTTAGAAACCCATGGGAGGGGAAGAAGAAGAAGATGTTGAAGTAGCACCTCCAATGGAATCAAGAACTTCTAGGGATGTTGACAAGACTCGTTGGGGACTCCCAAATGGTAGCACATTTTCTCTTGTCTGAACTTGCAAATGGGGAGCCCAAGGTTCCATTTTATAGGAAAATTGGAAGGTGGTTTTGGGAACACCGATTTATTCAATCCACTTGTACCACACATTTCGGCCTTCAGACAATCTTATCTCAATTTGAAAAAAATAGAAACATTGTATCCCTACCTCTTGAATATCTCCACAGAATGCTTGGCACCCTTTAGACAACAACAGGTCAAGATATTGATAAAATACAGAACACCGCATTTGACTTGATCCAAATTCGGTGGCTTGGAAAGATCAGTTCGGATGGGCCCCATAGAAGCCAAATCAGCATTGGGTTTCTTAATCTGAAATGTATCCTATTAAGTTTTGGATAGGACCACAAAATTTCATCCCATTTGGATGCATGTATTTCGTGTACTATGCAAAAAAGTGGACAGATGTCCATGGATCCATGCAATTTTGACCCATTTTTCTTCCACTTCATCAAAGGCCCTCCAAATCACCTCCACCTACATTGAAACAATAAAAACAAGTAACATTGCCCATTATAATATTGATTAAAATTAATTGATTTATTAAAACATGAAGTGAAATTTATTATTATATTTGGAATATTCATTACAAAAATAGTTTAAAACTGTATTGTAAGGGTGGAATAAAACAGTGAATCATGGTACGATCACACCCCCACACCTAAACATTTGCCCTCCTGGGCAAAGTCACATATCCAAATACAATGATTCATATATATATATTTCCAAAATTCTGATGATTTATCATTTTAGGAAATTTTATTTAAAGTAAAGTGATCAATGCACGAACCACGCCAAGGAGTTCTTCCTAGTGAAAATAGAAAAAGATGTCTCATAAATCATATCATGGAGAAATTCAAAAATATTCATGATACCCAATTGAGAAAGGAATTCATAAGTAAACCATGACACTAAATCTCCATGTGTGTGTGTGAAAACCATTCCATGCTATTCTTTCCACTTGCTATCCAATAAATATATGTTATTTTAACATTTTCCAGCTTAAATGATTTTGTCACCGAACCTATCCTACATCCTTTGCAATCATATTTCAAGACCCACTCATTTAAGCATTCCCAGAAGTCAAACCATAATCTCCCGACCTAGATATCCCCATATGTTGCACATTTCATCACTCCCCTCATTTATTATATTTTTTTGAAGTTGCAATTGGAACAAGTCTCACACTCATCTCTCAAACCTTGTTTGATCTCCTCACGACACTAATTGAAATAGTTATAACAAGATCAAAGGTTGAGGAGGAGTGGTTTTTGACCTGCCCAAGACACAACAAATTTTTTTGAGGGCGTACAATAGTCGGACATTAGGTACACACACATAGGTCAATCTGGTACAGTAATGAAACAGATCAGATAAGGAACGAATGTATGGAAATATCATTTAAAGCTGAAAAATATTAACCCAACATATATTTACTTTATATTAAGTAAGAAATAATCACACTTTGTAGTTTGGTGCAAAAATTTGTGGAGATATTAGTGACACAGTTTCCCTATAAACTACTCACTCAATGGGCATCAATCATCTCAAAGGTTTCACATAGATACGACCATTTATATCATTGATAGAAACCCAATTCACTAAAAATCTCTCCCTGATGTTAAATTCATACAAGTACTCTTTTTAGCCTTCGTTATGGTATTTTTACTTTCCCTACTTTATGGTCGCCAAATCATGGAACTTAGAAATTGTCGATGGGGAAAAATGAAAATACCATAAAGAAGGCCAAAAAGAGAAAAAAATGAAAATTCCTAACTAACCCAGGAATTTATCCACCCCCCTACACCTAGAGTATGCAGTGTCCTCACTGAAATAATTGAGAGTGTGAGAAGGAAGGATAAAACCTGGTGTGTTTTATTGGTATGATGCGTCAAGAAGGTGGATTTCCACCACCGGATTATTTGGAAAATCTTCATAGAAGTGTTTAAGTCGCTTCCCATTGACGGTAAGACTTGGTCCACTCTGCTCATGCAAATCCTGTATTTCACTAAAAGGGTAAACATTAGTAATAGTATAAGGACCATGCCATTGAGAACGAAGCTTACCTGGGTGGAGCTTAAGCCTGGAATTGTACATGAGGACCTTCTCACCAATATGGAACTTCCGCTGGTGAATCAAGCTATCATGAATAGCCTTTGTATTCTCTTTATAGATTTGGGAGTTTTCATATGCATCACATCAAATTTCTTCCAACTCTTGAATCTGTAGCTTTCTTTCCTCACCTGCATCTGAAAGGTTCATATTAGATTGTTTAACAGCCCAATATGCACGGTGTTCTACCTCTACCGGGAGGTGACAAGCCTTTCCAAACACAATTCTATAGGGCGACATTCTGATTGGTGTTTTAAAAGCAGTACGGTACACCCAAAGTGCATCATCCAAGCGCAAACTCCAATCTTTCCTATTGGGTTGTACTGTTTTTTCCAAGATTCACATAACTTCTTGATTTGAAATTTTTGCTTGTCCATTTGTTTGGGGATGATATGCAGTGGAGACTTTATGAAAAACCCCATACTTACGAAGCAATTTTTTCATGTTACGATTTCAAAAATGTGACCCCTGATCACTAATGATGAATCTTGGTAGACCAAACCTACTGAAAATCTGGGACCTCACAAAATCAACAACCACTCGAGAGTCATCGGTCCTGGTGGTCTTTGCTTCCACCCATTTAGATACATAGTCAATAGCCAATAAGATGTACACAAAGACAAATGAATTTGGAAAAGGCCCCATGAAGTCAATGCCCCATGCATCGAAGATCTCACAAAATAACATGGGTTGTTGGGGCATTTCATTCCTCTTGGAGATATTCCATGTGAATTGACAACGACTACATGACTTGCAAAATCTATGGGCATCCCTATACAATGTTGGCCAATAAAGTCCTGATTCAAGGACCTTTCGAGCAGTACGTTGAGGGCCAAAGTGGTCCCCATATGCCAAGGTGTGTAAAAAGGTCAAAACAGAGGTGAACTCATGGTCAGGGACACACCTACGAACAACCTGGTCACTACATATCCTCCACAAATATGGGCCATCCCAAATGTACCATCGAGAATCATGTTTAAGTCTCTGGGATTGTGAAGTGCTAAAATCATTGGGGACCCTAGATGTTGCTAGAAGATTCACAATGTCTGCATACCAGGGGGTAAGGTCCACAACATCACAAAGGTTCTCATTAGGGAAGAATTATCCAATGGGTAGGGGTGAGTCAACATGATGGTACAATGGTGGGGAAATCCTACTAATGTGGTCAGATACCACATTCTCTACCCCTATCTTATCTCTAATCTCAATGTTAAACTCTTGGAGGAGGAGCATCCACCGAATGAGGCGGGACTTGGCTTCAGGTTTCTTTAGGAGGAAACGAAGGGCATCATGGTCAGAAAACACAATCACTTTTGACCCAAGAAGATATGAACGGAATTTTTCCAAGGCAAACAAAATAGAAAGGAGTTATTTTTCTGTGGTTTTGTAGTTTACCTGGGCAGGGTCAAGGGTACACGAGGCATACGCAATGACATGAGGAGCCTTTTGAACCCTTTGTGATAAAACTGCCCCAACTGAAAAGTTAGAGGCATCACACATAAGCTCGAAGGGGAGATACCACCTTGGTGATTGGATTATGGGAGGTGATGTGAGAATCTTTTTTAGTGAATTGAATGCATCCTCACAATTTTTATCAAACACAAACTCAGAATCTTTTTGTAACAATTGAGATAAGGGAAGTGCGATCTTACTAAAGTGTTTAATGAATCGGCGGTAAAAACCAGCATGACCCAAGAAAGACCGCACCTAACAAACACATTTTGGAAATGGAAGGGATGAAATTAACACAATTTTAGATTTATCAACCTGAATTCCCTTATTTGAAATGATATTCCCAAGAACTATCCCTCGCTCAACCATAAAATGGCATTTTTTATAATTTAAAACAAGATCTTTTTCAATGAAGTGGCGGAGGACAGAACCTAGGTTTTCCAAACAATCATCAAAAGAAAAACCATAAACTGTGAAATCATCCATAAAGACTTCCATACAACTCTCAAGTTACTCAGAAAAAAATACTCAACATACATCGCTGAAAAGTACCATGAGCATTACATAGACCGAATGGCATCCTTCTGTATGCAAATGTGCCAAATGGACAAGTAAATGTTGTCTTTTCTTGATCCTCAGGGGCTATATGGATTTGGAAATAACCCGAATAGCCATCAAGGAAACAATAATGGGACTTACCAGCCAATTGTTCTAACATTTGGTCAATGAAAGGTAAAGGAAAGTGGTCCTTCCGCATGGCTTGATTCAGTCGACGGTAGTCAATACAGACTCGCCAACTATTTTGCACACGCATTGGAACCAATTCATTCCTTTCATTTGACACAACTGTTATTCCTATTTTTTTAGGCACAATTTGCACTGGGCTAACCCATTTACTATCAGATATAGGATAAATGATCCCCACAGTAAGTAATTTATTGACTTCCAATTTTACCACTTCAAGGAGAGTGGGATTCAACCGACGTTGAGATTGTCTTACGGGTTTAGCCTCATCATCCAAAATTATATGGTGCATACAAATAGGTGGGCTAATCCTGGGAATATAAGTCAACGTCCATCCTATTTCCTTTTTACACTCTCCCAAAAGTTTGAGCAGTTTCAATTCCTATTTTAGAGAGAGGTTATTGGCAATAATGACGGGCAATTGGTCAATACCCTCAAGATATGAATATTTTAAATTAAAAGGAAGGTGTTTAAGTTCAAACACCGGTTGTTTATGGATTGAGGGATGGGATTTAGGTGGAGTGAAGTCCATGAAACTATCTATCTGCTCATGTTTATTCTCAAAAGAAAGAGAATCTATTGAAATGAGATTTTTAGAATCATTGATAGTCATGGGTACCTCAGAATAAACACACTCATCAATTAAAGAACAAAATTTACATTTTTCTGAACCCACAAAACATTCAAAAGAAGAAGAAAAACTCAAATAATCCACGGGTGAAGAAAGAAAAAAATAATCAGAGTTTGGGTTGAGGATAGAATTGTGTGTGTGTGCATCGTTTGAGAGCACTTCCATCGAATAGATAGGAAGAGTGGAGTGCTCTTCAATGGGGTTTTTCATAGCCTCAAGGATGTTAAAACTTACCTTTTCTCCTCCTAATTCCATGGAAATCATACCATTGTGAACATTGATGATCGTCTTTGCTGTTTTTAGGAATGGCCTCCCAAGTATGAGAGGGGCATGTCCTTGGGTTCAGGTATCTTCCATCCCAAGAATGTAGAAATCAGTGGGGAAGATGAGATTCTTCACCCTAACAAGGACATCCTCAATCACTCATTTTGTATGTGTTGTACTCCAGTTGGCAAGTTGCACAACAATTACTGTTGGTTGAAGCTCTCCAACTTGTAGAGAAGTATACACGGAGTGAGGCATTACATTAATGGAAGCACCTAAATCTAGCATAGCATCAGAAAAGAAGGTCTCCCCTATGGTACAAGGTATGGTGAATGTGCCGGTATCCTCGCATTTGGTTGTCATTTTTGGTTGAATCAAGGCCGAGACATTCCTTCCTAGGTTGAATCTCTCATTCCCCTTCAGCCTTCGTCGATGGGTGAAAAGCTCTTTAAGAAATTTGGCATAACGGGGAATTTTCTTGACTACATACAACAATGGAATATTAACTTGAACTTTTTTAAATGTATCCATTATTTCATTTTCAATCTCATTATCAAAGTTTTTCTTCGATTTAGAGAGTCTTTGAGGGAAAGGAAGAGGAATGGATTGTTCATTTGAATCATCAATGACTATTCGATTACCATTTTTGTCTTGTTTTTCTTTACATGATGTTTTTGAGGGTTGGGAAAGAGAGTTTTCATGAGGGGGACATACCTGCAGTGTAGAATCAATAGAAGGAGAAACTTCTTTACCACTACGAAGTGTAACTGCACATACATTACCTTTGTCCTTTGGATTGGCAATGGGTTGGGATGGTAGTTGTCTAGAACCTTGCATCTTAAGCTCACCAATGGTGTTTGCCAATTGTCCCACTTGAGTTCGTAGGTCTTGAATTGCCGATTGTGTGGTCTGTTGGAACTGAAGGTTCTGGGTTTCCATTTGCTTCACTATATCCTCAAGGCTTGGTTCAGACTTGGGAGGAGGAGGATTGTTTTGAGATGTTGAAGGATAAGAAGGTTTCATACCTTGGCCTTGTTGATACCATTTCTGCTTGGGGTAGCTTGAGTTTCCTCCTTGTCGGTATTGTGGTTGTGCTTGCCACCCTGGATTTGGATTTCACCTGAATTATTATCGCTTGAAGGGACATTCTTGTTGGAATGGACACCCTGGGAACACAGTTTCACAGGACTCAGATGAATCTTGATGTTTTGGGCACTGGTCAGAAAAATGAGTGTTATCTGAACAAATCCCACAATGTAATGGAATAGAAGTAGAGAGTGAGTTACCTTGTGATTGAGATAATTGCCTTAGAAGGGTATGCATCTCATCAAGTTTAGTATCTACATTTTGTTTTAGGGATGAATGACTTACCTCATGTACTCCTCGGGTTGGTGCAATAGCTCGTGCACCAAATTGTTGTGCATTTTGAGCCATGTTGGCTATTAAATCATGAGCGGCAGAAGGAGTTTTGTCAACTAGGGCACCACCAGCCGCAACATCAATCAAACCACGATCCATGGGGATAAGTCCCTCATAGAAGTATTGGATTAATATTTGTTCACTAATCTGGTGGTGGGGGCAGCTTGAGCAAAGTCTCTTCAATCTCTCCCAGTATTCATGAAGGGTCTCTCCTTGTGATTGCCTAATTCCACAGATTTCTTTCCTAATTGATGTAGTTCGGGAGGCAGGGAAGAACTTCTCTAGAAAAAGTCTTTTTAGGTCATTCCAGCCTCCAATTGTGGAAGGCAAATAGTATATCCAATCTTTGGCTACACCATCAAGGGAGAAAGGGAAGGCCCTAAACTTAATGAGGTCCTCAGACACATTTTGGGGTTTCATGGTGGAGCACACTATGTGAAACTCCTTTAGATGTTTGTGAGGGTCCTCACCAGGAAGACCATGGAATTTTGGAAGAAGGTGGATGAGCCCTGATCTAAGCTCAAAGTTGGATGCTTCCTCGGGATATTGGATGTACGCAGGTTGGTACTCCACATCAGGGGTAGTAAGTTCTTTTAAAGTTCGATTATTTGCAGCCATGATCTCTGGGTTTTGATTTGGTTCAATTTTGGATTGGTTTAGGACCACTTGAGGTTCCACAAGGGGTTACACAATGATACTTTATTGACCTTCTATAGATTCCTTGATTTGTGTGTGAAGTGACTTTTCAATTTCAGGATCAAATTCAAGTAGTGTTCCTTTACCAGATCTTGTCATGCAACAATGATGTCCAGTTTGATTGATTTATTGTTTGTGGTGTTTTTTTATTTGAGATGGAAAAAAAACTTAAGAAGGGTGAAAGAATAATATAATGTTATACTATAAAATTAGAGAGGGATATGGAGAAGAAGAGAGAGAGAGAGAGAGAGAGAAAGAACACACAAAAAATAACAAAAAATAAATACAAAACCCAAAACAAAAACAATTAAATGGGGGTATGGTATTTAGAGGAGTACTAATTAAGAAGTAAAATAACTAAATAAAAGTAAATAAAGAAAAAATTATCTTGGATCCCCGGAATCGGTGCCAAAATTTGACCGCGTAGTCGAGCGCATCAAATTAGATGTTTATTTTTAACTAGAATTTATGCAGTATAGCAGCAACCGTAGGTCGTCTCTCGACGGAGCCTTAGATCATTAATTTGAAAAGAAGTTTTTGATTATTAAAGTAGAAGGTGAATTAGGTTTAGTAAAACTTGGGGGTTTTATGATGAAAATAAGAAATGAAAGCGATAAAACAAAGTAGAAATGAACAAGATTGACTAAACGTGATCAACCTGAGGAAGTCTCATGATGCTCATCCTTCGTCTCTTTAAGGGATGGGGTTATGATATTTTAATCCCTGGTTTGTGACACCTAGAACCAGTATGTTACTGATTTAATAATAGGATACCTCATAGGGTTCAGTCAAAAACACATAAAGATTCACCAGACACCGCCGATGATTGGGTGATTTGTGTTCGACATCATAACCGAAACTCACCAAGGTAACACATGACGAATTCAATGTGCTATCCAGGTTTTTATGTTATTTCATTGTGATACCATGAAATAAATTTGCATGATCTTGAACGTTCTTATGTGAGTTCAATTGACCAATATGAACCACACAAACACTGCAATTGAAAGGGGGAAAGAAAGTGGTGAACGGTGTGTGAAACATCACATGAATGGGTACCCCCAAACATGATCATATGAGTTGAGCATGACATAACAGTACATAAATCAATAGAATAAGAATATAGGATGAGGAAAAAAACATACAACCTGGAATTAAAAAGATCATTCCAATTAATACAACTTTGAAGCTTGGGATTACATCACATTCCTACCCGGGTGATCACAAGGGGTTTAGAAACCCATGGGAGGGGAAAAAGAAAAAGATGTTGAAGTAGCACCTCCCATGGCCTCCACAACTTCTAGGGATATTGAGAAGACTCCTTGGGGACTCCAAAATGGCAGAACCTTGCCTCTTGGCCGAAATTTCAAATGGGTAGCCCAAGGTGCCATTTTATAGGAAAATTGAAAGGTGGTTTTAGGCACACAGATTTCTTCAATCCATTTATACCACATATTTAGGCCTTCATACAGTCTTATCTCGCTTTGTAGAAAATATAAAGGTTGTATATATACCTCTTGAATATCTCCACCGAATGTTTGGCACCCTTTGGACAACAACAACTCAAGATATTGATAAAATATAGAACACCGCATTTGACTAGGTCCAAATTCGGTGTCTTGGAAAGATATGTTCGGATGGGCCCCATAACAGCCGAATCAGCTTTGGGTTCCTTAATCTGAAATGTATCCTTTTAAGTTTCGGACAGGACCACAAAATCTCAGCCCATTTTGATGCACGGATATTGTGTACTATGCAAAACAGTGGACAGATGTCCATGGATCCATGCAATTTTGGCCCATTTTTCTTCCACTTCATCAAAGGCCCTCCAAATCACCTCCACCTACATTGAAACAATAAAAATAAGTAACATTTACCATTATAATATTTATTAAAATTAATTTATTTATTCAAACATGAAGTGAAATTTATTATTATATTTGGAATATTCATTACAAAACTAGTTTAAAACTGTGGTGTAAGGGTGGAATAAAATAGTGAATCGTGGTACGATCAGTGGTATGAATAGTAATAAATAAACTTTTAAGATTAATTATAATTGTCTTAGATAAATAAAATATATTGAAAAAAATGTACTTAATTTTTATTAAAGTTTTTATACGCTCAAAAAATACATTTTTCTCAAAAAAATGATTTTGTTGATATTTATGAACAATTAATAAAGTAATTTTTTTCACTTTTAGAAAATTTATTTGAAAAATATATATTAATTTTCTGAATCAAAATGTAAAAATTATTTTAGGGTTAATTTTAGATATATTTCTATAAAGATTAAATTTTTCAATGAATAATGATTTTATTTAAATTGCCTTTTTTATGTAATTTACAAGTACCTTTTTTAGGATAGTTTTAAAGTAAAATTAGTTCAATTATATTAAAATTAATCCAATTTAGGTCATTTTAATCAATTTTATATTCAATTTTGATATAGAATCTTTTTACACTTATAAAAATGTTTTCTTTGGAATACTATTCTTTTATCTTATTTGTGGGTTTAATTTGACATTAAATAATAGCCCTCATGTGAATTTAATTTGTTAAAATGAAGTAAATATTTTTAACCATAATAATTAATAATATTTAACATGTTTAACTAAACTTTTTTAATACTAAATAGTAAAAACAGTAAAAAATTAATTACAACATTTAAGGTTAAAACAGGTTTACTGGTGGGTTTATGTAAAATGATAAGGGTATTTCTTCAAATGAAACTTATATAAATACAATTTCATTACCATATTTAAAACATATACTATACAAAATTAGAATACATATTTATTTGGAATTATTTTTCATGGGATTGACATTATCATTTTAGATTCTTTTGGGAAATTTCCAAGTAGTTTCCAAGTGGGTTCTTTTCCCCACTTATAAAAGAACAAATCTTATGCTCTGTTATTCAAAATTACACAGCAATTCATTTTGATCCAAAATAGACCAAAATACATTCATTACTTCTATAACCACTTCATATAGGCCTTATTTTTATTTAAACATCCTCCTAAAAAGTGTTTTGGCGCAAACCTAAGGAGGTTGTCTAAAAAAGAGGTTTAGTTCTAAACAGTGAATTTTAATATTATTTCTTATTACTCCTCCTTAAAATCATATTCAAAAATTATTATATAATAAACAATTTATCTACCATGAACTTATATTTTATTATGTTAGCGTAATAACCTAAATCTACCCACTCTTTTATATAATTGGAAACAAAACTCTAAATCTAGTGTATAGTAGACTACTGCCTCGTAAGATGATGTAATTTTTTTTCCAACACCGCCTCTTAAATATGGATATAATGATGGATTTAATAGTTTTATATGATATTAATGACATATTTATACACCTTTAATCAAAATATCTCATCTACCTTCTTACCTTCCAATCTTTTGGAAAATGATAACGTTGTTCGTGCATACATGTGGACTACCACCTCCACAAGGTGATGCGACTTTTTTTTATTTTGGAATTGATGGTAATAAGGATATATTTAATGAATATACATGATATATAAAAAATAAAAATTATTTTTTAAATTTTATAAATTTTTTACCTTTGTTTTTCTTTGATCGTCAATAAAATGCAAACATCGTTCATGTGTACGTATGACTTACCCTATCAATAAGTGGTGTAAGTAACTTTCTATATCAAAATTTTAAGGAATACTATAAATAAATTTATAAAGAATATATATAAAATATATATCATGTTTAACATTCTAGATATCATTTCTCCAAGATAAAAATAAAATTACTAAAACTTCCAAACCAAACCATATAGAAAAAATGAAATAGTTATTACCTGAGACGTGATTGTAATAAATAATTGTTCATAAATGGGTAATAAAAAGTCATAAGTAAATAATATATTGTATGATATATTTTATTATGGTTCTTAATATATTTTTAATAAATATATATTTATTATACACTAGGCTTTAACTCATATATAGAAACATGAGATTTGAGGTATGAGAATTTTCGTCTAACTTTTATTTCTATGAGAAACATGCTCTATTCAATACTTGTTTATTTTATATGGTATATAGAATCATCATGAGTTTATTTTATGGTGATTATTATTAATTTTATTGGTATTTACATATCCATATATGGTTATATGTTTCATTGGTGTTATGATTCAAAAGTTACAAAAGTGGTAAGGATTTTATATTACAATATCATTGTTTGTCAATATTTTTTATGAATATGATTCCAATAATGAAATATTGTGATCTAAATCTCAATAAAATCATTAATTTTATTAAACTATTGTTACTTATATATAATAATTTTTTCCTTTATTTTTCATCTTTTAAAGGATTAAATAGATTAAAAGAATATTTTAAAGAAAAATTGACTTAATTTCTCTCTTTGGTCCATTTTTATTTAATGTAGATGTTTTATAGAAATATTTAAAACAAATATTTTACTAATCTAAGATTATTTTTAAAGTAATTTTACCCATATTTTACCATTTTATGATTTTTTTTAAAGTAATATTCTTTTCATTTTCCGTACTATAGACTTTTTAATTTTACCAAAAATGTAAAAGGAATCTTTGTTTTAATATGTACAACATGAATATTTTTTTCTTCTATCATGAAAAATCAATGGTTTAAAGATTACATTGAATTTTTACAAGTTTATTTATAAAAAATATTTTTTCTTTCATGTTTGAGAAATTTTTATATTTTTAACATGTTCTTTCAAAATGGAAAGGAAATTTTCTTGAAGAAATGTTTAAAATGATATTTCAGAATCATTTCAATTTAATATGGCATCCTTTGATGTTAATTAATATTTATTGATGATATTATACGATTATACCATAATTATTATTTATCTATATTATTTATGTTTATGATTAAATTTTGTTTATCAAACGTATTTCTTGTCCATGAGTTATGATTTGATGAAAAGATAAAGTGTTTATGAAACCCATTTCCTTCAATGGGTTATGATTTGATGAAATGATTATGAAAAACATTTCATTTCGATGGGTTATGATATGATAAATTATTTAAGATATTATTGCACACATATGTACGGAATATGTGATAGTTGGGACTTATATCTCTCTCTAATTCATTGGTTAATGATTAATGTTCTATGATATCAAATGGTATACAAGAGGTTATTTCATGCCCTAAAAAGGGTACACATGAGGATATACCAAGCCCAAATCAAGGGGTAAGAGGGTTGTTATCCCATGACTAAAATAAGAGGATACATGGGAGGTTATAATAATCACAAAATATGGTATACAAGAGTTTATTATTGACATGAAAAAGGTACACATATGGTTATCCCAATCCTAACATGTTATGAATATCTTATTTGGTAGCCTTGACATAAGATTTGTTTTTTATTCCACAAATATATGCCTTATGACAATGTTATTCTCTAATGGAACATTTTATTTGATTACATTATGATTAATGTCTTATGAATTTCCAAGATTTATTCCATGAATAATTTTAAGATCTATGAAATGCAGGGTATGGTTTTCAAATGTTATTCTCATGTTCTCATACCCCTATGCTCATGTTATGCTTATGTGATAATTGATATCCCCGTTTTTTACACTAATCAAGAATTGTATCTCACCCTTTATTATTTTTCCTTTTCCCAAATTATGAACAAAGGTATTATGTAGAATTTTTCTATGAAGGGTGATAGCTATGAATAACTTAATGGGAGATGATATAGTTCATCTATAAACACATTATTTATGTATCCAAATTTCCAAAGGTAGTGGACATAAATGATTATAAAATGGGTCATTATTTTATGTAATGAATATGAATCTATTAATATATATATATATATGGGAGGTTTGCATCATTATAATTGATAATTTTACACTTTATCTCTTACTTGAAGAAATAAATATTCAGGATGAATTTTTCATGCATGAAGAAATAAAATTTACTTTTAACGGATCATAATATCCATAAAAGAATGAAAATTAATTCTTTGTGTCTTTAAAGATTCACCACAACAAAAAATGGTTATGATAAGTTATCTAATATAGATAAATATAATACACTACAATCTAAAACCTCAAAAATAGCACCAAGAGTCCATAAATATTTATCCTTGCAACTCTTAGAAAATATGCTCACCAAATTGAAAATCCAAAAATTCAAAACGTTTGATAACATATTAATTTAAAAGATCAAATTTTACTTATATCCCCAGAAAACATGTTGTAGCTCATAATTTCACATAATAAACCAATGAATACCATAATCATATATTATCTTAAAACAAGATAATATTTTTCCAAAACAACCCAAAACCCTATAAAAGAATAATGAAAACTTAAATAATTCCAAAATTACCTCTATAATTATTTTTTAAATAAAATCATAATCTATTGAATATGTTCCACAAATCTAAAAATTTAGTAAATTTAATCAAAGAAAACATAAACCACTTTTTCATAAAAAATTTAATCAATTACAAGGCCATAAATACAATTCAATTTACATTATAAATATTAATAACATATTTATCCCAACTAAACATTATTATATCAACATCAATAATATATTAATGGTTATCTATCCATAAATACCGTGTTTTTTAAAAAAACATCACCCTACCACCAAATAAATCTTCTAGGTTTTCATTACTATTCAATATATGTTTAAAAATCCATAAATAAAAAATATTACAGAATAATGGTGAGGTGTTTCAAGATTTTTATAACCAGAATATAATTGAAAAAACAATTTACAACATAATTATTAGATCCCAATACACAAACACTTAAATCATTACCCTTCAATGATTTTTAAAGTATTTTTACTTCCTTGGTTTAGGAGTATCCCTTGGATTAGGTAATTTAATTGAATAATTACCTTATTCGTGAAACATAAGTCATTGAACTATAAATGGAACCTTATGATAAAATTCATATACCTACATAAAAATCTTCAATTTTTATCAACAAATATTTTCTCTATGCTTTTTTTGGAATTGTGGGGCAAGTCCATTTTATTCAAGAAAGGTAAATGATAATAGGAGGGTAAAAATCATGTTAAATAAGAAAGCATTATCTATGATATCCTTTTCCATATATAAAATATCATTATATTCTATTAATAAATTTCCATTAGTTCTTATTATCACATACATGCCATGTAGAAAGCTATACATTCATCCATCCATAGTATTCTTGAGACTCTATTTTTATCTTATTAGGCGTGTGATGAAAGTCACCCAAATTTATATTATTAATCATATAATGACATATAAGATTATACATAATCACAAGGTATCACATTCTATATCTTGTTTCATTTTTTTAATGAATAAAATCATTACATTGTATGTCACATTTAGAGTGAGTGTAATTCCTCCTAGTTTTATCCATTGAATAAATCCAAAAACCATAGTGTGAAAAATAATATTAATAGTTTAAAATAAATAAAAACCATTCATATGATTTCTAAATCAGGACTCCTTATATTTAACCAAGGTTATCCATGGTCATTATCTATTCAAATCCTTTATAATGGCTCATAATGAAAATGTGAATTAACCCAAGAATATCCCACATGAATTTATAGCCATGTGTGTAGTGATAGGCCCTCTCATCCTGAACTAGTGATGATCAAGTTAACTTAAAATCCAACCCATTGTGAGTTTTTACCCCTGGGTACATTGTGTTATAACAGTATCCACCAGCAAGTATCAAGACATGTATGTATTTTCTAAGAAAACCAACCTTATTTATTTACCATAACATTGAATTATCCTAATGTTTCTTACTAAATTTACCTCATCTTACTTTCCATAAATAACTAAACCATTCTATAATAATGAGTATAGCTATTTATACTTTTCATGCATAGATATTACATCTCATTTTAAGGATTTTTATTATATAAAATTATGATCTATTCTATAATCCTAAATGTTTAGTGTCTTTCTAAACATAGATAAATAAGAAATCAATAAATAATATATATATATATATATATATCATCTCCATTACTTCTTAAAAACTAACACCCCTCTTTGATATAACATTCCTAAAACCGATCATCATATCCCGGGGAAAGAAATCATTAGAAAGGGTCATCTTAGATGCTTAGTAAAGATAATCAAAAGAGATATTAATTGATGATCTTAAGTGGAAATAAGATAATTATAAGGGTATGAAACATTATCATAACATTAAATAATCATACCCAATCAATTAAATATAATTAATCATAAATCATAAAATAGAGTCTTATCATAACAAAATACATAATCATAAGTATGTGTAATCATCACCAATCAATCATAATCCATGATAATATATCTTGAACATAATAAATAAGTTTTTTAATACACATAAGTAAAGAAAATATTTTACATAGTCAAGTATCCCTGAAAATTCTATTATAGTTGATTGGGTTCACTCCCCATTCTATAATATACACAGTCAAAGATCACTCCTAATACTATCAAATTGAAAAGAATCCTCTACTGAACTGGGTTTACTTCTCATTAGATTATTTATTATATGATGAGATATCTATATTTGACTAATGCATTATTGGTATATATAATTCTTAGACCACACCTTATAGAATTAGAACCATATATATTTGTGCCATAAGATCATGAAAAATTCATTATATGTTATAACCTGTGGAAAAGATATGATTTTCAAAAAAAATTCATAATTTTATCATATAATAACCCATAGAAAATAAATGAGTTACATAAAAATCTCATCATCATAATCATAATCCTTGTAAGCAAAAAAATAAGGATGATATCATTGGATCATGTTCCCAATAAATCATAATTATCATCGAATGATGTTATCATAGATGAAAAATGACTTTAAAAGATCACTACAATTAGACTTGAGGAAAATACCCTTTTAAGTTGAAAACACATACTTAAAATATAAAAATTTCAAAAATATTATGGAAAAAATTTTCATTGAAAATTTTAAAGGATGTACTAAAACATTGATCATTAAATATTGTGGAAAATTTTGTTTGTGAAATAATCATTAAAAACAAACATTCCTTTCAAAGTTTTGGTAAAAAATTTAAAAATTACATCATTCGTAAAAACAAAAAATGATTTATTTATTTATTTATAGAAATTAAAACATGGGTAATAATTAATTTAAATAATCTTAGAATAATAGTAAAAACATTATTTAAAATATTTTAAAGGAAACAAAAACCTGGAATAAAAAAATTCACGACCAAAGGGGAAATAAAGGAAATTTTTATTTAAAAAATGATAATAATTTTAAGTAACAAAGAGTAGAAAATAGTAATATTACTTGAAAATTAAATTAATAATCATTTTATAAAAATATTAATTAGGTTTATTAGATAAGGATCATAAAAGTTTCTATAATGGAAATCTAAGCATAAACAATCCTGATTAAAATGAGACTGAAACATAAATCTCTTACCACTTTGGAAACTTTTTATTTGTAATAACCATGAAAGAATAACATCAAATGAAAATAATTATGTTCATAATATAAAATTTAAAAGGGTCAGTATATACACCTCATAAACATAAATAGGTATATAATATCAAACATGCCTCAAAGAAACAATATTGAGATGAAAAACTTTTACCACATTAAAAATCTTCAAATCAAAACATCCTGAAAGTGAGAAACATAGATGGATTTTTAAATCCCAATAATTTTCATGATAATAATCTTAAAATAAATTCATGGGTAGTATATACACCATAAAAATTAAACAATTTTTGAATATGACATATGTCTTAGAGAAATAAAAGTGAGATGAGAAACACATACCTCAATTTCAAATTTCTTCGAGAGTGATCTAAAACCCTATAAAATGAACTTTAATATAATATAATTAAATATTATATTAATTTAAATATTTATAATATCATATATGATCCATATATATTGTTTAAATACGTATTTAATAATAATTCATTAATAAAATCATCATTTTTTGGGGTTAACTATTTTGTTTCTCACGAAACATTCAGTTTGGTTATTCCGGTCCTTGTATTGTTTTTTGAGTTACCTAGTATCCAAGAATTTAATAATTTTATAAGTTTTATATTTAATATTTTTATACAATTTAATAAATATTCATATAAATTAGTGATGAAAAATGAATTACATCACTTCATGGAGAAGGTAGTCTGTACATACACACGAGTAAAGTTTCAAAATTTATATAAATGTAACAAAATAATAGTAAATAGTAATTAAAATTTTAAGAACAATTATTATAGATAAAATATATATTATATATATATAGACATTAAATTTATCCTTACTACTATACATTTAAAGAGTAAATGAAAAATAAATCACACCACTTTGTGGAGTAGGTAGTCCACACAAACACACAAGCGAAGTTGTCATTTTTTAATGGGTGGAATGGTAAGAAATTGGAAGGTAAATTAAATTTAAATAATCAAAATCATATCTTAATTATCATATTTATTCATTATTTATATCATTATGATGATACATATGAGGTAGTGATGGGAAAAAATTACATTGATTCAAGGGGAGGTAATCCTTCTTAAAAAAAGGCGATGGTTTTATTTCCTTTTTTGATGTAGAATGAGATGGAGAAATATTATTACATAAACATAATAAAATATTATAATGTGTTATATATTGGTTATATTATATGGTAATTATTTATACATAATTGAAAATTTTAAAATAATAATAAAAACAAAAGAGATCGATTAATACAATTACCTCTTCCTTAAAATAGATCAATTAGATATCCTCTTAAATAAACTTGGGTATGTATTTTTGGAACACAAATAACTCTTGAAATTATATAAGTATACTGAGAAGAATTTTTTGAAGGGTTTGGTAGAGATATGTTGATCATGGTGGTGTGTATAATAAATTACTGGTGGTTCCTTTTTTTAATGAAGGGAAGGATACACATAGTGTTAATAAAAATATTTGAATATTATAAATTCATTTTTAGGAAAAAGTGGAACCATGTGGCCAAAATTTATAATATATTATAGGATATGGGTTAAATAATTTTATAAAATAATATCTTGATAGGTTTATAAGGCATTTTAAACCATAACTTTTGATTTAACCTTTTTTGTTAACTGATTTTAACCCTAAAATTGGTAATAACATTTTCAATCTTAAAGGGTTATACTTTTACTTATAAGGTAAAAATTATATCTGAAATAGAAAATGAATGGAATTTTAGGCCATTTATAATCTTATTAATCATTTTTCATTTTTTTTATATTTAAAAAATTTAATAAATTATTATTCAATATAAAATAAATTAATGATATTTTAAGAGTTATTCAGATAATCCATTATTTAATACATCAAGACAAAAATGTAATTGAAATAAAATATATTTAATAATTAATAATACATTTTTATTAACTATTAAATTAATTTATCACCATTATTGATTACAAATATATTACTTTTAATGTATTTGAAAATATTCACTTTCATTTTTCCACTGCTTATAGGAATAATGTGTCAGCATTATATAAGTGTTTAATGTAATTATGAAATTTATAAAAAATTAGAAATAAATTAACAACATAAAAAAATTCATTATCATAAAAAAACATTAACATTCATTAACAATTTATTTTTATCCCTATGTAAATATATAAGATAAATATAAATGCAAGAGAGTGAAATTTTGAATTTTTCATTACTTAAAAAAGTATACATGTCATTATTAAATATAATGGATCAAAATTTACTTAAATTGTAAACTAATATGATTATGGATAAACTAAAATAATGAAATAGGGAAATATAATGTTTTAGGTGGATATCAAAGCCTTTTCACAATAGTTTTAACCATAATTAACCCATTTTACCCTTTACTATGGTTATAACTATTTACCATGTTTATTATTCATAATGAACAAAAATAAAATAAACCAATTTTCAAAATATGAACCTTGGAAATAAAAATATGGAATTAATTTTTCATGGTAACATTTTGTATGATATATATAAATTAATATAAAAAGAAACCAGGAAAATGTGATGGAAAACATGTTTTTCAGGAAAAAGCAATTTAATTCATAAGATGATCTTACATTAACTATATGAGTGTTCATCATCATTATATGAATTTAAATTAATATAAACACACATATATAATATATATTTTTTAAATAATTAATAAATATGGATTTTTTAATTAATTAAAATGTAAAAACATTAGGCAATTGAAAATAGATTTCTGGAAATGTGTTTTTATTATAAAAATAATCATATACTAAAATAAAATATAATGTTGATTTATATGGAATTATTTAGATTATATTAAATAAAATGGGTCTTATGTTGCTTTAAAATAAATTCCCAAGTAAAATAAATCTTTAAAAGCATTAAATTTAAGGAAAAGAAATGAAACTTTTACAAAAATCATTATTTTTCACTATTCTCTAAAAAATAATTCTTTTAGAAATAACCTAATAATTTACTCTAAGAAAATATTAAAATAGTGAATTTAAAAATTGATTTATTTGTTTGAAATACATTTTTTGAAATTGGTAGAAATTAATTACACTATTTTATCCCATGATTCAAAAAAATTCATTTTTATGGAATTTTTTAAGGCATAAAATGTCTTTACTAAAAATTGGATACTTATTATTGTGTGTAAATAAATAAAGTTAAATTATATTAAAATTGTAAAAATATTTTTACTAATGTGGTTATTATTATTCATACTTCTAATTTAACAACTAGGTTATAATTATCCCATGTAAATAATCAAAATTCAATAATATATCATAGTTCATTTAAACTCAGTGTTGTGTGTTAAGAAAGATATCAAAAAAATTAAATTATTGACATAATATATTCTAAAATATTGGGGTGTTAAATTATCTCCCCATAAATAAATTAAGTTCCTATAGTTTTTGGTTTTTAAATATTAAATAATTTAAAATACATTATTTGAAACCCACATCATACAAGGGGATAATAAAAATTACTTAAAAAATGGGAAGTCAGAAACATAATGATAACCTGAAATAACACAGAATCAGGTCCTTAGATAAGGATAACATTGAATAGAAGTTAAAATATAGATATTTATAATAAAATTAACTTCTAAGGACTAATATAGAGTGATTGATAACATGGTCATGGGAAATTTAAATGTTCAAAAACCCATAAAATTGTGATGGGTTAAAATACCATAAATTCATGAGATGTGAAGGTAAACGAATAATTTTTTTTTCAAAATCCTTTACCTAAGGTTGATGGATTATATTACTGTCAAGATAGAGAACACAAAATAATATAATTACATTATTTATTTATACTTAATAAGAAAAATTCTATTCTTTTGTTGTGGTCCAATCAATTCACATCTCATCTATTACTATAAGAAATAAACATTGAAGATTAATTTTTTGTGAATTAAGAACTAAAATTAACTTTTCATGGATCATAAGATCCTAAAATAATGAAAAATAATTCCTTATATTTATTATATTTATCAAAAAAAAAATTTATATCAGAAGTTATCTAATATGGATACATATAATACATTACCTTTTAAAACCTCAATAATAACACCCAAATTCACTAAATAGTTAACTTGAGACTCATCCAAAATATGTATGACCAAATTCATAACCCAAAAACCATAAAATTTACTCAAATATTATTAACCAATATTAAATTTATCATTTATCCCTAGACAACATGAAGTATCTCATAACATCATGCACCAGACACATGAATACCATGATCATATAATTTTTTAAAACATCAATACCATGAATACCATGAATATTCTCCCGAAATAACCTGAATCGTCGTAAAACATCAATGAAAACATAAATTATTACAAAATTAAATATATAATTATTTCATAAATAAAATCCTAGACTATCGAATATATTCTATAAATATAAAAATGTAGTAAACTTCATCAAAGATTACATAAACAACTATTTAATCAAATCACTAACCAATTACATGGTCATCAATTCTATCCATTTTTATTTAACAATATCAATCATAAATTTACCCTAACTAAAAATCATTATCTCAACATTAAGAACATATTAAGGGTTATCTATCCCATAATATTTATTTTTCTATAAAATATCTCTTTACCACTAAATCACATTTATTAGTTTCAAAAACTGTTCTACAAATACTTGAATTTTTTTAAGAAAAACAACTATAGAACAACCGTAAGATGTTTCATGATTATTATAACAAAAATATCATTGATAAAACACATTTGTAATATAATTATCAAATCCTATTAAATAAAATATTCAATCATTTCACTTAAATGATTGGAATAGTATAGAACATTCCTTGGTCTAAGAGTTATCTCATGGATTAAGGCATTGACTCAGATAATTCTTATGTTCCCCACACACAATACATTGAAATATAAAAGGTAAATTAGTATGAAATTAATATCACTTCAAATAAATCATTATTTTTACTGAAAAATTACTTTATGCATTCCCTTATTTCCCCACATAAAACATCTTCTCATTCATTTGATACATCTCCCCTAGTTCTTCTACCCACATACTTGACATGTTGGAAGATGAATATTATTCCCTCTATAGTCTTCATGAAACAACATTTTTATCTTATTATGTGTTTTAGGAAATTAACCCAAGTGGATATTTTTAATCATATAATGTGATAAATGATTAGGCATAATCATAAGGTTTCACATTCCATCTCCCATTTCATTTTTTTATTCAAGAGGAAAACAATTACATTTTTTATCACATTCATAATTAATATTATTCTGAATTTATCTATACATTGGAAAAAAATAAAAAATACTAGTGTGATAAAAAATAATCATATTAAGAAATCATGAAAAATAATTTATGGGATATCAGAATCACAATACTTTATTTTTTCTCTATAAAACCTTAGGTTTAACCTAGTCCATCCATGTTCATTTTCTATTGAAATACATGATAATGGGGTATACAGATAATGTGAATTAACCTAATCATATCCAATGGGAGTGACTATCCAGGTGTGTAGATTTAGGACCCCTCATCATGAACTATAGATGTTTTAGTTAATACCCAATCTTCCCTATTTAGACCAGTTACTCCTAGGTGAATCTCTTCTACAATCACATCCATTTTCTAGTATCTATAATGCTTTTTATAGGAAAACAACACTATTTTCTTTACAATAACAAAGAATTTTATACTATACTTAGGTTTTTAATAAGGGTTCTCACTAATGTTTCCTTTTCCTAGTGACAAAAAATAACAGCCCCTTTCTCTAATAGGAATTATAGTGACTCATACTTTTCATAAATATAAATTAAATCTTACAAGATGAATATTAATTATATAGAATTATTAAACACGACTGAAATATAAAGTTTAAGGTCTTTTAAAACATGGATATATAAATAACTAGAATATAAAATATGTATATAATATCCCACTTAGTTCTCGATAACTAACACTATTGTTAGACATAACATAATTAAAACATATTTTCTTAAATTAGGGAAAAGAAGAATAGGAAATAGTGAGCTTCGATTCCCAATAAGGGTAAATATATGACCTATTAATAAATGATAATAAGTGAGTATAAGATAATAATAAGGACATCAGAACATGATCATAAATTACAATAATCATACCTAATTAGTTAAAGATCGTTAAAAATAAATCATGGCATATGGCTTTGTTTTAACAAAATACACAAGTTATAAGTGTTTGGAATCATCAATAATCTATCATGAACCATGATAAAATATCATGCGAACAATTAATAATATTGTGACATACACATTAACATAGATATTAATTTTCTTAGTCAAGTATCACTACTAATGTTATCATAGTGTTCTGGGTACATTCCTCATTCCATCATTACCTTAGTCAAGGTTTGCTCAAAAAAATATCATAGTGGACAAAGTCCATTACTAGTCTGGGTTCACTCCCAGTTGTACTAATTATTATATCAAGAGATATCCATATTTACCCAATTTATTTGAGAGATATATAATTATGGTCCCACCCATAAAATAATGAAACCATACATATTTATTCCATAAGTTCATTAAATATTCATCATATATCATAACTCATGGAAAGTAAACAAGTTTCATAAACATTTCATCATATCATAACCTATGAGAAAAATCAGTTTCATAAACATATCATCATTATAATAATAAAAAATCCAAATTAATAATATATAATCTTTTATTAGATCATATCTCATGTAAATAATAAAAAACATCAAAGAATTTATCATTAATGAAAATACCTTTAAAATATCATTATAAAGTTTCTTGAGGAAAATAAGATTCTCATTTTGAAACTAATTATTTAAATTCCAAAAATTCAAAAAATATTATAGAAATAATTTTATTTGAAAATAAAATTATAAAATTTAAATTTAGGCTTAAAAACATTGATCGTTCAAGAGAGATGGGAATTCCATTCATGTATAGTCATTAAAAACATTGATTTCTTTCACATTTTTTGTAAAACATTAAAAAGTACCTATTTTTGAAAGAAGAAAAAATATTTAGTTAATTTTTTTCATAGAAATTAAACTATGATTAAAAATTAATTTAAAAAAATCATATAAGAATAACAGAAACATTAATGAATTTTTTTGAAAGATAACATGAACATGAAAGAAAAAGATTCCCGACTCAAGTGGAAATAAAGTCTATTTTTATTAAAAACATTTTCTCTATAATTTTAAGTTCCAAAGTGAGAAAAATGTAAATATTAGATGAAAATTAATTGAATATATATTTTAATATAAAATTAAATAGTTTTATTATTTAAGTATAATATAATATCCATCAACGTAAACTCAATCATAAATAATACTGATTAAAGTGATATTGAAACATAAACCCCTTACAGCTTTGGTAAATTTTGAATCGTTGGCCCCATGAGAGAATAAATTCAAATTAAACTTTAAATATCATTAAAATAAGGATATTCATGGTATAAATTAAAAAATTTATAGTATATACACCTCATAAACATAAATAAGGAAATAATATCAAACATGACTCAATAAAACAATATTGAGATGAAGAACCCTTACCAATTTGGTAATATTTGAATCATAACCTCATGAATGATAGAACCTTGGATGGATTTATATATTCCCATAATATTCATAATAATAATTATAAAATACATTAATGGTAATTATATACCCAAAAAAATTAAATAAGTTGTGAATATGGCACATGTCTCACAGAAATAAAAGTGAGATGGGATACCCTAACCCCTAGTTCAACTTTCTTAGAAACTTCTCTAAAAACCAATATAATAAATTAAAATTTATTAAAATTATATAAAAGAATCAATTAAATTCTTATAATATTATATATTACCCAAATGTAAAATTTCACGGCCCATTTAATAATAATTCTTTATTTAAATTGTCATCTTCTGGTGTTAACTATTTCATTTCTCGTGAATGTTTAGGTTCCATAGTTATAGTCCCTATACCATGTTCATGGTTCCATCATAACCAGGATTTTATTAATTTCATAATTTTTATATTTAATTTTTGTACACACTTTTATAAACATTTATATAAAGTGGTGATGAAAAATGAATTATGTCACTTGGTGAAGACTGTCATTCGTACGTACGCATGAGTAATGTTTTCAATTTTTGATAGATGGAATAAAATAAAGGTAAAATATAATTAAAATTTATATAATCATTATTTTATCATAAATAATATATATATATATATATACATTAAATATATCTTTATTACTGGCCAGTAAAATCAGAAATGAAAAATAAATCACATTGTCTTATGAAGGTGGTAGTCTACACTCACGTATGTGTGTTATTATAATTTTTTTAATGGGTGGAAGGGAAAGGTAGTAGATGATATAATAAATTTAAATAATCATAATTATGTCATAATTATCATTTATATTATTTATTTCCATCATTATGACTATCCATATGAGGCGGTGATGGAAAACAACTTAAATCAGACTGTGAGGCGGTGGTCTTCCATACACACAAGTGATGGTGTTTTCTCAAATTTGGTTTAAAAGGATAAGGATATACATCACACCACAAAAATAATAACATATATGTATATGGGATATAATATTTTTATTATATTGTAATGGTTTGGAAACAATTTATGTTGGTAAAATAAGAAGAGAAATGATAGTGATCTACTAAGACGACTAAATATTCTTTGACAGAGATCCTTTAGATATCCATTTATGGAACCTAGGGTAGGTATTGTAGGAATAAAAAACATATATAACCTAGAAAGTTATTTTTTTATGATAATTTTCAATGTTTTGTTGAGATAAGTGGTTTAAAGTGTTATGTATAAGAAAGGATAGGTGATTCCTTTTTATAGTGAAGGAAAGGACCCATGTGCAATTAATAAAATGATTTTAAATATAATAATTTAATTTTCATTTAAAATTTAAACCTTGTGTTGATAATTTTGAATATAATATATTATATGGTGTAAAAACCATCGTAAAATAAAATTTGGATTGATTTTAGTGGTATTATAAGCCATATCATTTTTGTTCAACCCCTTTATTAACCAATTTTATCTTTAACTGTGGTAATGAATTTTTCAATTTTAAAGGGTTAAAATTTTAATTATAAGATAAAAATTGACATATAAATTCCCAATGAATGTAATTTTAGACCATTTATATTTCTAATTTTCCTATTTAATGTTTTTTATTATTTTTAATAAATATATTATAATATAATTTCACAAAAAATAATATTTAAGTCATCTTAAGAACTATTTACAGAATTTGACCTTAAGGACTTTAAGAAAACAATGGAATTTTAATATAATAAACATAAAAATGAATAAAAAATTTAGTGACTATAAGATTATTATGGAACCATAATTAATTTTAGATAATTTTCTTTTATTATTTTTATAAATACATACTTTTATTTTTTCACTGTACGCACAAGCATTATGTCAGAATTGTATAAGCATTTGAGGTACTAAAAATTAGAAAAAAGTAAAAATCATAAAAATATTTTCAGTATAATTATATTTAATTTAATATTAATTAAAAAAATATTTTTATCTCTATGTGAACATATTAGATATATTTAAGAGCAAGAGAGTGACTTTTTTTATTTTTCTTTAGTTAAAATATTATATGGGTTATTTTTTTTTTAAAAAAGATCCAGGTTTTCTTAAATTATAATCATATATGAAAGTGGATGAACTAAACTCATTAAATAGGTTAAGTTAATGATTTATGTAGGTTTTAAATCATTTTTACATTATTTTTAACCTTTTTTAACCTGTTTTACTTGTTACATTGGTTATAATTATTTACAATAATTACTATTCATAGTGATGAAATATAAAAGAGACCTATTTTAAAAATTTGAACCTCATGAATCCAAAAATTTAATGGATTTTCAATATTAAATTTTTATAAGTAATAGAAATTAATTTGAAAATATAAATGTAAATCTTGACAAAATATATGTTATTACAAAAATTCATTTTTCAAGCATATAATGAACTTACATTAACTCTATGACTAGTCATAATAATTATTAATTTAAATTAATATTTATAGATATATAATATATAAATTTCATTTAAATAATTTTTTATTCGGTAATATTTTAATTAATTAAATTGGAAAAACTGTATGCACATAATAAAAGTATAAGGAAAAACGTATTAATGAGAATAAAAATAAACTTATAATAAAATAAAATATAATTTTTATTACTATGAAATTATGTATATTATGTTTTTAAAATGGGTAATATTTTAATTTAAAATTAAATCCAAAACTAAATGGAAATTTTAAATTACTTGATTATAAAATGATTATTTAAAAAAACACGACATTTTTTACTAATCACTATAAAATAAATCATTATTGAAAAATAATAAATATTCACTATGTGATAATATTAAAATTATGATTTTTAAAAATCATGTTATTTTAAAATAAATTTAGTAAACCTAGAAGAAATTAATAAAATTAGTTTCTCATAAAAATTAATAATACTCATATTTGAGGAAAATGTATTTTTGAAGCATAAAATGTCTTTATAAAAAATTGAGTACTTATTTATTATGAATTAATTAATACATTTTTATTTTATAAAACCATTATAAATATTTTTCATAGTATGGTTATTCTTATTCAAACACAGAATTTAGCATATCGTTTATAGTGATCACACTTAAATAATAAAAATTCAATACTATATTGTGAATTTTTTGAAATCATTGTCGGGTGTCTGTAAATCTATCAATCAATAAAATTTATTTAACGAAAAATAAATTCTAAAATTTGGGTTTGTTAAATTCCCCATAAAATAGATTATATGCTCAAAAAAAATTGGTCATTAAAGGTTCAATATATGAAAGTATATTTATTGAAGACGATATAGTACAAAGGGTTAATAAAACATTCTTTTTAAAATATGAAGTAGTACACATAAAGGTTACCTGAAATAACACAGAATCAGGTCCCTGGATAAGGATAACATTTAAGTGAATTTAAAATAAAGACATGTAGGAGAAAAATAACATAAAATTTCTAAAAGAAAGTGATATGTAACACGATCATGAGAATGTTAATGGACCAAAAACCAGAAATCAATGAGGGGTTAAAAGACCATAAATTAATTATAAATAAAGGTAAAAGAATAACATTTTTATTTCAATATTCTTTTAAAATAATTAAGATATTATTTTAATATAAATATATAGAACATTAAAAAATTCACTTACTTGTTTTCTTTCAATTTAATAAGAATAATTTTATCCTTCGGTTGTGCTTTGATCAATTGCCACTTTAACTTTTACCCTAAGAAATAAATATTAAAGGTAATTTTTTCCTAAATAAAGCACTATAATTAACTTTTTATAGATCATAAGATCGATAAAATAATTACATGTCATTACTTGTGTCCATAAATATTTTCCACAATAAAAATGATTAGAAAACTTTATCCAATATGGATAAATATAAAACATTACTCTCTAAAAACAACAATAACAATGAAAGTCCATAAATAGTTAAGCATAAAACTCCCACGAAATATGTCTGACCAAATTTAAATCCAAAATATAAAAAATATTTGTTCACATATTTTTTTCAAATATCAACCTTAAAATTAATCCACAGACAACATTAAGTAACTCATTATTTCACAAACCAAATACAGAAATACCATGATCATATATTCTCTCAAAATATGAAAAAGTTTCCCCCCTAAAATATGAATCACCATAAAAGCTCAATGAAGAAATAAATTATTCAAAAATTTAATCTATCAGTATTCCTTAAATAAAATCACTAACTATCAAATATATTAAGCATGACTAAAAATAATGTAAACATCATTAACGATAACACAAACCATTTTGTTATAAAATAACTGATCAATTTTAAGGTCATCAGTACAATCCAATTTAATTTATCAATATCTATAATCTCTTTATCCCAAATATCCATTACAATCTCAACATCAATAACATATTAAGTTTTTTATAAATAAATCATGTTTTCTCCATAAAATATTATCTTACCCGAAAATCACCTTTTCTGGGTTATCAATACTGTTGCACATATTTTTATGAATCCAGGAAGAATAACTAATTCAAAAATATTTCAGGATGTTTCATTATTCTTATATTAAAAATATCATTGATAAAACACTTCTAAAACATAATTCTTGGATCCCAATACATAAAAAATTCAATCATTCCACTACAATGATTAGCATAGCACATGCCCTTCCATGGTATAGGAGTTAGACCTTGGATTATATTATTAACTCAGAAAATTACCGTATTAATCACACATAATACATTGAACTATACATGTCTCCTTAAAATGGAATCCATATTAATATATAAAACTTTTCATTTTTCCTATAATTACTGTCTCTGTACACTCATTTTACACATATAAAACATCTTCTCATTCCTCTGACACATTTCCTTGAGTGATTCTTCCCACATACTTAACATGTAAGAAGATTAATCTTCTTCCCTCCATATTATTTATGAAACTATATTTTTCTTTTATTAGGTGTTTGAGGAAACTCACCCACATTAAGATTATTAATTATATAACAAGATTAATGATTATGATTAATCCCAAGGTTTCACATTCCAGATCCAATTTTATTTTAATGTTAATGAAGAAAATCATTCAATCATCCATCAAATTTAGTGTTAAAATGATTTTCATTGGTTTCATCCATTGATTAATAGTATAATTAATAGTGTAAAAAATAATAATTTTAGTCATAAATCCTAAAAAATAATTCATAGGATTCCAAAATGATGACAATTTATTTTCAAAATTATGACAGCTTAGTTTTAACCTAGTTCATCCAAAATTATTAACTATTCAAATCTTTTATGATGGTTTACTAATAAAATGTGATTTAATCTAACAATATATCATAGAAGTGTATATCTTAGATTAAATTCATAGAACCAAACACTATTAATCAATAATTATTGATTTATTATCTAATAAACCCCATTCATAGTTGTTACCTATATGTGAATTTTTTCCACAAATGCATCCACTTGATAGAATCTAGATTGAGTTATAATGTCTAGGAATAACACACCCCATTCTTTACCACAAAATAAGATGTTTGTAACACCACATAAATTCCCAAATCATAATTATTATAAAAATATATTAATAATTGGATTTATTTATACAAATATTATTAATATTGTTTAATAAAATTATAATGTATGATTCGGTATCATAAATATTTTAATGAAATATTGATATTAAAAATATATTATTTGAAATTATTAATTTTTAATTTCTTGTGTTAAAATAAAGGTTAAAAAATAGGACTCACATTTTTTCAAAGAGGGTAAATTGAATAGGAGGTCGAGTAGTAAGAGGAACCGACTAGAGGTTCTATAGGAGTTATAGGGGAGAGCTATGTTTGAGGGTTTCTTCCCTGATAGGTTGATCAAGCAGATGATAAAGTTTCAAAGAATTCCTTGAGGAAAATCCAATGTCGAGGAGAGCCACTGAGCTTGATCCATTGAAGATCTACCACCAATAAACTCAGAATTGTTATAGGATCCAGACACAATTTGGGGTTCATTTTCGATGGAGATCTGAATTGTTGAGGCTTCAAATTTTGTTCAACCTAGTGAGGTATGCCTTTATTGTCCCTTGTATTTCCTTATTTTCTCTTTGTCTAACCCTGATGTTTTCTGCTTTTTTTTCTTCTTCATCAATGTCATTGGTTATTTGTATTTAATGTATTTCTTTGATTATAAACAGAATATGTTTGGTCTTAATGCACTGATTTAGAATATCTTGTCTATATACTAGTACTTTTATATTTTTTATGTCAATTTTACTGTGTTATTTTCCTATTCAGATGAATTTTTCAATATTTGAAAATGAATATGTCAACATTTTTCTATCTAAAATTTTATAACCAATTTTCTCTACATGTTTTCTGTGTCTATCGCTATACACAAAGTAGAAAATATAGATATAAAAGGCTTAATTATAAAATTGAAATGGGAAAACTAATCTGTCAGTCCATGAGAGTGAGAGTGTGTGAGATAATGATATAACATAATAAGTTCTTCTTCATGAATTTAAAAACCAGGTAAGGTTGTTTTAAATTAATTTACAATTCTTGTTTTTTAATAAATTATAGAAGGGGTAAATTTATTTTCAATTCCTATGGATTTATACAAAAATATATAAACACTGATTAGTACATATGTATTAATATGTAATTGTTTCCAACTATAATATGTTTTTTAGAACTAAAAATGTAAGGGCGTTATTAACATTATTTTAAAACTTTATTTTTGATTATGTAAGGGTGATTATATATTGTATTTTTTGTGATTAGATTTTAATTATAAACAATTATTTTTAGGTTTTAATTTATATTTGTGTAATTTTGGTATTGCGATAATATATTTTTATTCTTGATTTTCTAATTCATTTTATAAGTGTTTAATTTATTCAGTCAGTTTGAGTTGGATTTAAAAATTATAAGTATATATTCTAAATTCTGTAAAAAAAAATTATAATATGTTTTAATATTCTAAAGGAGGTATATTTATTTTTAATCAAAACTATGTTTGTATTTGTTCTGTTGTAAGGTATTTTATTATGAATTTTAATATTATTCTGTGATATTATGTTTATATATGTTCAAATTCTATTTCTATAATATCCATTTAGCAAGGAATCAAATTATTTATTTTAATTTATGTTTTATGAAAATTATGTTTTAATTAAATATTAATCTACTGAAACATATACTTTTATTTTGACTTAATTATATATTTATAAATATACGACTTTAATATATATATATATATCACGAACCGTCCTAGTGGGGCCTGTGACGAGACTCCCCAAGCCCACCTCCAATAGGCAAGGGGCTGGTGACTAGCATCGAGTATGCATATCACTAACATGAGATGCATTGCCTAAGTACCTGTACACATGCACACATCTCCAACCCCACAAATTTTGAAATGTAAACAAACTACTAAGGAATAAAATTCATTAATACCACTATACCCAACCAAAAAAGTACAATAAGAAATGTACAGTGAAATAAATTAAATAGGGCCAAAATACATGCCCATCATAATAATGAGTTTGTAATCTACAAAGTCAAACCTATAAAAAAGGTTCTAGGACTAATGTCTATAGCCATAAGAACCCCTCAGCCTATCTGAACTCATAAAGCACCGCCTAGTCCGGGTTTGCCAAGGAATCTATTTGAAAGGACCCTCGTCTGCACAAGACACGACATGTGCGGGCAACACCTATTAAGGGGTATGTATAACAATTCTTATTAGGACACCCAAAAACCACAAATCAATATAAAAATTAAAGGTATAGTTAGATCTACAAAAATATCATTCGACAACACCTATAAAAAAGATATCTAGATATACTCAAACCTAACCCCATTGCCTATAGGTAATTTGAAACTATCATATACCAACAATATAGATTCAGTCTGAATATTCCACGAATCACTCATTTAGGAGCACATACTCTTGAGTCTGATAGAACTGATGTAATCTGTATGATAAGTATTGTTCATCAAGAACCATCATGAGAGAGAGACACTGATTGATCTGAAGAGAGAGATGATACACTAACTATAGGAGAACTAAATCCACAAGTGGGGAAGATCAGGATACATATTTGAGGACTACTCTATGGGCCATGGAATATACCATGACTCATCTGAATTAACCTACTATGTAAAGTACCGATGTCTGTTAGGAATGGTCATGTCGATACCTGACTCTACCTAGGGCCAAGAATGGATATATGATCCTGCTCCATGCCTCTCGAAATGGATTTTTTGACTATATCCAGTACAATCCAACTAAAGGGTCCATACTCATTTTAATATAAAATGATACCAACTAAACGTCATATGAACAAGAAAGGGGAACCACCCTAAACAAAACTTGTCCAAGATATGGTGGACAACAAGATCAATCCATGTAGAAAAGAGTACACTTTGTGTAAAAGGATCGCGCATTGTGTCCCTTGACCTCGAGTACTACCTATGTACAATGACCCGAGTCAGAAGAACATGTCATGTGGAAATTCTATACACTGCATGTAGAGAAGGTAACATGGCATGTCCTATTATTCGGGGTCCAACCCATGTATGATGAATGTGTAATAGTATGTGGCTTTAATGGTGTTTTTCAATCCATGTACCAGTACATGGGGTAGCCCATGCAACTGACCTGGGTCAGGCCATGTGGTAGAGTATATGTTGTGTACTCCACTTGGTTTTCTTGTATCCTCTGAGATATACACAAAGCCTTGAATAAGGGTTTACATGTTGTATGATAGGTATTACACACCTTGTGATAGTCTTCTATTTCCCAAAATCATAGCCACTGCTCAGTGGGGCCCACATGTTGTGTGTTCCAAAACACATGTCATGTTCATCATGATTTTCCAAAATGGTCATTATTCATTTACACACCTCAGTTGATTCTCTAGTGTTCAGTGTGATGATCTGTTCACCTTAAAACTGATGATCTATGGTCTTCTTGTGATGGTAACACCGAATTAGTAGGTTTTGGGCCATCAATCAGCCCTGAAAACCCATTTCGATCTTCTATAGAAAAGTCACTCGAAGAACTGTATCTCCCAAAACCCTTTGATATTTATATACCCATCATCATCACATCTATTCTAGGTTATCACAAGGTTGGAAATCTGATTTTGGATCATTGTTCCAAGGAACTGAGACGCAACGATTATATGTTCATTATCCTGTGAAGAACATGATGAACATAAGGGAGAAAGAACAATTGAACAACCCAAGGAACGAACCTCAAACATTGTTAATTTTATCCTTAATGAATTATATTAGAGTGATCAATATAACATTTAAGAATATCCATAGTCATAATCATCCCCAAATTCCCACAATTAAACCCTCTTGCAAGAACGATCGAACCACAAGTCATCCTATTTGTGGGTTTATTCACATTTGTTGTTTAATCAAAGAATGGGAAAAATAAGGATTTTAAACAATGCTACCTACCATATATTTGGATCATTCATTGATTAATTTTGGTCTCTATGTCACTGTTGTTCAGGAGATCCATCAAGTACAACGTTCGTTGATCGTCGATATGTGATTCTGTCACCGTTTACTTGAGAGTTTTCTTTAAATATCTCCCTATAAATTATTTAGTGTTCCCAAGGTTATGAGTCTAAACCTAGTATTTTTCCATAGGGATAATTTTAAAAGAAATTGCTGAGGCGTAAACAAAATAAGTTATATTTAAATTATTTAATGATGATTATATCCTTTTTACATTTTTTTCACCGAAGACCTGCATCGACTAAAGTTATGTCAGACCCAGGGAAAACAATCCATTAGAAAATCAATGTTGGTCTCAAAATTTTAATCGGATTTACCATTCACTAGTTATTATAATTTGAAAAAAATAATATAATTTTTATTTTTTTATTTTATTTATAGTTTTGTCAAAATACTCTCTTTTATAGTCAACCTGTGTCGGCCGATGCTAGGCCTCACCTAAGGTAAATCCACTTTTCTAAACACAACAGTTCCCTCATATTTATGATCAAGGTATCTGTTTAAGTGCTACTCCACTTTCTTAGGAAAATGACTCAAACAGTTTATTAAAAACTGAACATTTTTTAACGAATCAATTTGGGCACAACAGTCCTCAGAATCACACACTATCTAAGCACCTGGTCTATGAATTTTCCGAATTAATTTTGAAAAATAAAATCATAAAAAACATGAGTCATTAAATTCTCCTCGCCTTGGGAATTTATGTCCCCGAAAAGAAAAAAAATATTACTCAAATATATGTGGGTATTTTGCATGAATCTAAGCCTCCCGCTCCTATGTGATCTCCGGGAGATTCCCATGCTGCCACCAGACATGGACAAAAGGAATTAACTACCCAAGAAGGACCCTCTCATGCCAATCTTTAATCTTTACTTGGTACTCAAAAAATGTTGATCCGCCATCAATTTCCAGATCACCCCAGTTGATGATGTGTGTTGGGTCATGCACGTACCTCCTAAACTATGAAACATAGATGACATAGTGTACTCAGTGCAATTGTGGGCGTAGATATAAGATATACACTACCTCACCAACTATATGAATTATTTAAAAGGGCTAATAAACCTTGTAGATAACTTTCCACCCTGGCCAAATATCCGCAACCCACGTTGAGGTGAGACCGAAATGAACACATCGTCTTTTTCCTCGAACTACAAATGTCTCCACTATCTGTCAACATAAGATTTCTAATGGATCTATGCAGTCTTTATCAACTATTGGATGATCTGTACCTTCTTAGTAGTAGCTCATACCAAATCCGGGGCCATGAGTGCTTACTCTCCTAGGTCAGTCCAATAAAGTGGTGACTGGTAGGGCTGACCATAAAAATCCTTGAATGGTTCCATACAAACAGTGGAATAATAGATGTTATTGTACGAGAACTCTTCCAGAGGTAGGTGATCCTTCCAACTACGACTAATTTCCAACATGTAAACCTATAGCATGTCCTCCAAGACCTGAATAGTATACTCCATCTGGCCATCTATTTGTGGGTGAAACACTATGGTAAATCATAAATGAGTCCCAAAAACCTCCTATAATACCTTCCACAAATAGGTGGTAAAATGAGCATCATGATCTACAGATATCATTGATTGGACTTTATGAAGTTTAACTATTTCTTACACATAGAAGTGTCCCAATATCTCTATTAAACTCTTCTCTTAGATAGCTTGGAAGTGGACAAACATGGTGAGTCAGTCAATGATCAACCAGATGGCATTGTTTCCCCTAGACATACATGGTAAACCCATCGAGAATTCCTTAGATATTTCTCTCACTTATATTTTGACACATCAAGGGTTTGAGCTAAACCCACTAGAACCTAGTGCTTAGCCTCCACCAACTGGTACGTAAGGTATTGATAAATAAACTCTCCCACTACCTTCTTTATCCCTATCCACCAAAACAAACGTCGAAGGTCCTGGTATATCTTCACCACACAAAGGTGTACTGCCCAAGTGGATGTATAAAACTTCCACATAACCTCCTCCAGAAATTTCACATGAACTACCTTGTGTCCATTGAAAAGAACGAATTGCTCCCCACCTTGTGAATATCCATCAAGAGCAGGCCTTGTGTACATCTCAGCATGTAGGGTCTCGCAGTCAGTATCCCCAAGATGTGCCTTCCTAACTCATTGTAAGAGTATAGGGGTGACACCCATCGACTTGAGGTATGTTTCTTTATCTCTATCCAAGAAGGATAAATGTAAAGAGGTCAACTACTCTGATACCTCATTCAGAAATTGTGAACTAGATCTTCTAATGAGAGAATATTCCACCACATTCGCCTTCCCAAGAGTATAGACAAGCTTAAAGTCATAGTACTAGAGGAACTATAGACATAAACTCTGTTTTATGTTCATATCCTTATGATAGAAAACAAACATGATACTTTTGTGGTTTAATTAGATGATAAACCGCTCTCCCATCAGGTATTGTCAACACATCTTTAATAAAAAGACTACCGCTGCTAACTAAAGATCATGGTTCACATAGGTCTACTCATGTGGTCTCAAATGACGTGAACCAAATGCAATAACTTTCTAACTCTACATTAAGACACAACCATGATCTTTCCCTGATGCATCACAGGACTCTATGTCCTCGACACCCATCTCTTACAATCTCAAGATCTAGGCACTTGTCAAACTCTACCTCAACTTCTAAAATCATTGACCCGAGGTTAAACTTTGTGAACCATAGTGACCCTCTCAATTACTTTGGGAGGTCATCGATCCTTGGTAGTGGATAATCATTCTCCATGGTCACTTTGTTTAAGTGTTGGTAATCAAAAAACAACCTTATGCTCTCATCTACCTTTTTAGGTAAACAAAACTGGGGCTACCCAGGGTGAAACACTCGGTCCTACTAAGCCCTTCCTCTACAAGTCCTCCAACTGCACCCTCATCATACTATGCTTTTCAAGAGTCATCTGATGGGATGGTGCTAATATCAGTGTTTTCCTAGGGTGTAAAACAATGCATAAGTCTATCTATCAATGGAGAGGTAATCTGGGAACATCTTTAGGAAAGACGTCCTCATACATCGCCACTACTACTAGGAACTGAGAGATCATAACATATGTGGCTTCAAGGGTCAAGATATCCGACTCATGAGTGATTATATTCACCCTCATATGCATTATTATATCTTATAATTACTAGGTTTTCTATTCCGTAACAATGTAAAACCTTGTTCAATCACTGTAGACATACCACACCCTTCGCCTAAAACAGTCAATCTGGGTATGTATCAAATTTAACAAATCCATAATAAGAATGATTTTGTAAGGACTTGAAGCTTCCACCAAGAGGTTACAACTAAATATCTCACCTCCAATGTTCAGGTCACAATGTTGGGATAAGTTTGATCATCGAGTCTCCTACAGTAGGTGTCTCCAAGCATAAGGGTTGAGTCATTGGTCTTAAGAGAATTTAAAAGTCTCATATATGATTTGTGATAATAGAATAATGAATAGTATATATTTCTATCAAAATGGAAGTTAAATTATAAAAGGCATAGATCATCCCTTGAATCGTTCATGGAGCACCTGGTTCATACGCCTCAACTGCAGGCATCTATCCCCACTCTTATCCTCCAACTCCCTAAGCATGGAGCAGAAAACCTGGGGGTGGTGGTGGAAACATTTTGAATATCGGCCACCTACTTCTGCTATCGTATCTCATCTTCCACATTCTCCACCCTATAGATCTGCCTTCTCATGTTTCTACATCTTCTTTAGTGACCCATCCACTGTCTCCCTATCAACAACTCGATGGGTTAGACAATCAATAGAGAGATGTCCCATACCTCCACAAGAATAGTGTCTTCTTTCTCTTAGATGAATGGGACCACCCAATAAGTCCTAAATGGTAGAATCTATTTTATTGTCCTTTCTCTTGTGATTTTTCCCACTTTTATGTTTTCGGAGGCTGGCATCGGCTTCCTGCTATCGAGGTATCTACTCATTATTTCCCGATGAGGAATACCACTTGTTGTATATTTCCAACCAAGGAGCTCTCAACTGCCAAAGAATACTCTAGAACCCCATCATGGGTATGAATGAACATAGGGTATAAAATGGATCAGATGTGTCTATGTAGACCTATCTCGATGGTCTGATCCCTGTAGAGATGATCATGTGTCAAATTTATCAAGTACATGGAGAGATAGGTATGGATCGATGAATACTCAAACACCGACATATCATCCTACTGAAGTTGTAGAAGCTCATAGATAATAATAACCCACAAATTATAAGGTGAGGAATCATATCAGAATTATTTCTCAAAATCTACCCTTAAAAGGGTTGCCTCATTGTAAGACCGGTTTACTAAACCCCACCATCATCCTACTGAGCCAAATAGAAAACTCATTGCCAGAACCACCATTTGATCTTCTGGTGTCCTGACTAGATGGGAAACTTAGTTCACCACCTCAATCTAGTCCTCAGCCGCCTATGTGTTGGGCCCGCTTCAAAACATAAGGGGTCTCTACTACTGAACCTCATGAAGCATGCTTAGCCTGTTCTCTTTATCTACTGGTACTATGAGTACCATATTCTTTTATATAGGTGGTGGTATGGCTGGTGAACTACCAATAGATAAAATCTATATAAATAATCCCTGTATAAAAGATTTTACAGTGAGGGGGTCATTATCATGATAAAGCTTTTAAATCCTAACTGGTATACTTTACAAATAAATCTTGTAAGAGACCAATATGTACAACGGTAAATGAGTATATATGGAGAGCAGACTCAAGAAGGACATGGAAACCACAAACCATTCCTATATGATTCATGTATCATTTTTTTCCCAGAAAATAGTGTTCTCATGAACTGAGTTGAAAAAAAGTTATCAGATACCTTCTGTATGGTTACGTCGGATGCCACACCAACACTAGAGTCCCTATCTTAAAATTTGAACTCATGAAACTTAACATTGTTTCACAAAAACAATATCATAGACTCATGATCCTAATGTTGAATTGAACACCTCTAACACCACTCTATCATGACCCATCTAAGTGCAGATCATTCCACGACTCCTTAATCCCACCTCTAATAGGCCAAGGGTTGGTTACTAGCACCGATTAGGCATATCACTAACTTGGTAGGTATTTTATAAGTACTTGTACACACACACACATATCAAATCCCAAAAATATTGAAATTTTAAAAAATTAATAATTAAAAAAAATGCATGCATATGACTAAACCCAACCAATATTGTATAATAAGAAATGTAAATTACTGTAATTTAAACTAGGACAGAATACAATCCCACAAAAAAGTCTATAAATAAAATAGTCCAACCGATAAACAAAAAGGTACTATGATTGATGTCTATAGCCATAGGAACACCTCGACCTATTTGAACTCATAAAGAACTGCCTTGTACTTTTCATGGTTCTGGTTTGCCTTGGAATCTATCAAAAATATCGCTCATCTACAGAAGACATGACACATGCAAGAAAATACTATGCAGGGCTGAGTATAAAAATACTCAGTAGGACACCCTGAAACCAAAAAGCAATAAAAAATTAAAGGTACAGTCATATCCACACAAATATGTGTCTAAAAGACATATAATAATGATATCTAGACATACTGGAACCCAAATCCATAGTCTAGAGGTAATTCGCACCTGCCGTATACCAGAACTAGATATTCACTATGAAGATTCCATGAAGCACTCATCTCGAAGTACATACTACTTTGTTTGATAGAACTGATGATGTTTGTCTGAGAAGTACTGTTTTTCAGGAAACATCATGAGAGAGAGACACTAATCGATCTGAAGAGAGAGACAATACACTCGCTCTAGGAGATCCAACTCTATGAGTGGGGAAAATCATGATACAAAGATAGGGATCACTACTTGGCCCATGGAATATACCACAACTTATAATAATTTACATTCTAAGTAGAGAAAAAAAGTTTAGTAGGATTTTTCACATCGATATCCGACTCAACCTAGGTCCAATAATGGATATTGTCTCCCGCTCTAGGCCTCTTGGAGGGGATTTCTTTACTATATCTAGTAAAATCCTGCTAGAGGGACCATACTCTTGTGAATATAAAATGATACAAACTAACCTTCATAGGAATGATCAAGGGTCACCAACCCCAAAAAAAAATGTCCACGATACAGTGGAAAAGGATATAAAGACATGTAGAAAAGAGTACATGATGTGTAGATAGGCCATACACCGTGTCCCTTGACCCTAGGTACTACCCGTGTACTATGGTCCGAGTTAGAAGGACATGTCGTGTGGAAACAATATAAACGACATGTATAGAAGGTAACATGTTGTGTCATATTATTCAAGTTCCTCCTTGTGTACGCTATCCATGTGATAGTAAATATTTTCAACCCACATTCTTCTACCAGTGTATTGGTACACATGGTAACTTGTGTAATTGGCCTTGGACTTTCCATGTGGTCGAGTACATGTCATGTACTCCACCCAATGTCCAAAAATACTTTGAGATACAAAATGATCCTTGAAGAAGGTATCACATGTTGTGTGACACTCTTCTGATTCCTGAAACCCTAGCCTCTACTTAGCTGGGCCCATACCATGTGTGTTCCGAAATACATGTCATGTTCATTGGGATTTTACAGAATGGTCATTCTTTCTCCACACAAATCATTTGATTTTCCAATTTTTTTTCGATGATCCATTTGAATTGAAACAAAATATCCAATTTTTTATTTTCTTTGTAACACTAAATTGGTAGGTTTCATGCCTTCAATCGGCTCCGAAAACCCATTCCGATCATCCGCACAAAAGTCACTCAAAGAACTGTATCATCTGAAACCCTTCGATCTTCCCGGATCTATCATCGTTGTACTTAAATTAGGTTGTCATGAGGCCAAATCTCTGATTTTGGACCATTTCACCAAGGAACATAGGCACAACAATTTTCTATTCATTACCCAATGAAGAACACGAAGAACGTGAAGAACATAGGGGAGAAAGAAAAATTGAACTAGCCATGGAATGATCTTTGATCGTTGTTCATTTAAGATGCAATCAAGTATTTTAGATTGATCAAGATAACAATTAATAATAATAACAATCCTAATCATTCCCAAATTACCACAATTAAAACCCTCCTGGAAGTATGATCGAAATGTGGGTCAACCTGTTCGTGGGTTGATCCGCGTGTATCATTTAATCAAAGAATGGGGAAAAGATTTAATATCAAAAACATGTCCTACCTTTGATTTGGATATCTCTTTGATGAAGTTCGGTCACTGTGTCGCCATCGTTGGTGATATCTGTCCAGAACGACATTTGTTGATTGTGGATCTGTGATTCCGTCGACGTTTCCCTGAGAGGTTTCTATAAAAATCTCCCAAGAAATTCTCTAATACTCTTAGGATTATGCATCTAACCCTAGGATTTTTCATAAGTAAACTTTTAAAGGAAATTTTCACTACAACAATAAAATAATTTATCTTTAAATTATATAATAATGATTACATCATTTTCATGTTTTCAATAGAAGACCCGTTCTGAGTAATGTTAAGTAACATCTTGGGAAAACACCCCATTACGAACTCAAAGGTGGTCTCAAATTTATAATCTGAGTTAATATTCACGAGTTATTAGAATTTTAAAAAATTATATTTTTTTATTTAATTATTGTATTTATGGTTACATCAAAAAACTATTTTTCACAGCCGACCCACACCGGCCGATGTTAGGTCATGCCTAAGGTAAAGCCGCTGCTGTGAACACAATGGTTCCCTCATATTTCTGATCTGGGCACCCTTTTAAGATTTATTCCAATTTTTTAGGAAAAATATTCATGCCCTTTATTAAAAACTTGATATTTTTCAATGAATTGTCCCAAGAACACCGGGCCTCAGAATTGTATGCCGTCTCACCACCTGGTTTCAAAATTTTCCAAAATAATTTCTCGAAATACAATTAGTAAAATATTAGTTTTTAATATATATATATATAACTTGAAATTATTTATGTTCCTTTAAAAATTATTATATTAAGTTGATGGAAACTATGTTTTAATTCTTGTTAAATATGAAAAAATTTATTAATCAATGTTTTAATTAAACATAAATTTATTTGGTAATTATGAGTATTACTAATTCCCTGAGATGTATATATATATATATATGGATGAATTTTTTACTAAGACATTATAATTTTTATTTTTATGTTTCTAAAATAATTACCACATCTTGTCATCATGTTATATTGAAATTAAAAATGTCACATTTTCATATAGTCATGGCCATGTGTTATGAATAACATCAAAATACATTGTATTCAAATAAAATCATGATTTCAATTTAAATTTTATGGGTTACTTCCAAAATTATTAAGTAGAATGATTTATTCAATATTTAAAAAAAATTTCGTTTATTTTATAAATTTATTTGTGAAACATAATTATTTATTTCTTATGATAATTATAAGAATATAGATTATTTATATGAATAACAATGTACTATTACAATTAGTTTTATTTGAAGGTTTTATATGATCATGTTGTGATTTTATACATAGAATTAATTAAGAAACTATGTATTTAGTATTCTTATTAATATATAAAAAATAAAATTTATCACTTTAAGAAATGATGAATGAAAGTTTGGATACATGAAAAATTCATGAAAAGGATTATGACATGAGTTCTGGTTATAAAAAAAGTTTCACATGGTATCCATTGAAAGATAATGTATTCTTATATATAAATCTAAGTTTGAATTTGTATTTTAATGTAGTTACATGTTTTAAAAATAAAATGCTCTAGTGAATGTATATACATGTAAAGAAATCTTAAAATGTCATCAAAAAATGAGACACTTTGAATATTGTAAATATGGTAGGGAATTTAGGAGTGACCAACCCTCATCAAGAGGGTAGGCCCAAGAGAACCTTTAATTTTTCAGTTGGCCTCAAATAAGTGTTTTTTAAGAAGCTTGCACATTTTTTTAGAAAATCATTGGAATATGTTTAAAAAAATTTTTGAAAAAAAATATTTTCTAAAATGATATAGTATTTTTAAGGCGTAAGTAATTTAATTTTTTTTTCAAAATGACTGTTATAAATTTTTTTTAGGAAGTGTCTTTAATATAATATTTTAAAAGATTTATCAATGTTTTTAAAACCCCTTACTAGGAAATTGAATGATCACACATTTTTTAAAATTTATTCTCATACAGGTTTAGTAGAGTTTCCAATGACATTCAACTCAATTAGATAGTTGGTACATATGCTGTATTTTTGTTCGTTTAATTTCATTTTGTACAGTTTTGTTGAATTGTAACATTTTTATTTAATTCTCCAAATCTTATACTAGAAAAATTTCATGGTATTGTAAAAATATCTGTGTATTTTTTAATTATCTTTTATAAAAAAATACACAGTATTTATAAGATCTGAACCTAGGATGCAGGTTCAAGACATTATAATGTTATCCTATACATAGAATTATCCAAAGGGTTATCAGAAAACATTCCTCATCCTGGATTCTAAAGATAAATAAGCCTTTATATGATATGAACTACAATGATCCATACTTTCATATATAGTTATTATATCTTATTAGATGAATATTTATTATATACCATTATGATCCATCTTAAAACCATATAGGTTTAGTTTCTTTGAAAACATAGAAATAATAAAAACTAGTATACAAAAAATATACATCATATCAAACATATTTCTTCACAAAAAAAACCCATAATTAGGTATAAAATACATAAATCTTTTGTTCATAACCTAGGGAGAGGAAAAATAATAAATGGTGATCTCAGATGTTCAGTATGGGTAATAAGTGAGAATTAGATAAGTATAAGGTATGAGAAAATTATCATGACTTACAATAATTATACCCAACCATTCAAGGAATATTAATCATAAATGATGTCAAAAGGATTTATCAAAACAAAATATATAAAGACATAAGTGTGTGGAATCATCAATAATCAATCATGATCCATAAGAACACATCATGATCATAAGAAATATGTTGGTGGCATACATATAAGAAAAAATAATAATTGACTTAGTCAAGGATCAATTATAAGGATAAAATATTAGATTTGGTTTCATCCATGTTTCATCATTTACTTAGCAAATATTCACTCCCAACACTATTTTAGTGTACACAGTTCTTCATTGAACTGGTTTCACTCCCCATTCCAGTATTTATTATCTTATAAGATAAAAATCACTTCCTAATTCATTATAGAGTTATATAAATCAAGGACCGCCTATCAAATAATGAAAATAGAACATATGTATTCTAAAATATCATAAAATTCTATTATATATCATAGCCCAAAAAAATAAAATTAATTTAAGAAAAAAAATTCATCATTTTATAATGGAATAAACCATTTAAAATTAATGAGTGGCATAAACCTATCATCATCATAATAATAAACCATCTAGATAAAGAATAAAGATGATATCATTGGACCATATAACTAGTAAATCCTAAGTAACGTCAAATGATGTTATCACAGTTGAAAATAACTTTAAAATACCATTGGAATATTTCTTAAGTAAAATATCGTTTTCATTTTGATAACACTTAATAAAAAATATAAAAAATTAAAATATGTTATAGAAAAAAATTTATATGAAAATATATATGTGAATTTTTCAATTATGATTCAAAACATTGAGCGGTCATGATGGTGGGAAATTCAATTCATGTCATAATCATGAAAAAATGGATTCTATTCACATTTTTAGTAAAAAGGTCAAAAGTACCTCCTTCAGAAAGTAATAATTTTTTTTAATTTTTATATATAAAGTAAAAAAAGGGTAAAAATGAATTTGAAAATCATAGTATAATATAAAAATTGTTCTTGAAAATATTTCACATAAAATATTAACATGGAAGTAAATGATTCTATACTAAAGAAGAAATTAAGGATGTTTTTCTAGAAAAAAAATTTCTCGATCATTTTAAATGCTAAAGAAAGGAAAATGGTAAAATTAATTGAAAATTCTATGAATATACAGAGAATAAAATGAAATATTTTTATCATATAAAGATCATATAATTTCCCTTAACGGAAATTTAATCATAATAAATACCTATTAAAATGATATTAAAACATATATCCCTTACCAGTTTGGTAACTTTTGAATCGTAAGACCCATGGAAGAATAAAATTAAATGAAACTTTAAATATGAAGAAAATAAATATATTAATGATATAAAATTTTAAAGGGGGAGTATATCTACCTCATAAACATAAATAGGTATATAACATCAAATATTCCTCAATGAAACAATATTAAGACAAAGAACCTTCATCATATTGATAATCTCTAAATCAAAACATAATAAAAGAGATAAAGTTATATTGATTTTTAAATAAATATAATTTTCATTATAAAAATCATAAAATAAATTTTTACGTGGTATATAAACCACCCAATGGAAACAAGTGGTGAATATGTCATATGTCTCATTAAAATAATATAGAGATGGGAAACCCTTACCTCCAATTTAAGTTACGTAGAATGAAGTATATCTATATATTTATTAAATAAAAATTTATTATAATTATATAAAATAATCATTCAAATACATATAATTTCATATATGATCCACATAAAACATTTCAACACCCATTTAATAATAATTATTTTGTAAAATATTCAATTTTTGTTGTTAACTATTTCATTTTTCGTGAATGTTTCAGTTGGGTAGTTCTGATATGTATATTGTTTTCATGGTTCCCTTATATCAGAGATTATAATCATTTAATAAGAATATAATTTTATATTTTATATAATTTTATAACCATTCATATAAATTAGAGATGAAATATGAATTATGTCACTTTATGGAGATCGTAGTCTGTATGTACGCACGAGTAATATATCCACTTTTTGATAGATGGAAGAAAAAAAGGTAAATAATAATTCACATTTCAAGATTCATTATTATATCATAAATATTGTTTATATACATTATATATATCCTTAATACCATCCAATAAATCATAAATTAATAATTAGTCACATCGCATTGTGGGGTGGTAGTCCACAAGTACACACGAGTGACATTATCATTTTTTAATGTGTAGAATAGTAAGGAAGTAGATGATAAATTCAATTTAAAGAATTATAATAATTTTATAATTAACATATATACACATTAGTTCCATCACCATATCTGTCCATGTGGGTATGTTTTGGAAAACAAATTACATCATTTTGCAGGGTGGTAGTGTTTAGTACACATGAATGATGGTTTTGTTTCCCATTTGATAAAGAAGAAGATAGATAAATATTATTTCAAAATTTTATAACATCTCAATATATATGATATATTGGTTTTATTATATTTTAATGGTTAAAATATAATTAAAGGTGTAAAAATAACAATATACTTGAATGAGATCAGTTAGGAGGACTACCACTTCATTAAAAGATATCCATTTGATCTTCAATTAAAGACCCTAGGGTTGGTTTATTTAGAATACCAAAACATATAAATATTATATAAGGATGATGATAGGACTTTGTTTTAGGGTTTGTTTGAGAAAATTGGATCATGGTTTTGTGTATAATAATGGATAGGTGGTGACTTCTTACAGTGAAGAAAAGGACACACATGGAATTAATTAAAAAATTTAAATATAATAAATTCATTTTCATGTGAAAGTGGAACCATGTTTCCAAAATTTCGAATATAATATATGATATGGTTGAAATAACTTATTCCATTATTACTTTTATAAGTTTATGTGTCATTTTAAACCTTATCTTTTTGTTTAACACATTTGTAAACCAATTATAGCTTTAACTGTAGTAATGACTTTCTCAATCTTAAAATGTTATAATTTTTAAAATAAGGTAATACTTAGATCATAATTTTTCAATGGATGATATTTTATACCATTTATAATCCTAATTTTCATCATCCAATATTTCTTTTACATTTAAATAATATAATAAATTTTATTTAACATAAAATAATATTAAACTCATTTTAAGAACTATTCACATAATTTAAATTTTAAGACATTAAGAAAAAAATAAAATTTTAATATAATCTATTTAAGAATAAATAATAAAATATTATAAACTATAAAATAATTTTATCACCATAATTCTTCCCAAATAAATTACTTTTAATGTTTTTATAAATATTTTCGTTGATTTTTCCATTGTTTGCAGACGTACTGTGTCATCATTGTATAAGTTTTTAAAGTAATTATAAAATTTCTAAAAATTATAAGTAAAATAAAATCATAAAAATAATTTCATTTTGATCAAAATAAAATATAATATTCATTCAAAACTATTTTATCCCTATGTGATCATCTAAGATAAATTTAAGACCAAGAGAGTGACATTTTTTATTTTTCTTTGCTTAAAATATTATACATGTCATTATTAAATAAAAACGATATAAGTTGATATAAATTAAAATTTTATATGATTATGTCAGAACTAAAATAATTAATTGGGTTAATTAAAGTGTTAGGTATATTTTAAATCATATTTAAATTAGTTTTAACCATAATTAACATGTTTTACCATTTACTGTGGTTATAATTATTTACCATAATTACTATTCATAACAACAAAAAATAAAAGGTATATATTTTAATATTTTGAAAATTATAAATCCAAATTTGGAATACATTTTTCATGATTCAATTTTTATAAGTGATATATATTAATTTAAAAAATATCCCACCTAACATGGTGAAAATTCAGTTTTCAATAAAACACATTTTTAAGCATAATGTGATCTTAAATTAACTCTACAACTAGTTATCATAATTATATGAATTTCAATTAATATATATTGATATATAATCTATAAATTTAAATTAAATAATTCATTATTATGAACTATTTTAATTTATTAAAATTCAAAAACATTATTCACTTAAAAATAGTTCTCTGAAAAATGCATTTTAAGCATAAAAACAAACTTACACAAAAATAAAATAAAATATTGATTAATATGGATTTTTTTATTATGTTAGTTAAATTGGTTTTATTTTAATTTAAAAAAAGTTCAAACATAATGAGACTTTTAAATTAATAGATTTAAATATAATAAATGATGGTTTTACAAAAAAAAATGGTATTTTTCACAGCTCACCAAAAATATTTTTCTTAGAAAAATCATAAAAAATCATTATTAGATAAAATTTATATAATGATTTAAAAAAATTATTTTTTTTCAAAAATATTTTATTAAATTGGTAGATATAAATTATAATATGGGATTATCAAAAGAGATAAAAACATTTTTCTTGTGGAAAAATGTATTCCTAAAACATAATATGACTTTACGGTAAATTGAATACCTATTTATTATATATCAAGAAATAAATTTTCATTATATAAAACCTTGTATATATATTTTTATAATGTTTTTATTCTTATTCATACTGAAAAATTAATATCAATGTTATAACAATCGCATTTAAATAACCATAATTCCATAACATATCACAGTATGTTTAAACTCAGTATTTCATGTCAAGAAAGCTATCTAACACTATTTTTTAAGAAAATGTATATTATAAAATATAAGAATTTTAAAATTATTTTATTTAATTTAATATAATTCCATGGAATTTTAAATAATTTATTAATTTAAATAATATCTATCTATTCATTCTTATCCTCTCAGTATGTAAGGGTTTGTATGACAACAATTTGATTTATCTAAACTAATTTAACTAATCATTTGATTCCCCTCACCGGTTTGTTACTAAAATATAATGTAATTGATGGATCTTATAAGTGAGTATAGACAATTGATATTAAAATTTGATGTAAAACTAATCCAAGAGGTACACAATAGTATATGGGTAATACTGTAACTCAAACGAAAAATGGTTCTTAGAGTTTATTCCATAGGGTCAAGGGTTGGTTTATCATCTATTAGATAAAAAACCATTCTAAAATTTCATTGTCATTCCACTTTATTTATTTTATTTTTTCAGTCTCATGGTTAATTATTTAAAGATAATTAATAATAAAGTAAGATGAAAAATATATATGTAAACATTATCTATAAATGGTTAATCATAAACTAAATACAATTAATATTAACAAGCATGTAATTAGATAAAATTTATAGTTTATACATAAAGATAAAAATCCCTTAAATTAATCATATTGTGTTGGTATAGTATTTCACTACATGGAGAGAAATCAAACTATAATTTAAAGTGCATGACCAACCTCTATTGGGGTTATTTCAGCTATTATGGAAATTTGCCTTCGGTTTTGGGTAAACTTAACCTAATTTTCAATAATGATTTATTTTCTCAATGAGAGTTATTGAAAATAGTAGGCAGAGTGTTGAGATTATCTAAACCTAGGATTTCATGATTGGGGAGTCCTATCAGTGGACCAAGGAGCCACGAGTTAATGTAGTTAGAAAGTTAAGCCTACCTAAATACCTTTTAATAGATTGAAATACCTCTATCTCGGTTATAAAAATTGGAATATAGAACTTTTCCACTTCAATACCCATGTAATAATATTTTCAGAAACCAATTGTGAGGGATATTGTGTTTTGACAAAATAGTGGGAGATTACTAAATTTAACTTTTATTATCTAATTTATAAATCTATATAATGTACTAAATTTATTCTCTTATTTATTATAGAATTTTAAATTCACGAATTTGATTATATCATTATGATCCATATTAAATAAGGATAAACTTATGATGGGATTGAATTTATAAGAGAGGTATTGGTTCTTATGTGTTATACTATACCATGAATTGAAATTACATTTAATGGGAAACCCCATTCCTATAGTTTATAAAAAATTATCTAATGAGAAGGAACTCTCTCTTTATAAGAAACATTTGGATGATTCTACATATTTCCAAACTTTCATGCTATTGTATAAGCCTAGCGAGCTTCACAAGAAACACAAGGCTATGGACGTGTATTGAATCATGTACAACCTTCATGATCATTTTCAATAGAAGTTCATACAAGTGAGACATGAGATCCACAATCCACTATTCATGTGAATGATTAGAGTGATGGTGCTAGTTGGGCCACATGTAGTCAAGCTGATTGGCTACATATAGCACCTAAACATCTTAGTATTTAAGATCACTGATGTGATGCACACATTTTACACAATCCTTTTAGGGATATACATTTAATACTCCAAAACACATTCCAAATTGAGTTCCAATGAAATCGGGAAACATAATTCCATATGAACTAATGTATTAAAATAAATCATTATTTTCACATACTCATTCATGGGGTTATTAAGTGTTTGTTAAGGTTATATTAGTCAACAAACTAGTACCCTGGGATAAAAAGTGTATCTTTATAGGTTATCCCAATGAAAAAAGCTTATACCTTCTATAAAACCACTCAAAAAATAAGTCGATCATCACAATATAAGGCATTTTTTTGAGAGGGATAAAATCTTAAATAATTAATGTGGGAGTAATATTGAATTGATGAATTTTATAATCTTGATACATATGGATTGGTGTCAGAATAGATTCCACAGGTCCTCTTGAAAGTGGGTGTTCTAAAATAAATGTACTATATATGATCACCAAGGGGGTTAGAGAACTAGAAAGATATAATTCTCTAGTCACTAAGGATGGTGAATTAGTATTGGTTGAATATAATCACCCACTTTTCTACAAGGAATAAGTATAGAAATAAAAATTTAAAAGATGGAAAGAAGCCTTTAATTCTAAGATGGATTCTATAAATCCTGACCATGTATGGATTCTGGTTAATCCACCAGTTGATGTAAATCATACTGGGTGAAAATGGGTATTTAAGGGAAAACAAAACATAAAAGGAAGGGAAAACACATATAAATCAAGGCTATTAAATAAAGGGTTTAAATAGTATCAAGGAATTGAATACAATGAAACCTAATATCAATTATCCATGTTTAAATCCATTATAATTATACATTCCATATAATATTTTCATGATAATGATATTTTGTAGATAGATGTTAAAACATATTTCATTAATGGAAACATTCATTAATAAATCTATATGACCAAAACTGAAGGGCCTGATACTCCATTAAATTACATTGAGATTTTGATGTTGTAGAGATCCATTTATATATTGAATAAAATATCTAGTTCATTGAATATTTAGTTTGATATAGCCATAAGTGGTTTTATTTTCATAAAGAGCGAATATGAGCCATGTGTTTCAATTAGGTAAGTCGTAGTGTAGTCTTATTTCTAGTAGTTTATACCAATTATATATTAGTTAATAGAAATGATATACTTATCTTATGGTTCATTATAGACTAGTTAAATAATGGTTTCTCCATTAATTAATAAGGTGAAACATCATATATCCATAGAATCAAGATTATTCATGATAAATTCAAAAGGCTACTTGGACTAAGTCAAGGTATTTATATTGACCAGATACAAAAGAGATTTAGTGTGAAAAAATTCAAGAGGGGATTCATTTTAGTGTCACATAGTATACCTCTCTCCAATAAAATGTGTCCTTACACACAACAGGAGATATATAATGAGTAAGATACAATATTCTTCTATAATATGTTAAATCATATATATGATGTCATGTAATAGGATTGATATTGCCTATATTTTAGTCATGTTAGGTATATATCAAGTTGATCCAGGAGAACAACATTAGTCTACTATTATGGATCTCCTAAATTATCTAATGTTTATTAAGAATATGTTTTTGATTTATATAGGAGAGTAGGATCTAGTATTCAAAGGATATAATTATGTTAGTTTCCAAGTAGATTATAACTATATGAAATCATAGTCAAGGCATGTATTCAGTCTCATAAAAGTTTCTGTGAGATGTAATATTTCAATTAAGATAATTATTATTGATTATACATTGGAATTAATGATTATCATAGCTTATGATGCATATAAAGAAGCATTTTGGATTCAAAAATTCATTCATGTGATTTATGTGGTTCTTAAAAATAAATATTTCATCACATTGTATTGCGATAATACTACAGTAGTAGCTCTCACAAAGGATAAAAGTTGACATCAAAGGATGAAGAAAATAATATATAAGTATCACATTTTAGGATATTTTTCTCAGAGGGATAAATTCATAGTGAACAATTTTTAAATATAGGAAAACATGAAAGATCACTTTAGTAAATTCTTATCATTGAAGATGTACAAATATCATCTAAGTGTTAGTGGCCTAAAGGTTGTTAGTAGTTAACTCTAGTTAAAGTGATAGTCTCTAGTAGTTGGTGCCCTTGAAACAACTTATATGTACTTTATGATCACCTATATTCATTATTATGAATATTTATATATAGTTTTTAACACATCATGGTTTTTTTCTATATAACATAGTCTATACTAATTTATTAAGGGTAAATTTTCTCACGTAATGTTCATAATAGTGTCTCGGTAGAAGAGAGATGAGAAGTACAAAGAAAGTATTCTTAAATATATGTTTCATAACTATATGATATCATTTTATGGAAAAAAGTTACATACTATCTGGGGTGGATACTGATATTACTTTGAGACACATTCTCATAGGTTATGCCCTTTATAATCTACAAATTGATAAATTATGATAACATAACCTGCCAGTAGGAAATCCAAAATTACATATGTCATTGGATGGTTCTATCCACAGATATGTTTAATAATTCTTATAATTAATATTATCATTAATTAATATTATTAGACATGTAATTTGATGTACTGATGGAAAACATGATGATAAATGCATGTGGTGAGGTTGGATACATTGGGAACATCACGATTAATTTGCATAAATGTTTAATGTGGGAAATGATTTTCTCCTTTATAGTTTAGTAGGAGTTAACATCTTAAGAGATTTTATGAGAATGGAACTATCTAATTAAGTCCATGTTTAGGGTTTTTTATTGTAAATTTCATTTTTCCAAACTCAATGAATGATACATCAAGCACATAGGTTGATGAAACCAACATGCAACCTAATTGATTAGAGATATTAGGGTAAAGGAATTATATTACAATGTGTATGATAATAGATGTATTTTTGTCATTGCGGCATTAAATTATTTCTTGATGGGATCCTTGACATAAAACTAGTTTCTTACAATGTAATTTATGTGGAATACTCTAATTACACTTGAAAAGGAACCTCTATGGCCACATAGTAAGGTGTTTGGAATATTAGTTAAAATCTATAATAATATAACAAGTTAGATAAATATTATTCCCTAATGTGGTTTAATGACTATTCATGCTAGTTTGGACATAAATATTCAATCACTAGTTATTCTAGAAAATATATATATATTAATTGAATATTTAAAAAAATATTTATTCCCTAGGTAATTATTTATTAAATTATGTGAATGTATAATAATTATTTATTCTAGTTTGTTCACAATGTAAGATATAATTACTTTTTGGTTACATAAATATTAAATAAATAAATATTTACTATACTTATGAATATAATATTTATTTGTTAGTGTATAATGAAATGATATTTACTTAATTAAATAAATATTAATTATTGATGGTCTTCTAAATATTAACAAGGACTGGGAAACTATGTTTAATGCTCTAATGATAAATTCCATATTAAATATTGCTTGAATAAATATTTCTTTATTTATTCATAAAAAATATTTATTTTATCCATGAGTTTTGGTCATATCATGTAAATAATAATAATAATATTATTGTTTAGACATGGGGTTCTTTAGGGATTAAGAAAATAATAAGTCCCTATATGAAATTATTTTTAAACCCTATCTCTATTTAACGCTGGTTATGAAATTTTTTGAAACCCTGTCCATAGTTTAATCATTGTGCCCAATAAGTGATAGTGGATATTTTACCAATCCTTTGGGACCTACTCTACTAGTGAGCTGTCATGAATAGATATGAATTATCCTCCTAAACTAGAACAATTCTTTCATGTCTTTAAAAATTATTTTGTGATAAAAAACGATCAACATAAGCATTAGAACCATACTAGCTATCAATCATAGGATTTAATAAAGATGATTGGATTTTTATAGAACACATAAGAATCAACACTGAAGGGAACCTACCCTTTATTCCTTTGATGAAATTCCATAACAATAAAATTAGTCATACAATCATCGAAAATGAATAAATAATTCAAAAAACATAATTCATTATTCAAATAAATTAATTACAAAATATAAGGGGAAATCATATATTTTTGGTTTTGAAAAGTTTATAAATTAATATATGATTTAATTTGGTTGTTCATGAATTTATTATTCATATAAATCTCAAATTCATCATTTATTATGAAGAATATCATAGTTTGAAAGTGACAAACTAGCACTTCCACTGCACCTAGAACCTCCAAGCTGTGTATAGTTTAATATCATGCAAGAAGGCTGACTTTCCATATAATTTTCTGCAATGTGGAGAGGATATTGTGTTATATTTTTTAAGGTCATATGAAAAGAACCAATATGATTCTTGTAATTTGGGGTCATACAATATAGAACAAGTGGTTCTATAATTTTTAATGTGACTCCCCTTAAATCTAAAGTAAGAACCCAATATTCAATAACGTTTATGACACACAACACCAAGAGCGTAAGGAAATATAATATCTAGATACTTTATAATATATTTACTATTTAAAATAGATTATATATATTTTAATTCACATAACACTTTGTAATGTTGTGTTACATGCAAGATCGACCTTCCTCGATATCTTGTGTTACACACAAGAGCAATATTCTTCGATAAATTATGTTACATGCAAGACTGAGTTTTACCAAATTACAATGTATTATTAAAACATTATTATTTAATATAATATGATATAACCTAGATTTTATGTTAGTGTTTATTAATAATATTAACTAAATTATGAAAATTTATGGTTTATATAAATATAAAATGAATTCATGTGTTACCAATTAATGAGAAACGAAAATAAGAACCCATTGGATATAAAAAGAAATATTATTATTTTTATGCTTATAAAGGAGTTTTGTCTTGATAAATATAATTAATTACAATTAGGTAATTATTTTAATGAAAAAAATATGTTATATATTCAATAAAATATTTTTGATATTTATCCATTAGGTTTTATATGCATAATATAATAACAAGCCCAATGTTACACATAAAAAAACTTTTATTTTTATTAAGTCATTTGTACCGCCATTTAATGAAAAACCTAGTTTAAATATTAATTTTAATACTTTTATAAATTTATATTTATAAAATACAATCATGTTTTTGATTTATAATTTCAAAATTATCTTAGGGTAAATTTAGGGTATTTTTCTGAGAAACTTCATTTTTTGATGAATTGTAAAAATACTATATTTTAGATAAAAACCACCATTTCATTTAAATAATTATTAATTTAAAATTATATTTTATATTTTTTATAATGTAAAATTAGATCAGTAAGTCATCTATTAATAAAATTTAGTTTATTATAATCAATTTCATGTTGAAATTTAATATAAAAACTCATCAAACTTTTTAATATTTTTCTTCTAAAACAAGTTAAATCGTCTTTCTCCAAGATTAGAATTAATATAAATTTTTCCAATTATATGATTTGAATTTAAGAAACTAACATAAACCATTGTAATCAAGATGATATTTTTATTCTTATAATTTCAAATATTTTATTTACCAAAATATTTGTGAAAGTGATTAAAATTAATTACAGCAATTAAGGTGTAATTAGGCTTAAAATGGACTAAACCTTATATTTAAGGGATCAAATGACCTATAAACTTGTATAAATCCCATTTTATGTCCATAATTATTACCTTAACAATCACTTATTGAGTGATTTTGGTTTTTTTATGAATTGTTTTATTTAATAATATGTGTACAACTAACTTGTTTACAAAAATTCTAGGTGAGTCCTTTTTCTTCCTTATAAATGACCACCACCTCTACCCCTTCCTAAAAACTCTCAAGCCACATTGAGAGATACAAAATCTAATAAATTAGTCTCTCAACATCCCTCCCCTCATCTTAGAATCATCCCCTTGGGTAGAAATAACTCCAAGGATGATTTTGGTTCCAACCAAAAGAAGTTACCCGATTAAGAGGAAACATCTTCTCTTAAGCTTTTTAGTTTCATTTCCATTCTTCAAACCCTATGTTTGTGGTCGAATCCTCATTTATTATTAAAGAAAATCAAATACCTCTTTAACTAGTTAGAGGGAGACACATAACATAGCCCAAAGGCCCATTGGGCATTTATCCCATTACATGGCCCGTAGGCCCATTTTTTGGCCCAAAGTCCATTGTATGAATAGTACTACTATAGTACCTGCCCTGCTATAGTGTTGCACAGTACCCATTGCCACTACAGTGCCACTGCAGCTACAGTGCGCTACATCACTGCTACAGTACCTGCGCCCAATGGGTTTTGAACCCCCATTTTTAATGTAGAATTAAGATATGCTTATCACTAAGTTGAACCCCAACTATATAGAATGTTTTTATGTTAATATTTATAACTAAAATTTTACACACATCTATTTAATGGGTAAAAAACATATTGTTTCTATGTATAGCGAACCACTGCCTCACGAAACGATGATTGTTCTTTTTTCCATTTCCAACTTTCATGGTTAAAAATTATGATGTAAAAACTTGTTATATATATATATTATATATGATATTTATTATTTATTTATTAATTTATAATTATCTTATGACACAAAACCTTATACTCTCCATTTTTTGTTAATATGATAACATCATTTGAGGAAGCGTAGACTACCACCCTCTTAAATAGAGATGATTCGTTCAGATGGTCCATGAAATGTATAGATGGTAATTATAATTTAACATATAAGAAATAAAAAACATCTATATGATATTAATGACATAATTAACATTTTTAATATATATATATATATATATCATTTTTTTATTATCCTTTCACACACTAAAAAGTGATAGTGTCGACTACCACCTCTCCAACATGATGTGATTCCTTTTACATCATGATAAATTTATATATAAGTATATATAAATTACTTTTATGGTATTTATGATATTATTATCATTATATAATGATATAATTCTACTTACCTTTTTCCATAATGATCATTGAAAAATGTGAACATCACTCATGCGTACGTATGACCTATCGACTCCATTATTGTAACATCAGTTAATTTTTAATAAACATATTTAATGGTTGATTTAAAAATTATAATTTATGTATAAATATGATAATTATTTCATTATTATTATTATGGAGATGTTATATATTGAACCCTTTCAACATAGATGACCTAATAATGTCTTTTTTGACACATAAGTAGAATTTGGTAAAAAACACCTGATGTAAAAATAATTATTTAAGTAATTGTATAAAAAATATTAATAAGTGAAATAAAAGTAATGATAAACGTGGAAAAGTTTATCATGTAAGAAGAAAATTAAAATAGGTTTATTATACAAGAATTTAAAGAGCTTTCATCCAAAATGAAACACAAGATAAGGGATTCTTGTCTTACTTTTATTTTTGTAAGGTATACACTATATACAGTACACACTTCTTTTGTATAGTGTATTTACTATACCTTTTATACATTTTATCAAGAATCCTTTTTCTTCATGGTATGCAAAATATTCCTTCATTTTTATTATGAATTAAAATTTTCCAGTGGTATGGGACACGTCGGGATGTTTAATGATTAAATTTGTAAAACATATACTTAATGATTATCATTGAAATATCACTTCCTTTTGTGAATTTTAACTTTATTTGGGAAAAAATAACTTTATTGTAATATCTTTTCATTTAAATTAAAAATAATATCCATATTTTCATAAAATGGATATTATTATTTCCTAAAGTGTATATCATGTTATATGCGGTGTTCACTTTTACAATTATTTGATTAACATGGGAATTAATGAACAATCTGAATATTATATTCAATATGGATACATTTGGATAAGGTACATTGTTCATGAATATGATAAATGATTTAGACTAGTATGGAATGGGTGGAGTCCATTCGTAGATATCCCCTTGATGCATCAATAGTCTCATGAGACAAATAATTTGGCCAATCAAATGTGGTTTTACCCTACTTATTGTAAACCATGTTATGAACGATCTTAAAGGTAAAGGTACCATGTACCTAAGAAACATGGAATCCAATAATTAATAATTTTCCACTTTTATATTTAGTTATTATTCACCCATGATATTTTGTGTCGATATATTTATGGATAAATTTTATCTTGGTTTCAGTTATTATTCATCCATGAGATTTTGTATCGACATATCTATGGATACAAGTCATTCTCAGTTTATTGATTTAGATGGCATGAGTTTCAGTTTCTTAGCATTCAATATTGATATTTCTTTATCTATTTATTTGAATGGCATGTGATGTTAGTTATTTAACTTACTATGCTAATTTATTCTCATTGATTCATTATTATTTCCACTTCACATTCCTTTCTGAGAATTTGATCTCACATTTATTTTTTTTCTTTCCACAGTTATCTAAGAATCATACTATGAAATATATACATAAATTTACTAAATAGATTAGAGTTACCCTTGAATTTATTTATTTAGAAATAATAAATATAATTATTGTGTAAATATTGTATTCATTTGTAATATGATACTCATTTATGTATCTTGTTTTCCACGACTACTAAATAAATCGGTCCTTTGGGGCTTGATTCGTTAAAATCATGCAAATTTAATTTATAGTACAAACTAGATCTGGGCTATCTGGGACTGGGTCACTATATTTTTATTTATAGTATGTTTAAAAACAACCTTTGGAACTAGATTTTGGAAAATGCAGGTCAGAAAAAATAATGTTAATGTAAAAACTGTGGATAAGTATAGAATAAAACCATAGATTTTTGGTAAATTATATATTATGTGGGTCATACTAATAATACATCCCTCTCTAGATAATACAAATGGAAATGGTTCTGGCATAGATGTAACTAAGAGTAACAACTCTGACAAGGTGTTCCAAACCTGACTTGGGGTAACCTAGTAAATGACAACGGACGTCACTGTGCACCTATTTTGACACTCTTGGAGGATTTTCATAGGATAATACACATTTTCATTACAAAAAATTATCAGGAATTAGAATAGATAACGAAAATTAATATTCTAGGTTAAACCTATGGGTATTTAGATTAAAGATAATGTGTCATGGATTAGAAATCGGAGAAATGATATTATGGATAAACCCTAGACTACGGAAGGACCTATGTGGAAATAACTATATGAAGTTTATTTATATTGAATATGTATTGAAAACCATTTTCAAGAGACTATTTAATGACTAAATTGCAATTATGTCCATTATATTAATTTTATAAATAAAATTAATATTATTTTAATAAAGGAAAACTGGTATGCCAGGTGACAACCAATTAATTCCAGCAAGGCCCCAGGTCTTGAACCCATGAATGAAGGATGATAAGGGTTTCACTCCGACAACTGACCTCCATAATGTCTGGGTTAATTTTTCATTGTTTTTCGTTAAAAATTCTGATGAACAAATGTTAATGGTGAACAAATAGTATCACTTTTAAGGATTAGAGATTAATATATTGACCATATTAGTTTTAGATGATAGTTAAAAGAAAATAGTTAGACTTTTCACTCTTTTATAGGCCTTATGATCCTTTAAAAGTTTATTTTAGTCCTTTAAGAATAAGAAAATTAATTAATGGTAATTAAATTCTAGTATTAAATAAATGAATTATAATTTTATCAAAGCATAACTAAAATTTAGGATTGTTCATATGAAATTGAATCCAATCAATTAAGAATATTTCATTGTATACTTCGTTAGTAAAATAATTACAAAAAATTAGAAGAATGACTTTAAAAAAATGTTTTCATAATAATTTAATTTCTATTTAACCAATGGTCTTCTATATCATCTCTTAAAAACATAAATTTTTATATATCAACTTTAAAGAAAAGTGGGGAACTATAGTTCACAAAACATAGATACCACTACATGTTGAAAGAACTCAAAAACTGCTTAAACACAAAACTATTATTATTTACTTATACACTGTATATAATTCTAAGTGTAGAGTACTAACCTGGGTATCTAGATCCTCACTGATATTCTCTTTAAGGTGGGTAGTAATTCTGTTCATTGTCTGAATGAATTAATCCGAGTTTATTTTTCATTGGTTGAAACCTCGGGCTAGGATTCAGTATTCTTTGTCCAACCACACTTCTCGATCCCCATTGGCATGAAGTTTCAGACTTATTTCATATATTATTTTAATATAATTTTTTGAGGTACTGACCCAGACAACTTTATCATACATTTCTTCCTTGGAATAGATGATGAGCTTCCAACACTCTCCATCCTCTTCTTTCATCACTCATGGTTTCCTACTTTGTTCTCTACTTTCCCCATTTTGTGAGGCTTCTCTTTCCTTGTTTCCACCCTTCTTATCCAACCTAGTTTCCATCAGTTTAGGAAAGTTTAAATCATTTTTGCATCCAATTGGTTTTTTCTCCTTGACCACAATACATTTCCATAAATCAGGATTTCATTTTTCTCTTTCTTCCTTCTAGGGCTATGAAGACCTTTCCCTTGAATTCTTTCCATTTTATCCACTTAGAGTTGGCTATAACTGTTGTCACCTGAATCATCCAACTCTTGAGTCAATGATGGTTTTTGAACCTCCATACCTTCAAAACGGTTTCCTAACTCAACCACGAAGCCTTCTTTGAGGGGGATATACCTAGAAAGATACTCCACCATTCCTACTTTATTCACCAAGGTATCCTTCTTCCCCACACTCACAGCCTTTAGATGAGATTAGTATTCAATAATGAGAGTGTTTAGGTCCAAGGGCCCCAAAACATTCACCTCCTATACCCCCTGTAATAAGTTTCCAACCACATTGACCGAACTTTCTGGTGGTACTGGCATCTCTCGACCCGTGGGTTACTCGTATACACGTCCCATAAATTGTGGTTTATTTTTAGTGTCCTCAAAGTCCTGACCTTGAGGTCCACCAGGGCCTTGGACATCATAAAATGACAAGTTAACCACAACTTCATCAGTAGTGCTGGCTGAAACTAGATGTCTCACCATATCCACACCCCCCCTTTCCACTCCACCCATATTCACTGCCTCCACTCCACCCACCTATAAGGGAATGATAACAAATAATGCCTTAAGTGGGAAAATACATCCACTACCCATGACCCTAGCTCTTTTGGCTTAACACTTCTCACTCGAAATAGAGGAACCATAGAAAAACACTACATGAGTGGGTCCCCTCTAATAGTACCCTCCCGAAAGTCTTGAGGCTTGATGGGATCCAACTCCTCTGAATCACCCCTTACACCTCCTTAGAACTACCAAAAACACCCCCATCAAGTTCTTACGGGTACTCAGCAGGGTCAAACTGAACAGTAAACCCAGCTGTTTTCCTAGAGATAGGAACCGTTCCTTGCTGATATCTGTGTCTGTGTTGGCATCCAAATATTAGATGACCTAACTAATGATAACCAAGAAAAAATGATAGCCACAACTCAAAGACCACCATTTTTTGCTATAAAATTATTATCCCACCAAGGTCCAGATCAAGTCTGTTGGAGGCTTTGAATAATCGACCTAAACCCAAGCATGAGGGGAGATCAAGTGAAAAATATATAAAGTACGACTATCATAGAAAAAATAATTTCCTACAAAGTTCTCCAACATATAGAGAATTGATGGATTATGGAATGTTAGCGACATATCTGGGAAACTTAGCCATACCACTGTCGATGGCGCATCACATTTCATGTTGAACTCGAAGGACCAGCGAAGGAGGTAAACACCTCATCCATTAAAAGAACAAGGAGTACTATACCAAGAAATGATCAGATCAACCTCCAAGAAAAATAAAATCATTATATGGTTCTGATTGAGAAGACCCACCATCGCACACTCTTGAAGATCCCATGATTCAAAAACAAAACACTCAAAGCCATCAACTAAGGGTCGATAGCCCATAAATTGATCCACAAGCGTCATCTTTTGGAGACCCGAAGTAACATTTAATTATTTCCTTGAAAGCATGAGATAGGGTGATCCATTAGAAAGGTTGGAAACCCTAGGTAAAAGGGGAATCATATGTAATGGTAGGAGAAAGTCAAGGTTAGTGAATAAGAGAAAGGTCTGGGGCATCAAAAAGGTATGTCAGTCGTTCCCACCTCCCTCTTCCAGGGAGGGAGTGGCTGGAGCCTTGAATATCGCTGTGCCACTAGGTCATCACCACCAGAACCTCGGGCATCACCTCACAGCTACCAAGATACTCTATAATTTTCTTCTAAATCATCTCAAGTTTATGGATTTGAGGCCCTAACAATCTATTGATAATTCAATCAATTTTGATTGATGACCTCATTAAATCCCTATAATTATTTATTAATTTTTTCCAAGTATATATATCTAATTTCCATTAATGATATCATACATAGAAACCAAGATACACGGTATTTCATGTGCCAATTGTACTTACCATTCTCTCTTTTCAAAAGGATGTTTTATAAAACTGTCTCATGATACAGGATTTCAAACATAGGAAATATCAAATAATCTATCACCATGATCGAGTTAAAATTGTGAGGACACAATATATTTATGGTGGGGAAATGTGACACTATAAAAATATAAAATAAGAGCTCTCTATTCGATATCATTTATGACATGTGACACCAAGCGCATAAGGTAATATAATATCCATATACTTTATAATATATTTACTATTTATAATAGATTCTATATATTTCAATGCATGCAACATTGAGTTACCATTTGTTATATAAAATAGATAACTTCCTCGATAGCATGTGTTATACACAAGAGTAACCTACGTCAATAGCCCTCATTACACACAAGACCAAGTTTCATTAAATAACAATGTATTATTCAAGCATTATTACTTAATATAATATGATATAACCTAGCCATTATGTTAGATATTATAAATATTATTAAATAAATTATGAAAATTTATGGTTTATATAAATATTAAATGAATTCATGGGATACCAATTAATGATAAACAAAAAAAAGAACCAATTAAATATAAAAAAATATTATTGTTTTTATGCTTCCAAAGGTGTTTTTTCATAATAAAAGTAATTAATGAAAATTAGTTAATGATTTTAATGATACATATATGTTATATATTTGATCAATTATTTTTTATATTTATCCATTAGATTTGATATATATAATATAATAACAAGCCCAATGTTACACATGAAAAAACCTATATTTTTATTATGGCACTTTTATGGCATTTTAATGGAAAAACTATTTAAAATTTTAATGTTGAAACTTTTATAATTTTAATTTGATAAAATAAACTTCATTTTTGAGTTCATATTTTTTATATTATCTTTGGGTGAATTTTTGGTATTTTTATGAGAAAATACATTTTTTTGATGAATAGTGAAAAAATTGTGTTTTAGTTAAAAATGCTTTTTATTTAAATAATTATTAATGTTAAATTATATTTTAAATTTGTTATAAATTCAAATTATATCAATAATAAATATATTAATATAATTTATTTTATTATTATAAATTTCACATTGAAAATGAATATAAAAAATCAACAATCTTTTGAACATTTTTCTACTAAAACCAGTTAAACCGTATGTCTGCAAGATTAGCATTAATAATAATTAAGATTTTTTTGTGATTTTAATTTAAGAAAACCAACACACATCATTTTAATTGGGATTATAATTTTAATCTAATAATAACCAATTAATTATTTACTAAAATTATTAGTGAAATCGATTAAAATTAATTATAGTGATTAAGGTGTAATAAGGCTTAAAATAGACAAAAACTTATATTTAAGGCCCCAAATGACCTATAAACGTTTAAAAAACCCATTGGATGTATATAATTATTACACAATCCTTCCATTATTGATATTTTTTGGTTTGGTATGACTTTTTTAGGGTGAAAACATTTGTACACCTAACTTGTTTCCAAAAAATCCAGGTGAGTCCTTTACCATCCTTATAAAAAGCCACCACCTATCTCCCTTCCTCAAAACAATAAGTCCATATTTTCTCATCCAAAATATTCCCAAGTATTCTCATAAAATATCTACCCTCATATTATAACCCTCCTTTTTTTCATTATGAAATCCATGGATTCTTTTTGTTCAAACCAAATGATGTTTCTTGATTAAGGGGCAGCGTCTTTCTAAAGATTTTAGTTTCATTTCCATTCATCAACCCTATACTCTTATTATTGTATTAATACAAGAAAAATCCATTATTCTCAATATAATGGGATTTTTGTATTATAATATTTCTACATACACTTACACAAACCTCCATCTAATGGGTAACAGACATACTGTTTATGTGTATGGCGAACTACTGCCTCCCGAATTGATGACTGTTCATTTTTCCATTTCCAAAATTCATGGTTGGACATTATGATGAAGAAAATATTTATATATATTACATATGATAATTATTATGTCTGTAATATTATTTAATTCTTTTATAATACATATCATTATACTTTCCATTTTTCATTAATACGATAACATCATTTGAGGAAGTATGGACTGTCACCCCCTTAAAGTGATTTAATTCATTCACATGATCCATAGAATGTATAAGGGATTATTATAATTGAAAAATAGGAAATATAATATATATATATGATATTAATGAAATAATTATCATTATATATATATACATATGATTTTCGTTATTATCTTTTCCCACACTAAAAAGTGAAAATGTCGGTCGTGGACATATGGACTACCGCCTCACAAACACGATATGATTCCTTTTACATCATGAGAATTTCATTATAAGTATATATGACTAAATAATATGGTATTAATGATATTATGATCATTATTTAAAGATAAAATTCTAGTTACTTTCTTTTTATAAGGATCATTGAAAAATGAGAACGTTACTCATGCGTATGTATTACCTACCATCTCCATGATTGTAACATTGTTTAATTTTTTATAACCATAATTAATGGTGTATTTTAAAATTTTAAATTATGTATAAATATGATAATTATGTCATTATTAATATTCTTAAGATGTTATATATTGACCCCTTTGACCATAGATGACCTACCAATGTTGTTTTTGACGCATAAACCGAATTTGGTCAAAAACACCCGATGTAAACATAATTTTTTAATTAGTTGTCTACAACATAGTAATTAGTGAAATAAAAGTAATGATAAATATGAAATATTTTATCAATTAAGTAGAAAATTAACACAAGTTTATTATACTATAATTTAAATGACGTTCTCCCAATAGGAAATACAAGATAAGGGATTCTTGTCTTACTTCTCTTTTCGTAAGGCATAAACTATACACACCACACACTTCTTTTGTATAGTGTATCTAATATAACTTTTATAGATTATATCATGAATAATTTTTCTTTATGGTATTAAAATAATTCTTTCATGGGTATTAAGAATTAAATGTTCAAGTGGTATGTGACACATTGGGATCTTTAATGATTAATTTCCTAAAACATATTCATAATGATTATCTTTGAAATATCACTTCCTTTTGTGATTATTAACATTATCTGGGAAGAAATAATTTATTATAATATTTTTCATTATAAATTAAATTTAATATCCATATTATCAAACAATGGCTATTATTATTGCCTAAAATGTATATCATTTTACATAAAGTGTTCACTTTGACAGTTATTTGACTAACTAGGGAATTATTGATAAATTTGTATCTTCTATTCAATATGGATACATTTTGATAAGGTAAATTATTCATGAATATGATAAATGATTTATACTAGTACAGAATTGATGGATCTTAGTTATAGATATCCCCTCGATGCATCAGTAGTCTCATCAGACGAACCTTTTGGCCAATCAGATGGGTTTTTACCCCACTTGTTATAAACCATCCTCTAAAAGGTCTTGACGGTAAAGGTATAATGTACCTAGGAATCATGGAATCCAATAAAGAATAATTTACCTCATTTAGATTCAGTTTTTATTCATCCATTCTATTTTTCATCGTAATTATTATGGATACATTTTTCCTTAGTTTCAGTTATTATTCATCCATAAGATTTTACATCGATATATCTATGGATACATTTCATTGTCATTTTACTAATTTAGATGGAATAAGTGTAAATTTATTATCTTTCCATATTTATATTTCCTTATCTACTTGTTTTAATGACATGTGTTATTAGTTATTTACCTTTCCATGTTAATTTATTCTCATTGATTTATTATCATTTCTTCTCCACATACCCTTATTGAGCATTTTATCTCATATTTATTATGTTTCTTTCTATAGGTATCTAATAATCATACAATTAAAGATATACAAAGATTTAAGAAACGGATTAGAGTTACCCTAAAATTTATTTATTTAGAAAGAAGAAAAAAATAATGTTGTAAATATAGTATTCAATTGTAATACGATACTCATTTATGTATCTCATTTACCAAGAATACTAAAACAATAAGTCATTCGGGGCTTGATTTATAGTAATAATGCTAATGTAATTTATAGTAGACACTAGCTCTGGGTTATCTGTAATTGGGTCAATATATTTGGAATCAAATTAAGTCCTGTAACAACCTTAGGAACTATATTTTGGAAATGTATTTTAGAAAACATCACCCCATTATAGAATTTGAGGATAAGTATAAAAGAACACCATAGAGATTTGGTAAAGTATAGATTATGTGGGTCTTCTTAGAAAGACATTCTTATATGGATAATACAAGTGGATATGGTTATGTCACAAATGTACCTAGGAGTAATAACTCTGACAAGGTGTTTGAGACCTGACTTGGGGTAACATAATAAATGACAATGGGACTTACTATACACTTGTTTTGACACTCTTGGGAGATTTTCTTAGGGTAATCTACTTTTCATTTAGAAAAAATTATGATGAATTAGAATAGAAAATGAAAATGGATATTATAGGTTAAACCAAAGTTGATTTATATTTAATATAAGGTGTCTTGGTTTAAAAATCCTAGAAATGATATTATGAATAAACCCTAGACCAAGTAAGGAACTATGTGGAAATAAATGGATAAAGTATTTTTTTTATTGAAGATGTATTTAAATCCATAGTCAAGAGTTTATTTAATGATTAAATTTCAAGGATGTCCATTATATTTATTTTAAAAATTAAATTAATATTGTTTTAATAAAAGACAACTTATATGCCAGGTGATAAAAATTTAATTCTGGAAAGGCCCCAAGTCTTCAACCCATGAACGAAGGGTGATAAGGGTTTCACTCTAACCACTGACCTCCACAATTTCTCGATTAATTTTTACTTATTTTTAGTTAAAAAATTAAATGAATAAATGTTAATGGTGAACTATTGGTATCCGTTTTTAGGATTAGAGATTAATCTATTAACCATATTGGTTTTGGAAGATAGTTAAAGGAAAATATTTAAACATGTTACTCTTTTATAGGCCTTAAGATCCTTTAAAAGTTTATTTTAGTGGTTCATGAATAAAAAAATTAATTGATGGTAATTAATTTCTGGTAGTAAATGAATGAATTAGAATTTGATCGAAGCACAACAAAAAGTTAGGATTGTTCATATAAAATTGAAACCTATAAATTAATATTATTTCATTATAATATTTGTTTAGTAAAATAATTATACAATATTAGAAGAATGACTAAAAAAATGTTTTCTTAATAATTTAATTTCTATTTAACCAATGGTCTTCTATATAATCTCATATTTATGGCTTTAAGGCCATAAATATTCTATTGATCATTCACTCGTTTTTAATTGACGTACTCATTGAAACCATATAAATGTTTATGATTTTCCTCTATGTATGTATCTATACTTTCTACTAATGATCTCATACATAGAAACCTAGATACATGGTATTACATGTGACCCTTGTACTTCACATTCTCTCCTTTCCATAAGAATTTTTATAAACCCTTATCACGATGTGGGATTTTGAACATAGGAAGTATAAAACAATATACCACCATGATTGAGATGAAATTTTGAGGATGAAATTTAATTAAGGTGGGGAGATTGTGATGCTCTTAAAATCTAAATTTAGAACCCAATATTCAATATTGTTTATGACACATGACACCAAGAACGTAAGGTAATATAATATCAAGATACTTCAGAATTTATTTACTATTTAAAATAGATTCTATATATTTTAATGCATGAAACAATGAGTTACCTTTTGTTACATGCATGATATACCTTCCTAGATAACGTTCCTTACACACAAGATCAACCGACTTCAATAGCTTGTTGTACATGCAAGACCAAGTTTCACTAAATAAAAATGTATTATTAAATAATTATTATTTAATATGATATGATATAACCTAGCTATTATGTTAGAAGTTATAAATAGTATTAACTAAATTATGAAAATTTATGGTTTATATAAATATAAAATTAATTCATGGGTTAGTAATTATTGAGAAACAAAAATAACAACCAATTGGATATAAAAATAAATATTATTCTTTTTATGCTTCCAAAGGTGTTTTCCTTTAATAAGTATAATTAATGAAAATTAGTTAATGATTTTAATGATACCTATATATTATATATTCAATAAAATATGTTTCATATTTACCCATTAGGTTTGATATGCATAATATAACAAAAAGCCTAATGTTACACATAAACACACTATATTTCTATTAAGGCACTTTTACAACCTTTTAATGGAAAAAATATTTGAAATTTTAATTTTGACACTTTTATAAATCTAATATGATAAAATAAAATTAATTTTTGAATTCATATTTTTAAAATTATCTTAGTGTGATTTTTTGGTATTTTTATGAGAAACTTCATTTTTTGATGAATAATAAAAAATATTGCAATTAAAATAATGACTTTTTGTTTAAATAATAATTAATGTTAAAAAATATTTTAATTTTTTTATTAATTAAAATTATATAAATAATGAATATTTTAATACAATTTATTTTATTATAATCTATTTCACATTGAAATTGAATATAAAAACTCAACAATCTTTTGAATATTTTTCTACTAAAACTAGTTAAACCGTATATTTGTAAGATTAGAATTATTCATAATTTTTCTTATTTTTGAATTTTAATTTTCAAAAAACCAACATACGCCATTTTAATCATGATTATATATTTATTTTAATAATATCCACTTAATTATTTACTAAAATTATTAGTGAAAGGAGTTAAAATTAATTACATTGATTAAGGTGTAATTATGCTTAAAGTTTACAAACCTCATATTTAAGGGCCCTGATGGCCTATAATCTTTTCCAAAACCCATATTATATATATAATTATTCCATACACCTTTATTTATTAATATTGGTTGGTTTTTTATGACTTCTTAAAGTAAGATCATGTGTGCACCTAACTTGTTTCCAAAAATTCCAGTTGTGTCCATTTCCATCTCTATAAAAGGACACCACCTATCCCCCATCCTCAAACCTCTAAATCCACATAGGATAATCCAAAATCTTCCCAAGTAGTCTCCCAAAATCCCTCCCCTAATATTATTATTCTCCCCTTGTTCATAAATCAATCCATGTATTATTTTGGTTCAAATGAAAAGATGTTTCCCAGTTAAAGGGAAGCGTCTTCTCCCATTTTTTTTAGTTTCATTTCCATTATTCAACCACTATATTATTATTGTTATATTATTTTACAAAAAACACCATATTATAAATATACAAGGATGTTTTTATGATAGTATTTATACCTACACTTACACACACCTTCATATAACGGGTAAAGAACATACTGTTTCTATGTATGTGAACTACTACCTCACAAAACGACGACTTTTAATTTTTTTCATTTCCAACATTCAAGGTTGGACATTATGATGGAAAAAATATTTAAATATATTATATATGATATTTATTATTTATTTAAGCATCAGTAATTATTTTACAACACATACCCCTTTTACATTCAATTTTTCATTAATACGATAATATCGTTTGAGGAAGCATAGACTACCACCCCCTGAAAGCGATGTTCTTCATTCACATGATCCATGAAATGTATAAGGGATAATTGCAATTGAAAAAAATCAGACATAAAAATAATCAATATGAAATTAATGAAATATTTACATTTTTTATTACATATATACACACATATCATTTTTTTTATTATCCTTTCACAGACAAAAAAGTGATAATGTCGGTCATGGATGTATGGACTACCGCCTCCGCGACAAGATTTGATTCCTTTTACATCATGAGAATTTTATATATACGTATTTATGACTAAATAATATGGTATTCATTATATTATTATCATTCTATAAATATATACTTTTACCTAACTTTTTTTCTATAATGATCATTGAAAAAGAGAATGTTACTCCTGCGTTTGAAAGACCTACTGTCTCCATGATTGTAATGTTGGTTCAATTTTCATAATAATATTTAATGGTTGATTTTAATATTATAATTTATGTATAAATATGATAATAATTTCATTATTATTATTCTGGAGATGTTATATATTGACCCCTTTTACCATAGTTGACCTACCAAAGTTGTTTTGACACATAAACAAAATTTGGTCAAAACACATAATATAAACATAATTGGTTAAGTAGCTGTATACAACACAGTAATAAGTAAAATAAATGCAATTATAAACATGAAAAATATTCTCAATAAAGTATAAAATTTATATTACTTTATTATACATGAATTTAAAGTTTGTTTACTCAAAAAGATACACAAGGTTAGAGATTATTGTCTTACTTTTCATTTCATAAGCCATACCCCATATACACCATGAAATTATTTTTTATAGTGTATCTAATTCCCCTTTTATAAATTACATAATGAATCCTTTTTTCATGGTATTAACAAAATTATTTCGTGGGTATTATGAATCAAATGTTTCATTTCTTATGGGACACTATTATATTTAATTATTAACTTCCTAAAACATATTCTTAATGATTATCCTTGAAATATCACATACTATTGTGATTGTTAACTTTATTTGGTAAAAATCACTTTATTGTAATAATTTTTCATTGGAAATTAACTTTAATATCCATATTCACACATAATGGATATTATTGTTGACTAAATCGTATATTATTTTACATACAATGTTCACATTGACATTTACTTGATTAACTAGGGAATTATTGATAATTCTGTATATTCTATTCAATACAGATACATTTTGATAAGGTAAATTCTTCATGAATATGGTAAATACATTATACTAGTATGACACAGGTAGTGTTTAGTTATAGATATCCCCTCAATGCATCGATAGTTTCATGAGAAAAATCATTTGTCCAATCAGATGGGTTTTTACCCTATATGTTGTAAACCATCTTGTGAAAGGTATTGATGGTAATTGTAACATGTAACTAGGAAACATGGAATCAAATAATTTATAATTTTCTCAATTTACATTTTTCATTATTCATCCCTGATATTTGGCATCGACATATCTATGGATTAATTTTCCTTAGATTCTATTATTATTCATCCTTGAGATTTTACGTTAATATATCTATGGATACATTTCATTCTGAGTTTAATGATTTATATGGAATGAGTTTCAGTTTCTTATCTTTCAATATTGATATTTTCGTACATTTTTATTTTAATGGCATGTGTTCTAAGTTATTTACCTTGCCATGATAATTTATTCACATGGATTCATTATTGCTTTTGCTTTACTTTTTCTTACCTGGTATTTGAGCTCACCCTTATTATTTTTCCTTCACTAGTTATCTAAGAAGAATACTATGAAAGATATTCATTGATATACTGAATGTATTAGAGTTATCATCATAGTTATTTAATTATAAATAAGAAGAAAATTATGTTGTAATTAGTGTATTCGTTTTTAATACAATACTCATTTATATATCTAGTTTTCCAAGACTACTAAACTGATTGGTCCTTTGGGTATTGATTCCTTGTAACAATTCCAATGTAATTGATAGCAGAAACTAGATCATGGATATCTAAGAATAGGTTGATAAATTTAAGGTAATATATATCATACCATAATTGAGAGTAGTTTATACTCTTGAAATATAGAGTTATTAAATGTAGTTTAACATTATATAATAAGGATTATAAACCAAAATAAAAAATGGTGTGGTATTTATTTTCTATAATATTTTCCTAGATCTATATTCCTAGCGAGCGTGGATTTAATTTGTATGGAAATACATTTTTTTCCCTATGATATTTTTTTCTCTTTTTACGATTCTTTAAAATTTTACTAATCATTTGATACATTGAGATTAGTGAGAAATTACTCACCTTTTACACAGTTTACCCTTTCAGGGTTTTCAAACTAATATGTTTTGTTTCTCTTTCATCACTCCCAACATATAAATTTAATGAAGAGGTGTGTCATGTAGTTTAATTACATTTTATTAGAAACAATATTTTATTTCATGATTTAAGGTCATGAATCTTAGACTGAGTTTTCTTGGAGTTAATACTCTTGTGACATAGATTAACTCTAAATAGGTTGATCATTCAACCAGCATGCATGGATAACCAGACAAGAACACGGTAATTACTCGCATGATCATGAAAACAATTTATTTTGATGGAGAGTAATATTATATAAAATTTTCATGTCTCAATTAGTGGGAAGATCTATACCCATGCTATGTATTGGGGTGAGTTGGTTGAGAGGGAGGGAATAGATTAACATGAAATCTAAAAATATGGAATCATTATGTATATTGTGGAGAAAACAAGAATGAATACAAACATTGTTCTAAGAAAGATAAGAACTCTATTATAGCCATAATTATTGAATCTTAATGTAAATTGGTAGACACATACACCAAGGTGTTGTAAATAAAATGATAAAAAGTTGACATCCAAGCATAAAAGACCCAATAAGAATAAATAAGAATGAATCTGAGTGCAATGGGTATTTAGGGGTTGTGAAACCAAAAATTGGGAACAAGAAACAAGTCACACATATATCTCAAAAGACGAGGAACTCCTTTTTCTAGAAATAAAAAATTAATCACATCATGAATAATTTGAGGAGATAAGCACTATGGAAGAGTGAATAGAGACACTCTGACATAGAAAACACGAACATGAATGACCCAAATATTTAATTCTTAGGTGTTATAGGGAAATAGTGATAAAGAGGTATGAACCTGAATGAAAATTTGTTTATGATAACTATATAAGGGTTATGATTGGGGAATTAATCTATATAAATCAAACTCATTCAAAAAGAGAGTGAAATTATATTATTTTCAATCACATGATGATGAAAATATGTAAATCATTTTAATAACTTATGACTAATAATACTCTCTATAATGTCTTATAAGAAGGAAAATATTTGATGAAGTCTAATTTTATATGACCATTGATTGTCAATGTAGTTTAACATAAAGTGAGAAGGATAATATATTTTAGAGTTTAAGGATGAAGTTCCCAGGTACAATTTCCTCTCTGAAATTAATCACTATGATTTGTTATAATTATTATCCTCTAATGTTTTTTTCTCACCATCACATGAATAAAATATAAATAATAGTAACATATATATCAGAATAGTTTTTCAAGGATTGGCCCCAATATGGTTTACTATGTTATTTTTATGTTTGGGATATGTCCCAGACATATATTTTCCACTAATTTCAATAAGTATGAAACATTGTGTGGGAAAATATCATACTTAATCCAAGTCTATTTCTCAATAGTTATATCATAATTATGGTTCATTATAATGACTCCTACCAATTTACAAAAACAATACTAAATAGAATGAGTAAGATCAGTTTGTCTTTAAGATACTTTCCAACTTAAATTTATTCCACAACAAAACATATTATTTCTCTAAGACATTATAGTAATCTAAATTATTATGTACTCACTTATTCAAGATCTCCTACATTCATACTTTATATATGATGAAAATATTATACTTTCTCACTATATTATAGAATATTAATATCCAGATTCTTAACATTGATTCTATGAACTTCTTGGATCTAAAATTATTTATTCTTAAATAATTTTTTTTGAATCAACTGATTAGTTTCTCAAGTTTTGTTCTCATTTTTATAGTAGAAACTCTTTGAATCAATTTACACTTATTTGTTAATAATCATAAACATTGAACACATCTAAAAAACATAACTTAATAACTAATTGATTTTTTAATAATCAAAATTTCTCTATTAAAACTTTTCAAGAGAATATTCTAATAACTTCACAAAATGTTATCGCTATAAATAACTTTAAAACATTTATATTTGAATATAAAAGAGTAATATAGTAGTTAATCAGTCAATAATTTCTTCTTCTAAATTTTCTTGTATAATAACTAGAGAAACATCATTGTGATATTATCATCCAAGAATAACATCTCAACATAATCTAATTTATTCTTATTTAGAATAATTCATTCAGTAAATATCATAATTTTTTCTATGTTTGGGACCCTTACTAATCACTCTATTTTACATATGAAGGTTTCAGTAGAAAAAGAAATGATGGATGGTGAATTCACAACACATATTTTTATTGTAATTGATTATTAATCTAAGATTTACATGGATGATGGAAATAATGAACAATATAAAAGAATCAAAGATTAATTGAAAAGGGAACTCTAGAATCATAAAACAAGATCAAAACACATTATTTATAATTAACATAATAAATTAAAGAATTACCTTTGGTGAATTATATATTCAATGATAAATCTGAAAACATATCTATATCACACCATAATTGTGTTATATGAATCATGTATATATTCCCTCTAGTGGTGACCCACATGTGATCCTAAAACTTTTATACGTCACTATAGGAATCTCCAGGTGCTGGCATGGTATATCCTAAAGAATTCTTTATTTTTATTTGATCACCTTGAGTATCAATTCAATAATGATTTTACTTGATGTATGTAGACTTTAGAGTGGTGATGGAGGAGTATTTCTCTGAGTTATTGAGAGTATTATTGGAGAGGGGGCTCTCTAGGGGTTTGAGAGAATTATCTTTAGATGTTGTTACACACAACAAAATGAAATTGAAAACCCTTAAGAACTAGTATAATTATGTTTAAATAGTTCTACGGTGAGAAAATAATAATTTCACATGCATGTTTTTTATTTTCTTAATCCATGAATATCCTCATGCTTATAATAATAATAATAATAATAATAATATTTTTATTTTTATTTCATGACATGTGAAAAACTCAAGAATTAATTAAATATTTTTTATTTAAATAATATATATATATATATATTATTTCTAATAAAAATATTAATATTGGTACAACATTCCTCCATGATATTTAATCGGCCTTGAATAATGGCTATTTATTTAATAAATAAATTACACTATATTATTCACCAAAATATAAAAAAATATTATATTAACTAAATAGTAAATAAATATTTATTAAATATTTTTCTCATAAAATATTATCCTAAATAACCGATGACATAATATATGAAATCTAGACAAAATTAATTATTACTAACCTGTGAAAAAATCATATTTATTCAACATATAAAATAATAAATAATAATATAATTTGACCAAGGTTCTAAATACAATTTGTGTCTGAACCTCTAGAACTATTTCTTAGTGGAATTGGATTAAGCATCCCAAAGTCCAAGGTTCATGACAATAAACATTCAAATTCATACATAGACAAATAATTTAATGATTTAATGATATAAAATCTCATACAGACACTTGTTATGTAATATACTCCTTTTATCTTCATATCTCTAATCAACAAGGTTTACTTCTACTGTCATCAACCTTTGTCTTTTATTTCACATTCTTGGAATTTGTAGAAAATGAAATTTCCCATATAACACCATGTCCATGCATTTATTTAGGATTTTTTATTTCCATAAAATGCCCGGAAAAATCTACATTCATTAAATAACATTAGTTAAAAATACTTTCTCACAATATTCATTAATGAAATATTACTCGTGATGCACCCAATGTATCATACTTCATTGTGAACATATTTCATCATGATTTTCATAAATACATAAAATCATGTGTATATTACTAACCATTAACTATAATATTAAAGTATAAGGATCCATACACACATTCGTAGATAGGTATATCCAATAACACATATAAAGATAGAATTCCTACATGCGAGTCTCAATCTTATAATCACATACATTGGAAATTACCAAGGGTATACGCCATGATAAGGTAACTCAACATCCTTTGAGTATCCACCCATGATAACCTATATCTTTCATATAAGTCAAATGATTTTATCCAGCTATAAAATATATATTTAACAATATTTTTTGGGCACTTATGGTTTCTCATCACAACATGGAACTAATATGACATTTCAGTGTGACAACTACTCATAGGGAATTATCGCATACAATGTCATGTATAAGAACAATCATGATGTGATAAGAAGTTTATTAATATTCAAAACCATGAATATCAGTAATCATAAAGTAAAAATAATTTGGTTCAAGGGAAAAAATCTAACTGAATCCCACTTTCTCTTGATCTAACTACTAACAACCATTATCCCACTAGCTATTACATGATACTCAGTATTCTAATAATATATTTCTTTATTAAAGGGATGAAATTTTTTTTCTTCCATAGAAAAAATACATACTTCAACTTCACTACTTTGAGAAAAATCCCAAAAGATGTGATATTTTTAGAGTATATGTTTTTTGTGTCAGTGTGACCTTGACTCTTTTACTAGATCCACCACTTTAGTATTATTGAAATATAATGTTATAGGAAATTTATTTATAGGTACCAAATTAAGCTCCTTAGAAAATTTTACCATCTAAATGATTCCTTTAGTTTCATCAGAATCCACCACATACTAGAACTCCATTGTAGAATTGGTGAAAACTGGATTCATTGAACTATTTCAACTCATATATTCTCTTTTCATATTGAAAACATTTCTTGAAAATAACTTTAGATCATTTAGCTCTATTTGAAAACAATAATTGGTATAAACGTTGATGATGGTATCCTCATCTCCTCTATATACTAAGAATATATTCTTGGTTCTTATTAGAAACATAAGGATAACCATAACAATAAACCAATTATATTCACCTAGATGTTTTAGATATCTTCCAACCATTATCAATTCATAGGAAACATCATGTAAAATCCATATCATGGCATTAATGATTGATCCTATATCCAAAGAGCATAAGTTCTTAATCATTCACTATTTATCCTTTTGTGTTTAGTGACACATTTTCCTGGAAATATATAAACCATATGACTGTAGAACCAATCCACTCTTGAATTATTCCATAAAAAATATCTTTAGTATTTGGTCAATTTATGTATTTTTATTTATTTCAAGAACCATCTTAGATCTATCACAAATAATCGTGATCCCTAGAATGTAGGTTTCTTCACCTAAGTACTTCGTGGATAATCATTTGTGAAACCTTTCTTTGACAGACCATGGGACTGATATGTCATTTCAAAAAAGTAATATGTCATCAACATATTCTTTCTAGATAACAACTTCATTCCCATTGAACAACTGGTAAATACATGGCTCTTATTTATTCTTAAGAAAAAAAATTATTTTATAACTTCATCAAATAGTATGTTCTATAGCCTGGAAGCTTTATTCAATCCATAAATTGGTCTCTAAAACATTCATGTCTTTTTGGAAATCACAAAGTGTCACTAAACCTTATGGTTTTGTCATATAGACACCATCTTGAACATTCCCAATAAGAAAATCTATGTTTTCATCCATCAACAAAATTTCATAGTCATGGTAAGTTTTTATATAATGTAGAATTATAATGGATCAAAAAATGTAAATTGGAGAAAAGGTTTTATTATAGTCAATGAATCAATGTTGTTTATACCATTTAATCAATACCCTTTCTTTATAGATACTTACTTTACCTTACATGTCCAGTTTCTTCTTGAATACCCATTTTCTCCCAATAGGATTTACATCAATTGGCTGATCCAATAAAACCAAAACATGGTTCTGATGCATAAAATTCATTTTAGATTCCATGTATTCTTACCATCTTGTAGATTTTGAGTTTTCTACTACCTCTTTTTTGGAGAGAGGCTTGTTATTTTCCATCAATAAGGAGTCACCATCTTCGGTGACTAGAAATCCATACCTCTCTAGTTCTATTGTCTCTATAGAAATCTTATATAGTACTTGTGTTTTAGAAACCACTTATTCCATGGGGACTTGTCGAATATATTACAGTATCAACTCTTGTGTATCTTGAGTATCAAAATAATCAAATACAATCTTTCTATTAATATCCTTCATGAGGTTCTAATCCCCATAAATAAGGAAATATTTTCTAGTGATAATCACATTGTTATCTAAGGAGTCTTATAAGTAGAATCCCCATGTTTCTTTAGTATTACCTATATATATACAATTTGCGTACTAGGATGCTAGTTTTTTTATTAAGACAACCTTAACAAACTCCTCACAAACCCATACATGTGTATGTGAAAAAATATATTTCATTACACTCCATAACTCAAAGATAATTCCATTTTTTACATTAGTTAGTACTCAGTTTAGTATGTATGTCATAGTTTACAATGAACATCCCCAAAAGAATAATGTAATATCTATGTGACTCATTATTCACCAAACCATGTAGAGAAAGTATGGTTCCCCTTTTCACTAACACTATTCTAATGTGGCGTGTAAGGTTGAGTAAGATGATAAAAATCCCAAACTCCTATAAAAATTCAATAAACACTTAATTAATATTTTCACCATATCAATCAAATCAAAAATTCATTATATTATTTAAAAGTTAGTTATCTAATTCACTCACGAATTCTTTAAATTTATCAAAGGACTCGTGCTTATTTCTCATCAGGTATACATATCCATATCTACTTAAGTCATTAGTAAAAGTAATTAAGTAATAATACCCACATATTGATTATTCTAGAAATTTTCCACACACATTAGTGTGTACCAATCCTTGAATCCATGTAGACCTTTAATCACGTCCACTAAATGGTGATTTTCCATTTTCTCTTGTAAAAAAATTAAAATATTTCATGTGATTTCGGCTTAAAAGGGTCTAAATAACCATCTTGAAAGATGTTTGTCAAAATATTCTAATTTACATGACAATGATAAAAATTACACAAATGGGTGTTATAAGAGTTATGTGAACTAGGTTCATTATCAATTTTAAATACTTAGTTTCCATAATTTAAAACATAAATGATTTTATTTAAATGTGTCATTCCATAACGTATGATATATTTATAAAATAAACATCTTTTATTTCTGAATGAGAAAAAAATATTCTTTATACAGGAAGGATAAAAACATATTTTTTGTGTTATAGTTATTTCATAAAAAATCTTTTAAAATAAATATCAATCCCATTAGAAATAGCTAATGGTAGTCTCTAATGGCTAGATAATCTATCCTTACACCATTGTTATCCTCCAAATCCATCCATCCGATGTAAATAATTCATGATCTACATGTTTCATATATTTGGATAAGGATGTAGCACTACAAGAAATACCCAATACCCGATGTGTAGATATATAATTATTACTCTGGATAATGAATTCACCTTAAGCTTCCAATTGCTTTTAGATTCAGTTACTCTTTTAGTGTCCATCCTTTCCACATGAAAAACATGCTTCTTTTTTTTCCTTTCCCTGGCTTCAGATTGTATTTTTCTTGGGAGTATAATGATCAAGATATTTAGATATTTTATGAGTTTTGTTCCCATTTTCCATGTTATTATTTTTAATATTCATTATAAAGACTATGGGTTTGTCACACCTCATGTCATTTCCCACTTAGAAAATTTTAGTAAGATGTTTTGAAATAGTCTTCTTATTATTCTTCATTATATACTTAATAATAGAACTTGATAAGGGTATGGGTAGTAATTAAAGTATGATATATATGTGAAAATCATATGACAAATTAATTCCCAAGATTTCAAAGCCATCTATGTACCCAATAAGATTGATTATATGAGGACAAGTGGAAACCATCACTCTATGATTTCATGTAAACAATGCATTGGATATCTTATATCTCTCTTGTCTTTCCTTCTCTTGATTGAGACCCCGAAAGAGAGAAATCATTCTATACACATCCATTCCCTCATGTTACGTCATAATCTCATTGGTGATGGATTATATCATGAAACATTGAACACCTGTGGCATCGTTCAATTGTTTTTCATAGAGAGAAAAATAGTCTTTACTAGACTCTTAGCCAGGTGCTTCAAGAATATGTTTTTATATCACAAATTATTTTCTTTTCATGGGATAAGATTATTCAAAAGTGAATTTAATATTATTATAAGTTAATTCCCATTAGAAGGTTTTACTTCTCAAGTATGGATCAAATTGAAATTTTTAAAGTTATACTTCATAATATTTATATATATAAAAAGACAAAAATTGTAGTACATTATCTGATAAAAGTAGATAATAAATATTAAATGTATTTATTAATATCACACTATTTTATCAAAACCCAATAAACCTCCTTATTTCCTTCTGAATATGATTTTTCTTCAGCATTATATGGAAAAAGACCCATATTACCCTTATCATAACCCAGACTTGATCTTAAAAATCTATTTAAAGTGTTTTATGCAATAATAAAATTGAATTCTATATTAACTCATAATTCTATAATCTATTGAGTGGAATCCACAATCTTGAAATATAAAAAATCATAATTTCTTCACTCATTTCTTCTTAGTTACACCAATTACTCCTTGGGTAGTCAAGCCTTATTATGAAATAAGTTAATTCTACCCAAAAAAGTAATTTAAAATACCCGATAATTGAAAGAACTTTAACATGGGCCGATCAAAAACTTTAAACTATTTTTCAAATTTAAGTAGTGGAATCCTATACCAACTTAATATATATAATTAATAGTTTTTTATATATATGAAAAAATTCTATTCTATCTTATTACATTCTTGTTAATATTAATTTAATTTACCTAAGTGATTAACCATGCCTTAGATAAATTTTATGCATTGTACAATTTATTTTAGTTCTATATTTCATGATTGTTAATTCATTAGTTTATATGATCATGAAAAAACATCCAAAATTAAATTAACCATATATCTTGATAGAAATAAAATAATAAAGTGGTATGATCAAGATCTTTTACTAATTATTAGTTTATCTATTGGAAGATAACTAAAATTTGACCTAGGTGAAAAACACCTTGAACAATGAAATGGTTTGTGTTGCAACTTTCCACTTGCCAATCTATGTACCTCTTTGATTGGTTTCACATCATCTATAAACATGAATCGCCTCCATTATCATGGCATCTCCATCCATTACATAACATTTTATGCACACATAGGTGAGGGGAACCAAAGGATTGGTCAAGAGTTTTACATAAAATGAAACTGTGGGCATACAGGACCTTAAATAATGAGAGGAGGTATGATTCCCATACAATATATTTAATTTAATAAGTAATGAAAAGGAAAATAATCACATTTAAAGGTACAGTCTATGATCATGACCATATGCATACTTGAAAGTAATTACACATGTGTTGATAAGGTTTTAACTGTATAATAAATTAAGTTCTAATTATGTATAACTTGGTAATATACATGGACAATACAACATAGATATATGATGTGTATATTTATCATCATCTTTCAATGACACATGCCTAAATAATCAACATATAACCAGGCCATGTGAATTAATTGATTACATGGGATCGATTTAATGTGGTATCTAAGTTACACAGTTTCCAATCATGTAGAACCTAAAAGAAAATATGTAATTCCTCTGTGACTAATGGACAAGACTTCATGTAATAATGTTACATGGTGTATATTCTAACTGACCGTGCACCAAGATGGATAAGTTAACACACAGTGGGTTTAAATACACACTACATGTAATAAATGCACACATGACCTAAATTAATTCTGAATTAATTCATGGTGCATTAAACATGGATACATGGAATGTACCTATGTAATACAAGGTGTGTAGTGTTTTATATATCTAGATAGAATCCTCAAAACCTCCATATAAGTTCTTATAATTCATTTAATTCATAAATTAATCGATTTTGATTATATTTTTGAGAATGAAGAATAAGAGTATATATCACATTTCAAATTAAATAATGATTAAAATTTAATTTAAAACTATTTATAAATGCATAAATAAATCAATAATGTTTAAATAATTATAAACAATTAGGTGACCCCTTTGATACCACTTGAAGGTTATGGTCATAGATGAAGTGCAATATGGGGCAAGCCAAAACCAAATTTTTTTCATAATTAATGATAAATCTATGATATACATCAACAAAAAATTTCACGACCAATGAAATTGTATCAAATAATAATTGATTGAACAACCTTAGAACTATAATTTAGGGTCATCACATATTATTTATATTTAATTTAATAAATTAATGAATTTCTTTGTGGTGAAATATTTTTTCTTTGATGAATCTGACTAAATCTCTATGTCGTAGTGCCTGTGCATTGTAGGAATTAAATGTATATTCTCTATAGTAATAATCTACACATGATTCAAAAACCTCTGAACATTATTGTAGGATTATTTTTGTTATAGAATGGAAGATCCTAATGTTTTTATCATTTGTATTTGATCACCATGAGAATATCTTCATGAAGGATTCACCTTGATCTCTCCAGACTCGAGAGAGTGGTAGAGGAGGATCACTCTTAGTTATTGAGAGCATTCTTGGATTGGTATTTCTCTATAGATTTGAGATAATTCTATTTCGATTTTTTTGTGAACAACCAAATAAAATTGAAAACCCTTTAGAAATAATATAATTAGTTTTACATAGCCATAGCGTTAGAAAATAATAATTTCACATATTCCCCTATTAATTATTTAATCCCTTAGGAACTCCATATATATAATAATATTATTATTATTGTTATTTATTTACATGTGAAAAAATCACAAATTAATTAGATATTATTTACTCAAATAATTTTAAAAATATATTCTTTCTCATCAGATCATTAAACTCAGTCTACCATTCCTTCATAATATTTTTTGGATGATGAATAATAAATATTTATGTAATAAACAAAAAATATTATATTCACTAAATATAAAATAAATATTTACTAAATATTATGCTAAAAAAATGTTATCTTGAATATCTAGTGACATAATATATATAATAAAAAATCTTAAACCACATGTGGGAAAAATATTTATTCAACATGTTAAATAATAAATAATATTATTAGTTGACCAAGGTTCTGAATACACTTAGTGTGTGACCTTATTGGCCTCTTTCTCAGTGGTATTAGGAAAAGCAGCCCAAATTCAAAGGTTTTCATCTATAACCACATCAAGACACCCATAAATAAATAATTCAATGTCAAAATTCCATAAAACCTCATACAGACCCTTAATAGGTAATATAATCCCATTATCTAGATATCTCAATTAAAGAAGGACAATCATAGTGTCATCAATATATGTGCACAATATCTCTTTCTTTAAATTTCTAGAAAATAAACATTCCCATAGAACACCATGTCCATGGATTTAATTTGGATGTATCATTTCTATAAAAGGCCGTTAGATATTAACATTATTAGAAGAATAGAAGGGTAAAATAATATCCCGCATTATTCATTAATGAAATATTACTCATGATGCACCTAACATATCCTAATTCATCGCGAATTTTTTTCCATGGTTTTTGTCAATACATCAAAGTACATATTAATAATAATCTTAATGTATAAGGATAAAAACACACATCCATATATTTGAAAATTCAATGAAATATATGAATGTGGACTTCTTATTGGTAGGTATAATTTTTATAATCTCTTACACAGGAAATTACTAAGGGTATACACAATGAGTAGGTTCCTTAACACCCTATGAGTCTCCACCCATGATAGCTCATATCATTTGTATCCCTCAAACGATTTTATCTAGTTGTAGAAAAAATATTTAAGCATACTATTGTTGAACTTCAAGATTATCTACATAATAGAGAATTTCTATAACCTTTCAGTGATAATTCTACTCTTATAAATTATCACATAAAATGTTATATAGAATAATAATCTTAGAGTTATAATATTTTTATTAATATTCGTAAAATTTAATATCGGTAATCATAAAGTAAAAAAAAGTAAGTTACATAAAACCAAATAGAATAAAAGTGTCACCCTTACATATCATAGGGATGACCTTTGTGTAATATGGGAATGATTCTAACATACTACCTTTTTCAATAAATAACCTTTACATATTGAATGATTTCCCCATACATATTATGGAAATGTTCCTTATATTCCATGGGAATGACCCATAAGTATTTCCATTGCCACTACGATAACCTTTATATATCAAGGGAATGGTCATTTCATATCACAGTTACTCTCAAGTCTTTTCTTATTTTCGATTACAAATACCTTTACATAATAAATATTTACTCTTATGCATCCTAAAAAGGTTCTTCCCTTTTCCACATTTATAGTTTTATGACAATTACTCTTTTGTGTTGAGAAAATTTACTATTACATATCATAGTATGATTTTATAATTTTTTGAAATTTTCATCTACAACTAAGAAAGGTAATTTTAGGTATCACATGGAGCTTCCAATACATCAATAATTTTATGCATCATCTAAGAGTTACTTTTATGCATACTTTTATTGAACCTTCTATATCCAGGATAGTTTCTAATGATTTTTCACTTTTTAGTTTATGAGCTCTAGACTACCCTCACATATTAAAAGTAATTTTAGAGTTATTTTAAATATATTTTATAATAAATTTACACATTCCATAACTTTTTCATATTTTAGTTCCAACTCAAAATTCCATAACTCTTTAAATTATCTCATAATATCTTATAGCACATTCATGGAATCTCCACTCACTCCAAAACAACTCAAAAAATAATAATATTAAAGTCTTCCAATGATGTTTTCTTCTATATGTCAAAAAGATATAATATATATTAAATAATTTTATGAGTTTTTTAATACCTTCCATTCTATTTTCCTTCAAACCCAACAAATCACACCGAACAACATCAAATTACCAAGAGAAGAAAATTATCAACAAGTGATTTTGATGCTCTCTCTCATTCAATGCACCAAATTAAATTCATTTCAGAAATAACAACATTGGATTAAAAAAATGTAACATGATTTATGTACCATTCTCCCCCATTTATAATATAATCTAAAGGAATATAGGGAAACCTAAAGTTCCTTAACTGATAGGGAAGGGATGAACATTCATGTTCAACTTTAAACCTTCAAATCTATCCTTATGCATGAAATTAGTAAATATATCTACAATTTTATCCTTTATATAAATAAAATCCAACCTTACATATCTATTTTTATTTTTCTCTTTGGTAAAATGATATATGATATCATTAAGTTTATATTTCGAGTGGTAAATTTAAATCATAGATAGATTAATTACACTTTTATTATCACATTAAATTCTCAAAAGATTCTTAATTATTACCTTCATGTATTATAATTTATATTTAATTCATATAATTTTTTATAATCATGTGTAAGAAGCACATACTCACCCTTAGTAGTACTCATAGTCCCTGTATTTTTCTTCTTATAATTCCATGTCACACCACATTCTCCCAAAAATAATGTATCAACAGATGTTGACTATATATCATCAAAATCTAAAGCATTATCATCTTTAGTGTACCCAAATAGATCTTTCATATCAATTATTCTATATAAAATAAAAAATTAGTTTCCCTTTGATATATCTAAATATTGTCTTAGTAGCCAATCTATGTGATTCTTTTAGATAAAATTTATATTTATCACAAAATTTCACTGCACAAACAATGTTTGGGATAGATAAAGTGGGATAAAGAAATATTATAATTATTTTTATAAACTCCCTTTTTTTAAAACTATTACCTACATCAATATTTCTCAACATCACCCTGATTTTCATGTGTATGAAAACCAATTTTTAATATTCATTTCTAAACTGCTTTAATAATTACTTGGCATATTTTTATTGGGGAAAAATAAAAAATATTATTTTAAAAAAACTTATAATCCCAAAAATAAGGTCATCTATACAAGGAAACACATGGAAAAATTTATTGTTTATTATACTTTCACACTCTTTATAAGAATCCATCTTGTGTTTAAAAAATTATTTTATTAGGATAAACAATGACAAAAAGTGTAATAATTCTCACCAACATCACATAAAGGTTATTTCAAAAATTAAATTTAATAAATTTCATCTCTCTCAAAATATTTTCCAGTCTTGAATACTAGGCTCTATGGTACCATTTTATACCATATTGATCTTTCTTCACCCATTACACTATGGTTATATCATTGTTATTAATAAAACCTTTTGTTTGTTCAATATATACTTCTCCTTTAAGTTATCTATTTTGGGAAGCATACTTCACATCCATTTTTTAGATATTGTAATGACTATGAGATGTAATTTATAGGAAAATTATTATAGATTCTTGTCTTTAAATAATAAAAAACGTGTTTCCAAAATTTATCCTTTCTATATGAGAGTATCATTTCAATAATAACCATGATTTGTTCCTTGAAATCTAAATTTTGCATTAAAAGGTCTTCTCAGCACACAAATGGTTCCAACAAAATTCCTCTTTTCTAATATTGCAAAAAGATACAAATTGAAATTATTTTTTATCTTATATATCTCCTCATCCATTTAATATATCCAGTCATTGTGCTCAACAACATAAATAACCTATTATTGTCTAATTTGAGAAATATGGGTTATCTAATTGTAGAATCTAATCCTTCTTCTAGTATAAATGGGTTAATTATAATTTATAATTAATTTTTTGGTTTAATATAATTCTTAATACTATTATGTTTAATTTTATATTCCTAAATACAACCGTCACCTTCACTAGTTATATTTCCATCAATATATCACTGTCTAGTTTATTCCTAGTTTCTTTACTACTCATCTTTTTATAACCCAACATGTTTTCCATTTTAATTATTTTAAAATATAATTTATTTTACACATCAGAATCTATTTTATTTTATATAATATTATTGTTATAATATTCCACCAATTTTTCTATCCTTTTGATCTAACACTATTAGTATTTACCATCAGATAAATAGCCCATAGATAAACCTTCATCAGTATTTTCTTCAAATTTTCATAGATATGAATTTTTTGATCATGTTAAAAATAGGATTCCCAAAAATGTTGAATTAATTCACATTAAGATTATTTTTATATCAAATTTTAGATGGATTCATGTTGGATTGTGTCCTCATCAGAAAAAATATTTTGAATGTTCATGATTGTACCCATAGTTTCTCTCTAGAATAACTTTTTGAGAAAAAATTATGATGACATGGTTCTTTAAATTTAAACTAAACTTATATATTTTCTCCCAACAGTTTCATTTTACATGGATTTATCTATATCACTATAATAATCCTCGATCCTATGGTTGAAAATATAGTCTTCAAATTAATTTCTAGAAAAATCCCTTAAATTATTATTTTTATATTTTTTATGTAAACCCTTGGATCTTTCTTTGCGTCTCTTATGAAGATCATAAAAATCTCAATAGACTAAAATTTTCACTTTATAAATGTCACATTTTTCATTATATTAAAATAATTAATGAATGTGATGAAATAAAGATCACCTTCATAATATTTATGTCTCATCAACCCATATAAATCTGAATGTTTCAATTCAAGTTGATTTGGGGATTGAATATCTACTCTCTTGTGACATCCTTATGTTATTTCTCCCTTTGGATGGTTTCAAAAATATCTTCTATTTCCCTTTTTATCAGAGTTATGTTTTTCACCACATCACCCTTTGAAATATTTCTCACACACCTTTAAAAAATATGGACAAGTCTTCCATGACAAAAGAAATTTTTTTCCTTTGATCTCAACTAACAAATATCACTTGAATTTCAAATTTGAATCTTGTTACCACAAGTTCCTTCTCCATTTGTGGTAAATATTCCATTATATAATCTCATTATGATACAATAATTCATCCAAAAAATGATTTAATTCCCATCGTTACAAATTTGAATGAAGCTCAACAAGTTATGTATAAGTCCATCAACAAATAAAACATCCTTGGAATTTAGTTTCATATTATTTAATATTATTCATGATTTTTTCCCTCATCATATGATATGAGAATCCACTTTGTTAACCAAAATTTAAGAAGATTTAGAGTCAAGAGGTGAGGGTTGTTCTGATCAAATTTAAAACTTAAAATAAATTCTAGAAAGTAAATGATAAAACCCATGAATTATTTAGTAGTTCATATAAAGAAGATCATGTATCTAATATTCACACCTTTCTACTCTTTTATATTTAAGTTATTTACTAAAACAACATGAATTTTCATGGGGTTTTATAACCTAAATATAAAAGGAATGTTCTAGTGGAAGCATGACCACAAAGAAACTTGAATTTTAGGGAGTCATAACTAAATTATAAACAAGTACATTTTATGGAGGTATATTTGCTACATAAATTCCCTATATGAGTTAAAATCATAAACCAAATTATAAGTATAATTTTGTGGAATATATATGATAAATACAATGAAAAAAATACAAAAACTATTAAAAAAAGATGAAGTTAAATAGTTATAGAATCATAATCACTCCTTAAATAATGAATCTAGTATGATGAATCTTTTTCAATTATTATTGAAACAATATAGTAGTGAAGAAAAATTTCATGTTGTGTATAGTATATGAGTATCTTATATGCATCTTTCTTATTTTATATATCACATGATAATATAGCCTATAGCTTCATATTGATTTATATATTAATTTGTAGTATCTATATAAATTAAAAATGATTAGAATAATTAAAAAATAAATAAATAATATCATCATCCCTGATTATCACAATAATCACAACTTTTATATTAATAGTCTTAAATAATCATTCATATCTACAAGATCATGTCTTTTAATAATGAATTATGTAGTGTTAAAATAATTTCTCATTTAAGATATTCATAACATTTGAAAAACATTGAAATAATCTACTCAATAATAAACCTTTAAACTTTTAATAATACCTAAATTATCATGATACAACCTCCTTTTAAAATTAAAATAATTAAATTATGAATAAACAATATTGTTTATATTCACAACATGACTGAATAATCTATAGTGTGATAAAACATACCTTAACCTATTTTTTTTTATTTTTGACATGATAATATTCTTCATGGTATGGAATTGATTTATGTTACTAAATATCTTGGAAAATCACTTTCATAACCTAGATTAAATATACACTATGTAACTCATCCTTTCATTTGAAATAGGAATTCATGATCATGGAAGGGAAATCATCTTCATAATATGAGAATATCTAAATCAATAGAAACATTGAAATCTATATTGGCCTTAATAAGGTGTGATATAATTAATCATGATGTGGAATGAATTTTATCACCAGTTTATAATCCCAAAATGTTCCCAGTGTGAATCCCATGTAAAGGTAACTTGCTTTGTAAAAACTTATAGAGTCTCAATGATTTCACACATAGTATTACAGGATTATTAAACATAAATATCCATTAATGAAACAAAAGGATCATAAATACCTAGTGTTCTTAGAAGACTAGGTATATAATACATCAAAGGAAAATATAACATAGAATAATTATTTTATTATCCATATTGAGATCCTAAAATAAATTTGAGCTTCTAAATATTCATATGATAACCTAAGGAATAAATGAAATAAAGGGTGATCTAAAATCTCATTAAGAGAATAAGAATGATAAGGAGGCATACCATATGAGTCAAAGTTATAACAAGACATCATAAAATATAATGTGTAAGAGTAATCAAATAGAATCATGATATAAGGGACCAAGTATCATAAGATCATATAAATATAGTTAATGTGGTATAAATATAAAACATGTAATAAACATAAGTTAAGTATAACTATAGAGACAACATCACATGATGGAAAAAGTCTCATAATGGATTAGGTTCACTACTTAATATTATACATGACATCTCATGAGGCTAAAACATTAACCAAATATTTGAATTCATATATAATTCAGGGGCCACCCATCACATTAATATTATCTATATGAATAATTTTTTTAAATAATTAAATAAATCATAAGGTATAAACATAATAATTACATATGTAAGGAAATGGGTTCCATAATCTTCTCTCATAACATAATCATAAGAGATTTCTTGAAGAAGGAAGTTGAGAAATGATCATAAGGAATATATCAAACTATTAATGGATGGAAGAATGATCTAGGTATATATGTCATGGAACTATATATAGAATTTATAATAATTCCATATCATTAAATAGAGTGATAAATTGTGTTATAGAGAGTGTGTCTATAACCTGAATAAAATGGTAGTTTAGAGAGATCCTTTACCTCAAGCCCGATTCGTCATGCATTCGATATAATCATGAATAATAAACTAATGTTAATTATTTACTTTTATAATAACCTTTTTAAATATTACTAATACTATTATTTTATTCATTACCATTTCATATTAAATTACTTAATTATTTATGTCCATGTCGTATGTTTTGACGATGTTTAGATCGAATGACCAAAATCACTTTGGTAAGTTGACTATTGTCAAAGAGGTTATTAATTAATCATACACAGAATAATAATCACGGAATAATTATAAATTTTATACATAAATTATTCTTTTAAAAAAAATAATGAATTATGGTTATGAAAAATTAACTATGGTACAATCCTATAAATGGTAGGTTGTACATGCACATGAGTAACGTTTCCAATTTTCAATGATAATGATATAAAGATGGTAAGTGTTATTTTATCTATAAATAATGATAAGTTTATCATAAATGTCATATTATTTCATTAAATACACTTAAATATATCATCTATCTAAAATATTAATAAAATTAACGAATCACATTGCTCGCATGGATATAGTCTGTCGTACAGATGAACGGTGTTATCATTTTCAATATATGGAAAGGTAAGAAAGTATATGATATATTAATTTTAAATAATGGATAATATATAATTATTTTTTTATATAAGCATTAAATACATCATTATTCAATGTTATGATAGGTGGTGATTGAAAATGAATTACATTGATTCGTGAGGCGGTGGTCGGCCATACACACGAATGATGATTTTACTTCCTATTTGATGGAAGTGGAGAAGGAAATACATTATTCCACTTGAATTATAACATATTAGTATATTTTAGATACTTATTTTATTATATGGTAATTATTGAGTAATATTATAAGGATGTGGAAGAATAAATAAAACAAGGATTATCGGTTAAGAATGTTGTATCTTCTTCGGACCACCTATTTATAATTATACCTAAATCCTCCCTAAATTTGATTTTTGATAAGAATTGATTCTATAATGAGGGTAGTGTAGTAATTAAGTGATTGTTTTAAGTATATTCCAAACCAATGGCTTCTTTATATGTGGAAAACAGAGGAGATGGGGTTCCCTTTTATAAAGGAGGAGTGGAATTCTTACAAATACCCAAAACTACTCATTAATGGGAATTCGAACTCAATAAAAGTGCCTCAAAAAGTAAATAATAAATTATTTAAGGGTATATAATGAAGAAAAATACCCTATAATTCAATTTTTATACATTTTATCCACTTTACTTCTATGGTTACTCACTTTCACAATTTTAATTATTTTACCCTGGTAACTATTTTTTCATGTTTTTTACTATTCATTATGACCAAAAATTAAGTAGAATATATTATGTAATATAAATTATCATGATTATAAATATTTTATCCATTTTATAAAATTAATTTCATATATGTGTAAGAATTTAATTTAAAAATCAAACCCCCTGACATGTTCAATAAATAGGTTTTCAAGAAATGCATTTTTCAAGCATAAGATGATCATATGATAACCAAATAAAAAGTAATCAAAATTAAATAAATTTTAATTAATATATATATATATAATAAAAATTTAATTTAAATAATTTCTTTTTAGGTGTTATTTTAATTTGTTAAAATGGTGAAACATTATACACTTTAAAAAAGTTTTTCAGAAAATCATGTCTTAAAGCCTAATAATAAACTTATTTTAAAATCTGGTATAAAGATTATATAAATGTAATTAATTGGTTTATATTTAAGTAAAAAATATAATTTTTATTTTTAAATCAAAATAAAATAATAAATTAACTTTTAAATAACTTAATTTATTATAAATAAATTACAGTTTTACCAAAAAATGATATTTTTCACTATTCATTAAATAATGAATATTTCTAAAAAATCCAAAAAATTAATCTTTAGTTAATATTGATATTTTGATTTCAACAATTATTTCAATTTTATTAAATAACTTTTCTACTAGATCCAAAATAAATTAAATATAATGTTTTTTTAAATAATAAAAAACATTTTTTAAGAAAAAATATTTTTGGAAGAATGAATATATTTACTGAAAAATTGGTGATTATTTAAAATGAATTTATAAAGTTAATATAAAATATATATATATATATATAATTATTTAATCTTATTCATACCCATAAATTTAATGACTATGTTATAATAGTCATATTCAAATAATCATGGATTGTTTTTTTCAATGTTGCATGCCACATACACTATTAAACATAGTTTTCCAATTTAAAAAAATGAGTTTTTTATGTTGTTACCCCCATAAAAAAATTCCCCCCTATAAATTTTAAATTTAAAACTATGGTGAAAATAGGTTAGGGTAATTATATCTCATCACTTCTTTTGGTTCCTATGTTGCTTCTTCAAACTTATGTTTTCATCACAATAGTTTGTCTAGGTTAGTTTTCTTATTCCAATTAAATTTGTCTCTATGATATAAGAAAACTATTGGATAAAACTCATATGAAATTTATTTCTCCAAAGTTACCAACTCTCAATTTTGAACATTTTAGGGTTCTGTTATGTACTTCCTCAATAGGTATGCATGGAAAAATGAATAATTAAAGAGATGTAGCCTCTCGAGAGCTCCAACTCAGCCTAGGGTTTCCACTATGCTTCCCTATCTCACTCGATCATATGGTTTCTTAGGGTCACCCTACCCTCCTGCTTGGTCTCTGCCCACCTTCTCCCCATGTCCCACCTCAGATTGTCCACTTCTCTACCACCCCGCCTCGGCTTCTTGCTATCAATACTTGAACGTCACTTTATTTTTTTGCACTGACATAGTGGTTTGTTCAATCGAGCCTGGTGGACATCGGTGGATACAGTCTCACGGTATCTCCCCCGTAGTCATTTGGGTAAGCTACAATCTACGACATGACATGTTAATGATCCCTTCTTGGAAGTTTTTGAATCTGAATTCTATAGCTTTAACAATGAATTTTCTTGCACTATTTATCCTCCATTTATGGATCCACATATTTATTTTTAATCTTCCCTTGTCACAATTTATTTCTTCTACTTTGCTGCCCGATTTTGTGGTTTCTTTGTTTCTTTTATTTTCAAGCTATCTCGGTTTCCCTAGTTTGATCTCATGGATCCTCTATGCCTTTTGTTTCCTTTTTATATTCATGTATTGTTCTGTTCTTCTTGGTTTCCTTTGCTATTACATCATGATTCTTCACACACAACCCCATTTTTGTCAGTTTTAATGGATTCCATGATGTTTTGAATCATGCTGGCATCTTAGGTATGTGTAGAACTTTTTGTGTGCACTTTTGGTTGGTTTCATTGTCCATAGAGCCTTGATTGTCTCATGGTTCATTGTTCGAATTCCCTGTTGATGAGTCCCTCAGCATCGATTATCCTCTTTAATAGGCTTATGCACAGATCTTCTTCTTTACTGCTGTGTAGATTTCCTTTTGGATTTTTGTGCCTGGTGTTCTTTGTGTGTTACTGTTTTTTTGGTGAGTTGTTATTCGGTGTGTTTCGGCCCGATGTGGTTTGGTTATTTTCATTCTCGGGACATTATTTCGGTATCTAGGGTTGGTTGGCTTGTTCCTTCAATTTTGGATCCCCTTGGGTACGTTTATTCATCTGTTAGTTCTACTTTGTACAATTTTCAATTAAACATTAAGTGATTTCATTTGAAAATTAAAAAAAATAAAGTTTGGTTTTGGATATACATGGAACACTTAGGTACTTGAGATAGGTTTGGTGGAAGTGTTAGTAAATAGAACAAAACATTGATGCAACCAAGGATCTCAATGGGGCCAATGAATCTAGGAATAAGCTTTACCTTCTCCCAAAACCTCATGACTTTCTTCCATGGTGAAACACATAGGAATACCTTATCTCTGATCTAAAACTCTAGGTATCATTGATAATTTATTTAATAGATTTTATGTCAAATTTATGTTAGTTACATGCAATTTTTAATGGTTCAAAACTTCTCTATCATATTTTATTAAAGATTAGACTTTATCGACCTTTTCCCTCCAACTTCATACCAACATATTAGAGTCTAGTACTGCTTCCTATAAAGTGCCACATAAGGTTCTATTTGAATACTAGAATGGAAGATTTTCTAATATGAGAACTCTACTAGGGGAAGGTGATGATCCCAAAATCCTTGGAAATCCATTTAATAAGATCATAATGTATCCGCTAAAGTTTGGATGGTTATCTTAGACTGACTATTCATCTAAGGGTGATAAGTAGCATTGAAGTTCAGTTATATATCTAACTCTTTCAAAAGGATTCTCCATAACCTTGAGGTAAACATAAAATCATTATCAGATACAATATAGAGTGTCATTCCATAAATTATTACAATTTATATTATGTATGTATTAGAGAGATGAGCAATAAAGAAATATAACTTGATGGCAATGAAATGTTTCCACTTTTTAAGGTAATAGACTACTAACAAGATGGAGTTATTATCTTTAGGTCGTATGGGGAGTCCATTGATGAAATACATGGTTATGTATCTCTATTTCTATATTATTATTGGAAATGGTTGCATCATACCCATAAGGTTTTTTTATCCTTGACTTATTGATATACCAATCATCAAGATTCAAATTTTACAATCTCTCAATTCATATTATCCCACTATAAGTTTGTCGTAAAATCTATATACATCATAGTTCTTCCCATATGAATATAGAAATATTATCCGTGAATATATTCCGAAATATACCTTTTATCTATTTTTTATGGGTTACATATATAGTTTCCTATCCTTAAAACTATATCTTCAGAAGGTTTGAACTCCATAATATTATTGACCATTTTTTGTAGAACATAATCATCTTTATGGGACTCCTTGATCATCTAAAGAATAGATTATTGAGAAATTATTAGAGAAAGGGAGGATGAATATCATTTTACTATTTCCATATCCATCTTTTTCAAGTATATGAATGTTAGATCCTTCTCAATTATCATTATTGATAAACTTTTCAGATCCTTTCTACATAGAGAATATGTCATTTTGTTTTCTTTACAAGGATAGTAATGGATTTTGAATTAACAGTCCTTGAACAGATCTAAACATATTCACTAGATAATGTTAATCACATTCTATGTGAATATATATTTTAAGAAATTGTTATCCATATATATTTCACACTTCCCTCTATAGAAATAATGTTGCTAGATATTCATTGAAAATATAATTACATCCAACTCCATATCATACATTGGATATTGTTTCTCATTAGAATTAAAATAATATGATTTATTTTGATTACTTTATCATTATAAATTTGTACATAACCCGAACCATTATTTAAATAATCTTAATATAAAAAAAAGTTCTTCCCTTGAGGGAATCATGACTACTGGTGTAGTGAATAATCATCTTATTCAACTCCTGGAATCTCTCTTCACATTCACTTGTCTATAAAAACATTACTACATTTTGAGTTAGCTTGGTAATTGGGTTTTAAAATCATGAAAATTTCATAAAAAATCATCAGTAATACACAGATAGTCCATGGAAACTATGAATCTCTATTACAGATAATGGTCCAGGCCAGTCCACAATTTCTTTATTCATAAAAGGGCCCATGGATATCCCTTTACTTATGATAATATTTCTCAATAATGATACTTACTTCATCTAGAACTCCCATTTTTTATAAAATTATTTTAAAATATCCTTTTGAATATCCTTTAAAATAATATTCAATGTATTCTCATTTCATTTAGAGTAAATCTGAATTTCATCTATACAGACAACCGTAAATTTGATGAGGTAACCACTAAAGATTATATTAATTATGACCATAAATATTAATAGGGAATTATTGAGTATAAAAGTAATCACAATTAGATCATCGTGTTCATAAATTTTTAAAAAGGAATTTTTGGGAATACATACCTTATTCACCCTTAACTAGTGGTATCCTGATCGTAGGTCCACCTTAGAGTAATACTAGTCTCCATATAGTTGATCGAGCAAGTCTTCTATCTAAATAAGGGGATATTTTTTATTTTTCATGATATTGTTGATATTATATTAATTAATTTAGAGGATTATTTACCTATATTTCTTTGTTAATAGGGGTTCTGATTAACCCCATGGTGAATCACTTAGGTAAATAAATCAATTTTCCAAATTCTCTCGTAGTTTCTTCTCCTGCTCCTCGAGTTCAAAATAGATATTCTATATGCAGTCATAAATATTATCAAATGTATAGGTATAATCATGATAAAAATTTCAACATCTTGGATATGAGGAATACCATACAAATCTTCATAAATACATCAGTATAGTCCTTCACAATGGGTATGTCTTAAAGTATGATATTTTCCTCACTATCAATCATTTGAGGAAGATATTATTTCTCATGAGGAAATATTTAAACATGCTTAAAATGATGATACCAAAGAATATTAATCATCCTTCTTAAACATGTATATAATTAGAGATAAATTCATGATTCATGTGGTGATTTCTATCTCTCATAATTTTAGGTTGCCTCTATATAAGGAAAGCCAATCAATGCCCATAATTCTATAAAATTATATTAAAGGAAGTATCACAAGTTTCATAGGGATGTTCATCCCACATATACAGATAAGGTATGAGTTATTTTCTTAGGATTTGATAATTAACCAATTCTTTATATTCAAAAATAACTCAACTTCCATGTTTTTAGGTGGTGTTTTGATAGTTCTACTAAACTTGTGTGATATGATAAAATCAGTAGAACTCAAATAAAAAACTATATTCACTATTCTTGAATGAATAAATAGTGTATTTATCACCGCTCCATTTTAAAGATCCACCTATACAATGTGATGGAATAATCTCTCCCTTAATATCTATGAATTGGTGGTTATTATCATTGGTTGTCAATGGAAACCCCCGGCTTAGTGCATTAGTTCACATAGTGTCCTTGTTCCATGTAGTTGAAAATTTTGAAAAAATGACACCTGAATAGATAATTCCTTTATTCTATTATATTGGTGGATTTACCCCATTGGAAATCACTTGTTATGTTCCCATAATACACTTAAATCACTTCCTAGACCCCTTTAGGAAATTTATTAGATTCTTTTTCCCAAGATTTTAAAAAGTGGGAAATTGGGATTCACTACAACCATTAAATATCTTTATATTACCAATATAACTAAAACCAATTTTCTACATATTATACCCATGAGATCCTTGAGATTCTATGATAATTATTTTAAATTTGGGGGAACATCATACAATTTCTTCATAGCTATCAAACTATTGAGTTTCCAAATAATTTAAGATACTTTATTTAACTCGAAAAATAAGAAGTAAATATCACATTAATGAGATATAATAAATCCAAAGGTGTATCATGAAAGTATTGTGAAGTTATTTTCATATAACTTGATAGATATATAACTGTTTTGATTGAGTTTAATGAAATCCCTCTATATTTTAAGTTATAGAGTGCGAGGAAACTATTTTTCAATTTTTTCTCAAAATTCCTTCCATTCCATATATTTGATCTATTCCTTTTATTAAAATCCACCATTTATTAGATTCTAATTCTATATGATAAAATACTAAAAACCCATATCATTATTAGAGAATTAATGGATAGAGAAAATATTTTCATAGGAGTCGATCATGTGTTCTATTATTAAAATATCAGAAGATGTAATGAATGTTGGAGTCCTTTATTTTATAAAGGTATCAATTTTAACATGATCATTATCAGTGGTGTTTAGAAATTTCTCCAAATTCATGTTTTGGTTAATAAATTGAGTTATTTAGGAAATTATCTTCATTAAGATCTAAACTTCTATTTCAATTGGGTTAGTAATCTCATTTGGGAAATAATCATATTTCCAGTTACATGGGTTGTTGTCTCCGTTTCTTTTAATTCTAACAATTTATTGAAAACAAAGGGGAAATTAGTTATGGTTATTTAAACTAAACACATAAATGAGAGACTATTAAAATGAAGGTATAACTAATAAATGACATATATTCATTAACTTATTAATTTATTGGTTTAAACTATGTTTTCTATTATCTATTTCATAATATACAATCTTACAAGAAATTTTATTCCAATTATATTGGTTTGAAAATAGTTTATGAAATTCAAAAACATATTCCCCAGGAGTGTCAAACCAAGTGTACAGTATGACCCAATTTCATGTACCATGTAATGCTTGAATTAAGCATGACACACAATTTTCAGAGATATTAACCCTAAGTATATCTACAACATGAAGACATATACTTGCAGTTTCTAGATAGAGATGTAATTTTCTGGAAACCACTCACTCTATCCTTCACAAAAATTCTAGGATATTTTCCGGTACTTAAAATTATCCATGGACTTATCCATAGGGATATAAATAAAGTTTCCTCTTCCTAGTTTCCAAACATTAACTAGTCCTTTTTTATGATACCAACTATAGCGACACAATCAATTTAAAAATATCATTACATGATTATTAAACAGAAATATTTATTAATACAAAATAGTGATTTTAAATTCCTACCATCTTTGATGGACTAGGTTCATAATACATCAAAGAAAAATAAAACCTGAAATCCAAATTTTCTTATCCATTATGAGCTCTTAAAATCTATTTGATCTTAAAAATAAGTATTTGATAACCAGGGGAATACATGAAAGAAAAGGGTGAGCTAAAAATCCAAGTTAGGGAAAAAGAATTATAAGGAAGGAAATCATGTGGGTTAAAGGTATAACGTGATATCATAAAAGAGATGGTTCATGAGTAATAAAATAGATGAATGATATAAAAGACCTGGTATCAAAAGATAATATAAGTATAGGAAATGTGGAATCAACATAAAACATTTAATAGAGATACATCAAGAGTATATTCTCAGATAACATCACATAGTGTACATAGTCTCATAATGGATTAGGTTTAGTCCCTAATCCCATACATGATGTCTCATGAGACTAAAACATTACAGAATGTATTAGAGGGATATATAATTCCAGGACCACCCATAAAATTGATATTATGTACATTCATATGTGTGAAACATAGTTAAATCAATCATAGGGAATAAACATAATAACCACCCATTGAAATAATTGGGGTGTAAAATCTTGTTTCATAACATAATAAAAAGAGATTTTTTAATTGAAGTATTTAAGAAATTGACATAAGCATGTATTAACCCATAATATAAATGGATAATGATCTAGGTATGTATATAAGATACAAATATATAGAATTTATACTCATTACACATCATTAAATAGAGACATAACATGTGTTATAGAGGGAGTGTCAATAACTTGGGGAAAAAGGTGGTTTAGAGAGATCCCTTGCATGGAGCCTAATTAATTACATGAATTATTTATCTTACTTAATAATAAATTTATATTAATTATTTATTTTTTTAAGAACCTTTAGAAATATTTTTATTCCATTTATTTAATTAATTTACATTTCATATTAAATTACTTAATTATCTATGTTCATGCTGGATGTTTTGAAGATGTTGGGCTCATTTGAACAAAATCACTTGGTAAGTTGAATAAGTTGAAAGAGATTATTAATTTATAAAATAAATAATATTAATAATAATGAAATAATCATCAATTTTATACAAAAATTATACTTTTAAAACGAATCATGAAAGATGGTTATGAAAAATAAACAACATTATAATCGTAGAGACAGTATGTCATACAAATTAGTAACATTTGAATTTTTAAATAATCAAGAAGAAAATAAGGTAGATGTTAATTAATATTTAAATAATTTTAATAATATCATAAATAATATATTATTTCATCAAATAAACATACATATACCATCCATGCGATGTGGTAATAAAATAAATGAATCTCATCGCTTTGTGAGGCGGCAATCTGTCGTATACACGAAAGAGGTTTTCATTTTCAATTGACATTAACATAAGAAAATAAATGATATATTAATTTTATAGAGTGGTTAATATTTCATTATTTTCATATATAAAAATTAAATCCATCATTATTAATAACTATTAGATGGGATTATGGAATATTAATTACATCCATTGGCGATATGGTAGTCCACTGGACAGATGAATGATGGTTTCATTTCCATTTTTTTGATGTGAAGATGAATTTAGACTGGTAAATTAACATAATAACATTTTATTATATGGTACAAATAAAATTTATTATATGATGATGATTTTGTAATATTATAAGGAGGTATAAGATGAAATAAAACATGGATGATCATTTAAGAACAATACCTCTTCTTCAGACAACCTCTTTCAGATTATACCGAAAACCTTACTAGATGGGATTTATGGTCAAACCAAGGCTTATAATTTTAGGGGAGGGAATAAAGGAAGTTATTTGGGTAGGTATTTTTATAACCAATGAGTTTTGTAAGTATAAAAATGAGAAGATTATGGGTTCCTTTATACAATGGTGGAGGAGTGACATTATTGTAAATACCCAAAACTATTAAATAATGGAAATTCAATCTCAATAAAAGTTCAAATAAAATTTAAAATTGAGGGTTTAAAAGAGATATAAATCTGATCCAAACCTTCAAAATTTATAAGAAATATATTTCTACAGTTTATCCTCTTTACCTTTAAGATTACTTAATGCCGCCCTTTTATTTATTTTTACCACGGTAACTATTTTGTTTTTCTAATTTTACTCTTCATTATGATGAAAAATTACGTTGAAAATATTATATAATATAAATTATTATGATTCAAAATATGTAATAAATTTTATCAAATTAAATTTCCAAAATTTCTAAATTTAAATTTTAGAATTAATCCCACATATGTGTTGATAACACGGGTTTTCACGAAATGTATTTCTCAAGAAAAAGATGATCTTATAATAACTATAAGAGAATTGATAATAATTAAATAACTTTAAATTAATATTTATATACACATAATATATAAACATCATTTAAATCATTACTCATTATGGGTTATTTTAATTTTTTATAATAGAGAAACATTATTCACTTTAAAACTGTTTTTTAGAAGATTGTGTTTTAAAGGTTAAAAATAAACTTACATTAAAATACAATATAAATATTATTTAAATGTAATTAATAGATTCAAATTTAACTATATTATAATTATTTTATTTTTAATTAAAATGAAAATATTAATTGGACTTTTAATTTACTTAATAAAATAAAATGAAATGACATTTTTACCAAAAAAATTGTATTTTCACTATTCTATGAAAAAATCAATAGTTTTCAAAAAATTCCAAAATTTCACCACATTTTAATATATATATTTTGATTTCAAATTTTTTTTAAAAATAAAATTTCTAATATTTCTACAAACAATATTTATAACATTTTCTCATAAAATTTAATAAAAACATTTTTAAAGAAATTATATTTTTTTGAAGAATAAATGTATTTTTTAAATAAATGATTACTAATCACTGTGGATTTATAAATTGAGTATAAAATTTACATCTATTTAATAAATTGTTTAATTATATTAATAACCATGAATTTAATTATGTTTTTATAGTGTTTATTTTTAAATATTCATGGTTTATTTGGGTTCAGTGTTGCATACACAATCAAACCTAGTTCTTCCTTTTCAAAACATGAGGTGTTACAAAAATAATTAACTCTCAATATATATGAGTAATATATTTAAAACATAATATTCATTCCTTAGTAAAATTTATAAATATAAGAGTAAACTTATCCAAGTATAAATGAAAATCCTATAAGTCTTTAATTTTTTAAATATTGAGTTTTCTAAATAAGAATAAAACATTAATAAATAATGTAAGAGAAAAATATAAAAAAAATTATATAAAAAATAATTAAAATAACTAAATATAATAAATAATAATAAAGGATAAATAATCTTTACGCATTTACTATTGAATCTTTTAAAATAGTGACTATAGAATCATTTATTTCATTAAACATAGAATATGAGACTAATATAATAATAATGAGAATGAAATATTGTCCATTAATGATTTTGAAATAAAAGATCATAAAAAAATAATAGTGAATAAAATAAATGTGAAAACCCCACTATATTTTATAAACAAGAAAATACAATAAAATGATGGATAAATAATTATTACAATATAATAATGAATAAATGAGCCACTAAATACTATTATTATCAATTTATGTCTTACTTATCTTACTTGATTTATGAGCAACCTCAACAAGAATTTATTAATGAGATTTTTCTCCTCTCTAAAAAAATTATATCTTCTATCCTAAAGAGTTTGTTATGGAAGAATTTTCATATAGTCTTCTGCATAATGACCAGTTAAGTCACACCTTACATATATTTCATCCAAAATATCAAATTTATTTATAGTATGCAATATTGATAGAAATTTATTCATGCCATTATTCTTCTCAGAATTGTTATTTTATTTTTTGGATAGATACCCTTTAATTATTTACTTTTACAACACTAAGGTAGTGATAATTTTCACTAAAAATAATAACATTTATGGAAATAGGATCCAAAAATCTAACTTTGTACATTAAAACCTAATATCAAATAATAATCATAGATATGTCTGTGAAAATATTTTTATTATCTATGAGCATTTCAAACATTATATTTCTTTTTTCTTGTGGAGTTATCTCTTATCAACCCACCCCCAACTCTCCTTTATATAGTATTTAGGTTATAATAAAAAAAATTGTCCACAAAAGACTAGCATTGGTTTTTAGACTTGCTCTTTTAAGTGAAATTGTTTTAGTAATGTTATAATGAACATGAAAATTTTTTACCTCATTCATGAGGCTTATTTTCATAACAACTTTATATGATTCCTCATAAGAATCCATAGATCTATTGAATTCATAAATCATCTTGTTTTATATCCTTTAATATTCAATACACCTTAACTATGACTTTTTTAATTCATATTCCTTTATAGAATACCTCTCTTTAAAATATTTTAACATTTTATCTTATTTATGAAAATTCACTTTAGAAGTTTGATTTCATCAATATAGTTATTCTATTTTTTATTAAATTCATATTAAATTTCATTTATCTTCATAGTCTAATTTATTATAAATATTTTTTCTCTTTTGAATTTTGGTTTTGATCAATACATGCTTAAAAATCATTTTTCAATGTGTGTTTAGTGTATGATTATTTACTTTCTTCATCACCACTTTATATATCTTTAGTTTTTTTAGAATTATCCATGATTTTTATAAAACATTCAGTAGTTTATTATTATTATTTGTTACTTATATTATATTAATAATCTTCTTCTTTACTTTAAATTATTATTCTCTTTCATCACATGAAAATATTATTTACCTCATTAGGAGTATTGAATATTATTTACCTCATTAAGAGTTTTGAATTTTTTGAGGTCTTACCCTCTTTCTTGTTTTTACTATTTTGACTTCGTAATTTTAAAATTTATACTTACCACTTATCATCTTTATAAATTAAATTTAAAAGGTCCCAATTCTTTCATATTTAAGACATTTTATCAATTGATTGCCTTTATAATTCCACCTTTTTATTCTAATTTTATTCAAAAAACAAGTTCCTTTATAGTTTTATGAGAAAAAAGAATACTTTCATCTCATCAAGAAAAAAAAATAATCTCTATATTCATAAGAATATACATTTACATCAAATCGTTCATGGAAATGTCTCCCAAGATTATAAATAATGTCAAATCTTTTAAAATTTCTTTAAAAAATTAAATATTGTGGTCCATTTTATTTACACATGTAAAATTCTCTTCAATAATATCATCATCATCCCTTATAATATATTCAAACTATTTTCTCTAAATCTACATCATGTATTAGATTAATTTGAAATTCCGTAAAAATTTATTTTCTATAATATCCAATATATCATCAGAATTTTTTATTCCCATCACCTTTGAAAAAAATTGTCAGATAAGTATATTATAATTCAATTACTCACCATTATATCTACCTCCACATTTCTTTTATAAGTAAATTTCATGGGGGGACATTTCTTAGAATATGTAAAACCCTTTTAGTAGAATAAATGAACTCTAGGTGAAATGAATGAATATGAATAACATTTCTATTACTCCATCCATGATGAGTCCTTACATTAAATGTATTTATACGTATACTATTGATAGAATTCATATTATCCATATTTAATTTATTGTAAAAAGGATTACTCAAAGTAAACATGTATTTTATCTGATACCAATTGAAGTGTTGAAGAAACTAATGTAACCTTGGGGGGTAAAGCAGTGTTATTTTGTTTTTAAAATTTCGTCTAAAACATTAGCCTCTATGTTTTGTTAGAATCAATATCCTATCAATATTTTTATCTCAACTTCATACTTTTTTATCTAAAATAAAAGTAACATAAAGATCAAAATATTTTTACAAGGTTCTTCCCTAATGTAGGTGACTGTATCCTTTATTTTTTTTGGGATGACTCAAAGGTACATTTTTTCACAAATATCAATAAAAATTATCAGGTATGTTGGAGAGTATTATCCTTAACCCAATTCCATTTCCCAAAAACTATATAATCCCACTATTTCTTTATAATGACTCTCATTAGTTAAAAAAACATTAACAAATAGAATGAGTAAGATGACTTAGTCTTTACATTTCTTGATCACTTCATCTTATTCTACAATAAAATATGATCTTCCTATAAACCTTTTTGATAATCTAAATCAATATATGATAACTTATTTAAGATGTTCAAAAATTTTACCATATGTAGGATTAAAATATTGGATTTTATCACTATATTCAAGAATCTTAATTGTTATTAATTTTACGACAACAAATATTTGAATTAATAATCTTCAATTTATAGGTAGTAATACACATTGAAAAAAACTATTGAAATAAAAATATAGACCTCCACATTTTTTAATCTTTCTCCTTTGTAAATTAATCTTTTACAAGATAATATTCCAGTAATGATCTTACCAAAAATATTATAATTGTATTTCAAATTTTTATATTTGAAATTTTTTTAATAATCCAGTTTTTAACCATTCAATCATTTATCCTTTGGAGTTTTCTTATGTATCAACCAATATCATCATGATATTTTAATCCATGAATAACAACTCAAAATATTTTGATTTAATATTCTTAAAAATAATTATTCATTAAAATATCATATTTTTTACTAAGTATGGAACCCTTACATATCACTATATATTATATAGTGAACCTTAAATATCCTAAGAATGAAATTTATGTATGATGTGAATAACCCTTACATATTTTCTTTTATCAATTCAATAACCCTAACATGTCATCGTAATGAACCTTAAATACAATTGGAATAAGCCTTATGTATTTTCTTTAAGACTGGGATGACCATTACATATTGAAGGAATAACCCCTAAGTATCATAGTGAGTATTTGGAATTTTCAGATTTCTAGTTTGAAATACTATTACATTATAAATAGTTACTCTTAACTGTCCTATTAGGTTTCATAACTTTTCCATAAATATAGTCTTATTAGAGGTAATATTATATATTAAGAAAATTTATTTTTACATTTCATAGTATAATTCCCAAATTATGCTATTTTTTATCTATAACTTAGAAATTTACATTCACATATCATATGTATCTTCCAACAATTTTCTAATTTTCTACTTCATCTCATAGTTAATTTTACATATACTCATAATGAACCTTATGTATCTAGGGAAGTTTCTTTTTTTTCAATTTTCAGTTTATGAGTTATGGACAAGCTTTATCTATTCAGAGTAACGTATTGGATTCTTTTATGTATTTTTTTATACCTTTAAATATGTCCTGACTTTTTCAAATTCTAGTTCCAATTAAAAATTATCAAAAATATTCAATTCAGTTCATAATCGTTTTAGGAATTCTCATTGTAGTGGATATAATTTTCATGATATGAATACTTAGAATGTTTTAAACAATATTTTTGTATGGTTCGCTGAGGTGAAATGAATTTTTAGACAATTTGGAACCTTGATAATCATATATTGAAAATAATATATTATGTTTATTCCACACATACATGTTGGTAAATTATTATTATTTTATCTCGAGAGGTTCTTTTTTTGTGGAATTTATCCCTGCTGTTGTGTCTGAAATAGGGGTATTAACTAGGGATAGTATAATATTTGTTTGAATTATTTTTTTGGGTTTAGGATCTTCAGGGTGGAATTAATTAATTAATTAATGTAACTACTCAATTAATTAATTCATTTTTTATTCACTATAAACCTAATGCCATTTTTTTTATCTAACTCTTTAACCTAGCGGGGACTCTTATTAACCCATAGTGTGAGAGAGTGAGAGGAGGAGATCCTTCTATGATGAGAATTGATCAACATGAGATCGATAAAAAAGATCAAACCCATGATGAAAATGATAATAGGATTGGATGAAAACAAATAATGTAACCATGGTGATAATGATATATTAATGTAAAAATGATTCTCTTTTGGGGTAGGGATTTATAATATTTGAGTTTCTCCATTATTCATGAATTTCATAATAAATCTATGATTTTGAATTTTCCTTCCTCATTATTATATTTGGGTGGATCATTTATTGTTTTTATTTATGTAATAACCATTGAGATTTATCAAATCACCATCCTAATATTTTTTATTTCAAATATATAGAATTTTTAGTATAGATATTATTTAAGCCAAACTATATTTGTTGTGACTATAGAAATTTGATGGTGAATCGATAAAGAAGGGACTAAATTATCTCTTTGTCTCCCCCTCCCTCTATTATATCTATCTCTCTCCATTTATCTCTTATCTCTATGTCATATTATCATGTGAATTATATGAGGTTGATGACGTAGGTTTGGATGATAGTGGTAGTGCGAAGTGAGGCTTTATGTGGTGAGGTAGTGATGAGTGGTGTACGGTGTGATGGTGATACTAGCTATGTGTGGAATGGTGTGACTTGGAATGGAATAGGGTAGATGATATTGAAAACATCGGTATATGACATTTTATAATTCAGATGGCCAGCCGAATCTACTATGAAAAAGAGAGGTGATGATTACATGGCTATCATGGTGCCACTGTTCTAGTGGGGGCTCAACTGACCATCACAATCTTGGTAATACGTAGGCATGAACACCTAGTTTTGGCCATCACATGGGTCTTGTTTGTGTGATCCTAGTCTAAAGGCTTTACCCATTAGGCTTTGACTCCCGATCTTAGGTACACCTACCCATCCCATGACTGAGTGGGTTAGGCGGTTTAGGTATTATAAATATACCTCGTTGGTTGATGCATTCCAGAAAACATGTAGGGATAACATGAAAATCTTGGGTACACTCTCCCTCTTCAAGTTCACCATGTGGAATGTTGTAATGCTAACAGTTGGCCCATTCCTTTCACATATATCATTTCTCTAGACTTTTATTTCATAGGGTGTTGGATTCAAGAAAATAAATAACCTGTATTGAGTATTTTTCCATTTTGACCACATTGAAATCGTTTAAAGATATTAGAAGAAATTTGAAAGGCATGATAGGTTGTTTTAGTATTTACCCTCATAAGGATAACAATAGGGATTGAGTGAGATGATTAAATCATTTTGGGGGTTTTATATCCCCTTTTCATTATTTTTGTATCAAAGTGTGGGTCCTAGAAATCTTATATATTGAATTGATATCTAGAAAACACACATAGGGAATAAGTCCTCTATATACGAATCTCATATTCTACTATATAAGATATTATATGGGGAATTATTCCTATAATGGGGTTATTATCCCCTCGACTAAAAATATTCATTCATCAAGGCATGATTCCCCGATTATAGTTCCTGATAAGTGATGTGGATTTTCTCATAGGTGGGTTGTTATGATATTGGGGGTTGGTACCCTCTTGATCAAAGTCTATCCTTGGTCAAGTTGTGGGTTCAAATATGGGATTATCAAATAATATCACATAATGGGTGTATAGTTAGGTTCAATACTCCCTTCATGGATATGTGCATGACTTATCAAGGAGATGTTCATCCTTTATAGTCTCTCGTGATGATGTGTAAGAATTTTTGATAAGATCATATACTTTCTAGACTTCTGACTCCTTAGGAACCCTCCTTGGTTTATTTTGTGGTGTGAAATGTAATTGGGCTATCAAATTAAGACATTGTGGACATTTCAGTACTCTATTAATATCCAGATTCCCATGAGGCATGTTCTTCAAGGATTGGAGATAAGATTACTTGGAGTTCTTTGCATACTTGTGAATTTTAGTGATTGATAATATCTAGATCCTTTAGTATCTTCCTTCTAGTTACCTTATTATGACTGGGGTTTTCAACTGGATGATTTCTTTCTATTTATTTTTTGATTTCTAGTTATCCAATTGATTTTATTTACACTCACACCTACATATGGTTTATTCACAAACATATTGTGTATTTTTAGAAAAAATGGGTTTTAAAGGTCTATAGTCGTGATTTGGAGCTCTCCTTTCTTATTTAGATCTGACCCACGGTAATGATTAGTGATGCATGGTAGAGAATGATGGTTCACGATTTTTTTAGTTATCGTTGTGGATGTTCATTGATCTAAGAGAATGTAAATGAGGAGGCGATTCTTGGTGAATTGTATCCATCACATTCAAAGTCTCCTTAGATATATAATTCAATAGTAATTTTCCTATGTAGAACTACACATGTATTATATATCTCATGAATGTGTTTAATATAGACCAGTTGTTTATATATATATATGTATATATTATGGTGTTTATGGTTATTTTATGCATCATTGATATGTGTTTGTTGTAGGTTGATATAATATAAGGTTTTCCATATTGTGTGATATTCCTACTTAGTTATATTCTCAAGACCCTAGCCTATTTGAGATGGGTTTAGGGTGACATACTTCACTTAACAGTTACCCGAGCATGCCCCTTGTGGGTTAGATCATGTTAGAGTTTTATCAGAGTAGTCTAATACTAGGGATATAGTTTATAGTTAGTATTCATGTGATTAATGATTTTATAATATAAAGAAACAATGTTAAGAGGGTCTTATGTTTGGTAATCATAATAGTAAAACTAGTGTGGGTGTTATAGCTATCATATCTTTTCCCCAAGACTCTGATATCTAATTGGTCAACATATATATCTAAGGCGTCATTGAGGTTAATATGAATGTGGGTAAATACATCATATAATAGTCATGTATGATCTTTTATTCCCCTCCCATGTTAGTTCATAAATATATTCTCCAATACTTATGGGTCCATCCTATCAAATGAAGGATATTACTCACTAATAGTTTTCTTATGTTTAGAGGAAGGGTCATGATGAGACCATTCTTGTAGTTAGGACTATATATACTAGTTAATGAGTAATGAATAATATTTTCAGAGACTCAATTGAGAGATATTACTACTCTATGATCTGTGGTAGTTTCTCTCCCCTTAATTCTTAGTTTAGGTTTTCTTACAGGGTGGATGGTTATTCCCAGTTAGTTGGATAAGAATAACCTAGGATGGGTATTCCACATGCCTTCCAATAATGGAGGCCTCAAATTTTTTCTAGGAGAGTCTGATCCTTATGCAACAATTATTTCTCTAGAGTATGAGACTCAAATTTTCATTTGGTTCAGAATGTCATTGACCAGATGTAGATTTTATTATTGAAACCCTACAAGGCATAGTGATATACTAATGGATAATTTTTTTCCTTGAAATAATAATTGTAATACTCTACCATGTTTGGTGTTTTAGAAAATTTTCAAGATAATGATTTATCTAGGGGTGTTGAATCCTCCACAAGGTAGCACGACCATGTGTGAATACAGATAGAGAACCATGAACTTTATAAGGTTTTTCCTAGACATGTTGTGTGGTGTAATTTTTCAATATTTTTGGTTTAATAAAATACTTTGGAGGAAGATTTATTGATCCATGGTTGTGTTTTTATAAAACCTCACCTATGTTATAGACCCCAACCAGGCATTGGAAGTTGAATATTCTTAATAGGTACATATCCAAGTTGTGGGTGAATGTGATAACCCCATGTCACTATAGTATTAAATATTATATAATTTTGTGTTATTTTGAATTTTTTGGTAGTTTTTATTCTATTATAGTTGTGTAGTTTTGGAATAAAGAAATGGTCATTCTATAAAAAATTTGGTTCACACCATGAAATGTTATTTGGGTGACCTACAATTTTAGACTATAGTTGGAAAACTGGGACCTAGATAATACACACCATGAAATGAATCAGGAAGAATGAATGTGATTCTGTTTGAATTTAGTGAGGTTTCTTCATTATATAACGGAGGGTTTAATGCCTTGTTGTCCTACATTTTGGGTTTTCATGATGAAAAAAGGGATGGCCGCCATGGTACATGACCTAGGTAGTGAACCTATAATTCTCTCCCTTTTTGGGGAATTCATGTTCTATTATAGTAAGAAAATTCATGCCACAACATTTTTCACCATGTTTTTAATTTTCTAGATTTTCAGTTATACCCCTCCCTATTTATAATTGGGTTTATCTTATATTTTAATTCACCCCTACATAGGAAAACTTGAGGAGGTCCCATAAGATATTTCTTCTTCTAACTCCTTATTTTAAGCATCCTTCTATTTTAAGAGGTTATTTAAGGTTTGGCCTCAGTTCTTCTTCTTTTCCTCTCCATACTTCCATTTACCTTATTTTCCTTTCTCCAATAAATCCTAATACCCATGGAGGACTAATTTTTGGTTTGATATTGGTTTTAATTTTGGTTCTTAGTTGTTTAGGGCTTCTAGAGAGCTTATTAACCTACTTGGTTTGGATTCCACAATAAAAAATGATCAGTTCTTATTAGTTGAGGTGGGTATTTTTAAGTGATTCCATTGTTTTTATATTTAATTAAATTATTTTACTTTCTAAATTTATTTCTTATCAATATATATATATCTGTGTGTGTGTGTGTGTGTGGTTCTTTTAAGTGATTTTTAAAATATTTCAAATGTTTTTTAGACACAAAATATTGTAATTTAAATTAATTTAATAGTATTTTTTTCAATTAAACTATTTTTATGAATAAAATTTATGAAAATACCTATGAATATATCTTAAATATATTTTAATTATAAATTTTTGGTTGTATAGATGTTTTTATTTTCAAAGTATGTTTTAAAATGTGGTTCTTATGTTACATTTAAATTCCTATTTTTTTTCTTGATAAACTTCTTTCTTGGTGTATGTGAATGGGATGGTTTTATAATTTGGTATTCTTGGTTTGTTTGAAGGCCAAAAATGGTTCTTTATAAAATATACTCTAGACATGTACACCCATATTTGATACTAAAAATATATACTTTACATACATTATTTGATACTAACTAAAGTAACCTAAAATTAAACTTCAATAATCACTATTTAAATAAAAAACAAGTCACTTACATAACCAGGACCTTTAAGTTTTATAGTTTTTAGATAATTAGGAAAAACATTACTTAATAAAACCCATATATTTCTCACACAATGGTCATTTTTTCTAATATAACCATATTTTGTAATTTCATAATAAGTCATTAATTGACTCTTAAAACATTCTCCACATATGATAATTTACTAAATATATAATATGAAACACATTTCTTTATAACCTGGGGAATATAAACAAAAGAAATGGGTAAGATTATATGATCAATATGTGTAAACATTGGAGATATTTATAAAATATAATAAATAAAAATATGATAATCATAAGGGTTTGAGAAAATATCATAAATTACAAAAATCATACCCATTAATTCATAGTGAATAAATAATGAGTCATTGCATAATGAATTTTCATAATAAAATACATGAATCATGATAGTGTAGAATCTTTAGTAATTAATAATGATTTATGAGAGTATATCATAAACAATAGAATATAAAATAATATTATAGAATGAACATAAGGATATAAAATCATTTCCCATTTCAAGTCACACTTATAATACCATCATAACTTAATGGATAAATTCTCAAAGTGGATTGGGTTCACTACTCAACCCCTTTTGAACCTTGGTGTATAGAGTCCTATAGAAGATTGGGTTCACTCCTCATTACCATACATATTATCTCATGATATGTAAATATTTAACTAATGCATTCATGTTCTGTATAATTTTCGTCCCACCCATCACATAATGAAAACCATATATATGTGAAACACAAGATAATAATAACATTAATCATTCCGTTATATCTTAACTAACATTTGGAAAAGAAAAACATTTTCTGAAAACTTACATGAAACATCATCATCATAATCCATAGAGGGAGAAAATTTTGATTGTATCATAATATCATTTTCCCAATGAATATTAAAAATCCTTGAATGATGTATATATATATGAAAAATACTTTTATAAAATCATTAGAAACATTCTTTGAAAAATAAGAAGAAGAAACATTTTATTTTTATAAATTTTTTTTAAAAAATTCCAAGAATAATGGGAATATAAATTTATTTTAAAAAACAATAAATTCATGGAATTTGATCTTCATAATTAATAAATTACATGATGGTGGAAAACATTTTTTATATCGTAAACATTAAAAAACATTCTTTTCATACTTTGGTAAAGAAAGTAAAACATGAAGCATTTGGAAAATGAAAACATGATTCTTTATTTTTTTAAAATATACTAAAAAAATAATAAATTTCCATCATATATCATTTCAAATAATATAATATCTTTAATAAAACAATTTCAAATAACCATAATATGAAAGAGAAAGATTCCCGACCAAAATAATGAAATATGCTTGAGTTTTTAAAAAAAATATTCTTTCAGTTTTTTGAGTACCAAAGAGGGGGGAAATAGAAATAATATTTTAAAACCCCATAAAGTACCATATTAGAATAACATAGTTATTGTTTAATATATAAATAATATAAAATTCCCCCAATATAAATTGATACATAAATAATCATGATAAAAAATGAGATTGTGACATAAAACCATACCTCAAGTGATGACTTGAATCATAAAAAATAAAAACTAATTTATAATAAATTTATATTTATTATACATATATAATAGAAAAATTTTCCTACATATATTAACACATATAATACTACTATAATTTATAATTACACATTAATTAATAATTCTTTATTAAAATAAATATTTAGGTGCCAACAAGTCTTTTTTCTGTGATTTTTTTGTTTGATGATTTCAGTCCTTGAACCTTGGTCATAGTTCCAAAATATTTAATAATTTAATAATTATCAAATTTATTCATAATATTCAAGGAATTTTAGGATGAAAAATGGGATATATCACTTTGTGGATGCGGTAATCCACACATTCAAATGGGCGATATTTTCATTTTTCAATGGGTAGAAAGAAAATAATAATGAAAATATTTTATCTTTAAAAAATAATAATTATGTCATATATATCATATATATTAATTAAATACATATTTACAACTATCTATGATAGGTGGTGATAAATAATGAAATATATTTCTTTTGGGAGGCGGTAGTCTGAATTTACGCACGAGAGACATTTTCATTTTCAATGAGATGGAAATTAGATAGATAATGATTATTCCTTAAAAAATTAAAAATTAATTATATTTATGATAATTATATAATATTAATAGTATGGATATAATATATTTAAATTATGTTGAAGAATAAATAAATATAAAATGACTCGGTTAAGATAATTACTTATTCCTTGGAAATCCTCCTTTCGATCTCTCTTTAAGCCTTATTTGATTGGTATTTTGGTGAGTCCAAAACCAATATGATATGGAAAAAAGATTTTTAAAGTTGTTTTTGTATATGTTTTATGAGATAATATTCAAAATTATATAGATAAGTGAATATTTTTTGTTCCCTTTTATAAGATAGTGGAGTAAAAACCTTGTAAATACCCTTAATTTTAATATAATATTAAGTTGTTTTCAAGGGAAAGTGACACCAAATAAGACCAATTTATAATATAATGTAAGGGGAGTTAAAAATAAAATCAACAAATCAAATAAATATAATTTTATTTATGATATTTGAAGTTGTATCCTTTAGTTTAACCCCTTTTAACCATTTTAAAAGCTACCGTGATGACTTAACATTTTACCATCGTAACTATTCTTTATGATTAAAAATAAAATTGGAATTATAATTTATTTTGAAATTATGATTCCAAATAATAAAACCATTTTAAAAAATAATATTTTTATAGGTTATAAAATTTAATATTAATATATGTACACATAATAGAGAAAAAAAAGTTTTCAGAAAAATTCCCCTTTAATCATAAAAATGAATTTACACTAAAAGAATTTATAATATTGATTCAAATGAAATTTATTGATTTAAAATTTAAAAAACAATAGTTTTTTACTTTAATATAAATACAAAATTTAATGGATCACTGTGAATACTCAGTCAAAGTAAAAGGACTAAAATCATGTTTTATTATAATAAAATATTCTTTTGGTTGCAAAAAGTCAACCATGGGTTTCCAAAATCAAAAAATAGTTATAAATACTTTATTTTACTCATTAAATACAACATTTTCTATTAAAATCATTTTCATATGTTTTCAATTCATTGTAATATCATAATTATGTCATAAAATTTACAGTATTTGTAAAAACAGTAATTTTCACTATTCACTGAAAAATCAAACATTTCAAAGAAAATTCCAATAAAACAACCATAATATAATTTTGACATGTTAAATTAAAAACCAAGATTAATTTTTTCATATTAAAATTTTAAGATTTGAGAAATTAATGTTTTATCTAATATACAATATAAATAACATTTCAAACAAAACATATCTCTTTTTCCATAAATAATTAATGTATAACTTCTTATAATTAAAAAAATAATTTTATAACTATGTTTCATTTAATTTTATTCTAATTAATTAAAATTATTATTATAAAAATAATTATTTACTTTTGTTCATTATTGTGAGTATCAGAAGCTAGGAAATCCATCTATTTATTTCAAAGAAACATATATATACTGAAATTATGGGTTATTGCATTATAAATAGATTTACATGATGATTGTATAACCATTAATATGAAAACCTTTTTGTTATTACTTATTTGGGATTTCCCCCTTCATGTGATATGAATTGATTATTATAATTCCATGTTTGTATAATGTAAATGGAATTATTTAATGGAAGAATGTATTAGGTGAGATGAGGTTTATTTATTATGTTTTACTATTTATTTATATAAATATAATGTTCTATTTTTTCTTACTTATACTTTGGATATGTGATGGGAACTAGGTTAATTGGGTAAGGGATTCAGTTTATGCCATACTAACTTCATTTGAGAATTTTATAGTGACCCTTAGTATAGGATATGTCTTTACGAGGGAAGGCACTAATTATATTTTTAGAGTAAATTAAATATAGTATATTGAATAGACCATGGTAACTTAACTTATTTACTACCCTATTTATAATATTAGAGCTAACTAGGAAAGGAGCCTTTAATTAGAATTTGGGAACTAATTTGGATGAGTTCAACCACGATATTGTGAGATATAATTAAGATCTTTCACCTATGTAACCCCTATAGGTTGGTTGATATTTATATTGAGTATGTATGAGAATATCTTACATTAAAACCCTATTAGTTTTACATAAAAAATTTCATTTCATTATGGAATCAACTAGGGTATTCTTATATAATAATTTATTTAAATTCCCTTATGCTCTTCTTGATTTCAGGAAACATTTTTATTGTTAATTATTATTTATATTATGGTTCTTTATATGATGGTTCCCATTGTTATAATCATTCTTTCTTAATGATGTGATTTACTTTTAAAACTTGATCCAAAGTATGTGTATTTGTTTTGAAACGTTTTGAAGAAGGAAATGGTGTGTTTTTTATTGTGAAAACTTGTAAGTACACCATTTTAAAATGTGTTAAAGTGTAGTACTATTTCAAATGGTAGAATACACTCCTTGAATTAAAAAGTGGGTTTTAGAAGATATTTATAAACTAAATTTGTATTTATTTTATTGGGTTTGAAATATTAATTTTCAAACGGGGCAATGATTTATTTTCAAAAAAGGATTCACCTTGGGTTTTTAGAAAAAGGTTAAATGAATGATATTTTATTTATTTATCATTTTCATATAGAAAATATATTTTATTAAGTATTTTCAAACTATAATTTATGAATTTTTTTATAAAATTAATTCCATAGAATCTTTAGGGAATTAATACTAGGTCTGTTTAGCTTAGTACCTATACACACACACACCCATGATGGGTGTACACAACTATCACGATTTTATACATCTTGATATTAGTTTTTTTTAATGTTTATGGACATAATGATAAGCAGTGAGACACCATGACTCACATGGAGATGTTAGAGATGAGGATCGAGTTGTTCATTTATTTTTTGGAAGTTTTTATATCGGCTAAATCGAACAGCTATATTTTGTACTCAGATCCTCATTTTTTTTTCTTCCACTAAATGTTATAATGAATTTTAGTTTTTTATTATTGTGTATATTCCTAGATAATAGTGATATCTTTTATTAACTATGTCTAATTTGATGTTTTTTATTATTACTATTTTTGTCTTGTTTATTGATATCAATTTCATTAATATACATGGAAGTCCAATGTACGGACATACCAAGTCATATTATTTGTTATTTATACTAATTTAATATTATTCAGGTGTTAAAAAATTCCTATCATTTGTCTCATTGGATCCCCTAAAATTACTTTTCATATTTTGGTTATAAAAAACGTGATTCAAGACTTTTAATAAAGCAATCTGGGTAACGTGTCAGGTTAACTCGGACCATCTTGTTATAAAATGGCATCGATGATCCCACATGATTTTGTAGAGTTTGTTAATATGGAGATAGGATTGTCAAAAATTGGGAGGTAGGCTACGAGTACCTAACTATGAACACCTTTCTTGATGAAACTTTAGCTCCCATGGGTAATTATGATTTGAGTCTTGACTTTGGATTTAATTCTTGACTTTTTTGGAAGTGATTGACCATCATTATGTTATATCAGATACTTTGGGTAATATTATTGAATATTTGTATGAAATTATAATGGATATAGGGTTTCAAAGTTATCTCACATGGTTTGTAATATAGTTTGGAGCATTATCACATGGTTTTGGATATATATTAGAGGATGTCACATGATCAATGTATAGTCATCCATACCATGTGGCTAAATCATGTACAACTTTATATCCATCACAAATTATTATTTAAACCACTTTTTATTTATAATGGATCCTTGGGTGTTTTTTAACTATTTTAGAGGTATCAAATAGGGTTTAATGATGTTTTTTTACTACGATGGAGTGAATTTTTCTTGATGTGTCATGTTATGTTATTTATTATGTATACATTTCAGAGATAATTTGTATGAAAGGTAAGTTTCATAAAATGTTTTTATTTTGATATTATATTTAGAGATTTATTTTAAAATGGAATTTCATAAATGATTCATTTTAAAAACAAGGTTTTATGGGATTTTGTAAAATTATTTTCCACCATTTTAAGTGTTCACAAAAGTTTCAATTTCATTATGGTTATTTGAGAAATTTTTTGAAAGGAAAGTGGTTTTTTAGAAATATTTCGGATTTTACTATGTGGGAGTTAGTATTTTAACTATTTATAGTGTTTTAATGGATTTTGTTTCTTGTTTTCATAAAAATATGTGAATTATTTTCAAACCCTTTTTTTAATTTCAAAGTGTGCATGACTTTAAAAAACCATCATTGATATATTTTTCATATGATTGTGGTAAAAAAAATAAGTATGAAAATAGGTTTTTTGAAAATGTTTTTAATAAAATGATATAGGTTTTTAGATGAATTTAAATGTTTTCAAAGTGTGTGTGTTTTTTAAAAATGGTTTTTAGAATATTTATTAAATTATTAAGATTTTAAGGAAAATCATTTTACAGTGTGATTTACTTTGGTGAGTTTGGATTTTGAGTTTGATCCCTTGATTATATAGGATTTTTTGGTTTCATCTGGGGAGAATGGGTGTGTTTGATTCATGCTTTAAATTATTTATAATATGCCTCCAAAAATTTTCTTGATGGAATGTGGAATTATATCAAGAGAGATGATCCTTAGAGTGATTCCCTTTATTATCTATGAGTACATCATTATGACACCACATCCCAGAATCTAAATAGAGTGGTGGAGAAAAAACATTATATTCTCTTGGTCTTATGGAATCATCTCCCATCTACATTATATAGTGATCAAGGTTCTCTTGAGGTCATAGAGTGGTTAGAGAGAATTTATGGAAACTTAAATTCTTTTGGAAACTCCATGAACTTCATATTTCAATTCCATTGATTTTGTGATCCTTCCTTAGGATGAGAGAGAAACGAATGAGTTTTCCAATTGTTTTTTAGGGTAAGTATCCATTTTTCTAAGGTAGTATTATATGACTATTTTAAAGATTTATTATTTTAAGAAGTACTCATCAAGGCCTCAGATCAATTTCATTGAATTTTCACATTACCATATTAAAAAGTGGTTGTTAAAGATTCCCAGATATAGTTGGGACTCTAGTGATCAACTATTTTTGGATATTTATACATTGAATTTGGACCCAGTTGAGATTTTGAGATATTATCTATTTTGGTATTCTGTGGTTTCTCTTCATCCTTTTTTGGAGGAGGTTGGTTATTTTGGTTGTGATTTTTCTTTATTGATTTGTTATGTATCTTGATATTAGTATCTGATGTAATCCTTGTGTTTAAAGTTCTAATTTTATGAATTTTTAATTGTAATTCATGGTAATGTTCTTGGGTAACTACGATAAGTTCCATACTCATCTGGAATGTTGTCTAGTGGTACTTAGTTGGATATTTTTTCTTATTGGGTTATTTCTATCAGGTTCACCATGGATTAGTGTTCCATGAGACATGTCTAAGTTTATTATCACTTTTCCTCTTGATTTGATTTTATAAGTCTAACTTATCCCGTTTTGAAGTATGGTCTAACTAATTTATCTTCTCTATTCCTATTTATAAGATAAGAACATATTATTAACCTTAATTTTGGTCTTTTTGGGTATTGATTTTGGTTCTACTTGCCTTGATAGTCATCTGTAGTTGATAATATATTATTATTTACATTCAATATTGTGAGGAAAAATTCCTATTTCAGTTATATATTTCTTCTAGAAGTGTTTATCTATTATATATTAATTTTAGATGAATTTTCATTATTGGGGAGACCTTTTAAAATACTTCATGATCTTTGAAATTTATTTCTTTTGATAAAGTTTTAGATTATTCTTTGAGATGTTTGATGATATTAAGGATTTTTTTTATTTTTATTTAATTGTGTATTGTCTTTATCCCTTTTCAAACTAGACCTTATTGATTTTCACTATCACACCCACCTCTTATATTTTGGGTTTAGTGGGTTTGAATTAATTTTGTTTTCGGATTTTAATATTGTCTCTTTTAGGGAATAAAGTGGAATGGTGGGGATAATTGTGACACCTCCATGTCACTTTGGTATTTAATATTATATAATTTTGGTTTTTTTTTTGAATTTTTTGGGGTTTTTATAGTTATATGGATTTGGATTGAATAATGGTCGCACTATTACATAGTTAGGTTGTTCCATGATTAGTGTTTTGGGATATATAAAGTTCTAGATGGAATTTGGTCATGTTGTGACTTAGATATACAATTTTATCACAATAACTTGTAGCAATTTCTATGATTCTTCTTTGATTGGAGGGAAGGGGGCTTCACACCATGATGTAGGATGCTACACCATGAAGGCCTTCCCATAAGGTGGTTACAAAAAACAAGAAAATGTTTCACTATGACGTGATCTAGGTAGTGAGACAATGATTTTATTATTTTTTGGGTAAGGAATGTTATATAATGACATTCAAGATTTCACCATGACATATTGTACCCTTTTTATAATTTTATAGTTTTATAATTCTACCACTATCTAGTTTTATGGGGGTTTTTCACTATTTTTCTTCCTCTCTTAAATGAATAAACTAGATTAGATCCCCTATAAAATTACTCTTTCACCCTCTTTTCATCTAAGCCCCAATTTAATTTGAAGTGGTTCTAGAATTTCATACATCATTTATTTTTATTCCCTACTACCCACTTTCATTCAACTCAATTCTTCATTTTCTCATGAACCCACGAACCCATGAAAGGTGAATTTAGGTATTGAGTTTTGTTTTAATTTAGCCTCTTGGTTCTTTAGGTCTCATATAGTATTCTTTCTATTTTATTGTTTAGAATCACCCATTGAAGGTGAGAAGTTCTACTTGGATGAGTTAAGTTCTTATATTAATACTATTTTTATAAATGAGGTGTTGTGGCCCTATTTGTATTTTTAAATTATGCTCTAGAATGTGTTAATTATGTTAAACTTAAAGGAGTATTCGATAATTGATAAAATTATTTCTCGGTGTATTTTGAAAGTATTGTTTTATAATGTGGAATTTCAATTTGTTTTAAAGAATCAGTTGAAACTTTATAAAAAAAATTGGATTATTACATCATCATTTTTGTGATCGCATTCATGTCAATCCTTATTTAAGATTGTTAGTCCCAGAAGGCCAAATACCATGTGGGGGGTGAATCAGGGTATGAAAGATTTAAACCTATTCCCCTTTGGATCTTGATTTTCTATTAAGAAAAACTCTCTTCTCTCTCTTTCCCGTAGTAAAGTATAAACAAAAACTAAATCATCCACAAGACGCAACAATTTTTACTTGGTTACCCTCACTGGGATACGTCTAAGGAGCATAAACTGACAATGTTACGATGTACCAAATACACTATAAGCACACTGTTGTTTACAATGTTCGAAGCGGACTCACCATCCCTACTGGTTTACAACCAATCAGAGTTTGAAATCTCACTGCTCTCTCAACTAAAGTGTGCTCGATACTTCTTCAGAAGATAAACTCATAGTTTGTGTAACTATAGGTTTCTTCAATTGAATGAATACATGCATCCTCAATTGTATGTATATTCTCTATTGAAGTTATACTTTAATCCACATATGAATACTGCTTTACCAAATAATTGAACATGGAAACCTAAAATTTTAGGCATACACTTTATTGTGCCTTGTGCATAATCCCCTTTCCTTGCACACAAAAAATATATTTTTAAATGCAATCCAAACTCTAGTTTTATTGCAACCTAAAAAATTCTTTTAAACCTTCATTTTACACACAACATTAACTTTTACATGCAATGTCAATTTTATGCGCAACAACGAATTTTTCACACAACTACCTTTGTGTATTTTTTACACGCATCAGAACTAAGATCTTCTATAAGTATTGAGATGCTTCGAATGATGTGTTCACATCATATTTATAGGAAAACTCAACCCCTACAAAAAAATCTCTCCTTGAGGATGTAATCCTCTTTGAGCAGAAAAACACATCTTCTATGCAACACCATATTTCGCACACTGCTCCAATATTTTTCAAACCTCAGGCCATTACAAATTTTTTGAGATTCGGATCTTAAAAAACATCTTGGACAAAAAAACTTCATTATTCTATTTGGCTCCCTACTATAATATTTCACGCACCTTCCTTTTCACAAAACACATCTCTCCATTTTCTAATTTCCAGGCCCAAAAATTTGGCAAACCCTGGAAAACTGTACCACCTTTTATCTTCTATTTTTGTATAACTTCTAGATCATCCATCACTTTGTACAGGTTCTTATATCAATCATGGATTTTCAACAATATCTCTTGAACCCAAAAAACCACCATGGATGCCTATTTTGTCAACAAACTGAACTTATAAACCCACCTTGTCAACAAACAAAACATCAAGGCCCGCTTTATCACCAAACAAAACCAAACCAAAAATGATTCAATGATGCCTTGAGGGATTTTTTCTCAACTGTGATTTTCACCTTAATGGGATGTGAATTGATTATTATTATTTAATGATTATATAATGTTAAAGGGTATGTTTCTTGATAATGTTTTGAATGAAATATGAAGTTTATTTTTTATGAATCACTGTTGGTATATATGATGATAATGTTCTTGTTTTTTTGACATTTTACATTGTCTTTGTAATGTGAACATGGGTAAGTTAGGAAGGGATTTATTTTATGGGATACTAACTTCTTTTGAGAATATTCTATTGACCCCAAGTATAGATTGATTCTATTTTTGGGAAGGGACCAATTAAACTATGTGAGTTAATCAGATGGGTGTCCCGATTATATCATTTGAGATGATCATATTGAGTACCTCTAATAGATTATGGAGATAGACACGAAGGGTGCACCTGATTAAATTGTTGGAGATAATTAAGAGGAGTGAGTATATGGTATTGTGTGAGATAATTGAGATATTTCACCTCTAGAACCCATCATAGGCCACCCAGTAGTTCCATTGAGTATATAGAAGAACATATTACATTAAAACCTATGGATTTACCCATTAACCTTATTGATTTGATTATAGAACTAACTAAAGGATTCCCAATGCATACTTAATTAAATCCTCTTTCAATCTTCTTGATTTCATGAATTTTTTTGTCACACCCTGATCTCAAGAATTTAATTATTCTAATTATTTTAACTATTTCAATCCTCGTTTTGATTTCGAGTGGATCCCGAGTTGAAATTTGTGTGATTTTTCTAATAGGCAATCATTTTTGGCTTCTCAATGTCTGATGCACGGGTAGGGCACAGATGAATCCATATGGCTTTGCCAGACCACCGTGCAGCCTGTCTGATGCGCCATTAGTTAATTAATAAACCGAATGAATAATAAAGTTAATACAAATGAAAAAATAAAATTATTTAGAACTATTTTAATAATAATAATAATAATAAAAAGTTAAGATTATTATTATTATGTTTTGTTAATATTTTATTTAGGCTATTTCTTTATTAAGTCTTTGATTTTTTTAAAAAAAATCATTAACGTTATCCTTTTTATTTTAGTTGATAATTGTTATTATTATTTTATGTTTGTTTATGTTTTTTTCGGTTTTATTTTGATTTTTATTACCATTTTATTTTTTTTATTTTTTTTCTTTTTTTCCATTATTTTTTTCTCTCTATCCCTTTTTCCCCCTCCCTCTCTCTTCATCTCCCCTCCTCTCCCATCACACCACTTCCCTAAACCCTACTACTGATCCCCATGGAAGGTGCCCCTTCCTCCCCTTGCCCTCCTCACCTTTGGGCGGCCCTACGACCGACGACCTCACCCCGCCGCGCCCTGCTACCCTGCGCGCAACCCTCCACCTGCCAGCCTCCTTACCTTCGCGGCACACCGAACCCCCTTCTTCCATTTGGCGAACCCCCTTCCATGCTCCCCTCCGATGACGCGCACCACCGGATCTGCGCCCCTCTTCCGGCTTGCCTCATCCCGCCCTTCTACCCACGTCGCATCGAACCCGCATTTCCCTCCTACCTCGCACCACTAAATCCATGCTGTCCTTTTTTTGACTGGTTTTCTCAGGCGAAACACCTCAGGTAGCCTCCCATCTTGCTCGGTTGCCTTCCCGCACCTTCGCCGCAGGTTCAATCCTCTCTGATTGATGAATCTCTTCCGTTGAATGTTTTTCAGTTAAGGTTTTATGGTGTGTTTGGTCTATTTTTTTATGCCTTTGTTTCAACATCTGGTTTTTAGGGTCTTTGTGTGTCAGTGGCGGTGCGATTGTTGTGCGGCTGGAGCTTCGCATCAATTTTTGCTAAGTTTAATAAATTCCGGTGGGTGGTTCCATGTATAAACTTTATTTGATTCATTAATTTTCTTGTTTTATTAGCCTAACATAATCTTCTATTATTTGCTTGGGTGCGAAATCTGTTTTTTTTAGAATTTAACATGCATTGATTTTATTTTAACATGCATTGATTTTATTTTGTAACACGTTAGTTTAATGCGAAGTGAGTTTTTGTGGAAACCCTCATTGATTCATTTGACTATGTCACCTAAGTTGTGAAACTATTTTAAAGTCTTATTGTGGCTTTTGGTATCCTTTTATAAATTGTGTAAATAGTCAAATAAATTGTGTTAGTGATACAAACATGTTTTGAAGGGTTTGGCATGTTTATATGTTCTTGATGCAAGTGTTGTAGTGTTCTTTTGAAGTTTTTTTTCAAATTTTGCTAATGATTTATTAAATAGAGTTCTATTGAAAAACATGTTTGGATATTGTTTTTAGTGTGCATTTGTTTCTAAAAAGGGGTATTTTGGGTATTTTCTTGGTGTGAGGCAGTGAGGTGTTTCCTTGGGTTGTTTTATAAATTGTGTAATGGTTTATTTAAATTGTTTGAAAGGTGAAAAAATTGTTTTCGAAATGGTTAAATTAATTATGTTATTTTCTTTTAATATTTTCAATGAGTTTTATGAATTATGTAAGTGGCGTGTTATTGATGCAGACCATTAGTGTGTCATTTTGAAATTTTTTATAGATTTTTTATGTGTTTAATTTTTTTATTAAAATTATTTTTGTAGTGTGTTGGGCCTCACTACGGTGGTTTGGGGCTGTAGGTTCGAGGTAGCCTACATGTACATGCATAGGGTAAGGCATATATATATATATATGCCCTCTTTGTACATATTCTCTCATGGCGCAGGGAATATTTGCAATGCAGCTAGGGGTGTATATATATATATGTATAACTGCATGTGCGTGTATGCGTCAAACGTGGGTTTGAGTTTTCGTCGAAAAATAACAACATGTTTGAGGTATGTCCCCTATGCCTATGCTTTTAATTTGAAATTCATAATTTCTTGATTGTTTTAAAAATATGTTTTACACTATTCTATATACACATGCAATGGAATCTAATTGTGGCTGCTAGAAACTATTATGCCTTTGTTTTTGAAATTGAAATGTATTTCAAATGTCGTTGGTCTTAAGTGACTTTTCATGAAAATTGACTTCTTAAGTGGTTTCGAATTGGTAAGGTGTATTTACAAAGGTGTTTGTCCTTTTGGCCGGTTGATTGTAAAATATTTCCCCTTTATGAAATTAATCCCATTTGACATCTTAAGAATGTCTTATGAAAAAGAAAAATCTCTCTCTAGGCACGCCCCCCTTGGTTTTAGAAAAATGATTTTTTTAAGTTGAATGTGTTATCATGTGCCTAATTTGATACTTATGCATTTTGTGATGTGAAAGAGGGGGAATACGCTCAAGGAGGGAGAGCAGTGGTGAGATGTTGAATGAGTATTAGAAAAACATAGTGTTATGTACATATATGTTTTCTTGATAAGGAAAACTCACCACCACTTGAAATAGAGCACAAAGGGAAACCTGGGTATCTAGGTGGGTGACCAGGACTAGTACGCTAGATGACATGGCATGGGTTCGTCCTGGATTTTCTAGCAGGATTGATGCAACAACACTAACTAAACATATGAATTTCTGAGGGTCGTGGTCTTCTAAGCCACGTTTTCTGAGGGTCGTGGCCTTCTAAGCCACGTTTTCTGGGGGTCGTGGTCTTCTAAGCCATGTTTCACCGAGGTACGGGGTCTCTAGGTTCCCACTTATTCTAGCTACCTGTAGAGATTACCCATGGTTCTCATTTGTGACATGCTTCTAGTGATGTAACTTTCTTTTTAGTTGTTTCATAATTGATGTCTTGTTTGTGAAAACCATATTTTAATCCAAACTGGTTTCCATTCATTTTGAAATATTAATGCATGATTGAAATCTATTTTGAAAATGTAGTGGGAGTAAAATGATTTACCTGAAAATGCAAAATCGATACTTGAATTTGAAATGGAGAAACATTATTTTATTATACCTTATTTTCAAACTGGAATAATTGGATTTCTTACTAAAGGAGGAGGCATAGGACGTGGTTATATTTTGGAATTCCTACTGAGCATCTCGGTGCTCATGCCTACTTTAATTTTTAGTTGCAGGTTTCAGCATTGGGTCACTTTTGGGAGCGAGTGTGGTTTACATTCCGCATTGACCCACGGGGTCACTTGAGGTACGTCACGTCACTTCTTTAATTCCTTTTTTCTGTTGCCAAGTTGTTTGGTCTTTTTTTATTCCTTTATTTATCTGCTTGTTTATTATATGTTTATTCATCCTTTTTATGAGCCAAAATCGTTCCCAACTGGTTTATTTTGATGCCCGACACGAGTTGTCAGCCCGTGGGGATCGGTAACGCCCTTCGGGCCATGTCACGGATCGGGTCGGGCACTAGGTCAGATGACGACCCGGCCTGGTTCGTTACAAAATGGTATCAAAGGGAGGTTCCCTTGTTATTTTGGGTGTCATGTATCTTGGTGATTAGGTGTGTCGGGACTCGAGAGGTAGGTACGGGAAGGACATCATGAACCCTTGCCCGTCCCGAAACTCGAGTTGCCAGGGGTTGTCCGGGATTTGAATTTTTCTCTTTTGATTGGTATGTGTGGATGAGGGATGACCAAGGAAGTGTGCTAGTGTTACGTGGTAGACTTGCATGGAGTAGCGACACATGTACAGCCCGATCGCACGGTTCAAGATGCTTCTTGTTGTTGATGCTCGCGTGGAGCATGGCCTGCTAAGCCATGTTACCGAGTTAGTATAACCACTAGTCCCTTATTTTTGTGTGTTTTTATGTGAGTTATGTTTGGGATTAGTGTTGACTGACATGACAGGGTCTAAAAAATGGCTTTTAGTGAAAGAGTGTTTTCAAAGGGGATATGGTTAATAGAGTGGAAAAATGGTTTTTGAAATGAAAAATGTTTTGGAATTTGATTTTTTTTTTCTTTTAATGGAATGTGTGGTTTCAAAGGGAAAAAAATGGGAGGTGCTTTGGAAGTTGTTTTGGGGTCCAAGTAATACTTTTTGAAATGCGAATTGATTAATGATTGAGAATTTGAAAATGTACTAATTTAATGATAACTGAAATTTTCAAATTGGTTGAAAATTTATGCTTTATGTTGAATGATCTGTTTATAAAATGAGATGTGTATTGAATAAACCCTTGGTATTCTTATGAGGGATCACATATATAGAGGTACCCATGTGGCACGGGGATAATTGGTGGTATGTTCGGATGGGTGCATGATCTAGCACAATGGTATATGTATATGTGAGACTTTATGGGATACCAATGGCGAGTACTTAAGTTGTCTTGTTTTCTGAAAAATTGTTTTCAAAAAAGGTAATTCAAATGTTTTGAAAGGTGAGTAAGCAATTGTTTAGTGTTATCTACTTGTGTTTGGAATCTTTTTCTGTGGGCTCTTGGATTTGACATATTGAATTGTGGTAGAAACGAGGGTTTGAGTTTGATCTTTAGTTGTGATTGAAGTGTGAAATTTTGACTTATGATGGATTTTGATTCGGATTTGTGCCTCTTGTATTGAGTATGCTTCCCAAAAATTTCCCAGAGGTTTCTATTGAGTCTCTTCTAATTGTTGGTTCTACCCAGACTCTTAGTGGAGTGGTGGAATTGAATTCTTTTCGGTTGTTGTCTGTCTTCCTTGGTGGTCGTGATCTATTGAAGGTAGCAAAATCTATTGGTGAAATCGTTAGTGTTTTCACGTTATTGGAAACTCCCAAATCTATGAGATTTCGTGTTGGTTCAGGTCCGTTTGAAGGTGCAACTTTGGATTGGTGTGGGAGGAAACTCCGATGTCGTTGCATGATGGGATATCTTGGAAGGTGTTTAAGACCACTCTCGTTAGATGGTTTATGCCCAAGGAAGTGAAGCCAAGGAAAGTGGCAGAAATAGTGAGTTTCGAGTAAGGCCAATGAGTAGTGAAGGCCTACGAGGGGTATTCTGAGGGGTTGATTCCATTTTCTCTGGAGGTAGCGTCGTGGAATTAGTTAATGTTTCGATTGTGTAGGGTCTTTGTCCAGGATTCCAGAACCTTTTCTTTTTGCTGTTCGAGAAGGTTCCCCATCCGGCGACAGGAGTGAATCGGAGGAACCTGTCTCAGACAAGTAATCTTGTCAATCCCATCCTCTATTAGTTGGGCCACCCTCTTGTTTTCTTCTAGTGTGCTCGGTTTTGGTACTTTAAGTCGCATTGTCATCATCCTCTGAAGGCTTTCCGTCAGTGTGGCCAGTTTGGAAAATTGGAGAGGATCTGCTAGCGGCATCGACAGCATGAATCTCAACTGAAGGATGTCAGCTCCTAACTGTGGGGAAGCATATGCTTGAAGACATTAGAGCTCCACCCACAGGTCATAGAGTGAATCTCTTCATGTAGTCAGGAATCGTTGGGTGTGGGGCACCTTGGTCTAAATTTTGTCTCCAGTACTGAAATAGGGATGATTTAAACTTCCCTATTCAAGATCCCTCATCTTTGAAGGTTTTGTTTTGATATAAGTGGAATAAAGGTCTCTTTTTATCATTATGGTCTTTGTTCTTTGAATACCCCACCTTGGTGGTAAAGAGGCGTAGTGATCTTGTTTTCTTGTAATTCCAATAGTTGTGCCACCTCAAATATGAGTTTGAAGTTTGTCTCTTTATGCCTGTGAGTCTCAAGGTTATTGTCTCTCTTGTGTGGCTAGATCCTTTGGTGACATGTTCTTGTTCTAGGATGTGATCGTTTTGGAGACACACGTGTCTTGGGAAATAATGAATAGGGGTTTGGTCCGCTACTCGGTTTGGGGACTTTCATTGATGACCCCATGTGGTGGGGGGTTTGATTGATGCAGAGAGTTCATGGGTCAGATTATGAGGGGTTTCTCGTATTTGTTTGTGCTAATTAGATTAAGCTGGTAAGATCTTAAATTGTGGGGAGACCCACCATGAATCTTGTTGTGCCTTCTTCGAGTTTTGGTCCTTGTGGGCGGTTTTCACTTTGGATCAAGTTAGCAGTTCCCAAGTGATCTCAAGCCGAGAATCTCAATGTTGGACATTCTAGTCAGGTTCTTGTGGTGGGGAGAACCCTCCCCATTACTTCATGGATTTTCTCATTCGGTTTCCCCTTAGAGTTGGTCGAGTGTGACTGATGGAGAGAACAGTCACACCAAGTCCGTGTTTTTGTTAGCCTTGTTCAGTTTCAAGTTCGAGTTTGCTTCCTCATTTGGCTGGGTGACTTTCTGGGGGAAGAAAGTTTTTGTGGTTGGGATAATTGTCACACCCCGATCTCAAGAATTTAATTATTCTAATTATTTTAACTATTTAAATCCTAGTTTTTATTGTGAGCAGAGCCCGAGTTGAAATTTTTGCGCTTTTTCTGATTGGAGATCATCTTTGGCATCGCAATGTCTGACACACGGGCAGGGCATAGACAGATCCATGTAGCTTCGCCAGACCACCGTGCGGCCTGCCTGATGCACCATTAGTTAATTAATTAACCGAATGAATAATAAAGTTAACGCAGAAGAAATAAATAAAATTATTTAGAACTATTTTAATATTAATAATAATAAAAGTTAAGATTATAAGTTTTATGTTTTGTTAATATTTTAATCAGGCTATTTTTTTATTAATCCTTTGACTTTTTTTATAAAAAATTATTAACGTTATCAATTTTATTTTAGTTGATAAATTTTATTAATATTTTAAGTTTGTTTATGTTTTTTAGGTTTTATTTTAATTTTTATTCCCATTTTCTTTTCTTTTATTTTCTTTTTCTTTTATTCCTTTATTTTTTCTCTATCCCTTTTCCCCCTCCCTCCCTTTTCATCTCCCCTCTTCTCCCATCACACCACTTCCCCAAAACCCTACCGCTGATCCCCATGGCAGGCACCCCTTCCTCCCCTTTACCTTCTCACCTTTGGGGGGCCCTACGACTGACAACCTCACCCCGCCGCACCCTGCTACCCTACGCGCAACCCTCCACCCGCCGACCTCCTTAACTTCAAGGCACACCGAACCCCCTTTGTCCATTTGGTGAACCCCCTTCCATGCTCTCCTCCGGCGATGCGCACCACCGGATCTGCACCCCTCTTTCGACTCGCCTCGTCCCGCCCTCCTACCTGCGTCGCATCAAACCCGCATTTCCCTCCTGCCTCGCACCACCAAATATGTTCCGTCCTTTTTTTTCAACCGGTTTTTTGGTGCGACACACCTCAATTAGCCTCACATCTTGTTCGGTTGCCTCCCCGCACCTTCGCCGCAGGTGAAATCCTCTCCGATTGAGGAATCTCTTCCGTTGACAGTTTTGCGGTTAAGGTTTTATAGTGTGGTTGGTTTTTTTTATTCCTTTGTTTCGACATCTGGTTTTTAGGGTCTTTGTGTGTCGGTGGAGGTGCGATTGTTCTGTGGCGGGAGCTTCACATCAATTTTTGCTAAGTTCAATAAATGCTGGTGGGTGGTTCCATGTATAAACGTTATTTGATTCATTAATTTTCTTGTTTTATTAGCCTAACATAATCTTCTATTATTTTCTTGGGTGTGAAATCTATTTTTTTTAATGAATTTAACATGCGTTGATTTTATTTTGTAACATATTAGTTTAATGCGAAGTGCGTTTTTGTAGAAACCCTCATTGATTCATTTGATAATGTCACCGAATTTGTGCAACTTGTTTAAAGTCTTATTGTGCCTTTTCATATCCTTTTATAAATTGTTTAAATAGTCAAATAAATTTTGTTAGTGATAAAAACATGTTTTGAAGGGTTTGTCTTCTTTATATGTTCTTGATGCAAGTGTTGTTGTGTTCTTTTGAAGTTTTTTTAAGAATTATGCTAATTATTTATTAAAAGGAGTTCTATTGCGAAACATGTTTGGATATTGTTTTTAGTGTGCATTTGTTTCTAAAAAGGGGGACTTTGTGTATTTTCTTGGTGTGAGGTAGTGAGGTGTTTCCATGGGTTGTTTTATAAATTGTGTAATGGTTTATTTAAATTGTTTGAATGGTGAAAAACTTGTTTTGGAAATGGTTAAATTAATTATGAGCTTTTCATTTAATATTTTCAATGAGTTTTATGAGTTATGTAAGTGGCGTGTTATTGGTACAGACCCTTAGTGTGTCATTTTGAAATGTTTTATAGATTGTTTAAGTGTTTAAATGTTTTATTAATATTATTTGTGCAGTGCGTTGGGCCTCTCTACATTGGTTTGGGGCCATGGTTTCGAGGTAGCCTACATGTACATGCATAGGGTAAGGAATATATATATATGCCCTCTTTGTACATATTCCCTCATGGCATGGGGAATATGTGAAATGCAGCTAGGGTTATAAATATATATATATATGTATAAATGCATGTGCGTGTGTGCGTCAAATGTGGGTTCGAGTTGTCGTCGACAAATAATGACATGTTTGAGGTAGGTCCCCAATGCCTATGCTTTTAATTTGAAATTCATAATTGCTTGATTGTTTTAAAAATATGTTTTACAATATGCTATATACACATGCTATGGAATCTGATTTCAGTTCCTAGAAACTATTATGCCTTTGTTTTGGAAATTGAAATGTATTTCAAACACCGTTGGTCTTAAGTGACTTTTCTTGAAAATTGATTTCTTAAGTGGTTTTGAATTGGTAAGGTGTATTTCCAAAGGTGTTTGGCCTTTTGGCTAGTTGATTGTAAAAAAATGTTCCCTTTATGAAATTAAGCCCGTTTAACATCCTAAGAATGTTTTATGAAAAGGAAAAACCTCTCTTGAGGCACGCCCCCCTTGGTTTTATAAAAATGATTTTTTTAAGTTGAATGTGTTATCATGTGCCTAATTTGATGCTTATGCATTGTGTAACGTGAAAGAGGGGGAATACGCTCAAGAAGGGAGAGTGATGGTGAGATGTTGAATGAGTTTTGGAAAAAGATAGTGTTATGTACATATATGCTTTCTTGATAAAGAAAACTCACCACCACTTGAAATAGAGCACAATGGGAAACCTTGGTATCTAGGTGGGTGACCAAGACTAATACGCTAGATGACACGGAATGGGTTTATCCCGGTTTGTCTAGTAGGATTGACGCAACAACACCAACTAAACATATGAATTTTTGAGGTTCGTGGTCTTCTATGCCACATTTTCTGAGGGCGGCCTTCTAAGCCACGTTTTTTGAGGGTCGTGGTCTTCTAAGCCACGTTTCAACGAGGTACGAGGTCTCTTGGTTCCCACTTGTTCTAACTACATATAATATAAAGCCTCGGCCTTAAACCTTACTTAATATTGAATTAAATGAATAATTCACATTGAGGATCTTTTCAGGTTTAGAGTTTTAGAGAATTAGAACATAACTATTACATCTCAAAAGATTACAAAGTAGACACTTCTACAAAGTTTCCATAATAAAAGAAAAAATATTAAAAAGAAACACATCTAGTTCCATGTTTTATATAGCATGAAATTCCCTTGATCCCATCCTTGACCTTATTCCACATTAAGTCCTGTGAAAAACATTTCAAAAAAAACTTGGGGTGAGCATAAAAAGCTCAGTAAGGGATACACAAAGAATGAAAACTGTTAGTTTTTCAAACATCAAGTAAACCATGTATACTCTATCAATGTAATACCTTCACCTTCATGAAGTAGTAAAAACTCTTCACTGAATAAAGTATCATTACTTACCTTTTTGTAACCAAAGGATTACAATAAAACCCATATAAAGAACACATAACATATATAAAGGTAACATGGGATATTAACATACTTAAGTGGAATAACCATACGGTCGACTTCCACACATATCACTTAATGGAATAGCCATACTGCCAATTTCATACATACTTAATGGAATATCCATACGGCCGACTGCTATAACCAATGCATTGGAGGTTATAACGTAACCACCCGTCCTGGTATTCACGACACCACTCGTCATATGGTTCATCACGTAACCACCCGTTAAATGTCCAAGTACCATTATAAAATCATAAGACATAAAGCAAACATAAAGGAAAGAAAACATATTCACACTTTGATCACAATATATCACTCAAATATATTGACATAACAAATCCATTATAAAAACCATTTTCAAAACCAAAATACATAAAAGAGTATATGGTATTTATTTCAAAAAAAAACATTACGGCTTGTTCAGGAAGCCAAAGACCAAATAATACTCGCGGTGGTGGAAAAGGTCGTTGTCACCGCGTACGTTAAAATAAACATTCCTTTTTGTCGTTTAGTAAAACGCTTTGTAGAAAAAGATTCCTTTTGTATAAATGTAAAATTAAAAGGGTTTTGTACACCGTATAAAAGAAAGTTGTGTATAAAATGAAAAATGCCTCAATGAAAGGAGATTGAGACGAAGTCCCTTACCTTGGGTCCGACTTGACTCGATCGTTCTTTAACGTCCTAAATAATAAACATGAGTTAATTTCTTCTTGATTAAGAACCTTTTTAAAGTTCATTATTCCTTTTATTTCACTTATTTCCAAGTTATAAACATTATGTAACCATTTAAGTTAATAATGTTTGTTTTGTCGATATTTGGTTCTTAAGTCGAAAGTGGACTTCTTACAATTACATGTTGTTCGTGTGGTCAAAGGTTCTTTATATCCAGAATGAAATTCCTGATTTGGATATCATATATATCATATATATCTAGCATATACATGTATTTATAATATTACATAATCATTTAGAGGTAAGAAATGAAATGCACCATTCATGGAGGCGGTAAGTCGTACGTGCGCATGAACGCTACTTTCATTTCTTTGTCATATTAATGGAATTAAAACTAAATGATAGGTATGTATATTTTAATTCCAGAATTATATTCATCATTTATATATATAATTCATTATATATATCCATTATATACATGTACTTTTAATAGTACATTACCTTTGGGGATAAGAAATGAAATGCACCGTTCATGGAGACGGTAAGCCGTACGTACGCATGAACGCTACTTTCATTTCTATCTCATACTTTAATGGAAAGAAATAATAATGATATAGAGGTATATTATAATTCCAGTATAACATCATATATAATAACTTTAAATCCATCCTTTACACGTCCCACATATGGCATTAACGAATCACATCACTTTGAGGGGGCGGTAGTCCGCAGTTCCTTAAATGAAGATATCGTGTTTACCCATAATGGAAACCATAAAGGTATGCCAAAAATAAAAAATACAGAAGCTTAAAGAAAACATAAACATATTATATATCATATATAAATATAGTGTCATCTTAATGGCCACCTTTTGAGGTGTTAATAGAATGTTGAACAATCATCGTTTCGGGAGGCAGAAATTCGCCATCCACGAAAACAGTATGTTCTTTAACCATTATATATATGGGTGTGTAAGTTTAGCTCGAATAATTCTTATAAAAACATCCTAGTATATTGAGGATACTGTAGTTGTTACAAAATAAAAGAATAAAAATAGGTTAGGGGGTTGTAGAAGCAAAATAAAACAAAAGGACTCAAAAGAAGACATTACCTTAAAATCGGGTAACTCCGCTTGGTTTGAGCTCAAAGGATTCTTTGGGAAGACTTCTGCCTAAAGTGAGGCTTCAAGGAGTAATATAGGGATGTGGAGAGCCAAAATGGGCAGGGTTTGGCTGAGCCAAAGGCTTTGGGAGTGTGGGTAAGGAGGTAGAGGTGGGGGCCTTTTATAAGAGGAGAGGAGGGGCACTCTTGGAAAGTAAAGAAAAGTCACTTTATTTTAAAATGGTATTCGGATTTAAGAGGTCCCACATTGATGTATTTTGAGGATAAGGTGATAAGAGTTCGAAATCCACCCATACAATAGGTTTTGGACATGTGTAGGTCTTAGATATTACATTATCTTTCCATTTTATTTAAATCGTTAAATAATGAGGTTATCGCTGCATCATCATGATGTCATAAATAATTTACTTTATTTAATGTATAAAAATTATAACAAAAATACTATGATGTAGGAAATATTTTTAGTCTTCCAATGACTATTTATAGTAAAAAATCTGACTTGTATAACCCCATGTAAAAATTGTTTTAGTAAAACATTTCATGTGTGTGTCATTTTTACTTTAACATTAAATAAAAAGTTATTTATGTCATTTCCCAACCAAAGTGGCTTCATGGGGTCCCCAAGTTGACCCATGGATTTTCTTGGTCGGCCATGACACATCCAATAATGGTAGGACATGTGTCAAGCTCATCTCATATTATTAAAACATTATTTTTACGTTAAACTACACTAATTACCTCTAATCGCGATTAAAAACTTAATAAGTTACTATTCACCAAAAAATTATTTTAATCTCATTGAACCACATTTTACTTCTTAATGACAACCATGTATGTCAGATTTTTGAAATTCAAAACATAGAAGTGGTAAAATTTCATTTAAACGAAAAATCAGATTTTATAAGTACCACTTAGTGGTTTCACTATTCAGCAAAAATTGAAGTTTTTTAGAAAAATACCAAAAATTCACCCTAAGCTATAATTGATATTCCGAATTCAAAAATTAAGTCCATTTTACAAAATTCACAATATATAAGTTGCATTAATTAATTTAATAATTAATTCCCGCTGTCAGAGCAAATAGCGTGTTTTTATGAAACAATAAGTATCAAAAGATTGACACTAGTTTAAGTCCGATTTCAAAGTGAAATTAATTTCAACAACCACTATTGGATTTAATGGTAAAAATATTTTCTAATTTAACTTTAAAACCAATTCAAATGATAATCTAATCATATAAATAAATTATATTAAAAAAAGGTTTTGAATTAAAATACAACATTTTATACTATTCCTTAAAAAAAATGAACTTTATCGGAAAGATACCAAAAATTTACACAAAGTAAATATTGATGTCAAGATTCTAAAGAAGAGTTATATTTGGTCCAATAGAATTTATAAGATTGATCAAAACTATATTTAATGACGGTTCACCATCAAAATGTGATAAGTGAACCTTTAGTGAAAATTAGGGTATAAATGCCTAAAATTGAGTTCTTTCTGTATTGTAAGCCTTTATATTTTATTGGATAAATGTAAAAACATTTAAAAACATATATAATCATATTTTAGTTATTTCTATCCATTCCCGCCAGTACAATGGCTACATGTTAACTAACATTTAAAATAATATTATTTTATTACTAGTGTGCAACGTATGTTTTCAAAGAAACTCATCGTTGCATATCGAGTACGCTATCGAACGTAGAAACCCCTTTTTAATTAAAATTAATATTTAACTCGTAAATATTAATAAATATGAAAATTATTTATTCTTTATTTACATGGGATGTTACATCCTTCCCCCCTTTTTGGAATTGCGTCCTCTCAATTTTATTCACTTATCAAAATAAGTGGGGGTATTTATCCCTCATAGCATTTTCAGAATCCCACATTGCCTCTTCAATCACATGGTTTTTCCACAAAACCTTTACCTGATGAATCACCTTATTCCGTAACACCTGCTCCATGTGGTCAAGAATCTGGACTGGTTGTTCTTCATAAGATATGTTCTTCTCCAGCTGAACTACCTCTGGACTCAAAACATGAGATGGATCTGGAATATACTTCCTCAACATCGAAACATGAAAAACATTGTGTACCTGAGATAAAATCGGAGGTAAAGCCACTCGGTAAGTAACTGGTCCAACTTTCTCTACAATTTCATATGGTCCAATGAACCTTGGACTCATCTTTCCTTTCTTACCAAATCTCATCACACTTTTCCATGGAGAAACCTTGAGAAAAACATGATCACCTACCTCAAAAGATAGATCCTTCCTCCGGTTATCCGCATAACTCTTCTACCTGCTCTGAGCTGTTCTCATGTGCTTCTAAATCAACTGATCTTTTTCTGCCATCTCTTCTACCAATTCTGGTCCCATCAGCTTCCTTTTACCCACTTCATCCCAAAATGCTGGAGTTCGACACCGCTTCCCATATAATGCCTCAAATGGTGCCATCTGTATACTGGAATGAAAACTGTTATTATAAGAAAACTCAACCAAGAAAATATGTTGGTCCCAATATCCCTGATAATCCATCGAACAAGCTCGTAGCATATCCTCCAAGGTCTGAATTGTTCGTTCTGACTACCCATCTGATTGAGGATGAAAAGTTGTACTAAAATTTAATTCAGTACCCAACGACTTCTAAAGGCCTTTCCAAAAGTTAGAAGTAAACCTGGGATCATGGTCAGATACAATGGAGAGTGTAACTCCATGTAACCTGACTATCTCCTTAAGATACAAACGGGAAAGTTGATCTAGGGAAAAAGTATCTCGTATAGCAAGGAAATGAGCAGATTTAGTCAAGCGATCAACAATAACCCAGATTTCATTATTACCTCGAGATGTCCTCGGTAATCCCAAAACAAAGTCCATGGATATGTTTTCCCATTTTTACTCTGGCACTGGTAAAGGCTGAATCATCCCTTTAGGTAACTGCCACTGTGCATTAACCTGCTGACAAGTTGTAACACCCCAAGATTTTATAGTGTGTTATTTCTTCAAAATAATTCAATAACTTTCACTACACGCAACACCAAGTTCAATCGCACCATGACTTACCAAACAAGCCATTCAAAAGAGGTTATTAATAGTGTTAACTAAATTTTAAACTTTATATAATCCTTGTAATTTTAGAATCCATATTATGAGTTTCTTAGACATAATGTAAGAACAAATTCATTTTCAGTATTGCAATTTCACCAACTTTTAATATTGAAACCTTTTTAAATACAATATTTTAAACTTTTTGACTAAATGGGGACATCAAAAAAATTTAAAATGAAACATCCCAAGCTTCCACGGTACACTTTCCTTTGAATAATACAGTAGCGTGTGTTGTACACAACTTCGAGTTCTAACACACACCACAACCAATCAAACTAGCCGTTATGAATAGTAATACCTACTTTTTGAAATTATATATATTTTATATTTCAAAATGGACTTCATTTTTGTATTCGGAATATCGAATTTAGACTAAGGTGAAATTTTGGTACTTTTCAGATAACTTTAATATTTTGATGAATAGTGAAAATTACTAAATTTTAATTAAAAACAACTTTTTTAATCAAAATAATTAATAGTGATAAATTATGAATTTGAGTGGTTTTAAAGTATATTTAGAATATATTTTTACCATTTAATATAATGTTGGTCATTGGACATAATTTTACAATTAAACTGAACAGAAACAAGTGTCAATCTTTTGATAGTTATTATCTCTTAAAAACACGCTTTTTGTTTTGACAGGGGGAATTAATTTTAAATTAATTTCTGCCACTTCTGTGTTTTGAATTTAGAAAAATTAATTCCATATTTGGAATCAGGATGTTCAAATTGTGTAAATAGGTAACTTTTATTTTTAGAAATTTTCAATAATTACTGCGGTAAATATTTTATTTACCATGGTTAAGGGTAAATCCGGTAAATAAGGGTTAAAAAAATAATATTATAATAATACAAAATTACCCTAAAACGTGTCCTAGCCTTATTGGTTGATACATGTTCGACCATAGGCATCTTTGGGTCAATTTGGGGACCCCATGGTGCCACTTGTAGGTGATAGGGACACTTTATTTTAATTAAGTTAAAATGAATACAAAAATGACACAAGCATATATCTTTTAGAAAAACAATTTTTACGTAGGGTTATACATGTTGGATTTTAGATTATAAATATTCATTAGAAAGATAAAACGATATCCTACATAATGATATTTTATTTATAATTTTTAGGCATTGAATAATTTAATTTATTTATGACCCAATGATGATGTAGTAATTACTATAATAGTGAAAAATTAAAATAGTTGATATTATAAATACCCAAATAAATATAATATGAAACTTTTAATGAATTAAACTAATTTTACAGGATAATATGATATATTATGATTGCTTTAATTTAATTTTTTAGAAGTAATCAATCTGTTATGAGTTTCAAAAAAATCAACTATTGAATAGTGTCAAAATTGACATAAAAGAGTTCTTAAAACAAATATTATTTTATTAATTGATATTAAATTCCTAAAAATCTAATGTTCGGCCAAGAGACTTATATCATGATAGGTTCATCATTAAGGGACCACATGGGGGTCTCTTGGATGTATATAGTATGTTTATTAACCATATTATATAAAAATACAAAGAGACATTGTAAAAATGAAACTAATTAACTTAGAGTTAATACTTAAAGATAAGGTTAATATAAGTACCCAAACCTGTCTAAATTCTATTGGTTGAGTTGTTTTCTACCTATCCCCACCTTAATATTTAAATAATCAACTTTGTAGCCATTAGAAACCGAATATGAATTTATTATAAATTAATATTTCTAGCTTTTCCAAAGGTGCCCCTCACCCCTCTTATAAAAGGGCACTCCTCATTCTCATTTCTATACACCTTCAAAGCCTTTTGGTTAGGATAAACTCTGCCCAAATACTCTCCCAACTTCTCTCACTACAACCTAGAGGCCTTAGTTTGATCATAAATCCAACCTAAGGAGCCCTTTTGATCAAATCAAAAGGAAGAACCCGAAGAAGAGGTAATGATTTCACCACCCTTTTCCAAGTTCATTTCTTCTTCCACTTCTTCTTTCTTTGTTGTTACCATTCTAAAATAATAACTCCAGTATCATATATATACTGTGATGTTATTATAAATATGGTACAACCATATTCATTATTCTATCCACCCTTTGAATAACATGTCACCATACGTGCGTACGTACGGCTTACCGTCTCCACGTCGTGGTGTAATTGTTATTCAATATATTATTATTTGGATGGGTATAATAATGATATGTAACTCATGTAAATAATAAATATAACATGTTAATGATTCTGTATATATGATATACCATCCATTTATATATTATTTTAATATCAAAAGAATGATATTGTCGCTCGTGCGTACGTACGGACTACCGTCTCCACTAACGCGATGAGATTCATTCTCCATCGTATCCATTCAAGTATAATTATCATTTGATGATTTAAAAAATGATGTTTAAGGACTTGATATCATTCTAGATATGAATAATATACAACCTATCCTTTACATACATGTCTTACGTAACAAAACATACAAAAGAAAACAAGTAAGTTAACACCCGAAACAATGATAATACTAAGATATTATTATCAAATCAATATTAAAAGATCATATATGATATCATATTAATGTATATGATTCTTGTATAATTTAATAACAATTATTTAACCATTATACAGGAGGTTAACCTACCCCAACCATGAAAAAGTACAAGGTAAGGGATTTTCTTATCTCACATTCAATTCCGTGAGATTTCCATTATTCGCCACTAAATTATTGAAAGTGGTGTATTGTGTACTGGCATTTGATATATATTATCATGATTATCTTTATATTCATGTTATTCTGTAAATAATTTGGTGGTTATTAACTTTTGGCCATACGACTCAATTGATTAACGTGGTAAGGTGTTTTCATCTCACTCCTTATTCCCGTGAGATTCATGCCATATTGCCACCATTACCTTTTGTGTGGTGTATGTACTGCCCATAATTATATTATTTTTTTAATACACTCTAATTTATGTGTACTTACATATTCATTGTATGATACCTCTTTCATGGGGTGTATGTTTCATAAGTTACCAAATTGGTAAGGGTTATTTCACAATCTCTTCATTATCCGAGGTTGTTTATACGTAATAATCTACTGGGATCTCTTTATCATCCACATCCATGTTTCTTAATAATGTATTTCAAAACATTTTTACTATTTACAAGAATATGGGTTAAAGTCATTTATAACCTTATGTGTTTTGAAAGGAATCTTTCCGTCGTTTTCCAAACAAGGCACTTTTAACCTTTTCGACAAATTTAAGGTAAGAATGTTTTTTTTAACTTTTACGGCGGGTGCGGCTATTTACCGCCATAATAAAATCATCAAAGTTTTCCTTACAAGTTTATAATAATATTTTCAAATTGAATGTATTATTTTATAATTATGTTACTTTTAAAATGATTTAAAAAAAAGAGATATTTCTCTAAAATAGTTTTGATTTCATCTATGTCAACATTCTTTGATGGATTTTAAGCTTATTTGAAGTTGATTTATTATGATACAAAACATCCATATTTTATTGAAGGTTTTGTGCTATTTTGACTATGGATAAGTTATTCTTATGTCACTCATGGTTTTTGTTTATAGTATTGACATTTCATAAGTTATTTGTAATCCGAATGTTTATGTTATATTTCAACCTTTCATTCAGATGAATGTGTTAGACAAGTATGTTCCGGGTTGGGGACCGGTAAAAGTAAGCCCTCCGGTTTGGTCTCCGGTTATTAGAGGAACTCCGGTTTGGTCTCCGGTTATTAGAGGAACTCCGGGTTGGTGTCCGGTTATTAGAGGCACTCCGGGTTGGTGTTCGGTTATTAGAGGCACTCCGGGTTGGTGTCCGGTTATTAGAGGCACTCCGGGTTGGGTTCCGGTTACAGTTAGCCCCAAGGTCTTGGGACGAGTCCTTGACAAAGAAATTAAAGTTCATCATTATGCATTCCATCATTATGAAAGTGGTTATTGATATTGCATGTGATTATTCGATTAGTAGAATATCCATGTGAATAAGTAAATGGAATTATTTCATTTTATTTATGCCATACTATGTTGAAGTTAAAGTTTAAAAGGCTTTTGTTTTAGTTATACATTGCCTTAAATGTTTATTCTTATTTATGAAAGTTTCCGCTATATTGTTATCCTTACTGGGCATCTGAGCTCACCCCTTTTCTATGTTTTATTTTCCCAGGATGTGAAGAAGTAAATTATGAATGACTTGCAGGGATATTATGAGGGGTTAATAGTGTGGACTATGGAGACAATATGTTGTTGTAGTAGTTCTTTTTTTTTATTTTGATGATGTAATGTAAAACTTATGAATATATGTAGTGTTTCCAAGGCTACTAAACCAATCGGTCTTTCGAGATTTGATCTTTCTTGTGATCATGCCAATGTTATGTAATTAATGCACTGACTCTGGGTAACTGGGGTCGGGGCGTTACACAAGTCAAACACTTCACAGTAAAATCAGCAATATCTCTTTTCATTCCATCCCACCAGTAATACTCCCGCAGATCTCTGTACATCTTAGTACTGCCAGGATGAACTGAAAACGGGGAACTATGAGCCTCACATAACAACTCATTCTTCAACTGTGAATCACAAGGCACACATAATCTCTTCCCAAACCTCAAAACACAATCATTATCAATGTTGAATTCAGGAAACTTACCTTTCTGAACCAGCTCTACCTTTTTCTGCAACTCGCTGTCTTGCTTCTGTGCTTGCTTGATTCTGTCTGATAGAGAAGATTTCATTGATACCTGAAACAAAACAGAAGGACTTCCTACACCAACAACTTCTATGCCAAAGTTCATCAAATCAAAAACCAAAGGATCTCGTTCCAAACGTAGCATGGTTAATGAAGCATTACTTTTTCGACTCAAAGCATCGGCCACTTTATTTGCTTTTCCCGGATGGTAGTGAATTGTACAATCATAATCCTTGATTAATTCCAGCCATCTCCTCTGTCTCATGTTCAATTCTTTCTGAGTGAATATATACTTTAAACTTTTGTGATCGGTATATATTTCACACTTTACTCCATACAAATGATGCCTCCAAATTTTTAAAGCAAAGACAACATCAGCTCATTCCAAATCATGTGTAGGGTAATTTACCTCATGAGTTTTCAACTGACGTGAATCATAAGCAATTACCTGATCATTCTGCATAAGGACACAACCATGTCCCTTCAACGAAGCATCACTATATATAACAAACTCACCATTCCTGAAAGGAAGTGCCAAAACTGGAGCATTCACCAATCTTCTTTTCAACTCCTGAAAACAATCATCACATTATTTTTTCCAGATGAACTTAACACCCTTACGAGTTAGCTTAGTCATTGGACTAGATAACTGTGAAAAATTTTCAACAAACCTTCGGTAGTAACCTGCCAAACCAAGAAAACTACGGATCTCAGTTATATTTGTGTGTCTTGGCCATTCTTCAACAAATTTTGTTTTAGTAGGATCAACAGTTATGCCATCTTTTGAAATAATGTGACCCAGGAAAGAAATTTGTTGTAACCAAAACTCACACATTCTGAATTTTCCATATAGTTTCTTTTCTTTAAAGGTTTTCAAGATAACCCTTAAATGACTTTCATGCTCATCTTTACTTTTAGAAAACACCAAAATATCATCGATGAAAACAACCAAAAACTTATCCAAGAACTCATGGAAAATTCTATTCATAAGGTCCATAAATACAGTAGGTGCATTGGTTAACCCAAAAGGCATAACTACAAATTCATAATGGCCATATCTAGTACGGAACACAGTCTTCGGAACATCTGCTTCTTTTACTTTCAACTGATGGTACCCCGACCTCAAGTCAATCTTCAAAAAATACTGAGCTCCCTGGAGCTGATCAAACAAATCATCAATAGGAGGCAAAGGATACTTGTTCTTAAGAGTAATATTATTCAAGGCTCTATAATCAATGAAAAGTCTCATTGATCCATCTTTCTTTTTAACAAACAAGACAAGAGCACCCCATGGTGATGTGCTAGGTCGAATGAAACCTTTATCTAATAACTCCTGCAATTGTTTCTTTAACCCTAAAAGTTCAACTTGAGCCATTCGATAAGGGGGTTTTGAAATTGTCTTAGAATCAGGAACTAAGTCAATAGTAAATTCAACTTCCCGATCATGAATAATACCAGGCAACTCATCAGGAAAAATATCAAGATACTCATTTACCACTATCACATCATTAATCTGAACAGTTCCTTTATTTTCAACAATATGTGCAAGGTAACATTCATTTCCATCTTTTACTAGTTTTCAACTCCCTGATATGTTATCAAAATCAAGGGTTCATTCTTGTACACAAACTGAAAATATTTCTGAAAAAAACCATTTTAGCTTTGAAGTCAATCTTAGAATGATAAAAAGAAAGCCAGTCCATGCCCAAAATAACATCAAACTCTACTAGAGGCAAAACAATAAGGTTTGCTGGTAGATTCTTTCCACACACAAGGATAGGAAGGTTCTTATAATTCTTTTTGGTCTAAACGTTCCCTCCGGGTGTTTTTACCATAAGTTCAGGGTTCATATCTTGAGATGGAATTTACAATTTACTAGAAAACTTCTCAGAAATGAAAGAGTGTGTAGACCCTGAATCAAACAACACATTGGCATAATCTGAACAAACAAACAGTGTACCTGATACCACTTCATTCGATGGCCGAACATCTACTGAAGTTGTTGCAAAGGATTTCACCACCCCTTTCTTCTTGTAGTCTGGCTGCATTCCCCCAGTTGAGTTCTTCGTTGGACACTCGTTTGCATAATGACCCATTTCATTACACTTAAAACATCTCACTGTTGGCTTTTCATTGCCTGCTTGATCATCTTCATTATAGTTACGAGCAATGTGACCAGACTTACCACACCGAAAGCACTTACTAGACTTGGATAAACATTCTCCAGGATGCATTTTACCACACTTCTCACAGGATGGATATTTGGTTTTCTTACCTCCTTGCTTCTTTGATGAATTCTTCCCCTTTTCCTGCCAACTAGACCTCTTATTCTATTGATTGTCATAGACCACCTGATCATCGGAAAACTCCATTTCCACCTTCTCCGCACATCGAACAAGTTTTTCCTAACTTTTGAACTCACGAGAAGCTAAAGCCCTTCGATACTTTGGCTTTAACCCTGAGTAAAAACGGTTTATTTTACTATCAAGATCTCGTATGAAGTTTGGAGCATACCTTGCCAATCGAGTGAACTTTGCTTCATAAGTAGCCACTGAATCATCCTCCTGCCTCAATTCTAGGAACTGTTTTTCCATCCTAAGACGAACCACCTTAGGAAAATATTTCTCAAGAAACATACCTTTGAATTCGTCCCAGTGAAGATCCTCAATCTCATCACTATCCCTGATATTTTTCACCATCGACCACCACTGATCAGCTTCACCTTCAAAACAGTAAACAGCAAGACTAACCTTTTGATGTTCTGAACACCCCATGACATCAAAAATCTTCTCCAGTGCTTTAATCCACCCTTCATCTTGCACAGGGTCTGATGATCCTCTGAATGATGGGGGATTTTGCCTCATGAAATGTTCCACTACTGACATGTTCCTCTGCGGTTGATCTGGCTGATCTCGTGCATGGATACCACCACTATTTATAGCCTGAGTCAATTGTGCCATCACTGAAACAAATTGTTCAGTTTCGATTCTGACCATCTCAGGTTGCTGATTTGGAAGGTTGTCTTCCTCCTGATGTCGTCCGAATATAGCTTCTTTGTTTCCTCTGCGGAAAACCATTCCGAACACAGAAATATCTTAGGTGAAGCAACATGGTAATCTGTAAATGCTATATCATTTCAATCATATTATAATTTAATACTTTTCTAACTCCTAAAGTTTTCTAAACCGACCTTTGATACCAACTATAAGGCCCCGGCCTTAAACCTTACTTAATATTGAATTAAATGAATAATTCACATTGAGGATCTTTTCAGGTTTAGAATTTTAGAGAATTAGAACATAACTATTATATCTCAAAAGATTACAAAGTAGACACTTCTACTAAGTTTCCATAATAAAAAAACTCTTAAAAAGAAACATGTCTAGTTCCATGTTTTATATAGCATGACATTCCCTTGATCCCATCCTTGACCTTATCTACATTAAGTCCTATGAAAAACATTTCAAAAAAAACATGGGGTGAGCATAAAAAGCTCAGTAAGGGATACACAAAGAATGAAAACTGTTAGTTTTTCAAACATCAAGTAAACCATGTATACTCTATCAAAGTAATACCTTCACCTTCATGAAGTAGTAAAAACTATTCACTGAATAAAGTATCATTACTTACCTTTTTGTAACCAAAGGATTACCATAAAACCCATATAAAGAACACATAACATATATAAAGGTAACTTGGGACATAAACATACTTAAGTGGAATAACCATACGGTCGACTTCCACACATATCACTTAATGGAATAGCCATACGGCCAATTTCCATACATACTTAATGGAATATCCATACGGCCGACATCCATACCCAATGCATTGGAGGTTATAACGTTACCACCCGTCCTGGTATCCATGGCACCACCCGTCATATGGTTCATCACGTAACCACCCGTCAAATGTCTAAGTACCATTATAAAATCATAAGACATAAAGCAAACATAAAGGAAAGAAAACATATTCACACTTTGATCACAATATATCACTCAAATATATTGACATAACAAATCCATTATAAAAACCATTTTCAATACCAAAATACATAAAAGATTATATGGTATTTATTTAAAAAAAACATTACGGCTTGTTCAGGAAGCCAAAGACCAAATAATACTCGCGGCGGCAGAAAAGGTCATTGTCACCGCGTACGTTAAAAAAACATTCCTTTTTGACATTTAGTAAAACGCTTCGTAGAAAAAGATTCCTTTTGTATAAAAGTAAAAGTCAAAGGGTTTTATACACTGTATAAAATAATGTTGTGTATAAAATTAAATATGCCTCAATGAACGGAGATTGAGACAAAGTCCCTTACCTTGGGTCCGACTTGACTCGATCGTTCTTTAACGTCCTGAATAACAAACTTGAGTTAATTTATACTTTATTAGAAACCTTTTTAAAGTTCATTATTCCTTTTATATCACTTATTTCCATGTTATAAACATTATGTAACCATTTAAGTTAATAATGTTTGTTTTGTCGATATTTGGTTCTTAAGTCGAAAGTGGACTTCTTACAATTACATGTTGTTCGTGTGGTCAAAGGTTCTTTATATCCAGAATGACATTCCTGATTTGGATATCATATATATCATATATATCCAGCATATACATGTATTTAAAATATTACATAATCATTTAGAGGTATGAAATGAAATGCACTGTTCATGGAGACGGTAAGCCGTACGTACGCATGAACGCTACTTTCATTTCTTTGTCATATTAATGGAATTAAAACGAAATGAGAGGTATGTATATTTTAATTCCATAATTATATTCATCATTTAGATATATCATTTATTATATATATCCATTATATACATGTACTTTTAATATTACATTACCTTTGGGGATAAGAAATGAAATGCACCGTTCATGGAGACGGTAAGCCGTACGTACGCATGAACGCTACTTTCATTTCTATCTCATACTTTAATGGAAAGAAATAATAATGATACAGAGGTATATTATAATTCCATTATAAAATCATATATAATAACTTTAAATCCATCCTTTACACGTCCCACATATGGCATTAACGAATCACATCATTTTGAGGGGGCGGTAGTCCGCACTTCCTTAAATGAAGATATCGTGTGTACCCATAATGGAAACCATAAAGGCATGACAAAAATGAAAAATACAGAAGCTTAAGGAAAACATAAACATATTATATATCATATATAAATATAGTGTCATCTTAATGGCCACCTTTAGAGGTGTTAATAGAATGTTGAACAATCATCGTTTCGGGAGGCAGAAATTCGCCATCCACGGAAACAGTATGTTCTTTAATCATTAGATGTAGGTGTGTGTACGTGTAGCTCGAATAATTCTTATAAAAACATCCTAGTATATTTAGGATACTACAGTTGTTACAAAAGAAAAGAATAAAAAGAGTTTAGGGGGTTGGAGAAGCAAAATAAAACAAAAGGACTCAAAAGAAGATATTACCATAAAATCGGGTAACTCCCCTTGGTTTGAGCTCAAAGGCTTCTTTGGGAAGACTTCTGCCCAAAGTGAGGCTTCAAAGAGTAAGAGAGGGATGTGGAGAGCCAAAATGGGCAGGTTTTGGCCGAGCCAAAGGCTTTGGGAGTGTGGGTAAGGTGGTAGAGGTGGGGGCCTTTTATAAGAGGAGAGGAGGGGCACTCTTGGAAAGTAAAGAAAAGTCACTTTATTTTAAAATGTTATTCGGATTTAAGAGGTACCACATTGATTTATTTCAAGTATAAGGTGATAAGGGTTCGAAATCCACTCATCCAATAGGTTTTTTACATGTGTAGGTCTTAGATATTACATTATCTTTCCATTTTATTTAAATCGTTAAATAATGAGGTTATCGCTGCATCATCATGATGTCATAAATAATTTAATTTATTTAATGTATAAAAATTATAAAACATATACTATGATGTAGGAAATCTTTTTAGCTTTCCAGTTACTATTTATAGTCAAAAATCAGACTTGTATAACCCCATGTAAAAATTGTTTTAGTAAAACATCTCATGTGTGTGTCATTTTCACTTTAACATTAAATAAAAAGTTATTTATGTCATTTCCCATCCAAAGTGGCTCCATGGGGTCCCCAAGTTGACCCATGGGTTTTCTTGGTCGGCCATGACACATCCAATAAGGGTAGGACATGTGTCAAGCTCATCTCATATTATTAAAACATTATTTTTACCTTAAACTACACTAATTACCTCTAATCGCGATTAAAAACTTAATAAGTTACTATTCACCAAAAAATTATTTTAATCTCATTGAACCACATTTTAATTCTTAATGGAAACCATGTATGTTGGATTTTTTAAATTCAAAACACAGAAGTGCTAAAATTTCATTTAAACGAAAGATCAGTTTTTATAAGTACCACTTAGTGGTTTCACTATTCATCAAAAATTGAAGTTTTTCAGAAAAATACCAAAAATTCACCCTACGATATATTTGATATTACAAATTCAAAAATGAAGTCCATTTTAAAAAATTCACAACATATAAGTTTCATTAATTAATTTAATAATTAATTCCCGTTGTTAGAGAAAATAGCGTGTTTTTATGAAACAATAAGTATCAAAAGATTGACACTAGTTTAAGTCCGATTTCAAAGTGAAATTAATTTCAATGACCACTATTGGATTTAATGGTAAAAATATTTTCTAATTTCACTTTAAAACCAATTCGAATGATAATCTAATCATATAAATAAATTTGATTAAAAAGAGGTTTTGAATTAAAATACAACATTTTACACTATTCATTAAAAAAATGAACTTTATCGGAAAGATACCAAAAATTTACACAAAGTAAATTTTGATGTCCCGATTCTAAAGAAGAGTTATATTTGGTCCAATAGAATTTATAATATTGATCAAAACTGTATTTAATGACGGTTCGCCATCAAAAGGTGATAAGTGAACCTTTAGTGAAAATTAGGGTATAAATGCCTAAAATTGAGTTCTTTCCGTATTTTAAGCCTTTATCTTTTATTGGATAAATGTAAAAACATTTAAAAACATATATAATCATATTTTAGTTATTTCTATCCATTCTCGCCAGTACAACGACTACATGTTAACTAAAATTTAAAATAATATTATTTTATTACTAGTGTGCAATGTAAGTTTTCAATGAAACTCATCGTTGCGTATCGAGTACGCTATCGAACGTAGAAACCCCTTTTTAAATAAAATTAATATTTAATTCGTAAATATTAATAAATATGAAAATTCTTTATTCTTTATTTACCTGGGATGTTACATCCTTCCCCCCTTTTGGGAATTGCGTCCTCGCAATTTTATTCACTTATCAAAATAAGTGGGGGTATTTACCCCTCATAGCATTTTTAGATTCCCACGTTGCCTCTTCAATCACATGGTTTTTTCACAAAACCTTTACATAATGAATCACCTTATTCCGTAACACCTGCTCCCTGTGGTCAAGAATCTGGACTGGTTGTTCTTCATAAGATAGGTTCTCCTCCAGCTGAACTACCTCTGGACTCAAAACATGAGATGGATTTGGCATATACTTTCTCAACATTGAAACATGAAAAACATTGTGTACCTGAGATAAACTCGGAGGTAAAGCCACTCGGTAAGAAACTGGTCCAACTTTCTCCAGAATTTCATATGGTCCAATGAACCTTGCACTCAACTTTCCTTTCTTACCAAATCTCATCACACTTTTCCATGGAGAAACCTTGAGAAAAACATGATCACCTACCTCGAAAGATAGATCCTTCCTCCGGTTATCTGCATAACTCTTGTGCCTGCTCTGAGCTGTTCTCATGTGCTTCTGAATCAACTGAACTTTTTCTGCCATCTCTTCTACCAATTCTGATCCCATCAGCTTCCTTTCACCCACTTCATCCCAAAATGCTGGAGTTCGACACCGTTTCCCATATAATTCCTCAAATTGTGCCATCTGTATACTGGAATGAAAACTTTTATTATAAGAAAACTCAACCAAAGAAAGATGTTGGTCCCAACTTCCCTGATAATCCATTGAACAAGCTCGTAGCATATCCTCCAAGGTCTGAATTGTTCGTTCTGACTGCCCATCTGATTGAGGTTGAAAAGCTGTACTAAAATTTAATTCAGTACCCAACGACTTCTGAAGGCCTTTCCAAAAGTTAGAAGTAAACCTGGGATCACGGTCAGATACAATGGAGAGTGGAACTCCATGTAACCTGACTATCTCTTGAAGATACAAACGGGAAAGTAGATCTAGGGAAAAAGTATCTCGTATAGCAAGGAAATGAGCAGATTTAGTCAAGCGATCAACAATAACCCAGATTGCATTATTACCTCGAGATGTCCTCGGTAATCCCACAACAAAGTCCATGGATATGTTTTCCCATTTCCACTCTGGCATTGGTAAAGGCTGAAGCATACCTTTAGGTAACTGCCGCTCTGCTTTAACCTGCTGACAAGTCAAACACTTCACAGTAAAATCAGCAATATCTCTTTTCATTCCATCCCACCAGTAATACTCCCGCAGATCTCTATACATCTTAGTACTGCCAGGATAAACTGAAAACGGGGAACTATGAGCCTCACATAACAACTCATTCTTCAACTGTGAATCACAAGGCACACATAATCTCTTCCCAAACCTCAAAACACAATCATTATCAATGTTGAATTCAGGCAACTTACCTTTCTGAACGAGCTCTACCTTTTTCTGCAACTCGTTGTCTTGCTTCTATGCTTGCTTGATTCTGTCTGATAGAGAAGATTTCATTGATACCTAAAAAAAACAGAAGGAATTCCCGCACCAACAACTTCTATGCCAATGTTAATCAAATCAAAAACCAACGGATCTCATTCCAAACATAGCATGGTTAATGAAGCATTACTTTTTCGACTCAAAGCATCGACCAATTTATTTTCTTTTCCCGAATGGTAGTGAATTGTACAATCATAATCCTTGATTAATTCCAGCCATCTCCTCTATCTCATGTTCAATTCTTTCTGAGTGAATATATACTTTAAACTTTTGTGATCGATATATATTTCACACTTTACTCCATACAAATGATGCCTCCAAATTTTTAAAGCAAAGACAACAGAAGCTAATTCCAAATCATGTGTAGGGTAATTTACCTCATGATTTTTCAACTGACGTGAAGCATAAGCAATTACCTGATCATTCTGAAAAAGGACACAGCCAAGTCCCTTCAACGAAGCATCACTGTATATAACAAACTCACCATTCCTGGAAGGAAGTGCCAAAACTGGAGCATTCACCCATCTTCTTTTCAACTCATGAAAACAATCATCACATTCTTTTGTCTAGATGAACTTAACACCCTTACGAGTCAGCTTAGTCATTGGACTAGATAACCGTGAAAATTTTCAACAAACCATCGGTAGTAACCTGCCAAACCAAGAAAACTACAGATCTCAGTTACATTTGTGGGTCTTGGCCATTCTTCAAAAACTTTTGTTTTAGTAGGATCAACAGTTATGCCATCTTTTGAAATAATGTGACCCAGGAAAGAAATTTGTTGTAACCAAAACTCACACTTGCTGAATTTTCCATATAGTTTATTTTCTTTTAAGGTTTGCAAGATAACCCTTAAATGACTTTCATGCTCCTCTTTACTTTTAGAAAACACCAAAATATCATCGATGAAAACAACCACAAACTTATCCAAGAACTCATGGAAAATTCTATTCATAAGGTCCATGAATACAGCAGGTGCATTGGTTAACCCAAAAGGCATAACTAAAAATTCATAATGGCCATATCTAGTACAGAACGCAGTCTTCGGAACGTCTGCTTCTTTTACTTTCAACTGGTGGTACCCCGACCTCAAGTCAATCTTCGAAAAATACTGAGCTCCCTGGAGCTGATCAAACAAATCATCGATATGAGGCAAAGGATACTTGTTCTTAACCGTAATATTATTCAAGGCTCTATAATCAATGCAAAGTCTCATTGATCCATCTTTCTTTTTAACAAACAAGACAGGAGCACCCCATGGTGATGTGCTAGGTCAAATGAAACCTTTATCTAATAACTCCTGCAATTGTTTCTTTAACTCTAAAAGTTCAACTTGAGCCATTCGATAGGGGGTTTTGAAATTGTCTTACAATTAGGAACTAAGTCAACAGTAAATTCAACTTCCCGATCATGAATAATACCAGGAAACTCATCAGGAAAAACATCAAGATATTCATTTACCACTGGCACATCATTAATCTGAACAGTTCCTTTATTTTCAACAATTTGTGCAAAGTAAAATTCATTTCCATCTTTTACTAGTTTCTCAACTTCCTGATATGTTATCAAAATAAAGGGTTCATTCTTGTACACAAAATGAAAATCTTTCTGAAAAGAAACCATTTTATCTCTGCAGTCAATCTTAGCATGATAAAAAGAAAGCCAATCCATGCCCAAAATAACATCAAACTCTACTAGATGCAAAACAATAAGGTTTGCTGGTAGATTCTTTCCACACACAAGGATAGGAAGGTTCTTATAATTCCTTTTTGTCTCAACGTTCTCTCCGGGTGTTTTTACCATAAGTTCAGGTTTATATCTTGAGATGGAATTTCCAATTCACTAGAAAACTTCTCAGAAATGAAAGAGTGTGTAGACCCTGAATCAAACAACACATTGGCATAATCGGAACAAACAAATAGTGTACCTGATACCACTTCATTCGATGGACGAACATCTACTGAAGTTGTTGCAAACGATTTCACCACCCCTTTCTGCTTGTAGTCTGGCTGCATTCCCCCAGTTGAGTTCTTCGTTGGACACTCGTTTGCATAATGACCCATTTCATTACACTTAAAACATCTTACTGTTGGCTTTTCATTGCCTGCTTGATCATCTTCCTTACAGTTACAAGCAATATGACCAGACTTACCACACCGAAAGCACTTACCAGACTTGGATAAACATTCTCCAGGATTCATTTTACCACACTTCTCACAGGATGGATATTTGGTTTTCTTACCTCCTTGCTTCTTTGATGAATTCTTCCCCTTTTCCTGCCAACTAGACCTCTTATTCTGTTGTTTGTCATAGAACACCTGAACATCGGCAAACTCCATTTCCACCTTCTCCGCACATCGAACAAGTTTTTCATAACTTTTGAACTCACGAGAAGCTAAAGCCATTTGATACTTTGGCTTTAACCCTGAGTAAAAATGGTTTATTTTACTATCAAGATCTCGTATGAAGTTTGGAGCATACCTTGCCAATCGAGTGAACTTTGCTTTATAAGCAGCCACTGAATCATCCTCCTGCCTCAATTCTAGGAACAATTTTTCCATCCTAAGAAGAACCACCTTAGGAAAATATTTCTAAAGAAACATACCTTTTAATTCGTCCCAGTGAAGATCCTCAATCTCATCACTATCCCTGATATTTTTCACCATCGACCACCACTGATCAGCTTCACCTTCAAAACGGTAAACAACAAGACTAACCTTTTGATGTTCTGAACACCCCATGACATCAAAAATCTTCTCCATTGATTTAATCCACCCTTCAGCTTGCACAGGGTCTGATGATCCTCTGAATGATGGGGGATGTTGCCTCATGAAATGTTCCACCAATGACATGTTCCTCTGTGGTTGATCTGGCTGATCTCGTGCATGGATACCACCACCATTTATAGCCTGAGTCAACTGTGCCATCACTGCAACAAACTGTTCAGTTCTGATTCTGACCATATCAGGTTGCTGATTTGGAAGGTTGTCTTCCTTCTGATGTCATCCCAACATAGCTGCTTTGTTTCCTCTAAAGAAAACCATTCTGAACACAGAAATATCTTAGGCGAAGGAACATGGTAATCTGTAAATGCTATATCATTTCAATCATATTATAATTTAATACTTTTCTAACTCCTAAAGTTTTCTAAACCGACCTTTGATACCAACTATAAGGCCTCGACCTTAAACCTTACTTAATATTGAATTAAATGAATAATTCACATTGAGGATCCTTTCAAGTTTAGAGTTTAAGAGAATTAGAACATAACTATTACATCTCAAAAGATTACAAAGTAGAAACTTCTACTAAGTTTCCATAATAAAAAAACTCTTTAAAATAAACATGTTCAGTTCCATGTTTTATATAGCATGACATTCCCTTGATCCCATCCTTGACCTTATTCTACATTAAGTCCTATGAAAAACGTTTCAAAAAAACATGGGGTGAGCATAAAAAGCTCAGTAAGGGATACACAAAGAATGAAAACTATTAGTTTTTCAAACATCAAGTAAACCATGTATACTCTATCAAAGTAATACCTTCACCTTCATGAAGTAGTAAAAACTCCTCACTGAATAAAGTATCATTACTTATCTTTTTGTAACCAAATGATTACCATAAAACCCATATAAAGAACACATAACATATATAAAGGTAACTTGGGACATAAACATACTTAAGTGGAATAACCATACGGTCGACTTCCACACATATCACTTAATGGAATATCCATACGGCCAATTTCCATACATACTTAATAGAATAGCCATACGGCCGACTTCCATACCCAATGCATTGGAGGTTATAACGTAACCACCCGTCCTGGTATTCATGGCACCACCCGTCAAATGGTTCATCACGTAACCACCCGTCAAATGTCCAAGTACCATTATAAAATCATATGACATAAAGAAAACATAAAGGAAAGAAAACATATTCACACTTTGATCAAAATATATCACTCAAATATATTGACATAACAAATCTATTATGAAAACCATTTTCAATACCAAAATACATAAAAGAGTATATGGTATTTATTTCAAAAAAAACATTACGGCTTGTTCAGGAAACCAAAGACCAAATAATACTCTCGGTGGCAGAAAAGGTCATTATCACCGCGTACGTTAAAAAAACATTCCTTTTTGTCGTTTAGTAAAACGCTTCATAGAAAAAGATTCCTTTTGTATAAAAGTAAAATTCAATGGGTTTTATACACTTTATAAAAGAATGTTGTGTATAAAATGAAATATACCTCAATGAAAGGAGATTGAGACGAAATCCCTTACCTTGGGTCTGACTTGACTCGATCGTTCTTTAACATCCTGAATAATAAACTTGAGTTAATTTTAACTTGATTAAGTACCTTTATAAAGTTCATTATTCCTTTTATATCACTTATTGACATTTTATAAACATTATGTAACCATTTAAGTTAATAATGTTTGTTTTGTCGATATTTGGTTCTTAAGTCGAAAGTGGACTTCTTACAATTACATGTTGTTTGTGTGGTCAAAGGTTCTTTATATCCAGAATGACATTGCTGATTTGGATATCATATATATCATATATATCCAGCATATAAATGTATTTATAATATTACATAATCATTTAGAGGTAATAAATGAAATGCACAGTTCATGGAGACGGTAAGCTGTACGTACGCATGAACGCTACTTTCATTTCTTTGTCATATTAATGGAATTAAAACTAATTGGGAGGTATGTATATTTTAATTCCAGAATTATATTAATCATTTAGATATATCATTTATTATATATATCCATTATATACATGTACTTTTAATAGTACATTACCGTTGGGGATAAGAAAAGAAATGCACCGTTCATGGAGACGGTAAGTCGTACGTACGCATGAACGCTACTTTCATTTCTATCTCATACTTTAATGGAAAGAAATAATAATGATATAGAGGTATATTATAATTCCAGTATAACATCATATATAATAACTTTAAATCCATCCTTTACATGTCCCACATATGGCATTAACGAATCACATCACTTTGAGGGGGCGGTAGTCCGCACTTCATTAAATGAAGATATCGTGTTTACCCATAATGGAAACCATAAAGGTATGCCAAAAATGAAAAATACAGAAGCTTAAGGAAAAAATAAACATATTATATATCATATATAAATATAGTGTCATCTTAATGGCCACCTTTGGAGGTGTTAATAGAATGTTGAACAATCATCGTTTTGGGAGGCAAAAATTCACCATCCCTGGAAACAGTATGTTCTTTAACCATTAGATGTAGGTGTGATTAAGTGTAGCTATAATACTTCTTAGAAAAACATCCTAGTATATTTAGGATACTGGATTTGTTACAAAATAAAAGAATAAAAAGAGTTTATGGGGTTGGAGAAGCAAAATAAAACAAAAGGACTCAAAAGAAGACATTACCTTAAAATCGGGTAACTCCCCTTGGTTTGAGCTCAAAGGCTTCCTTGGAAAAACTTCTGCCCAAAGTGAGGCTTCAAGGAGTAAGAGAGGGATGTGGAGAGACAAAATGGGCAGGGGTTTGCCGATCCAAAGGCTTTGGGAGTGTGGGTAAGGAGGTAGGGTGGGGGCCTTTTATAAGAGGAGAGGAGAGGCACTCTTGGAATGTAAAGAAAAGTCACTTTATTTTAAAATGGTATACAAATTTAAGAGGTCCCACATTGATTTATTTCGAGGATAAGGTGATAAGGGTTTAAAATCCACTCATCCAAAAGGTTTTGGACATGTTTAGGTCTTAGATATTACATTATCTTTCCATTTTATTTAAATCGTTAAATAATGAGGTTTTCGCTGTATCATCATGATGTCATTAATTATTTAATTTATTTAATGTCTAAAAATTATAAAAAATACTATTATGTAGTAAATTTAGATTTCCAATTACTCTTTATAGTAAAAAAGATGATATGTATAACCCCATGTAAAAATTGTTTTAGTAAAACATCTCATGTGTGTGTCATTTTTACTTTAACATTAAATAAAAAGTTATTTATGTCATTTCCCAAACAAAGTGGCTCTATGGGGTCCCCAAGTTTACCCATGGCTTTTCTTGGTCGTCCATGACACATCCAATAAGGGTTGGACATGTTTCAAGCTCATCTCATATTATTAAAACATTATTTTTACCTTAAACTACACTAATTACCTCTAATCGTAATTAAAAACTTAATAAGTTACTATTCACCAAAAAATTATTTTAATCTCATTGAACCACATTTTACTTCTTAATTCCAACCATGTATGTAGGATTTTTGAAATTAAAAACACAGAAGTGGTAAAATTTCATTTAAACGAAAAATCAGTTTTTATAAGTACCACATAGTGGTTTCACTATTCATAAAAAATTGAAGTTTTTCAGAAAAATACCAAAAATTCACCCTAAGCTATATTTGATATTCCAAATTCAAAAATTAAGTCCATTTTACAAAATTCACAACATATAAGTTGCATTAATTAATTTAATAATTAATTCCCACTGTCAGAGCAAATAGCATGTTTTTATGAAACAATAAGTATCAAAAGATTGACACTAGTTTAAGTCTGATTTCAAAGTGAAATTAATTTCAACAACCACTATTGGATTTAATGGTAAAAATATTTTCTAATTTAACTTTAAAACCAATTAAAATGATAATCTAATCATATAAATAAATTTGATTAAAAAAAGGTTTTGAATTAAAATACAACATTTTACACTATTCATTAAAAAATGAACTTTATCGGAAAGATACCAAAAATTTACACAAAGTAAATTTTGATGTCCTGATTCTAAATAAGAGTTATATTTTGTCCAATAGAATTTATAAGATTGATCAAAACTATATTTAATGATGGTTCTCCATCAAAAGGTGATAAGAGAACCTTCAGTGAAAATTAGGGTATAAATGCCTAAAATTGAGTTCTTTCCGTATTTTAATCCTTTATCTTTTATTGGATAAATGTATAAACATTTAAAAACATATATAATCATATTTTAGTTATTTCTATCCATTCTCGCCAGTACAACGGCTACATGTTAACTAACATTTAAAATAATATTATTTTATTACTAGTGTGCAACGTAAGTTTTCAAAGAAAATCATCGTTGCGTATCGAGTACGCTATCGAACGTAGAAACCCCTTTTTAATTAAAATTAATATTTAATTTGTAAATATTAATAAATATGAAAATTCTTTATTCTTTATTTACCTGGGATGTTACATATAAGGATTACCCATGGTGCTCATTTGTGACATGCTGCTAGTGATGTAACTTTCCTTTCAGTTGTTTCATACTTGATGTCTTGTTTGTGAAAACCTTATTTTAATCCAAACTGGTTTCCTTTAATTTTGAAATGTTAATGCATGTTTGAAACCTATTTTGAAAATTTAGTGGGAGTAAAATTCTTTACCTGAAACCACAAACTCGTTACTTGAACTTGAAAAGGAGAAACATTATTTTATTATAACTTATTTTCAAACTGGCATAATTGGATTTCTTACTAAAGGAGGAGGCATTGGACGTGGCTATATTTTCTCATTCCTACTGAGCATCTCGGTGCTCATGCCTACTTTACTTTCCAGTTGCAGGTTTCAGCCTTGGGTCACTTTTGGGAGCGATTGTGGTTTATGTTCCGTGTTGACCCACGGGGTCACTTGAGGTACGTCACGTCGCTTCTTTAATTCCTTTTTTCCGCTTCCAAGTTGTCTTGTCTTATTTTCTTCCTTTATTTATCTGATTGTTTAGTTTATGTTTATTCCTCCTAGTTATGGGCCAAAATCGTTCCCAACTGGTTTATTTTGATTCCCGAAACTAGTTGCCAGCCAGTGGGGATCAGGAACGCCCTTCGACCCATGTCATGGATCGGGTCGGGCACCGGGTTGGATGATGACCCGGCCTGGTTCGTGAAATTTTTTCTATATTTTATTTTTATTACTCTTTGATATGATGGTTCCCATTGTTATATTTCTTCTTTCTTCTGAAATTTATTTTCTTTTCAATCTTTTTTTGAAAAAGGGTATTCATGAAACAATTAAAAAAAGAAAATGGAATGGTTTTAATTATATAAATATGTGTTTCTTCCATTTTAAAATTTTAAAGTGTTTTCTAATTTAATATGATTGATTCCACACCTTGGTTTAAAAAATGGAGTTTGAAGAAAAAATTATAGTAATATTGGATTTAGTTTCTTCGGTTTGAAATCATGGTTATCAAACTGAATAGTTATTTTTTCCAAAAAGGTTTTACCTTGGGTTTTCAGAAAAGATTCGATGCATGATATTTTTTTAATTATTCTTTTTATATGGATTATTTTTCTAAATGACGTTCAATCAAGATTTTATGAAAATGTTTATACATGGAATTCATAGAATCATTTGTGAAATATTAATAGGCTTATTTTGCTCACACCTTCATGAATACTCATGCATGTTTGTATAAATATCTCATGTTTTTGTATATGTTACCTTGTTTTGATATTGATCTTAGTTTGGTTGAATTTTTTGGTCTTATAATATATGTTTTGAGATGTGGTGAGTGACCATTGGTCATATAGAGATGTTCGAGTTCTAGCTCACATTGTTTTTTTATTTTTCGGGTGTTTCTGTATCATCCAATTCATCCAGTTGTATTACATATTCAGATCCTCATTAGTATTATTTATTCCATTTTATATTATAATTAATGTTAGTTGGTTATTATTTTGTATATTATTGTATGAGAGTAATCGGTATTATTGAGTATGTATCATTGGATGTTTCTTAGTTATTTCCATGTTTGTATTTTTTATTTATATATATTTCTTTGATATACAAAAAAATAAAATGTATAGACATAACATGACAATTTATTGGTAGTTACGCTAAATTATTATTATCTGGGGGTGAAGCTATTCCCACTGGTTGTCTCATTTGATTCTCCAAGACTAGTTTCCAGCCCATGATGAGAGAGAATGAACTTCAGGACATGTAACAGATCATTCTGGGTGATGTTTTAGGTTTTATTGATTAAGTTTGTTAAAGGAAATGTTATAATTTTGCTTTAAGATAGATAGAGTGGTGATGAGGATGGATTTATACATTAATGATAATGCTAAGATCAGATATTTTATTATTAAAATTAGTGGCCTATAAGGGAATGGTTTGGTGCAAGAACTAGTGGTGAATGATCATTATGAGATGAATGACTCATTGATCCACTCCCATAATATTCAATTGAGTAAATGTGATGAAATATACCCCTATTTTAAGTGGGATCTCCTCATGTGTAGTGAGAAGATCCCACTCTCACGAATTTGATTTAGTTACCAATTAGACAATAATCACGGATTTAATCATTGTATACATGTATGTGAGTTAACTTATATTGAATATCAAAGAATGCATTGATACTTCCAAAAGAATACCCATGGTATTCACTTGATGGGATAAAAATTCATGAATTTTATTTCATCCAAAATATTACATAGTATCATTTACAAGTGTAATGATGAATTCCCCTATGGTATTTATGGGCTTAAAGGATGGATATTTCTAGATATTGGTTCATGGAGTAGATTATTATGCATTCATGTAATTTTAGTAGTTTTACCATGAAATTTTCATCTATGTTGTAATCACTCATATAATGAGTTGAAAAATTATATATTATAGACAATCATTCTTATGTTTGAAGCCATATCAATTGTTGAGATTAGAGTGGCACAATTGTGATGTGTGGTTGACCGCCTTGATAGGAGACCATATGTATGGATGATAGATGAAGTGCATGAAAAACTAGACTTAGAGAAATTAATTCTTAAATGGAGAGGGATATATTACTGACCTTCAATTTATGGTGGTGGAACTATAATCTTCAATTATCTGAGAGAGTTCCATTGTAGTAATGTTGAATTAGTGGTCTTTTTTGACCAAATGTTTTCAGGCGATGGACTTGAGGGGATTTCTTAAAGGTGTTTGGAACATAATATAGTTCCCCAAGTGTATAATAATTTACACAAAGTGTTTTTACTAAATATATTTATGGAAATACTTAATAGGTAAATTTATAGGGGAGTGATACCCTCAATATGATATATTGAAGAAATCCTTATGGGTGTACCCATCACATGGAAACTTTTATTATGTGGGAGAGGAGTGTGTTTTATATGTAAATTGTAGTTTTTTAATACTCTAGTTTGGTGGGTTTTATCATGGGGCCTGAATGTGATAGAGTAGGATCATCTGCATCATCATTACCATCTACTTGATATCATGGTTGATTGGGCCACTTCATGTCCAGTGTTATGATGCAGAGTAGTTTGAGGGTGTTGATGTTATTCCTAGTGTGTTTGACTATATCTTTCATGGAAGAGGAAAAAATAAAACCATGATATCTTCAAAAGTAAATGAAGACTACTTAGATATTAGGATGTGATGGATTATTCCCACAGATGTTGAGATTGGCAGAGAAATACTATGTCACATTTGTTCTATAAGCAAGAAAAATTGATGCATATGACTTAATAACAATATATTGAAAATGAACTAATGTTTTTCTAGAGGATGATTTTTCCTTGAAACTATTCAAGTGTCGATAAAAAGTATTTGTTAATTGATCAATATTTTGGTGAAATGTGGGTGAGTTATTAACTTATAGAAATCATTATGAATTCGTTATAAAGGTTGGGATAAAGATCTCCCACTAAAGGTAACCTTGTTGAAAAACCATTTCAAGGAATATGTCAGTGGTTTATGGATTCAATTTATACCAGATGGTGTGAAGACCATCAAATGAGAAAATGTTTGGTTGTGGAGGATAATAAACAATAACATTGAGAGATGTAATGTTTCTGCTAAGTTCTTGTTCAAGATGATAAATATCTGATGACCTTAGTGATGAAATGGGATTTTCATATCATGGGAAGTGGTGCATAAGAATTATTTATAATGTAAATATTCTATGGAAAAGGGATTTTGTGTGAATTTGGGTTGTTTACCAAATGATCTTGTGTCTAAGATTACTTTTTGAGAATCCCAAGTTGTTTTATTTTAATATACATAACTGTTTAAATGTATGTATATGGGAGGGGGGTGACCAAATTTTTGATGATTTGATCCCTAATAATATTTTAAACAATATTATGGCTGGTTCTCTCATACAACATGATTTTATGGGAATTAAAAATCCTCAAAAACATTTATTAAAAATAATATATTATTTTAAATTTGTATGTGTTAGTGAATTATTGGAACTTACTTCTGAATAGGGAATCAAATGGGGAATCTGACCCTATGATTGCTTTTGGAATAGGTTTTCACACTAGAGATTGTATAATATTCATTCAAATCATAGTACATAGGTTTGAGATGTCATGGGTGAAATTAATTAAGTAATTAATTATATTTATTCATATAAAACTCTAATCCCATTTATTTATTTTTCACTAAATATCTACCCTTGGGGTAACCTCCCTTAACCATAGAGAGAGATAGAGATAAAGAGATCTTTTGAAGGTGGGAATGGATCATCGTTTTCTTAAGAGAATGAGACTAAACCCATGATGAAATCAATGATAGTATTGAGTGGAGATTAGGAATACAAACATGATGAAAATTATTGATTAAAGTGATTATTATTCTCTCTCAATGAAAGGATTTATTATTTTTTGAGTTACTTGATTCTTTATGAATTTTATAATGAATAAATGATTTAGAATCTCCACTCTTAATGATTAGATCAGGGTGAATAATTTATTTTTGGTTATTTATCAAGTCCCCAATATGATTTACCTAATAATGTTTCTTATATTATTAATCCTTGAATCGTGGAATTTTAGTGTATATATTATTTAAACATAACTGTGTTCTTTATGATTATGTGATTTTGATGACCGGTCGATGAAGAACAAGGTTTATTATTTTTTCTCTATCTCTCATCCCACCATATATTTATCTCTCTAATTCCCACCATCCCTTTCCGCAAATCATGTGAATGATGAGAGGTCATCAGATCAGGGTTTTTTTATGATTAAAGTGTTGTGAGGTAGTTCGAGTGAGGTTTCCATGGCATGAGGTGACCCTAGCTTGGTAGTCTACACAATGTGTTGAAGAGGGACGTGATAAAGTGGTGGGGGAGTGTGATGTAAAGAAAAATTTAGCTATAGGAGTTGTGATGTATCTTGGAATGGTGTAGGGGAGTGAAAACTTTCCACATCTGTGACTGACATTGCACAATATTGATGTTCAGCTCAAGATCCCATGGCCCGACCCTACCAACAATGCTTGACTCACTAGAATGGACCTAGAATGCTTGATATTAGGTCTTGGAAACACCTATGTCTGACCAGTTAGGTCATCCCGACAAATTAATCTCTGTCATGTGGTCTCGGTCTAATGGTTTCACCTAATAGGCTTTAAATTGTGGGAAAAGGTGTCCAACACCCAGGTTCTAATCACGGGAGCCTAGTCCCGGGGCCTATCCTTGTGAGTTATGATATTCATTTGGGATATATGGGTGGGTTCATTTTACTTATCTAAGAGAAAAACCTCATGTGTCTCATATACCAGTGGGCCACATGGATTGCTCAGAGGCTACCACATTGCTCAATCTTCACCTATGTAGTGTTTCTCAAGATTTATTTTTCATCGGGGGTTAATTTTGAGTAAATAAATATCATATCAAGAGTTTTAATTGATATATATCTAATGTAATGGTATTTTCTCCATCAAAGACTGTTTAAAATGGGAGATACAAGGGTTTTGAATTTATCCCTATAGGTCCAACAATGAGGTCCATGTGTGATGATCAATGCATCATTAGAGTCTCTAACCACCATGAAAGAATGGTTATATAAAGAAACAGGTCCCCAAAATAATATAGAAAGTGAAATTAATCCCCCGTACATAGATAAGGATTTATTTCTATATCTATGGTGTTGGTATCCCCTCATATAAGTTCTCATATTAGGAATGATTCCTCCAACAGGGTTGGTATCCCCTCAACCAACACTTTTAATTCGGTGAGGTATTCATCCCCCACTAATTTCCTGAGAGGTGACATAAGTTTTCCATGACTATTTTATTTTGATATTAGGGGTTGGTACCCCTTTGATTGAATTTTATTATCGGTCAAGGTGTGGGAAACCCTAATGTTTTTTCTTAAAATAGTGTCTTCGAAAGGGTGGAAAGTTTGGAGAGGTAAAAGCTCGATGGATGTACGATTTCTCCAGTGAGAAGAGGATATTCTATTATGCTTTTCATTGGTGATGTTGTAGAATGTATGAGATGATAATATACGTTGAGACTTTTGACTCCTCATACACCATATTCTGTTGTATCAGAGATGTGGTATGTATCTTGGATATCAATATAAAAATTTATGGACTTTTTATTACCATGATTAACACTAGATTCTAGTGAGGAGTGTTCATCAAGGATTAATGTGTAGATAAATATGCCATATTCCCATCCCAGGAACATCAAATGATTAATCATATCTAGATCCACTATTTTCATTCACCTTAATACATTTTTATTCAATGGGTTTTGAGATGATTGGTGTTTTTTATTTCAATTATTATGTTAGGTCATCATCCTTGTATGCATATACTCTCTCTTTCTTGTTCAATGTAACGACACATTTTGCATTTGTGGATATGATTTTTGGGTTCACAGGTGAACTTGGAAGACATATTGATAGTGTTTCTTATTTGGAGATTACACGCAGTGATTCTTGGTGATTCATGGTAGATAATGGTGGTTTGTGATGGTTATAGAGACCATTGTGTCTGTGGATCAATCCAAGATTATGTACAATGAGGAGGATATTCACAATTTCTTGTATTTTTTGAGATTCAAAGGATTTTTAGATGCAAATTTCATTATATAGTTTCTTATGTAGAATTATTATTTTATTTCATGTGTAATGTATGTATTGTGTATAGTTATTATATATATATATATATATTAAAATACTATTACTAGTTATTTTATGAATGAATGATATGCACTTGTTTTATGTTGATATAGGCTAACACCTCCCATATTTTGTAACATTCCTTCTCGGTGCTAGTCACCAGCCTTTAGCCTATTAGAGGAAAGCTTGTGGTGTCATACATTTCTCACCATCCACCTAATTAGGGCCTCGATGGGCTGATTATTATCACTCAAGTAATATCTAATTACTCTAAAACATCTCAAAAAAATTTCTAATGATTCCCAATAATCTTTACTCAAGTTTGAAAAAATATAACCTAACTTCAAAAATTACAGGGGTTCTTTTAAGGTATAGTGACAAGTATTGTATATCATGTAATTTAGGGTAAGATAACAGGTAACCTTAAAGATGATGTGAATTATCATGTGAAAGTTTTCTTGACAAACCTAACATTGGTAAAAAGCATAATATTTTCTTCATATTGGGTGACTAGGGAGTATTATTCATTAGAGTAGATATCATGACTACTATAAGAACCTTTACATTTAGGCTCTAATTTGAGGGTTTTATCCCGTAAATCATTGGCTCCTTCAATACTATCAAAACTTCTCAACAAATAAACAATTATAGATGAAATTTATTATTAAACACCTAGGTAGCCTAATTTTTATGAACCTAAAGGTTATAAAATTTCCAAAATCTATCATTACTAAGATATTTTAATTAATCTAGTCAAATTTTTTATTGTTTTAACATAAATTGGATGGTTGTAAATGGATATCTATAAGAACCTAATCTTAAACATTACATAATCTTTTGTTTTATATAATGATTTATTTCTTTACATTTGTGGAACTTTTCTGGTTTTTAGTTATAGAATTAAGTCATAACTCATATAGAATAAAAACATACAATAAAATGTGTAAACTTCTGATTAGTATATATTTTCCCCACAATATAAAATTTTAAGATAAAAAGGATTTCTTTTCATGATAAATCTTCATAACATTCAACTTTACTTATTTTTTCCCTTACTCAAACATTATCCCAATAAAAAACATTTTAAAATATTTGGTGAGCATAAAATAGAAAAGTAATGGGTTTTGAAAAAGAAAAATGACCATTAGTGAAGTGAAAAACATTGAAACCTATGAAAATATTACCTTTAACATAATGTTATTTTATAAAATGAGATAAATCATTTCCATATGAAAACATTAACATTGTTTTTGTCAAAAAAATAATTAAATCCCATAACAAGAAAACAAAAAAAAAACTTTTGGAAACTTATATCATCATATTCACAACCCATTTTAATCTAATGTACAAAATAACCAGATGCTAGTTAATTCCGTAGGAGAAACCCTCTGCCTACTCCCTCTTTTGATCCTATTATGAAAATGAATAGTACACAATCCATTAGAGCGCTATCTAAATGTACCAAACACAAAATCTATATGGGGATCACCTGATGTTATTTGGGTGCACCCATGATATAAGCTATATTGAGCTCATTTGTCAATATTAGGGTGCACCCATCATACAAGATATATCCAGCACACCCATTTCATGCAATGCTAAATTTCTATATCATGAATAAAAAATTCTATGATTTCACTTTCTCATTATAAAATATTAAAATAACTCTTTTAAACTCATAGGTAAATATATTTTGGATATCAAAATACCATTTTATTTTATATACCCATTTCCAATACAGGGAAACATTCATCGATGTTGTATGCATTAAAAAAAGAGAATTCATTTTTTCCTTTATAATGATAGTAAAACATTCTATACACAGATTCATTTTTGAAAAAACATTGAATGAAATAAACAAATTCATCTATAATAATCTCATTTACATATAATAAAATCAATTAAAAAAACATGTCATGGAATTAAAATAGAGTTATAAAGAAAGCATTGAAATATGATTTTTCGAAATAAAATCCAATTACAACTTTGGAAATGTTTAAATCATAAGACCCATGAATGTATAAAATTAGAAAAAACATTAAATAACATTACAATATAGAAAATAATGATATAACATGTATATGGGTATGCATATACACCTCATAAGATAATATAGGTGCATAACATCAAAATATTCTTAAATGAAAGAAAATTGAGACTAAGTCTCATACCTCAAGTTTGATTTGTCACGTTCATTATATATATATTAAAAAATAATAAACATATGTTAATAATTTAATTTATTAGGAAACTTTTAACGTTTTTATTTCTTTTATTTTAATTATTACATTTTCATATAAAATTAATTTCCCTATTAAGTTTTTTTTATGTTTTGATGATATTTGGATTACGTGTAAAAATGACTTTTGTAGGTTGTCTATGGCCAAAGTGGTGATTAATTAAACATATCTAGAATACTATTCCTCGAATTATTATCATTTTTTTAAAAAATTATACTTTTAAAACAAATCACGAATTATATTTATAAAAAATGAACAACATTATAATCATGAAGATGGTAGGGCGTACATACGCATGAGCAATGTTTCTATTTTTCAACGATACATAGAGAAAGAAGTTAAATAATATTTTACCTTTATAAAAATATCATAATATCATAGATAATATATTATTTCATTAAATATAATTATATATATCATCCATTTTATTTGGTGATGAAAAAATAATATAATCGCTTCATGGAGGTGGTAGTTCTCACGTATGCACGAACGACGTTATCATTTTTTAGTGAAAGGAAAATTTAGAAAGAAAATGATGTATTATATTTTTATAATTATAATTATTTCTTGAATAAAATAATTATTTGACATATATTCATTAAATTTATCAATATTAACATCCATTAAAAGGGGTAATGATAATCAAATCACATCATTTCATGAGGCGGTAGTCCTCCATACACATGAGCGATGTTGTTGTATACCCCATGGATTAGAAAGTAAGAATTTATATGTGATATAATAAATATTTAAGAATAAATATGTTACAAATATAATTTATATACTTAAAATTTAAATTTATAACCATCTTTTATAGGAGAAGATGAAAAATGAATGTGATCGGTTCACGAGGTGATACTCTGTTGTACACACGAATGGTGATTTATTTTTTATTGGGTTAAAGAAGATATGGGTTTTGGAAAATTAATTAACATAATAACATCTCATTATATTTTATAAACTAGGTTAATTATATAAGTATAATTGAATAATATTTTAAAGATGTGGATGAAGAAATAAAATAAAAATGCTCAGTTAAGTATGATACATCTTCTTTGGACAACCTTCTTAGGTTAGCATCAAAATCCTTTTTAGGATGCATTTATGGTAAAAGAAAGGATTATATGATATTTTGAGGAAGTAATGAAGATAATATAATATTTATTTTATGGGAAATTTTTTTTTTATGGTGTTAATGTAAGAGGATATTGGTGGCCTTTTATAAGTAAGGTGATTGACACACTTAAATTTTGGAAAAGAAGAAGTTGTAGCCACATTTATCACATTACAAAAGGATAAAAAATGGAAAATTATTGATAATTAGACATTATAAGTTCTAAATATTTCAATAAAACAAATTTTATAAATTTTTAGGTCATTTTAACCCTTACCATTTTTTTAACCCCAATTAAATCCATTTTTTCCTTAACCGTAGTAATTTATTTTTACGGTTTTTACTCTTAATTATAGTCAAAAATTAAGTTGGACTTATTATATAATATAAAATATTATAATTAAACACTTATAATCCATTTTTACAAATTAAATTCACATAATTATCAAAATAGAAATTAAAATTAAACCCGCCAACACGAGGAAAAAGCGGTTTTTCAAGAAGTGTATTTTTCAAGAAAAAGATGATTTTATATTAACTCTATGATTATTAATAATTACCTTATGAAATTAAAATTAAATTTATTTATATATATTTTATACATTTAATTTAATTAATTATTCATTAGGTTTTTTTAAATAATTAAAATAGGAAATTCTTATTCACCTTAAAACAATTTTTATAAAAATCTTGTTTTAAACACAAAATAAACTTATACTAAAATCCAATTTAAAGATGAATGAAAATTAATTATGTGGAATAAATATATCTATATAATAATTATGTTATCTAAAATAATATAAAAAAATATTACTTTAAAATTACATAACACACAGAAAATAAATTACTTTTTTACAAAAAATTGATATTTCCACTATTCACTGAAAAATCAATATTTTTAAAAAAAATACCAAAAATTTTACCCTAAGTTATTTTTTATATGATTATTTAAAAAATTATATTTATTTTGTAAAATTAAATTTCAGAAATTTCAAAATTAAACATTTAAATAAAATTGTATAATAAAAGAGTTTAATTAAAACTATTTACTTTTTTATTTAAAAAATTACTTAATCTTTTTATTATTAGTATAATGATCTAATTAATATTTGTAAATATTAAAATGATTTATTATATCATTACATTAGTTTTTACATTACCCCATAATTATTTAAATTTTACCCTAAATATTATAATCACTTATTAAATAAGTGGGGATATCTTTCCCTCATAACATTTTTATATTCCCATGTTTCCTCTTCCACCATAAGGGGTTTCCAAAAACCTAAACGTGGTAAATCACCTTATTCCACTACACATTATCTATTTGTTCAATAATATAAACATATTTTTCTTCACAATAAATATTATCTTCCAATTAAACTGTATCAGGGATCAAAATATGAGATGAATCAGCCACAAATTTCATTAACATTAAAACACGAAATATGTTTTATACCTAGAATAAACTCATAGAAAAATACACTTGGTAGAAAAATAATCCAAATTTATGTAGGGTTTTATATGTTCCAATTAATAGAAGGCTTAGATTTTTTTATCCAAATTAATAACACCATTCTATGGAGATAATTTAATAAAAAAATAATCACAAACCACGAAAGAAATATATTTCCTCTAGTTATACACAAAACTTTTCTACGAACTTTGAGCCTTATTAAAAAAAAATTGAATCAAATACACCTTCTTATCCATTTATTCTACCAAATAATGTCCCATAAACTTCCATTCTCCTACTTTATCCCAAAACAACAGCATTTGATTACCACTTTCTATATAATGCCTCAAATGGTTTCATATGTATATTGGAATGAAAACTCTTATTATAATAAAAATAAACCAAATAAATATTATGAGCCCAATTTTCATGGGAATCAATAAAACAATTTCAATACAAATCTTTTATGGTTTGAATTATTCTCTTAGACTTTTAAGTAGATTGAGGAAGAAAAGTTGTACAAAATTTTAATTCATTACCCAAAGTATTTTGAAGTCCTTTCCAAATATTATATGTGAACGTAGGATCATAGACTAATACAATAGGGTGAGGAAGTCCATGTAACCTGACTATCACAATTAGATATAGTTTATAAAGAATATAAAAAGACATAGTATCCATAATGGGAATGGAATATGTGTATTTAGTTAATAGATTCAAACTAACCCATATTAAATTGTTACTTCATGATGTCTTTGGAACCCCCCTCCACAAAATCCATTGATATATTTTCCCATTTCTACACTAGCACTATGAAATGTTGAATCATTTTCTTTAGTAATTTTCATTATAATTTAAACTTCTAAAATTTAAACATTTCATGTTAAATTCATAAATAACTATTTTCATTCCAACCCACTTATAATATTTTTGAAGGTATCTATATATATTTATGCTTTCAAGATGAACGAAAAAAAGAACTATGAGATTAAATTATAAACTCTCTCTTCAACTAGGAATCATAAGGCACACAATATATTTTTAAAAATATGATAAAACGTTATTTATCAACATTTTACTCAGGTAACATAACCTTATTAATGGATCATATATTTTCCAACAAGTAATTATCCTGATTATGATCTTATATAATTATTTTTAACAGAGTCGATTACACTGAAACTTGAAATAGAAAAGATGATGTCCTTGAATCCACAAAAAATAGGCCATAATTCATCAAATCATTTTCCAAAGGGTCATGTTCCAAATATATCTTGGTTAATGTAGAATTTTTTTTGACTCAAAGCATTTTACAATTTTTTTTCTATGTGTGGATGCTAATTAATCATGAAATCATAATCCTTGACCGGTTCTATCCATATTCTTCATCTCAAGTTAAATTATTTCTACGTGAATATATACTTAAATATTTTATGATTATTATATATTTAGAAAATTTCTAAATATAAATGATGCATCAAAAATTTTAAATAGAAAACCACAATAGATAATTACATATCACATATAGAGTAATTTTACTCATGAGGATTCAACCGATGTGAAGAAAAATAAATTACTTGATAATTATGCATCATGACACAACAAAGTACCTTAAATGAAGAATCATTTTACATTAAAATTTAACAATTTCTAAAAGGAAATAGAAAACTATAGCATTCACCGATTTTCATTTTAGTTCTTGAAAAGAATCATCACACTACTTTTTCTAGATGAACTTAACTAATTTTCAACTTAACATATTCAATGGGATAGAAAATCAAGTAAATGTTTCAAATAACCATCAGTAATAACTCACTGGTCTAAATAAAATATGAATCTCTGTGATATTTGTGGGTATTTTGGATTATTTAACAACTTTTTTAGAATATTCAAAAGTTAAGACATATTTAGAAATAATATGTCCAAAGAAAAAAATATTTTTCAACTAAAATTCACTCTTTCTAAATTTTACATATAGTTTATTTTCTTTGAAGGTTTGAAAATCAATCCTTAGTTATATTTCATGTTTCTTTTGACTTTTTCAATTTAAAAAAAATATCATCTATAAAAAGAACCAAAAACATATTTAGAAACTAATTAAAACATCTACTCATAAGTTCCACACATACAATATGTGCACTAGAAAACTCAAAGGGCATAATTAAAAACTCATAATGAGAAAATATATATTAAAACATCATCTTCAAAATTTCATCCACATTTAACTTTAGCTGATGGTGCCAAAACTATATATAATCCTTCAAAAAACACTGAGCATCGTGAAGTAGATCAAACAAATCATTGATATAAGGAAAAAGATACTTTTTATTAAAATTTATTTTATTAAAGGCTCTATAATAAATTCAAAATCTCATTGAATAATCATTAATTAAGGAAATAATACTGGATAACCCCATGGTTAAGTTATAGGTTAAATGAAACCTTTATATAACATCTTATACAATTACATTTTCAATTCTATATGTTATTGTTGAGGTATTCGATAATGGGGTTTAGAAATAGTCTTAGCATCAAACACTAATTCAATTGTAATATCAACATATTGATTAAGAATAACACTAGGAAAATCATGAGAAAATACATCCATATATTCATTCACTACTATTATGTCACTAATTTTTATAGTTTCTTTATTTTAAATAATATTATGTAGGTTACTTTCATAACCTTATCTAGTCAATTTCTGAGCTTTTCAGTAAGTTATAAAAGGTATAAAATCATTGAACATAACATTATTTGCCCTAAAATCTATATTATCATGATAAAATAAAATCCAATATATACCAAGAATTATTTTAAACTACACTTTGGTTAGTTCAATTTTTTTAATAAATAACATTCCACTAATAACAACATAAATATTCATCTAAATATTTGTTTCTTTAATATTTTCACATGGAGTTTTCACCAAAAGTTCTATATTATTTTCATGTAGTGATATTCTTATTTTACTTGGTATTTTATTAGAAATTAAATATTTTTTTGATCCATAGTAAAATAGATCATTGGATTAATTATAATAAACCATTATTGAACCTATCACAACTTCATTTGATGGTCAAACATCAACTGTAGTAGTAGAAAATGAATTTTATACACCATTTTATTTATGATCATCATATTATCCATCCTATGAAACTAACTTCGAAAAAATGTTTTCACAATGACCTAAATCATTACAATTTAAATCCTTAATGGTTGTATGACTATCACTTACCCCATTCCATGGTAGTTCATGACTCTTTTCTTTATAGATATGAGTCTTATGACCAAATTAAACACATCAAAAACCCTTTCCAAAAAATTTAAAAAAAATTATTTAAATTTCATTTACCACACTTGGAACATTTAAGGGGATTACCTCTGTACATTTTAGTTGGTTCCTTCTCTATTTTCGGCCACCTTACCCTTTTTTTACAATTTTCGTCTCTAAAAACATAAGTGTTTGAAAAATATATTTAAACTTTCACATCAAAATGAACCAATTAATCATAAAATTTAAATTATTATGCAACAAAATACCCTTATAAACTTGGTTTCAACCTTGTAAAATCTATTTATTTTACTCTTGGTTCCCCAAATAAATTCGGGCTTATACATGGCCAATGTTTTCAATTTTTCTATATAAACATCCGTAGAATCTTTAACTTTTGGCTCAATTCCAAAAATTGTTTCTACATACTAAGTCGAACAGCCTTATGAAAATAAAAGGAAAAAGATTCATGAATGTGTTCCATTCCATTTAATTCAAGATTATATTTCTCTCTGGATTTCTTAACCAAATATCACCATCTATTAGATTCTCCTTCAAAAAAATAAATGAAAAGAGTAACCTTTCAGAGTTTTGAACACCCCAAGAATTAAAATATATTCTCTAGTTAATCGATCAATCAATTATCAACCACTAGATCTAGGGAGACACTGAAATATGGTTGATATTGTCTCATAAAATGTTCCACTATCATTATTCTTCTCTATGAAAGGTTTTTCTACTCTCTAGCATGAATACTGCCACCATTTATAGCATGTGTCAACTAAACCATCACTAAAAAAACTATTCTATTCCAATTATAACCATATAAAAATTTTTATTTTTAAGGATATTATCCTATCAGTTCCTTATTAAAATAACTTCCCTTCTTCTTCTACAGAAAAACATTCTAAGAGACATATTTTTGATAAAGAAACATGGTAATATTTAAATGATATATAATATAAACTTTACCATAAATTATAATCATTAAACGATATGCTATGAATATTATCCTAATCTATATAGTTATTTAAACATTTCTTATGATAACGACTATATGTAATCAAACATAAACATTACATAATCATTATTTTTAATTCAAGAATTCATTATATACATTTTTGTATCATATTAGGTTTAGATTTTTAGAGAATTAAGTCATAATTCATACATAAAAACCCAAATAATACAAATTGGACACATTATATCTGTATATATCTCTCCCAAAATATAGAAATTTTATGATAAAAAGTTTTTTCATGAAAAATCTCTATGACATTCTAATTGACTTGTTCCTTTCCGTTTCACATCCTTAAACCCTGTGAAAAAACATATTAAAATGTAGGGTGAGCATAAAATTACCTAGTAGGGGGTCTTCAAAAGAATGAAAACTATTAGTCTAGTGAAAAAATGAAAACACATGAATTTTTTACCTTTATCACAATTTTCATTGTGTTATTGAAATAAATCATTTCCATATAAAAAAAACATACACTTTTTTCTCAAATAAAATCTTTAGACTCATAGAAAGTAAATAAAAACCATTATTGGAAACATAGAGAATCACATTTATAACAATTTTTTACCCCATGTCATAAATAATTGTATCCCAATTAAATTAATTAGAGAAACCATCTGGAAAATCCCTCCTATCAAATTAATATAAGTAACATTACCCAATTCGTTCGAGCCCTATCTTGGCACACCCATTGTATAAGTTGTATTGGGATCAACTACCACTACATGGGTACAATCATATTATAAGCTATATCAGGCTGACTCGGTTCTATCTGGGTGAACCTATCACATAATTTATATTGGGATCACTCATTTCATATAATACTAAAGTTTCATATGATAAATAGAAAATTTTAATCTTTCATATTTTCATTATAAATCATTTGAATAACTTTTTTTAACTCATATGTAAATATATTTTGGATAAAAATACTATTTTCTTTTAAAACCTAATTTTCAATACCAATATAACTAGAAAAAAATTTTTTTATTTGAAAAAATATAAAACATTATAAAAGAATAAACAATTAAAATAACCATTACAATGGAAGAAAAAAGTCGCCACCACCACATATGTTAAAATAAAAAATTCCATTTATCATTTTTAAAAATGTAAAACAATCGATACAAATATAAACTTATGAAAACCATTGAAGGAAATATAAAAGTTTACTTTATAAAAATATCATTTCCATATAATAAAGTCATTTAAAAAACCTGTACAAAAAAAGAGATTTAAAATAAAAACATTAAAAGGTATTTTCTAAAAAGTCCCTTACCATTGCGAAAACATTTGAATCATAAGCTATATGAATAAATAACATAAAAAAAATTAAATATAATTAGAATATATAAATTCATGATATATATTTTCAAATGCTTTTTTTATACAAATAATAAATGAATATAGGTGTATAACATTAAAATATGCCTCAATGAAAGGAAATGGAGTCAAATTCCCTTACACTAAGTTCAATTCGTCGTTTTTTCCTTATCTTCATAAATAATAAACACAAGTTAATTATTTAATTTAGTAAAAAAAATTCAAGTTTATTATTCATTTTATTTAAATTATTTCTATGTCATGTAAAATTACTTAATCAATTAAGTTCACATGAGTTGTTTCAATGATATTTAGCTTATGTATCATAAATGAATTTGGTAGGATGACCATGGTCAAAGAGGTCACTAATTCAAAATATATGGAATAATATTCAAGAAATAATTATAAATTTTATGTATCAATTATAATTTTATAACCAATCATAAATTTTTATTATGAAAAATTAACTATGTTACAATAATGCAGACGGTTGGTCGTACACACGCATGAATAACGTTTCCATTTTTCAATGAATATTACAGAAAGTTGGTAAGTAATATTTTATATTTTTTTTTATCATAATATAATAGATAATATATTTTTTATTTAAATATACTTTTATATATCATCAATGTGACATGGTGATTAAAAATAAATCACATCGCTTTGTGGGGGTAGTAGTCCACACGCAAGCACGAATGAAATTATCACTTTTTAGTGAGTGTAATGGTAAAAAATAAAATGATATATTATCTTCTAAGAATGATAAATATTTAATTAATTTAATAATTATGTCACATATATTCATTTAAATTATAAATATTACAATCCATGGAAATTTTTAGTGAGAAATGAATCACACTGCTTCGCGAGGCGGTAGTTCGCCGTACACAGGGGCGACATTATCATATCCCGCCTAGAATGAAAAGTAAGAAGTTATTTTTAATAAAATGAATAATAAAATAAAAATATATAAAAATATCATATATATAATTTAAATAGATCATTATGAAAATTTTTAATTGGAAATGATGAAAAAAGAATGACATCAGTTCACAAGTTGGTAGTCCTTCAAACAGACAATTGATGATTTTTATTCCTATTTGATGGAAGAAAAGAAAAATTTTGGTTATTAAATTATCATAATAATATATAAGTATGTTGGATATAATATAGTTATTATATAATATTAATTTAATAATATTTTAAGTAGGTGTATAAAGAAATAATGTAAATATGCTCGGTTAAACATAATACCTCTTCTTCAGACAACCTCCTTAGGTTAGCACTAGAAGACTTATTAGGATAGATTTTTGATAAAACCAAGGATTTTAGTATGTTTTTAGAGAAATAATAAATTTATTTTGGTAGTTATAATCTGAGAAAAATGGATTTTATGGTTTGAGGAAGAGATGATATAAAATGGAATTTTATTAGTGGGGTTAGTGGAACACTTGCAATTTTTGAAAATAAAAAGATGTACCCATGTTTTTCACATTCCAAAAAAATGAAAAATGGACTATTCCAAATAATTAGTAATTATATAGTCTAAATATGGACATAAAATAGATTTTAGGAATGTTTTTATGTCATTTTAACACTTATATTTTTAATCTAACCCCTGGTAAATCCATTTCAACCTTAATCGCGATAATTAATTTTATTGTTTTCACTATTCATTATGGTCAAATGTTAAGTTGAAATTGATATATAATATAAATTAATATAATTCCAAATATTAATCCCATTTTAAAAAATTCAATTAATATAATTTCAAAATTTTAATTTAAAATTAAACCCACAGATACAATGAAAAATCTATCTTTCAAGAAGTGTGATTTTCAAGCAAAAGATGATTTTATATTAACTAAATGAATGATAATAATCATTCTATGAATTTCAATTAATATTTACTGATATATAATGTATAAATTTAATTTAATTCATTATTAATTTGGGGATGTTTTTTATAATTAAAAAATAGAAACATTATGCACTTTAAAACATTTCTCAGAAAGATCCCTTTTGTAAACCAAAAAACAAACTTATACTAAAATCAAATATACAGATTATTCAAATTAAATTAGGTGAAATAAATATAAATAAATAAAATTTAATTTAACTAAAATAATATTAAACCAAATAACTGGACTTTTAAATTTCTTAATTTATTTAAATAATTTTCAGTTTTACAAAAAAACTATATTTTTCACTATTCACCGAAAAAGCAATATTTTTCAAAAAAATCCCAAAATTTCACCATAAGTTAATTTTGAAAATTTTATATAATTTTTTATTCATTTTTTAAAATAAATATTCTAAAATTTATAAATAATAATTTTAGAAAAACCCTTATAATAAAAGAGTTTAATTAAAATTATTTTCTTTTTGATTTAAAAAATTACATAGTATTTAAATATTTAATAAAAATATTGAATAAAAATTAATTAAAATGAATAATTATTTATTATATTGTCACTTGGTTTGTTACACTATCTATATAAAGATTGTATATTGATGGGTAATATGTCTTATGTTTAATAAGGATGATTAATTAAAACTTATAATCAACTTAAATGTTAAACTTAGTGACCAAGATATGTAGGTAAAACTCTCTACCTACAATAAGGGATTGGTATTATGTATAATTATAAATGAAAATATCCAAGATTATGAAATTAAATCAATAGAGTTCCTTTTTAGGCAAGGTGAATTAGACTCTGAGGCTAACCCCATTGAATGTAGAGTCATGTATCCTTTTATCAACTGGACATTAATATGAATCATCAAAGCACATACACCTTATTTTAGAGGCCACCATTTATAGAGAAAACATCCTCAAAAATATTCTGTATGTCCGATGAAATTTCTCAACAGTGAGGTGGGCCACTAGAAATTGTTTCAATATTTTCCTCTTGGTTTACTTGTAAGTGATGATGTGGTTCTAAAACTATAATTTGATGACAACATATCTCTATATTCACTCATCCAATATGGTATGATTAAGAATTTAATTTAGATAATTAATAAATGATAATAATTTTACCTCTTGGTTCTTTAAAACGATGAAACTACTGAACTGAAAATATCAAAGTGAGATAGCTCATCTCACTTTTGTGAATCTAGTTCAGCCACCAAAATTTTCTAATAGATATTATATTAAAAATTTATAATATACTCATAATTATTTTTGGTAAGGATAGTGGTAAGGGATCATTCCATTGTATATACATATATTCTAAGTTGTTTACCCTCTACAGGTATCATTCAGACTGGTTAACGCAAATAGTATTCATTGAGGTAATATTATTTACTTTGTAAATTCAATGAAAATATTCACTAAAGGTAAGAGAAAAACATTTCAGTGTATACCACCTCACGATCTATGTTGGGTTATACCATGATGTGGTGAATGTCACCACATTATGGTGTTGTGTGTGTAGGTTTATATATTATGTAATAATTTTTTAATAAATTCACATACTTCTACCAAAAAATATCATTATAGGTTTTATTATCATATGATGATAATTTTAGAAGTTTAGATGTCTAAATAAATTGTTCAATCATTAAGAAATATTGTGAAAAAGTAAATAAAATAATTATAAATATTTTAACTCGAGAATCATTTATGAAATGTTTCATTCAATAATACCATATTTTTTGAAACCAAGAAGTCTCCTTAGATAACTATATAAAGAGGATCATATTTTTTAATCTACGTGCATTTGAGTACTAATAACCTCATCAAGCCTAAAATATCTAGATGTATGTTTTTTAACCCCAAGGTTCTAGAAAAGCATGAGGAAAATAGGATCATTCCTAAGAGTTTGGAGATTAATTGGACCTATGGATACCATTGGAAGAAGAGTCCCAGTAGCTACATCTTAGTTATAGAGACCTATTCCAAAGATTACATAAATAATATAGTAATTGTATGATTTATATAATTTATCTCACAAATAGTCACATAACATAAAATAATAAAACTTATAGTGCCTTAAAGATTAACTATGGAAACATATAATTTTATAACACTCACAGAATTTTATAAATAATAAATATAATCTATACTCTCTCAATGTATCTCACATGATATAATAATATTCATAACTTGGGGATTATAAACATAAGAAAAGTGTGAGATAAAATGTTTAGGAAGGGAAAAGAAGATCATAAACTGTTAAACCATAATCATGAAGTAGAATATGAGTAAGACATATATATCATAATAAAAGATCATAAGACCATGTATAATAATAATATAACCTGATAGAGAATCATAAGATCATAAAAATATCATTAAGGAAGCATAAAAAATATTACTTGGCTCAAAAAAATATCAAAAATCACAAAAAAATGATCGTGATATTAAAGTGAATAATACATTAATAATAGTTCATGATCACAAAGACATAGAATTATAGGGGAAATTTTTTTGTTAATTTTGTATAACTTGATCAAAAATATTTTTATTTAGCACACTCATAACCATAAAAAACCAGTGTGAGAAAACACATTAAGTTCACACATATGTGGGCAAACTCATTATTTCTGCACCAGAAAATTTGATCAAACCCATCTTGCCCATACCTATATGAAAAAACCCATTATGTCTACTCCTGAATATGTCATGATATATAATCTTAAACCAATTAATTATAGAGAGATATAGTACCCAACCCATCATCATCTATATATATGTGTGGCACATAAAATCAATCATCATAGTAACTTAAATAACCCACAGAATAAGATTTTGTTTCTTAAACCTATCACAAAACATGAACTTAATAAATTAGAGGATATAAAAATCACATTTCCAAAAAGGTTTCATAATAGAATAAAATATATAGGATGATCAAAATATCACTTCCTGGGAGATAAACCTTGGAGGAAAAATATACTTAAAAATATTGTTTTTTCACAAACCTTATAGAACATTGTTTTAAAGTATGATTTTTAAATTAGTTTTAAAAAAACATTTTTCATAATGGAAATATAATACTTTATGAAAAAAATATTATAAAGAGTTCTAAAATAAATATCCTGGAAAAAATATTAAGGTTTCAAATAAGGTAAGTAAAAATACATTGAAAAAATTTCTTTTCAAATAATATTTAAAAATGAAAACTTGAAATGGAATAATTTTTTTAAAAGGGGGGATTGAGAATACTTGGAAAAATTTACTTTAAAAGAATAATCATTAATATAGGAAACCAAAAAATGTCATAATGTTTCCAAAAATGGAAAGTGAAAATAATTTGATGATATTTAATTTTAGAATTAATATATAATGATCGAAACATAGAGAAAGGCATAATTTTTATCAAAAGTAAATGTTTTGTTGATAACAAAATAGTTCATTCTGAAAATATAGAAAAAAACTTTTGAATATTTTAAAATAACATTGTTGAAAACCCATGTCATTATAGAGATGGTGAAACACTTATTTTAAAATTAATAAAAATCAATAAAATGATAATTATAGATAATAATATTAGTTTGCACTAGGTGAAGGATAACATTGGTGGTAAGTAAAAACATGAACATGTAAGAAAAAATCTATTAAAATAAATGGGAATTATTCTTTAAAAATGTATTTTAATGAAAAAATAGAATAATAAAGGAAGAATTATTTGGTGTAGATCTTGATTTCCCCCAAAAAGAATGTGAAAATATAACCTAACATCATAACATGTTATAATAGATGAACCTTGATTTATTATAGTAAAATAAGTGTGATTGTAACCCAAGGAAAGGATTTGAATCATGAAAACCCCTTACAAAATTTGTAACGTTTGAATCAAATACCCAAGAGATGTATAACTTTAAAAATAAATTTAATATCATGAAATATAATATAATATTGATAAAAAAATTAATTAGTTCAGTATTTAAGCTATAAAAAACTAAATATGGTGGTTATCTTAAGAATGCCTCAAGGGATTCAAATTTAAGACAATGAAACCCTAACAACATTAGAAACTTTAGAATAAAAACACCTTAAAATGGGTCTTTTAATTAAACATAAAATAACATGATTAAAAGACAATTTATTATATTATATATCAAATTATAATTATATACATCACATAAATTAAATTAGGTGTATGATTCCAAAAATTTGTCAAAGAGAATAATTTTGAGATGAAAACCACTTACCATGTTTTCTTTCTTAGTATATCACACTCTGACATCATTTAAAATAAAAATTAAAAAGTTAATATCCTAATTTAGAAAATTATTCATAAATATTACGCTTTTATAGTCCTTATTATTATTATTTATGGTCATTACTTTAATTAGTTATAGTGTATTATGACCATCAAGTGTTAAATAACTTTAACTATTTTGTGCATGTTTGATAATTTTGATATCCTTACCCATTATTTGATAAAAAGTTAATTGTTGAATTATGATTTAATATTATTTAATAAATTACTTATATTAATTGAAAATTTTTATTCTTTCATTATGTATTTATTTGGTTACTTTATATAAAAACCGAATTAAAAACACATTATTTTGATACTTTTAGCAAAAAAGATACTTTAAAAATAATTTAAGAAATAAAAGAATATTTTGAAACCAAATAAATATAAATATTTGATTAATATATTATAAGGGTATTATTTTTTATGTTCCCATAGTTATTTGTAATATATCTTTGAAGCATAGTTAATGTAGGTGGCTAAACTGACCCAAACTTGAACATGCTTTAACTCGTTTGGTGAGTATCGCTAAAGAAGTGTTTATTTTGACATAAAATCATTATAATGAAAATATAATGATATTAATTGTATTTTTTTATGATGGTGAACCCTATTTAAATATTTTTATATTATTTTTGAAAATTTAAATGAAAATGAAAAATCTTTCATCGTGGAGGCGATAATCTGCATGTACGCATGATTAGCATTCCCATTTTCACAATACACGAGAGGGGGTGAAGGTGGATAGTAAATTTAAATTTATATATCATATTTATATTATATAATTCATATTAATTCAATATTACCACCATTAATAACAACCATGAAAACCAATAATGGAAAAACTGACGTCACTTCATGGAAGCAGTAGTCTGTGCAACGCACTAACGATGTTTTCTTATTTTCATAATTGGATTAAAATTAATGAATAAGGGTTGAAAAAAATAATATTATCATGAAACCTCTCCCATATATAATACCTTTTAGTTTTGAAATTATAGAAGTGATATGGTGACTTCCCGATTCCCACCTAATGTATGCCCCAAGATGGAGACTGGCACCAGTGGTATAATAAACATTCATATGGGAAGCATTTACCTATAAAAGAACATCCAGAAGAGAGAGATATTAAATATACACCAATAAAAACCTACTCATACCTATATAATAAATCCCATGTGCTTACATAAAATGCCATACTATACTAAATCAATGGAAATGAACCTACAAGTACCAAAAAGGTAAAGACAATAACAAACATGAATCCCAAACAACACCAGCAAAACCATGAGATAATAATATCCATTCATATCTCTAACCTACACCTAATTCCATGAAAATAGTTTATATATATGTTGGGTGATCATAATATTATAATCATTACAATACTCCATGGATCCTATCATTCAAAATATAAAGAAATAATACTAATTCATGGTGAAGAATAGTGAAACAAACTCATCACTTTAGTAGGTATACTATATTCCTAGACTCACAATAGATAACTCTCACCAAGTATCACATAAAATAGAGCATATAATATAATAATGAAACATGATGGGTACCCTTCTCTGACTTACCTAATGTTTTGACTCTCTTCCCTAACGCCGCGCATCCTGATCTGTCTCTCTCAAAAATAAAACGACCCAAAGTCACATGGTAAAAACATCAAAAAATGCACCTCATGAATCACATTATAACATCATCCCATATCACATCTCCACATAGTAACCATGTAGTTTCCAGAATCCAACTCAACGTTTATTACATTTATAATACATCGGGTATTATAATTGAAGTCATCACATTACATACACTAAGTAAGGAATCACAATCTATCACAACTTATACACATCATACCTATAATAATATTTTGGATACTATATTTGGGGGGTAACTGTTTTTAAAATAACCACAATTTGTAATTATACACACATATATGGTAAAACTAAATGTTATTCATATCATAAAAAGTAACTACCAAGAGAACATAGAAGGGCCAAAGGCGGTAGATATAAATCCATCCTCCGATCAGGATGTTAGGGAAACCAGTCTCCCAGAGTCCACTAGGTGTTAATATCCCTAAACAACATGGGTAAGGAAGCATATGAAATTAAATAATATACATGATATAATAAACCTCAGAACCACACCATTTTCATAACCTAGTCCTAATCTCAACTACAACTATCACCTCTCGGATCCCCAATTTCCATTATTTAGGACTCGCTATACTATATGCACACAAGATTTCAAAGTGCTACATTAATTATTTATTTTATTTTAATCATTATCTTATGCTAAATAATTCATTAATCATTAATGATCCATATTAATCCAATAAAATTATTTAATTTCATATATCCTTAATCATTAGTGTAAAGTGCATGCCCTCCGGGCATATTCCAAACCAAGTCCATAGTTTCTCAAGATCAACATCTTTTCAGAATTTTAATTCCCTCAACACCTAATCCATGGTTTAAGAATTTACTAAAATCTATTTAAATTATTCCAAAATCTATTTACTATAGAGAAACCATAGTAAGATACCACTAATAAGAAACATTTAACCAAGCACATACATCTACCTCAAAAAGTGAGAAAAGGAATGCAGATAAAACAAGAAACATGACCATCAACTATAAAAAAAATTCAGGTCAAATAGGTATCCAGCTTTATCACATTAACGGGTAAGCCTAGCTTCAACTCATTCCATCATCACTAGAGTCATCCCCAACACACAAATGCATATCCAAATGCATATTCCTATCACATGCATCAAATTCTACCATATCATTTGGGCTTTCCCACCCAATATCACATCATCTATCATAGTCTTATCCATCCTAGGATTATATCATGAGGCATGTAACCAGAGAACATCACAAAACTATTTCAAAACAATAAAACCTAGTTAATGGGTAATTCTATTCCCTATAATAAGTCATCTAACATTCACTCAAAACGAGATCACATGTCTCCAAACATAAAGAACATGACTTTCTTAAAAAATTGAGAAACACAGTCCCTAAGAATTATATTTATCACCCAACTAGTTATTAATCTATATTATATTAACCCATTCATTATCCATAGGTTCTAAGAATGGGAAGCCTAAGGCATCAGCTATAATAAGAAATCAAATGTTAAACATGAACTTAGCATTAATTCCAGATTTGAAAAACCTAGAGAAGTGTCATTCTCATTAAAATTACTTTTAATATCAATATTCTCAACAAGAATTATTTTGGATCACATTCATTATCAATTCCATTATCATGGAATAACACATTTAATAAATAATAAACAATGATTTAATTTTAATTACCATCAAATTACAAGAAACACCATATTTATTTAAAAATACTCTTCTTTAATTATTTAGTAAACTAATTAAAAATTACCAACTTTATGTTCATTATAATTTTATATCAAGAACAATAAGCTAATACATAAAATCATAATAAATTTTAACAATGATAACATAGATATAAAAATATCTATAAAATTTATATGTGAACCATTATCATGGTAGAATACAACAACATGTTATCACTATAACCAATTCCTTATTAATTTTGTCAAAAATTTAATAAGTTAATTAAATTTTCCTCAAAATGTCTAAAACATGCAAAATTTACGATTTCACATAAATAAATAGAGAAGAAACTAATACCTAACCACCAAGGTTTCAATATACTTCACATGATAATAGACCAACATTGTAGACCCTAATAACCCCACCAGCAAGAGTCAAATCCTTCCAAGGACACCATGCCATAAACACACCAATAAATAAAAATGAAAAAATCCATTAGAAACATGGATATGAACCGCGATCACATGTAAGAATAAGAGGGAGGAACTAGATCAATGAAATAAATGATAAGAGGTATAATGCACCCTGGATCACCGCGAATCGAAGAAAAAAGGCTGGGATTAATCACTATCAGAGGGATTCCAGAACACCTGAAGAGAGAACCACTGATCACCTTGAAATTGAGAGATATTTAATAGGGTGTGAGAAAACCCAAGGTGTTGCAACTTATAAAGGTTTTCTACACAATAGTTTTTTACAGCATAAAAACCTTTCACATCATGTAATATTTGGGTTTTATGTTTCTATAAAAAATTTATCACATTAGACTATTTTTCGTTGAATTATTTCACATCCTTAGAAACCCCATTAACCAGCCTCATACAATCCATGAACCACCTATTCACAATTTGAAACACTTACTCTCCATGAATTATCCTTGCTCTTGACTTTTATATCCAAAAACCTCCAAACCCACTCTAGGCCTCCTATGAGTACATTAGAATTTAGAAAAACACAAATGGTAAGACTTGATGGATTCATGCCTTTAAATTAAAACATCTCAAACATTATCATCTTAAAGAATCCAAAACCAACCTAGATTGAAAATGAAAAGGGGTCGTCAGAATATCTACCTCATGAGATGCCTCTAAAGGATCTCACCATCATAGGACCTCAACTACTTCATTAGAGGAATATCATGAAACAACACAACATCCAAAACCATCTCTTAAACACACTCCTAGGAGAGATACCTCTCAAACAAGAGAAATGATACCAATATGAAATAAGAGGAAGACATATCATAAACTATAAAGTTCAACATCCATTGAAACAAACACCGTTATAATATAATGGAAAAATACCAGACCTCTCATGTTTCTAAGTGAAAATATATGACTCACGTTTCTAGGTACTCTCCTCCATGACACTATTTTTTAACAAGACAAATTTTAATGGAATGTAACGCCTGTGAAACACATTATCATTGCAATCTTGGATCTCCATAGGTCATTCCTCGAATGTTTCATCATCATCAATATTTATCTCACCCAATTAAATGACATGAGAGTCATTATAAAGATAAAAATGGAGCTATGACATGTGAAAAATGTCATGTATTATGCTCATACATAGAGGAATTTATATCCAATATTCCATTTATCCAACATGATACAACAACCCGAAAGACCCTATCAACTACGGATAAAGCATACTCCCATGAATAAACCTTTTATGCCCATTATGAGGCTTCACCTTCAAGAACATGTGATCTCTAACGTTAAAATCCATAGGTCTTGTCCTTTGATTTGTATAATATTTTTGAATATCCTACACTACCTCCATCCTATCAAAAATTTCCTTAAGAATCTCTATCGTATTCTGAAGTAGTTCCTGCCTAAGAATTTACGCCTCATCAACTATGGTCCAAAAAAAGGGAGAACATAAATGTTATCCCTACAAAGATTCAAAACATTCCGTATTAATGTGGGAGTGTAAAATATTATTATTAGAAAACCTAATCAAGGGAATGTACCTCATAAATGAACCTCCAAAATCTAGGAAACAAGAGTGCAACATATCTTCCAGAGTTCGGATGGTTCACTCTATTTTTTCATTCATCAATAAAAGAAAATTAATGATAAGGAATAATTGAGAGTTGGTGTCATCCCAACCGAAGAGTTTATTCTGGAAGCCCAAATTTAAATTCCCTTTCTTACTACTAGTATAGTGTAAGTACAGTGTCAATCCATAGGGAGAGTTAGGTGTTGTGCTACATGATTTTTGATTAATTATGTGAAGGTACAGAATTTTAAAAAGGATATTTATTGTTTTTGTTAATTGTTTTTGAAACAGCTAGTAATTAAACTCTTCCAATTCAAATCTAATCAATCATAAGAACAGAAAAACACTTAAACTGATTTTTATTTCTATGTGATAAAAATGTATTGGGGTTGTGAATTTTTTTGTAGGTCATCAATAATATCTTTTCCTATTGTGTTTGGTTGTTCATAATAACTCACATTTATGGTTTTAAAACATGTTGAAACACCCTTGGCTCAGTGAGTTACGATTAAATCAATAGAGACCAATTACTTGGTATGGAATTTGATTTTTATTAATTTTTATTAAAGACTAGACCTTCTGATATGACAATTGAACCCAATGATCATAAATTTCCTTATTTTAATTTCCTCAGAGGATCCCTGAAAACTTTTTTCTTGGTCTGATACTTGGGTTTCAATGAGATTTAGCAAGAAGTATCAAGGTAATTATGTGAGAAATATGAACAACACGAACCTAAGAAAATTTATCGATAAACGAACCCACATTCATCCACAGCCCCAACACATGGAGAATATAGATACACATGGATTAAATGATGAAAAACAAACTTATAATACCTGAATTATTAATTATATTAGGAATGAAAAAGATACAACTGATGATTACAAGAGAAAAACTCCAAAATTTTGCCTAGAATGAGTTCCAAGATTTTCCTCTCCCAAGAATTCTGTCTTCCTGATGATCCCCTAACTCCCATGTTTCCTCCTCACTTTTATTGGACATACCCCACTTGTCTTAGGGTGGTTAGGGGTCTAAATCATGGGTCAGAGGTTCGGTAGGAGGTTAGATAAGAGTAGGTAGGGGGCTGTTGACTACTGCATGGTTATAGTGCATGGTTAGATTAGTTGTGTGCTAACCATGAGCATGATTTTGTCCACCAAAAATATTACATATGAAAAACTAGGCTAGGTCACATGGTTTGACTAACCGTGTGAATCTTCTGTGCTTGGGCTCTGCCCAGAAAATTCTAAACCTTGCACGGTTACAGGTTCAGGCCACACGGTTGGACTAATAGTCCAGAGACCATGTGAGGTGCCTCTACCTCAAAAAATGAACAACCCACACAATTTTATTGGAATCTTCATGGTTTTTTAAACCATGTGGAGACCATGGGGTGCCTCTACCTTGAAAAATTAGAGACCACCTAACCTTCAGGTCAGAATGCTCAGCCTATGTGACTATGTAGTAGCATATGTCATGGAAAAAGGGTCCAAAAGCCTCTAATTTCAATCTGAATCACACAGTAATGCAATGTCTTCAATTTTATTTCCTTCATGACTAAAATACCTATAAATGAATATTTAAATTGTAAAAATCATAAAAATAAATTCACACAACCACTTTTAAGATACTAAAATAAGGGGAAATTCTCTATGCACAAAATTGCATCAAGAGCCAAAAATGAGGCTCGATAGCTCTCCACACCCTAGAGGTAAAACAAGGATCTCAATCAGAGTCTGTCATCCTCAGTACTTAGGGGATTCAAACCACCTCCTCTAGATACTTCCTTTAAAAAACCTCTATTGATCCCTACTCTATGATCCCTATAATGTTTGATGATTAAATAAAATGATTCACTATCACACAAATAACATCATATAATCCTTGATCTTTAGGTAAAATAGTTATAAAGACCATTTATATGTCCTACCACTTCCTTTGGGGAAGATCTAATGGATGGAGAAAACCATGAAGAACACAGTGCCCATGCTTCACCTTTTAGAATACCTAACATTGAGAAACAAACTCTAAAACTGTATGATTCAACCCAGGCCACCAAAACTAACCTCTTAGAGCTTGGTACATCATCGTCACACCGTGATGTACCATCAAGGTTGAGATATGGAACTCATGGATAACCATATCACACATCATTAAAGGGATGAAAAACCTTTTCTAAAACAACACCTGATGTTATCCATCCCCACACCAACCATCAGGGGTACCACAAAAAAAATTGATTCCTCTAGACCTCCACATAAGAATCCCCCAACTAGGAATTCTCCACTTGTTGCACCAAAGGATACTAAAATATTACATAGAAAAAACAACATCTACCTCCAACCTCTCCCATATCTAGATGGATTAGTGATATTTATCCCATAACTCTCCAGGAATCTCTATATTCACACATGGTATCTCTATGTGACTTCCTTCTTATCGCAACAGCTAAAAAATTTCCCTTTAATAGAATATATGAAATATAGAAGTCATAATCCTAAATTAATTCCATCAATAAATGATATTCAAGTCAAATTTACATTGGAAGATGACATATCTTAATCTCTTATGGTCTGTAAAAACCAAAAAACCCTCACTTATGAGAAAATGTCGCCACAACGTCAAAGAATAAAAAACTTCTGCCAAGTCAATATCATGGGTGGCATAGTAATGCTCATGGGGATGTAACTATAGAGACCCATAAGAAAAAATGGATATTTTTTACATCAGAACACTACCCAATCCAAGATACACGGTCTCATAGAAAACCTCAAATTGAACTCCCTCCACTGGTAAACAAAACTAGAGCATTTACCAAAATATCTTTTAGTTACTTGAAATATACCTAAAACTGGATGGTCTAGAAGAATTCTTAATACTTTCTAGTCAATGCTATTAGAATAGTTGAAACCCAAGAGAAATCAACTACTATCCTCATGTAATATTCTATAAGACCAAGGAAACTATGCATCTCTTCCAATGTCTTGGGATATTAACAATAAAAAACAACCCCTATATTTAATGTATCCATGGATAGTAACTTTTGTGATATCACATTCTATGTAAAAAAACTCAGTGATCCCAAAACACAAAATTTTACAACATCCCAAATAGTTTTTGATAATGTATAACTCCTAAAACAACACGCATATTCTCTACATGGTTCTCCTCAGACATCGAGTACACAAGGATATTGTTTATTAAAACCACAAGAAACATATCCTAGAACCCTCTAAACATTGTTTCAATAAACCCCATGAAAATATATCGATCATTATTCACACTTAATGGTATCACAATGAACTCATAATGATCATGATGACAATGAAAAAAAGTCTTCTGAATATCCTCATCCTTCCCCCACATATGATGATAACTTGACCGCATATCAATCTTTGAGATCCAAATTTATTTGTTTTAACATATAAAATAATTCATCAATCTGCATAATAGTATAATAGTTCTTCACTATCTCCAACATAATGTAATGATAATCAATTAAAATCATTAAACTTCTATTAAACTTATTCATCAACAAAATGGTTGCACCCCAAGGTGACACATTAATCCAAATGAAACCTAACTATAATAGATCATCAAGTTAGACTCACAAATCACACAATGGATAATGTTTTATCCAATATTAATACATAGATACATGATACATGACTTTCTATAGAAATATACCAAAATTTATCTCCCGTCAAAAGGGTAATACTACACCTCCTCTGGAAAGACATCTGGATACTCTTCCACAACCCTAGGAAACTCCAACTACTGAACCTCTGAAAAACATGAAATCATCTTAGCCATAAAATATGATAATGGTATAACGTAGCTCTGACCCATCCAAGGTTCTATCTCACTAAAAAACATGGCTAAATCTACATCAACATGATAGTATAAAACGCACCTCCTGAAGAAATCCATGATATCCGTTACTGAAGAAAAAAAATCCATACTGAGGATGATGTCATATGGATATATCCATAAACATAGGAAATCTCCCCAAGTGTGTTTCTACCCCATCACTATCTCAAAGTCTATACATACTTTATATATGTCATCTCAGCCTCTAACTAGTATATTCAACACCAAGGTCACAGAAATCCACTCTACCTCAAGTCCAAAAGAAGTCATGACATTATAAGATATAAAGGAGTGGATTGGTCCTAAATAAATAAAATTTAACCCATGTAGAAAATAAGAAAAACATTTCCTTGAATGATTCCTAGAATTCCTAAAATTAGAAAAAATAAATCATGAAGCTGACCATGACCTGATTCATGGCCTTTCTGACCCTGATGATGACCACCTCCATGGTTGTTCTCTACTCTCTAAGGATGAAGAGAATTTAATGGATATACTCTACCTACCCCATGTCCACTCTACTAATCCCAAAATGGAACTTCGTCTCGCTGCTTTCTCATTTGAAGCTGCCTCAATGGAGGAACATAAAGTGAAACACCTGGAGCACTCTAACTGCTAAGAAAAGGCCAAACACACTTTTTGCTAATGATCATGTCCACCATAAGAAAAAATTCATTTGATCCTTTGGAATATGTCTGGGATCCAACTACCCTAGAGAAATGGGATGATGATGGATGATACCTACCACCAGCTAACTTAAGGATCTTATGTTATGAAAATTAGGAACCTCATAACACATATCTATTTCATAATTAATCTTTAATACTCTAATCTTGTGACGATATGGTTTTGTCCATCATCCACTGAATAATATCCTCTCCAACAAAAACCTGAAGATGTGTATTCATCATAAATGTGTTGACCTAGAACTATATATATAGACAAAAATCCTCTTTGAAATTAATCATCCTATCCTCCTCATTTATAAATAGTTCAAAAGAATATCTCAGAAGGATCCTAAAACTGATCCCAAACTCTCGTACATTGTAACTCCCATGTTCAAGGTTAAGAATCTCTAAGTGACTATATTCCATCATGGTCGAATAAAGGATATATAATCATAACTTTTCACAAAAATTATCCCATGAGACTTTAGACTCTTCAAAATCCCCAAGTAATAAGAACCACCACTACCTCACGGCTCCACATAGTATCATTACAACCAATGAAACCCAGTGATCAATCCAATCATGGATCGAACTAAAAAATATCTCAATCTATTGTAACTAGTATTTTATAACTAAATATAAAATATATCCTCCATACTTATATATAATATATCCTTGAAACTATCATAGTGTACCCTTCTAAGTTTCATCATCGTCAACCTATACTCTATGACGGTCTTCTGGAACATCCTACAGAACATATTCTTCCTGAACCTGAAGAGGACGTTGACCTAGAGCCCTAAATATAAAAATAAAAGAAAATAGAGCTCTTAAACCTAGAATACATAATATTTAACATTAATTATGTAATTATTTATTATATTTTTAAGGTTTTAACCTATCTCAAGGTCTACCCATTTCAAACACAGGTGATAAGAAGAATGATGCATGATCCTTTCACAGGTCTCTAACCTCAAACCAATGTCACTTCATTTAGTGGGATCAATAAAAGTAATGTTTCGTTTATTAGAACTTAGGGGGGACCTAAATAAATATGTCTCAACTAGTATCATGTGTTTACATTTCTTACTAAACTTAGTTGACACCATTTTATTAGCAACCCATGCAACCACACATGTGCCTAAATTCAAACTCAATATTATCCCTCAAACCTAAATCCTCTAATACAACCCTATCATGACCCCATCCTCTCAAAGTGTTTCTCTTCTAGGAAAACAATGAGATAATGGAGATGGTGTCTAACTCAGTCCTACATTTATTAGGCCTTGAGTTAGTGAATAGAAAAGAGGGTATAACAAACATACATATGGGAAGTGTTTCCCTCTAAGAGAACTTTAAATATATATATAGAGAGAGAGATAATATAGATACATCAATAAACACCTTCTCATACATATAAATAAACTCATTCGCTAATATGAAATGACATTCAATACTAAAGAAATGGAAATAAAACTACAAATACCAAAAAGGTAAAGACAATAGTGACCACGAAGCTCAAACAACTCATTAAAAACCTCAAGCTAGTAAAATCAACATAAATCTTCAACTTGGTCATGATGAAATTAAAATAGTTTGTATATATATCGGGTGATAATAATTATATACTCAGTTATATCTTTCTTGAATATTATCATGAAAAATAAAAATAAATCATGGTAATGCACAATAAACAATAGTAAAACTAACTCATCACCTAAAAAACTATACTAATTTCCTAGCCTCACCATTTATTACTGTCACCAAGCATTACATACAAGATAAAATATAGTATAACAATGAAAAATAAAGGGTAACATTCTCTTACTTCACCACTAGTTTTCCACTCATCCACAACGTCACATGTCCTAATCCATATATCTCCAAAATAATCCATACCTAAGACACATGGGAAAGGAATCACAACATGAACCTCAAGAGTTACAACATCCCATCATCCCATATCACATTTTCATATAGTAACCCAATTTTTTGGGATCCACCACACCCTATATGATGTGTATCGTACATTAGGTATTATTACTTAATCCATCATAACCCATACACTGAGTAGGAAACCTCATGCAATTACAACCTACACACATCATACCTATAATCATACTTTTGATAATATATATGGAGACACATGTGTGTGAAATAATCACAAACCATAATAGTAATCTATAAACATATATGGGAAAACTAACCACCATGTGTACCATTATAAGTTACTACCTATAGAAGAGAGTGGGAATAAAGGGTGTCATGACCCATCTATCCCCCCTCTGGGATATTGGGAAAAACACCCTCCTAGAGTCTATTAGGTGTTAGTCACCCTAACTAACATGGGTGGGTCAGTGTATGAAATCAAAAAAAATATATAGGATATAATATAGCTCACAAAAACACTAGAGGAATAACCGATTCCTATGATAAAATGAAGTTATCATCACTCATAGACCCTATTACCACTACTTGGGACTAGATATCCAATAAGAACACAAGAATTTAAATAAGTAAATTAAGTACTTATTTTATATTAATTATTTAAGTTATGTTAATTAATTTGTTAAACATTAATAAACCACATTAATATACTTACATTACTTCATTTCACATTTCTATAATTAACATAGTAAAGTCCATTCCCTTCAGGCATAATCCAAATCATGTCCATGGTTTCCCAAGATCAATATCATTTCATTATTTTTATTCCATCAATAGCAACCCCATAGTTTAATAATTTAATAAAAATTATTAATATCATTCTATAATCTAGGTAATTTATGAAAACCATCCTAATCTACCACCAATAGTAAACATGAAACAAAGAACATCTTGTTACCTCAAGTAGTGGGGAATGGAATGAATATAAAACATGAAACTTGACCATAAACCATTAAAAAATTATTTTTATAAAGAATATAGCTTTATCACTTCAATGGGTAATCCCATATTCAAGTCATTCCATCATATCTAGTTTCATTTCTGATACCCACATGCTTATTCCAATTCATCTTACCATCGTAGGCATCAACTTCTGAAAATTATTTAAGCCTCCCCACCCCATATCACATCAACAATCCTAGTCTCAATTATACCAGACTTATATCGCAAGGATTATAACCAGAGAAATTAACAAAAGTAGTATGAAACAAAAAATCATAGTTCACATGGCAATGTAAGCCCTAAAACAAGGCATCTATCTTTCACACAAAATGAGATCTCATGGCTGCAAACACAAGGAGCTCTTCCTTGACAAGAAAATGGGAAAATCAGGCCCTAACAGTTATATTCATCACATAACCAGTTATTATTCCACCTTTAATTTAACAATTCATTATTGAAAGGTTAAAACAATAGAATACCTAATACATTAGCTGTAAAAATCTGTCAAAAATTAAACATGCTCTTAACATCAATTATGGTTCCAACAAACCTAGAGAAGTGTTATTCTCTTTTTCATGAATTTTAATTTCAACATTATCACTATGAGTTATAATTCTTAAACCTTTTTATCAATTAAATTAACATGGAAAGAAACACTTATTATTGAATTCACATTGTATTAATTTGGAAAACCAAAAAATTACATAAGAAATAGATACATTTGACATACCTATTCTTTAATTATTTATCCAATTAATTAACATTTACAATATTTAGGTTGTTTAGCATTTTCCATCAAGAAGAAAATTATACTACATAGAATAAAATTACATTAAAATAATAATAACATAGATAGAAGACTATCTAGAAATTGAGAGGAAAACCATTTTCATCGTAGAAAGCAATAACATGCAACCACTACAGAAAATTATTTATTAATATGGTTGAGTATTTATTATGTTACTTTCATTTCCATAAAATGGGATAAACCATGAAAATTTTATTATGTCATGTAAATTAATATGAGAAGTAATGAATTTAATACCTCAAATGCATCAATGTTTTTTCATGGGAACAAACCAAAATCATAGATCCCGATCACCCCTCCAATAAGAGTTTCATCCATCCAAGGACACCACGCCAAAACCACACCAACAAAAAAATAGGAAAATACATTACAAACATGAAGATGAATCACTACCACATGGATTGAATAAGTGGGAGGACATATATTAAGGAACTATAATAGAAGAGGTAGAACATTCGTCGTATCATCATTGATCAAATATGGAATGTTAGGGTTAATCCCTACTGATGGAATTCAAAAATTCTTGAAGAGAGCGCCATGATCTCCTTGAAATATAGAGAATGTACATAGGGTTTGAGAAAACCTGAGGCACTGAAACTTATAAAGGCATGCTGCACATTGGTTTTTCATGGCATTAATCCCATACATATTATGTAAGTGTAGAGTTTTATGTCAAGAAAAAACACATGTTTCTTTAGACCATTTGGCCTAGAATTAATCCATGTCATGAGGAACCACAATAAATTTTCTAACACAAGTGGTTAACCATATATTCAAGATGTGAAACACTCACACATCAGGAATTCTTCTTACTTCTGACTTTTAGTATCCAAACACCTCTAAACCTGCTCTAAGCCACCTCTATGAACCTCCATCTTTTGAAATAAGAAAAGTGTCAGACTAGATAGATCCAAAAACTTAAATATATATAATAATATAAGTAAAAAATTGATATTGAATTTATAATATTATTACGGTGATAAGATATTTTGAAGAGAAAGATTATAAAGAAAATATTATAATGAGATAGCACTTACGTTGGAGACTTGATTTTTCCCTTGGCAGATCCATTGAAATTGAAGGGATTGAAAAAACTATGAGTGTTAAGAATATTATTATTATAGGGGATGATTATATATATATTAATATTCCTAGGTTTAAAGGAGTAATTTTAAATATAGGTTTTGGTTTTTAAGTGTGTAAGAGATCCCCTTTTATAAAAGGGTAAATGACTCTTTTAGAAGAACCCCTTATATTTTAATAATTTCATGACACTATTTCAATGTCAATGGATCCAAATCCCTGAAATTATTGAGGTTTTGGTGTATTTGGGTTAATAAGGACTCAAAAATAAATATACACACATGTTTTAAACATGTTATAAAACTTTTACCATTGTGTTTTTACATTTTACAGTCTTTACTTTTAAACTATGTAACAAATTTTATAAAAATTGATTTTAGTTTTCATTAAACATATAACATAACCCATATAATCAAATTTGTGTGTAATAGAAATAAAATTAAAATATATTTATTTCAATTTAAATTTTAAATATTATAAAATTCACTTTAAAATTAAAATAGAAAATGTTTTGAAAAATAGTTTTAGTAAAAAAATGACATTTTTACAGTTATGTTTTTTTAATCATATTTTGTATTGATTAACAATTAAATTAGTTTCAATATATTTATTAACATGGTTATACATCATATTATATCCATTATTTAAATTTTCAATTAATAAAATTATAATTTTAAAATAATTGATCATTATTACTGAGGTGATTAACACTAATCATAATAATTTATATTTTATACCAAAAAATTGAAATTATTAAATAATAAAAAATTATTATCTAAAATATAAAAATAAATTTATAAAATCAACTTTATATTTGAAAATAAATCATTCCTAACGTTAGCGCATGTAACACATGAAAACTCTTTTTTCAAAGAATTTTATTTTTACGAAAAAACATTTATAATTAGGATACAATAATCAATTCCAATTGATTTCAATAAATTAAAAATATTCATTATCATTCAAAGAGTATTTATTTATCCATAAAATGAATCAAAATGTTCATTTCATCATGTTATAGTTAATTAGAGAAAATAGTCGAAAAATAGTTTTCATTAAAACACTACAATTTATTTCAAAATATTGAGAATGAGTTTATAAATTTAAAATAGTAATTTAAAAAAACTTATTTTAATTAATAATATATAAATTTACAATAATAATAGATTCAAAAAAATCAATTTTTTTATATGATAAAATAATTTCATAAAATTTGAAACATTAATCTGTATTTTCACAATTTACCTGAAAATGGATTATTTTATATAAATCTCAAAAAAATAATCCTAATCTAATTATTATGTGAGGAATTCAAAAATTAATTTTAAATTATCAAATCTAAATTATAATTTTTTTAAATATATCTTTTAATAATAAAATATATAATAAAAAGAAAATGAGAATAGAAATAACCATTTTTAATGTTAAGTCATATTAAATTTTTACTTTCTAAAGTCAATATTTATTAATGGTTTATTATATTAGTGTCTATTATATATTAATTAATAATGTATTTGTAATATTTTTTTGTTTATTTACATTAGGTTTATCATGTGAGATAAGTAATAGACCATAGTATATAGTTTAAAAGATCCAAAATCTCAAAATGTTGCATTCTACCACCTTGAATAAATCACATCCTCTCAATTTTAATTATTATATACAAAATTAATATTCTAATTGATCCATTGTAAAATCAAAATATATCTTATAATTATATATCAACATCATTATCCTTAACGAGACTAGAAAATTTTTTATCCCTAATATAATTCATAAGAGTTCTTAGGGACAAACCTTTCAAAGCTTCATTTCTATGATCTTGATTCAACCAAATACTAAAACCAAATATGACTGATAATATCCAAAGGAATTCAGGAATGTGAATATGAAATTTATATTCTATGATGTCTTCTCTAATGACACCTTCATTTCAACCTAAGATACTTTAATTTGAAATATGTCATACAGGATTAATCATATAAATAACTTGGTTCAACCTAGGTTACTTTAAGTTGGGTTATCTTACACTCCTCAAAGTAAATAAGAACTCAATAATTTATAGTGGTTCATAAAGATAATATGATCAATAAAATAACATCCCTAAATATTTTTGATCTATTTTTTTATTCTCAAACCCACTCATCATATATCATGTTGATGATCATATTAATTCCCAACAAACCCTTTTCAAGGTGCTTACCACTAAGGGAATATTTATCAAAACTTTATCAACTTTATATTATAAAAAATGGATTTTATTCTATTAAAACTACTTATTATAAATTTTTTAAATATTTCATGATATTATCCAATACATAGAATAATCTCTTGGGTTTTTACTAAAGTTCTATAATATAATTTCATAAAATAACTAAACTAATATCTAAAATAACTAAACCCTTCATTATTATGAACTAATGTGACCCAAGACAAACATGACTTAAATAATATATTAATCTCATGATTTTAATTATACACCTCACAAATAGTCTCATAACTCAATGTCTAAAAGCTTTAGTGTCTTAGAAATTATATATGTAAACATATTATTTTATAAAACATGTTGACTATTATAAAAAAACATTCACCTTGAGACCCTATCAAGACATTTCACATGAGATAACCATATTCATAACTTGGGTATTAGAAAATAATAAATGGGTGACCTAAAATACTCATTAAGAGATAAATAATATTGTAATGTTCTAGATGATAAGCATGGATTAGAATATGAGGAAGACATAAATATCATGATTAAAGATCATAAGACCACTTATGATTATCATAAAACCTAACAGAGAAATATTATATCATTGAATAATAATAAAAGATATGACATGGATCAAAAAATACCATTAATCATAAAACATGTGAGCATGACATAAAAGTGTGGAATACTTTTAAACTAAAGAACAACCACGAAAACATGGATTTTCATGCAAACAACCCATATATTTTATAATTTTTATAAATTGATAAAACAAATATGGGAATGTGGCACAAGAATAAGCATATAAATATCTATGTGAGAAAACTCATTATGTCCATGCCAATGTGAACAAACTCATTATGTCCACGCCTGAAAATATAAGCAAACCCATCATTACCATACATGTGTGAACAAACTCATTATATCCATGTATGACTATCTCATGAGAAATAAACGTAAAACAATGAATTTATGATTTATATTGGACCCCAAAAATAATCATCCATACATATTTCTTCCAGTTAAACATAATGATCATCATAAATTAAATAACTTATTGAAAAAGACTGGGTTTCTTAAACTTATCACATAAAATTAACTTAATAAATCATAAAAATCTCATTTCTCAAATGAATTCATAACATAATAATATATAGAGTATAATAAAAAATAACTTCATGGGAGATAATCCTTGGAGAAAAAATTGAAGTGAAATTTTTTTTTCACAAAACCTTATTAAAAATTGTTATGAAATATAAACTGTAAATTACATTTAAAACATTCTTTTAGAATTTAATGAAAATAATTTTTTAAAATATTATTATAAATATTTACATATAAAATATTATTGAAAAATCATATGGATTCAAAAAGGAGAAGTGAAAAGAATTTGAGAACATTACTTTTTATTGAAACATTAATAATGAAAATTTAAAAATACATAGATTTTTTTAAAAGGGTAATTGAAAATAGTTTTATAAAATTTACTTTTATGAACAATCCTTAATAATTAAAAATTGAAAAATAAATAATGTTTTATAATGGGAGAATTGAAAATAATTTGATAATATTTTATTTTAAAAATAATATTTAATAACGGAAACTTGAAAAAGAAATAAATTTTATTAGAAGATAATATGGAGTGGATGATAAGAATTTTAATTTTGAAAGGACATAAAAAACCTTTTTAACATTTTGAAATAACCAAGTTGAAAACCTAAATTATTAGAAAGATTGAAAAAAAAAATTAATGAATAAATAGTAATAAAAGGATCATTATAGGTAAAATAAATTTTATTTTCTACTAGAGAATGTATAAAATTGTTGAAAGTAAAAAACATAGATATATAAGAATAATCCATTTAAATAAATTGGACTTATTATAAACAAAATTAAATTTTAATGGTTCAATATAATCATGAATTAAGAAAACTTTTATGTGGATTATGATTTCCAAACAAAATAAGTTTGAAATATAATATAAAATATTCATATGTTTTAATTAATCAGAATTAAAAGATTATATTTTTAGAAGAGTGATTATAACCTAAGGATTTGATCCAAAAAAACCCTTTTCAACATTCGTAATATTTGAATAAAAACCCCCTGAGAGCTATAAAATTAGAAATTAAATTGAATATCATAAAATATAATAAAATCATGATTCAAGATTTAATTAGGGAAATATTTACACCATTGAAAATAAAATTTAATGTATAACTTAAACATGTTTCAAGTGATTCAAATTTGAGACAAAGAAACCCTCAAGACTTTTGAAACTTTCTAATCAAAGCACATTGAAATAGGGGTATTGTAATTAAAAATAAGATATCAAGATGAAACAATTTCTTCATTATATGATATACCAAATTGTTATAATATGCACCTCATAAAATCAATTAGGTTCATAATTAAAAACATGTCACAAAGAGATGAATTTTGAAATGAAAACCCCCTACCTTGTTTCCATGATCAACCAATCACACTCTAACCTCCAATAAAACAATATTAACTAACTTAATATAATATTTAATAACATTAATCATAAATTTCACCATTTTATAATAATTATTAAAAAATTTCTATGATGATTACAATTATTTTTTATAGTTTATTATGACCATTAGTTGTTAATAACTTTAACTTTTTTGTGCATGTTTAAACATTTTGATAACGTTACCCATAATTTGATAAACATTTCATTATTGGTATATAATTTAATATTATTTAATAAAAAAATTATTTCAATTTTAAATTTTATTATTTAATTCTATATTTTTTATGGTTATTTCATGTGAAACCTGCATTGATAACGACATATTTTATTAATTTTAGTGATAAAAAAGATACTTTAATAATATGTTAAATAATTAATATAATTTTAAAATAACCATATAATAATCAATATTTTCTTAATATATTATAATAATATTATTTTTCATGTTTTATTGTTATCCATAATAGTTTTTTGTAGCATCATTCTTGTAAGTGGTTAAACCGACTCAAACTTGAACATACTTCAACTCATTTGGTGAGTATGGTTAATGAGGTGTTTTATTAAAATAATATCATTATAAAATAAAAATAACGATATAATAATTATTTTTTATGATGGTTAACCCTGTTTTAATATGTTTATATTATTTATTATAATCCAATTGATAAATGAAAAATGTTTCATCATGGAGGTCGTAATTCGCACGTACACATGATTAGCATTCTCATTTCACAATGCATGAGAGGGGTTGAAGGTAGATATTTAATTAAAACTTCAGGATCATAATAATATGATATATATGGTATTTAGTCATAATTAACACAATTTAGACCAAGCATTAAAGTCATTGATGAAAAACAAATGACCACACTTCGTGGAGGCGGTAGTCTGCACAACCCACTAATGATATTCTTTTTTTTCTAAGTGGATGCAAACGAATAAATAAGGGATGTAAAACTAATATAACAACATATAAATTTATTAATTATAATTTTTGAATCATATTATTATAGTTATAATATATTTTAGATATTAATATTAATACAAAAATCTTAATAAGAGATAACACTGACGTTAGACCCTTGGTTTTCCCTTGGATGTTCCTATGAAATTGAAAGGATTATGCTAACTATGAGTAAACATAGGGTTATATTTTTTGAATATGTTTATATTTATAATAAAAGGGTATAGTTTAAAGGATTAATTAAAAATATATGTGAGTGTTTGAAATCAAGTAAGTGACCCAATTTTAAAGTGAATTTCTAGAAACACCCCTAATATTTTAATAATACCATGAAACTATTCCAAGGTGGCTCAAAACTTTAGAAATTATTGATTATGCAGTGCATTTGGATTGAAAAACACTCAAAATAGTTTTCAAAAACGTGTTTTAAATATATCAATATATTTTACCATTATTTGTTTTAACTCATTTACTTTCAAACTTCTAAATATTTTTTAACTGAGTGATTTTATGTTTTATTAATCACATAACTTAACCTATAAATTTTTTTGGATGAAATGGAAATAAAATTATCATTTATTTAATTCAATTTAACATTTTCACATTATAAAATTAACCTTAAAATTAAAACATATAATTTTTAGAAACTAAGTTTTAGTAAAAATATTATATTTCAACTATTATGTATTCTTAATATTATTTAGTATTGATGAAAAATTCAATGATAGGTAATATTTATATTTATATATTTATAAATCATATGAGATCCATTATTTAAAGTTTTAAAATTCAATTATTTTATATATATCCATTTATATTATTTAAAAAATAATGTTAAAATAAAAATTTCATCATTATCAAGGCAATCGACATTAATCATAATGATATAAAATGTATACAAATGAAATTAGACATATTAGATGATATGGGAATTATTATCTCAAATATATAATTCATTTTATCAAATTAACATTACATGTATAGGGAAACCAATCTTAACATTAGCCTGTATAACATGTAAAACCATTATTTTAAAGTTCACTTTTATGAAAACATATTTTTGACGATGATAGAATTATAAATTCCATTAATTCAAATGAATTTAAAATATTTATTATAATTTAAAGAAAATTTATTTAAAATTTAAAAAGAATAAAAAACATCATTACATAGTGTTATAATTAATTAGAAAAAATAGTCAAAAAATAGTTTTCATTAATGTTACAAACATTTTTAAAATATTGAGAATGGGTTTTTAAATTTAAAATAGTCTTTTAATACACTTCATTATAATTTATAATATATAATTTTAAATTTAAACATGTTTCAAAATAATTAAATGTATTTATATGATAAAAAATTTCTAAAAATTTACTACATTAATTGGTATTTTAACTATTCATCTGAAAATCAATTATTTCAGAAAAATATAACAAATTAATATTAAACTGCTTTTGTGGGAAATTTAAAAAGAAATTTTAATTTATAAAATTTATATTCTAAATTATGTAGATATATATTTTTTTAAAATAAAAATAATAAAAATAAAATAACTTTTATTGAAAATTAAATCTTTAATATTAAATCGTAATAATGGTTTACCTATAAATGAAAATTACTTTTAATGGTTTACCATCATTGTGTTTATTATAGGATCATTGATAATGTGATATTTATATGTTGTGGTTTGTTTATTTTGATTGTAGTTTGTGACATAATTTATAGAACATAGTTTTTATTTTAAAGGATCTAAAATCTAGGGTTGTTACATTAGTGATTACTATCAAGATCATGTGAAAGATATTTTAAAAAATAAAATAAATAAAGAAAAAGGTATGTTGTTACTCATTTATTTATTTTGTAAAATATAAATTTAAATATCCAATGAATTTATTATATTTGTAAATGTATTTTTTTTTTTGAATTTGGATATTTGTTACCCCATCTAAAACCCATTACTAGTATCAAAATTGCTTCTATTTTATTTGAATTGATTTTTTAAATAAATAAACTAGAAAAAATATGACTAAAGAACTATGATGTGTGTCATGTGAAAATTTTCATGGTTCTTAATTACTTCCTAAACCACCACATAAACTATAATAAAGAATGACCATAGTCTTATAAAAGTTATAGGAACACTTAATGGTTTTGTGAAATATTTATTGAATAATGCTACATAATAAATAATTTTTTGATATTACCACATTATTGTTAAAAAAACATTGTTTTATACTTATGATCCCCATGAGGATAGAACACAATGTAGTGTATATAATCAATAAGTGGTTTATGGTATGACAACATGACCATAATAACATGGATCTTTCTAAAATGGTAGTTGTTATGGTATGTCCATTACAAAAAATGGGTTGGCATCATAGAAAACATGTATATTCTTACTATGGAAAGTGTTTTCATTTAAAGATAAAAAAACCATATCATAAATGAATATGAAAATGGTTTACTAGGGATTCACCACTTTGTAGTCTATATTAAAACATTTTTGGTGTTTGTATACTTCTAAATAAAATGAAATTTTAAAATTATCAAAAACTTTTACTTCAATGAGACTGAAGGGACCTTGATAAATCTAAGGGGAATTTAAACTGTGATTTTTTTGTAGATGTTTTATCAGTTTAAAATGAATTTAAATGGTTAATAATTTATAATATTCCTATAAATTATAAAAATAAGAAAAATAATACAATTTTTATATTGATTTTTTAATTTTCCCAAATGAGTATATAAAATGTTTATATTAATAGGCAATGTGTGGTAAAATATATGATGTTTATTTTATGAAAATCATTTACATAGAATATGATATTTTTATATTTTTATATTTTTTTCAAAAATATCTCATATTTTGAATATAAATAAGTTTATATTAAATTTAAAGTAAATAAAAAGTTCAAAAGAGTTTATATTAGTATAAATATGATGTTTTCGTATTTATTTATTTTATGATATTTCTATATATCCCACCTAATTTTAAATATCTTATAATTTTTTAGTTATCTATTATTTATAAATGTTTTACCTCATGTCTAAATTTATGAAATGTTCTTTTATATTGATAATTCTTTATTTTAGCCATAGATACAAACTATTTACATTATGAATTAGTGTATTATTTTGTTTGAAGTGTTAAACCACTTATTTGAATCATTAAATATGAATTTAGGAAGTTACATTAATATTATTATAATTAATTTAGATTTCTTATAACTTTAATTTGAAGTTATCTTGAATTATGAACATGAATTTAAAGGTTAATTATATTTTATACATATATGCTATTATAATTATGATGGAATTAATGTCACTCCTGAGTATTAATCCATTTTTTATGGGACATTATAACAAAAAACTCATTATACTGGGGGATTATTCCTTTTCCAAGAATAGAAGGGTTTTGATACATAACACACAATGCTTACTCTTATAGAAGATATCAGTATTATATGATTTTAAGCCTTCATATGAAAGAGTTTCATGGACCTTATGTATGCAATGCATTTAAATATGGGTTAATATGGTTAAATTTTAATTTTGGATATTAGAATAAGCTACGAGTTGTGTATAAAATTAGGTATTAATACATTATAAATATTTTGATTTATTTTAAGTAATATGGATTCGAAATTAAATTATTATAATCACACATATATGTAAGGGGAATACATGAGATAAAATGGATAAATTTAAATTCCCTTAAAATACCAAGTGGTGTATTCATTACAAAGTGAAACTTGTAATGACCCAGATCATCTAAATGGGTTAGAGAGTCCAATGTTGAGAACACATGTATTATCTTATTGTAAGAAAAAAAATTATGGGTGATCTATATAGGATTACGTTCTTGGGTTCATGAAAAATAAAATGGTGAAGTTGTTCAACAAATGGATATAGATTCTTGTGATTAGAATTTAAATGATTCAATTGGTGTATCTACTCTCATGTTTGAATACATGGAGTATATGATGAAAAAGAAACATGAGAATATGGATGTGTTAATGATGATTGAAAACCTAATAAGGATCTATTAAGAATTTCATGTCATGGGAGTAATGATGTTTCAATAGCATTGTTTATAAAAAATATGAATGAAGGAAATTATTTATCTACTCATATAATCAATATGATTTGGTATTTCAATGAACAATAGATTCAAGGTTCATCTTAAATACTTCATTTGGAAATAAACATTGTTATATAATCATTACAAAAAAGGTTATGATATTTCAATGTAAACTCTAAATAAATGAGTTCAAAATAATTTTTTCTGATATTATTAATACAATGAGGATAAATGTGAAGGACTTGATATGTATAGGATCTTTTTCCAAGTTGAAAATACAAAAGGTTAATGTTATAATATGTAAGAATAAGATTAAAGGTTTAAATAGTTATCATCAATTATTGAAACCTAATGAAGTTGTTAGGGAGGATAGGTAGAGCTTCTATTATAGTGAACCTAGTCATTGGAGGAGGACTTTCCAAGGAAATCAAAAATGTTTCAAGAATAAATATAGATATAATAAATTATATATTAATGTTATATAATTAAAATATTCTATTTTGAAGGTTATATAACACGACTATTCATTATAAAGGTGTTATAAATATGTATCAGAGTGAAAAACTGAAGAAGGATTAACAGCTAGAGATTAATGTATGTATTCATGTGATGGAACAAAGGGTTATTACATATACTGTGAAGTTGTATGTACTGAACGATTTCAAAGCATGGATATATTTTAATAATTGACTATAATAGTATCCCATTTTTTGTGAAAAATGAGTTTTTATTATTAAATGACATTCTATATTTAGTAAACATGGTTAATGATCAATCAGATTTAAAAAATATTTAAAAATAAGATTATTATAAAAGAAATATTTTCTTGGATAAAATATATTATACATATTTTCTAAATTATGAGTGTAAGAGTTCCCACCACACAACTATGGAATATTTTAAAAAATTAAGTCTTATTTTCAGAATATATCTAAAAAACCATAGAATAACATATAAGATATGGGTTTTAATATATTATTTGTTAAATGTTCCCATAAATAAAATAGTTTTAATTTTCTAACTCTAAATACATTGTGTCTCTTATTAAGATGTTTTAAAGAAAATATAGTTTCTAAGAGGCCAGTGAGAGTATATTTGGACTAAGATAAGTTCAAAGTATAACAAATAAAATTTTAAGTCGGTAAAATTCAACATAAATGTCACTTTATAACCTAAATAAGTTAAGGATCTATTGGTAAATAATGTTATTAATATAAAGTTTTATATTTTTTCACAAAAGGGAAATCAAATAATTGTTTAAATAGAAATATTTTAAGTTTATAATGATGAACTTAAAATGTTTTCTATGTAGATAAAATATTTATTAAAATTATAACATTGGATTATGAATCATATATCACCATTATTAAAACTAGATTCTTCATATATGATACTCACTAAAATTTTTCTAATGAGATATTTTATCATATGGTTAGAGAGAGTTTTGGCATGCATTACATCAATATGTAATGAGATTAAAAATATCATGAAAGTGTTCAAACATAAGGAATATATAACGATGTATCATATTTGATATGATTAAATAGGTACTTATGTATGGTGGTTTCAAATTTTTATAAGTGTTTAAGAATATAAACTGTATCATGTTATACAAAATTTAGTATATTCTTTATCGTTATTTTATATTGTATACATATATTTTATGAAGATAAATGATATTTGACCTCTAATGCATGACTTTGAGTTATCCTTAACCGATGTTTATCACGATGAATTATTTTTATGATGAAATGTTAAGGTTATTAAGGTTTATATTTCATAAAGAGATCCAAAATATACTTCTAATATCCAAAATGATTTTTCTTTTCTAAATGGCCCACCAAGTACATCACATGGAGTGTCATAAACTATATAATTGGTATTCTAGGGGTTTATATTTCATATTGATTCCCCATACCCAATGTTGTAAAAATATATTGAATTAAATAATTTATAATTTGATATATTTTTATGCTAATCTTTACTATGACTAAATTATAGGGTGGTTGGGTTTGTTTTTTAACATGTCATTGACTATGGATTAGATTAGATTAGATTTTCCTCTAATATTAAGAGTATGACATCTAGGGAATTGATTGTGATAGACTAAATATGTTTATTGATATACCTAGAAATTTTATACTTTATGTTCTTATATATTTTTATGTGGGGAATAAAATTTGAATATTCACTTAGATGAATGACATGATGTGTTTTTGTCTATCTGGGTAGTATATACTCAGTGAATAAAGAATGTATGAGTGAGATATATAGGATTGAATATTTTTACCCATATACACTCAATGTCTTGGAAAAAGGTATTATTTTATTATGTGAACTTTTATATAATACAACTTGTAGAAATAGTTATAAAGATACACGTGTTTGATAGTGATAATTCTGGATCCTTTTGTAGCTTGAGTATAATTTATTCTTTGGTAGAATCTAATATTTTCTTATAGTTATCAATTTGATAATTTATATTTATTTTCAATATTATAAATTATTGTTGGGTTACATATAGTGGTTTTAAAAATTATGATTATGTTATGTTTCAAAGTTTTTTTATAAAATATTGAGAGATACCCCAAAAGTGTTTTTGGAAGATAGATAAATGATTTTTTCAATAGATTATCACATTTAGTTGCATATAATATTACATGTGGTGAAAATGAATGATATATTTTTCATAATGTCTTTTGGATATTTTTTTACAAGTTTTTACATATGACATGAAATATGTTGAAAATATGTTAACTTTAAGATGATTTGGTATAATTAACGGATTGATAGAAATAAGAATTAAGATAAACACCACACCATAGTGGTTAAAAACATGTCACAGTCCATTATGGGTTATATCATAACATTATTACTTCTTCCATTTTGTGGTGTTATGTATGAAAGTTTATGTAGTATGAAATAATTCATGTCACACCCACTTCCTTCTACCCTAAATATTTCATTATCTGTTTTATTTTCATATTATGATAATTTTTGGAGTCTAAATGTCCAAATAACTCATTAACAAATTAAATAATATATAAAAAACTAAATCCAAGAGTTATAAACATTGTATCTCACAAAATTTTTATCAATCATTTCATTAAATATATATTAATATTTTGAATATAAGTGATCTCAATGGATGGATTTATAAATAGTCTAAGATTTTTTTTCTAGGTTCATATGATTGAGGTGAAACATATTTGTTAAAAACTCTCTTGATCTCTCTCTCTCTCTCTAACACCAATGTTTTGGAAAATCATGAGGGAAAAAGGATCCTTCCAAATTATGGGTATATTCATTCATCTTATGGTTAACATAGGAGGAAGGATTCCATTGGCTGGTTCATAGTGATCTTTATCAAACGCATGAATAGGATCTTAGAAATATTAACATTAATATAGAAAAGGTTATAACATTATTTCTTTATTTATTTGTTCTAATATTAATAAGAATATACTATTGGTTTATTGGTTATGATTAATTTTTTTACCATTCTTGGATAGGTTCTATCCTATCTGAAACCCATTACAAACTTCTTCCTACTAATATGACACACATTTTTATGAACATTGTGAAAGGTAGAAATTTGTTTGTGATTTTATCAATTACTTTCCTATTATATGTGATAATTTCTAAAATATATCTCAATTTACATAGACTCTGCTGAGGGGAAATGTTATCCTTTTATGGTCTACCTTGATGAATCAATAGTAGAACAAAAATATAAGGAATATTTTAGATGTAACCCTCAACACATATTTAAAAATATTTATCTTCAGACCATTTTTTCATAACATAAAACATACCGCATCAAGATTAGTGAAGTAGACATAATATTTCTTTGATTTGGGTACCAGTTCCTCTAAATATCACTTTGTGGTATTTCATTAGAGTTTCTTTAAATGTGGTGTATCACTCATTATTAGGAGGCTTCGATATATTTTATGCTTAAGAGACTCACCAATAGAAATATAATCATTGTGGTCCCTTTAAAGATATATATTACTCATATTCAATTGTTAACCATATTTTATTATCTCATGAATACCAATCCTTGAAGGATTGGTCTTTAAAACTGGCTATCACATTGATTGTGAAATTCATGATTCAGATAAGAAAGTCATCCTTCGCTAAATAATGGTTGAGTCCCTAAAAATCAACAATGACTAAGATCAATATATTATTCTTCTTAACATGGTAAATTTTTTATTGACAATTAGACCATTAAACCTCTCATACAAAATCATCATGGATTAAATTATCCACTTCAACCTCCACCGTGGCTTTATCAGATGGATATAAGTTTCTTGTTTCTTGTTTCTTGTTTACGAACATGGTGGTTAGCTAGTAAAACTTGGGGATGAAGGAACACCTATAGGTATAATAATTTAATTTTCGAGTTGTTATATTAAGAAATATCCTAGATCTATATTAAAAAACATAATATATTTATTCTGTTAATCTATAGGGATGAATGTTCTTATTAGTATAGGTTATAAACCATTATCAATACCCAAGTTCACTTTTTTGATCTCATCAAATATTGCAAAAATGCCTTCTTCAAAGTTCGGTGAAGGATTTATAATATCTTATTAATCAAGGTAAATAAAGGAAGATGGTTTATTTTATTAGTAATCCAAAACTAATGGCATAGAGTTTTCACCTTCCTTGTTGTGCATATGATTAATAAGGATAAATGGTTAGTCTTTGGGTGCCACCAAAGCTATATTGATGGTTTCGAAGGTTCCCAATACCTATGTTTTTTTATATTTAATATTATTCCATTCTATCGTTGTTTCTTATTAGAGTTAAATATATGTTATTTAGACCTAAATTTGGATAAACATGCACTAAATATAGATTAATGTACATTAATCATAGAAAATAAGTTTTTCACTTTCCCACAAATGATGGAGGATTGAAAAACATACCAAATTTCCCTAAATTTATGAAGAATTTATTCAATGGATATTTATCATTTCAATTAGAACGTGATACATTCCTAAGAATTCCTTAGTCTATTCAATATGATGGATAGGGTGTATAAATCTCTCTTTAATGTCATTCTAAGGGTTAGCGAGGGAAACTTCTATTCTATTTGAAGTTTCCAGCTATGTTTATTTCTAATTCCTAGTCTATTTCCTCTCTATATTATGGTACCCAACATTGATATATTGAGTTTCATATGATAAAAATGGAGATATTCTATCATAGATTACTTTTACATGACCATTAATTGTGTACTTTAGTAATTGATAGTAGGAGGAAGGTATAAATGTGTTCTGATTAAAAAAAATCCACCCCAATAGGTAATTGAGTGTTATATCTTGAATAAACATCCTAATATAACTATATATCACGAGTTATTTAAATTATAGTTTTTAACTATTTTTTCCTATTCAATTTTTCTCACTTCTATAATAACCCTAAATTTTCATATTGGATGGGCCATGTTGGCCTATTTTTATATAAGTCAATGGAATGTCTGGGCACGAGTGGAATTAATCTCATAACTAATATCCACCAAAATGAAATATATTTTCATGTAATTGAGTATATTATATGGATAAAGTATTTTAATTTCCCTATATAAACTTACTCATTGATATTTTTTCTATAATGTAAATTACCAAATTACATTCTTAAAACTCATTCATGGCATAGTGAACCTTAGTGATGACCACTATGATATTAAAATATCGAGGGATTTTTAGGGATTTGATGAGTTTTTCTGGGAGACTCATGGATAGGTTAAGGTTATCAAATATTCATAGATATTTCATAATTGTGAACTTCCCTTTTAGAAAATATATTTCTTAGATATGGGCCTATGTCACCTATAATTTGATAGATCTTAGACTTAGGGAACATGTTATAGAGGTGGATATTAGAGTGATTTCACTAGATTTTTATTTTATTAGCCCGGTTCCATGTGTGTTATATAGAATTAAACAATATTTGGTTCTATAGTTTATTGGGAGACTTTCCTTTAACTAACCAGTCCACCAGTCTGATTAGACGATATTTAGTATTAGAGGGTCCTCTATTAGTATTCCAACCCTACCGAACTCATTAGATCATCTTTATCATATTTTTAGAATCACTAATTATGTGGTCTAGTTTATCTCCCCATCTTATGGTTTTACCTTAGGTATACCTCCCATTACCTCTGGCACATCCATGAGAGTTTCTAAGAGAACCAAACACATAACAATTATATTGATCATGATGCTTTTTTACTAGATAAGTGTTATTAACAAAGGTGATATTATATTCTTTATTAGTAGAGGTATCTATTTATTAAGGTGGCTTCTAGACTTATAATATTTGTGGAATAAAGTCCATGAATGTTTTGATTGTATTAGGTTCCTATATAGCTTTATCTTCATACTTATTTTCATATAGGAATTGAATATGTTGAATTTTGTATATCTATAGAATATATGGTATCATCATCATAGTTGTAGGGGAAACTGGGGTTATGACTAAATTATTTAGTCATTCTGTAATGATATAATGAATATTATTGAATTAATTCTAAGAAATATACTCCTCAAATTTATGAAAACTCTTTTTTGGAACTTTTATCCATTATCTATTGTCTTCTTAATGAGTAGAAGGAACACAATTCATATATTATTTAGGTTTATTGAGATCTAAATAACAATTTTATTCCAGTAATTAGATTATGTACTCGAATATTAAAAATATTTAATGGTATGATCCAAAATTCTATTGTAATTGAATTATTTGGGGTAGTATTTAATGTTTTCCTCCTATTCATTTTTGATCTACCATGAATCAATAAAATTATACTCTATGGTCAAAACAAAGTACCTAAGAACCTATTTTGATTACAAATATTTTTTTTCTTTTTATTCATGTTATCCAGTCAAAGATTCATCTTTAACCTATGAGAATATTTTGTATTTGAATTAGGGCAGACATTATCTAGTTATTGAGGACTAAGAGGTGGCTCCACCTGAAAATTGATTGGTTTAGGTGAATTTGTTTGCTTCATCTTTTTTGAGCTTCTTAATTTCTACTGATGGTGTATATTGGGTTATTATCTTGGTTTGATGAATAGATCATACTATAAATTTTACCATTTTTTTGAATTCCCATAATACACTTGGGTACATCTATGGGATTATTATTATAGTTAATTGGTCTAGCATTATTTCCATGTAGACTTATAAAAGCTTCTCCTAGGGAATTTTTATCTCTATAGAATTTGTTAAACAATTCCATATTGTGACAAAATCATAAAATCATTAATTTATACACTATTTTTAGTTGTAGAGGTTATAAATTCTCAAATTTCTCAATGTTTTACTAAAATCGTATAGGAATTTCCGATAAAGATCATCCCAATTTGTGATAGAACCGACCACTAATTTATTGTGCTAGAGGAATGCATGTAATTTCTGTTTTTAGATAAAAAAATATATTCTTGGATACCTCCTCTTACATAGTTATACTTAATAGTAGGCTTTGTTGAGATGAAAAGTGAGTGAGGTGTATCTGTAGATCGATCATGATATCAAAGGATGAGAGGCTAGATTTTCCAATGTTAAATAATGAAGGGTTAAAATTGTTTGAATTAGGATACAACTTTTTCTTGGATGTACCAGTTTATGTCAAGTTTCAATGGCATCTAATAAAGTTTTTATCACATCAAGTATCTCTATTTTTTATGTCCTTTTATATATTGGGTAATTCCTTGTATATATCACTTGAATCAAAAATTAATAGTGATTTAGGGGATAAAATACACAGTAGTCTACTAGGGAGATAGTTAACTAAATACATTAATATTTCTTAGGTATCCTAATGTTGGAAATTTCTACCCTCATCAGTTCAGCGGATCCCTCTTATCAAGGATTATCAAATAGTGATAGTGAGCATTCGACATAAATATCGTATGTACAGGGTTTGTTCCCTCAAAAGAGTGCAACATATATTTTTCATGTGTTTTTAATCTCTTTTTTAAATTAAAAAATATTCTCATTGACAGAAATGGTTTCAATAGATAAGTATGAATCGTTAGAAAAATTCATAACAAATTTCATACAATTTTAAATGGTATATTAATAAACTGGGAATAGAATATTGCGTAGTGTTTAAAATTATTGATATCGCCTTTAAACCCATGTTTTATTTCCCTCATCATATGTTTTGACATGAGGGATGTTTTCCGCCACCAGGTTACCCCTATCTCATTCATGTTCAAACACTAAATTTTTCAACCATCAATAGTCTTGACTATCCGGACATTTATTGATGTATACACGATGAGAAAAAAATAATCATCCATATCTATGAATTATGGGGCTTCATTGATTTCATATTAATCATCAATTTCATCATCATGGTTAACCCTGATGGCCAATTAATTGAAGGATATTATGAATTTATGGATTACCTAGAAATTTACCTTTTCATTTTAGTGAATATTCCATGTTTACCTGGGATATTTTCTATATTATATGATCTTGAGTGAATTTTATGAAACTTCCCATGAAGATATACAAGGATTAATTGTCGACTAGCTAATCAGAACCCTATAATGTTTTCTAAGCCTTGTAAATGTTGATATCATTGTAAAGGGGTATAAAAATGATTCAGCATACCTTCATTTTGGTTTGTGGAACATGAGATGTTGAGTTGGAAAAAAATACTCCTAGTGCTATGGGATAACTTATCCCCAAGATGTTGTAGTAGTTATGATGAATTTTTACACCTCTCATGCTCATATTTTAATGAGCATCACATGAAAGTAATTTTTAATAGAGAATACCTTAGCCTAAAAAATATAGGATGGGTTAATTATTACATAGGGGTTTTATAAAAGGTTTCCACCCCTTTATGTTTGATGGTATCTTGGATTCAAGAATATGGTCATGAATTAGATTATCAATGGAATAATACCACAAGCCACATCTCTTTTGTAATTTGAATATGTGGTAGTCTTGATAAATTAACTATATGAACTTGTCATGAATTTCATTTTTTGTACCACCCATGGTGACAACATCCCATTACACATCATGTGAAAACACCATGAAAGGGGTCATGGATAAACTCTTAGGGACACCCAAATGGTTAATGATTTGGGTGAAGTAAAGTAAAACTTACCACCCCTTTTCCCAGATTTATGCTTGGGTGAATATTCTTTAATGATATTTTAGATTACCCTAATGCTATATTTACATGCCTGTTAATGGAATTTGTGTTTCCAACTAGACTAGGGAACCCATGCTTCTAGGAGGGAAATTATATAATCCTACTAAAATTGATCATTAATAATATTGATCTATTCAACATACACGGTATATGATATTTACTAAAAATTGAGGGAGTTGAGATTCACTCATAGGTTTTGATAGATGCATGACATCTATTGCTCTTTTATGATCTCTTAAAAGAAATAATTATGGGTGGCCAAAGGCCATTGCATAATTGGCATCTTGAATCACATAATTCTTCCCACATATCATCAAAATCAACTTCATCTCAAATGATTGGATCACCCCGATATTTTGACCACATGGGTTATTTTCTATCTTCCATGACAAATGGGGGAAATTCCTTTTTGGCCTTTTTATATTTTCCCAAATTCATGAAATCTTATTATGGTATTGATGATGATAAATATTTTAGAACATATATCAACTTTGTAAAACTATTATTACATAACGAAGAGGGTTCTAATAGATATTTATTCAACCTCTAAATAACCTCTCAATAAGATGTCATTATTTCTATTCCTAGGGTATTCATAGGTTGGGTAATATTTGTAACACTATCTTGGAGTCTGGTTATTTAGTGTTAGATGATAATTGAGTGAAAATTTACCTATTGGAAATGGGTAAAATATACTCATGAAGGGGATTTGGAATGCTATATATCTCTTTCCCTTGTATAAAATATCCTGAAATCTAGGGAATAGTCTTTGAAGATATAGGGACTACCCTTTGTCGATGCACTTTTCATTTTCATAGGGAGGGGCTCTACGGTTGTTGATCAAGGATCATAGGGAGGACCTCCATGGTTAATGATTTTCATAACATGAGGTTTCCTTGATGCTAATTTATTCCCCTCATGCAGAAATAGTTAACTAGTGGGGCCTACATGAATTTCTTAGAGTGGACACCAAATCAAGGAGACATTATACTCTTCGTAATAAATTTTTATAATGGGTAGATATACCTTAAATGTATTGGAATTATTGAGAAAAAATCAATCTCCCTATAAATAGTGGTTTTGGGTTCCCCCATTGAGACCTTTTTCTAGGTTTCTAGGCATTAGTGACTAGGGAATAATCGTCCTTGAAAATATCTAGAGAAATCAGGGTCATAGGGTGGTGGATAATTTGTGACAGTTGTGGGTCCACCTAAATGAATCCTATATATATGGTTAGATATATATTCCAATGTTATAAACTTCTACTAGGAATGGGAGATGTGTGTTTTCTTGTATGGGATATATACCCCCACAGCGATTGAAACTAATGGTAGGGACTGCCAACCCATTACTTTTTAGTCAACATAGTGTCATCCCTCCTAACATTATCCCTTTATGATTTTCCTAATATATTATGTGTATCTTGATAAGACCCTATCATATATATTTATATACAGGTTCATTAGAAATTTAGTGATGGAGATATTATGTTTTGGATAATTAGTTTGGGTACCTGAATTTTGAGGTTGTAGAAGTAGTAACAACAATGTACATGTGGGGAGTAGTTAGGGTTTGGATTAGTGGTAAGCACCCTATAATCCTACATTAAAAATGGGGGTTCAAAACCCATTGCATGTAGGTACTGTAGCAGTACTATAGTAGTGGAGTCATTGTAGCAACGACAGGCACTGTAGCGGTGGTAGGTCACTGTAGCGATGGCAGAGCACTATAGCAGCGGTGGGCACTATGTGGTACAATATAAGAAGGGGTACTATAGAAGTACTATTCATAGAATGGGCCTTTGGCCAAAAATTTCGGCCTATGGGCCATGTAATGGGCTAAATGTTCACTGGTCCTTCGGGAAATGTAATTGGTCTCCCTCTACCCTGTTAAAAGATCTCTTTTCATTGCTTTAATAATAAAGGAGGCTTCAACCCCAACCTTTAAAAAAATTTCCATGTGGGGATCTATATGGTGGATATTAGTAATAGAGGCACTCGTGACCATCAGGATACCTCCATACCGGTTGGGGATTGTAACAATTTATCTTCCACTAATAGAAGATATATTTTGGATTATATGTTTCATCATAAACTAAAGAACATATTCCCTAAATCCTTCACACATAGGATTTATTTTAGCTTATATTGTATGGTACGATATATCCATAAAATATGGAATAACATGTATAAGTAAAATACATTTAATATGTTAGGGTTTTGGAACATCATTGGATATAATATAATGATATCACATCCACTCTCTTTGTATAACATTAAAATCATAATGATTTAATGTAAAAATATTCTCTATATTCAGTATCATTTATTGAGTATTTCATTAGATGAAATTCATAAGAAAATCATTTCATTCACCTGATAAATTCATAAACATGGTATAGAACTAACTCATACATTAGATAATATATGAGTTAATAAATGTGGGACAATTGAGCCTTTTATAATAAGATAATCTCATTTGTTATGGTTTGTGATACAATTGATAAGATTTTTTTGTTCTCCCTATATTCAATGGCTATTACCTTATTCCTCTTTTATATCATGAGATGATAGAATATTATGGAATAAAGAAGGATCCCACCCATATATAGGGTGACTCAACTTCAATCTATGGATACACCTTGGAAGAGGGATTCCTTTGGATACCTCAAAGGGATATTCATCAAGAAAATTTATCAAAGGATGTAGTAGAGGCCAAAAAAATGTACGGTACCTGAATGTTTCTTCATTGTATGTTTATGCATGGTTCTAGTTTCAATGGTATAGTGTTCTTGGGATTTATGGTTACTAATTCGTTATGATATGTTTATTAAGTGTTAATCCTTAGAAATATAATAGTTATATTAGAGCTTTACCATGTGATTTGATTGTTTATATTATGATTAAAATGAATATATATGGTATCATATAAGATAACATAGTTTATATCATTAAAAATGCCTGAGAAAAAGAATTGTGGCTATCTATACAACATAGGATAAGATAATATACAATGGAATCAGTATATATGATATGAAATATTGTAATAGAAAACATGTAAAATTCTATTGGTTGCTTCAAATCACAATATACGTGTCATAAACTAACATGGGTTATCATGACCTAACATTCGATCTAGTATGTGGAAAGGCCAGAAGGGCATTCCATATCCCCACATATTCAAAACAAGTGCCTAAGAATCAAGTAATCACACTTGTTAATTATTATTACCAATTAATAATAATAAACATATGGTGTAATTCTATTGGAAATCTAGTATGGATCATCCATAAGTTATACATCCATGGAAACCAAATAGTCAGTTTTGAATAAAATCTAAAACAACCAAACTATAACTCATAAATGAACATATATTACAAAAAATAATATTTTATTCATTCAACAAAACTAAATAAAATATCAAGAATACAAAAAAGAAAGAATTTGATGATATCATACATGGCCAAAAATAAATAAATAACACACAATATTCTAATAAAATTTCCACATGAGATGAGGTCACCTTCTGAATTTACCATCTTAATTTTATCTAGGATTGACTTGAATGGTAGAAGTCCATAATGAGGATATTCTAGAGAACCTGAACCAAAACCCTCAAAATTCACTCAGTTTATAGAAATTGAGTGGTATAAGTAATGTGAGATAAAAAATACCATCATGATGTCACCAATAAAAATATCTATACAATTACTTTCATAAGACATTCTATTATTTATAGTTTGAAAATATAGTTCATGAAAATATTATATTTTAGTATTTTATGTAAAACCACCAAAATAAATAAATTCAATCAATTTTTTCATTAAAAGTAATACCACTTCAATGAATGAAGACCCACTACCCTTATAAAATCACATAAAAACATTTTTAAGAGCATGAAAATAACATAAAAAATAGAAATTTATAGCTTATCTTAGATATTTTCTTTTCAAATCTACTCTAATTTTTTCCCATAACATAATTTTTAAAATAATAATAATAGAATAAAACCGAGGACATAAAGTGCACAAGTATAATAAAACCCCATAGATAATAAATAATAGAAAACCATAACAAAAGTGAATATCTATTGAAAAAGAGAAATAGGGTAACCCAAAATAGAAGAAAATAAAGTAAAGTAAAATAAATAAATGAATAAAAGACAAGAATAACATCCACTCAGTGAAGGAAATATAATAAAAATCATGGTAATAACATTAAAAAACTAAGGTCACGGCACCCTAGGAACCACATACTATCACACTGATCAAACCAATCACATTCATCCATAACCAGCCATATCCAGTACTATATGAGTCGCTATGGAGAACTACTTATAGTCCTAGTTATAATCCATGCTGATGATATAGTTTCATTTAGTTAGTGGGATATAATAAAATTATATGGAGGCCGTGTAAATTCTTATAATACATAATCCTAGTATCCCCTATGTAAGTACATAAGTCTCCCATGATCCATCAAATGAAGTTGTATAATTTCCACTACAAAATCAATCATATAAAACCATAATTCCATAAAAAATCCCTCATCTCACCTCCTAACACCCTTTTAAAAAATAACCCCCTCTCATAAAAACATAACATATAACCCAAGAAAACAAATCTCAAAATACAATACAAATTAAGGTGATCAATCCAACCTAATTTCATAAAATTCCAACAAGGACATTGTTACCTTTTTATGAACTCAATTTGTGAAATTATTTTAAAATTGTTTCTAAATGATCTTTAAAGTAAAAAATATTCATTAAACCAAACATGACTCAACACTTGAAAAAAAACTCTTTAAAAACAAAATGAAACTCAATTCAAAGATAAAAATATTTCATCCACATAATTATAAACCCAAGAAGGATATAAAATAACATTAAATATCATAAGATTTAACCAAAATGCAAGAATAATATAATATAACACAAGAACACCAAATCTCAGTAATAATCAATTCACTTTTTGGAAATACCCCCATTGAATTGTGAAATTAAGTAGAATTATTAAGTTATTTATTTAGAATTTTTTTAAATTCATATGGGATCTTAAACAAATCATTGATGAAATTAATTTCATGAATCATTCATAGAGGCATTTCATCAAACACATAGAGGGATTTAAAAATCTGTTTTAACTATTATTAACCTATCTTCCATTAAAAATACATTTTATACAAAACATAAAGATCCCCAAGGAATGGTATAAATTTACATCATTATTAAAACTACATTAATACCATGTATTTTAAATACAATCCATATTTTTTTTATTTTCTAATTACACTTTTAAGGGTAAGTGTGACCCAGTTACAAAACCAACCAAGTTAACCTCAAAATCTACCCACTGTTAGAGTCCCTCCCTCTACAAATCCAATGTTCAAATATCCTCTTACATGGAAAAATTCAAAATTCAAAATTCAATCTTCATCATTTCATCTTGGTCCATGTGCCACCTAGCGTCGATTGGTCCTTGATTAGCACACCTTATCACCTCATAGCCCTATCGTCGCGTCAAACCCAATCGCCTGCGAGCTCTTCCACTGGAGTCTGCCGTTGTAAGATATTCACCGTCTCCACCATTTTCCAAGTACCGATACCAGTCATCACCACATAAGATGAACCTATCGTAGATCGCCGAAATAAGAAGTCACCGCCTGGACCAAACATCTTCGACACCAAAACAGGTCGTCATCGTCGTCGTCGCATGATCACGAGCATCACAGTTTTTGGATTCGACATATCAGCCGCACACCTTTGAACACCACCTCCATCAACAACATCGCCGGTTCCTAACCGCCATGACAACCAGCGTCACCAGAAAAAGAGACCACTGACGAAAATAAACCGTCATCATGAACGAGAACCAAAAATTGGAACACAAAACCGAGGGAAACCTTGATGAAGGACGGTAATGAGACCCTGAAGAAGGTCGTGGATGCAAATCTAAAAGGAAACTCGACAACTGCAAACCGTATGACCCAAAATCATGTGTACCCATTGCTCCACCTTCGAGCTGGAGAGTAGCGGTGGAACCCTAGATCAGAGCAGGTTGGGTGGACAAGAATAATAGGGCGACTCCGGTAGCGGCTAGAAACCCAACGTCCACCAAACTACAATCCCAAAGTCTCTAGGTTAACTTCATACCATCCCCGACCTAGAGAGGCACAAAGGAACATGATATCAGAGAAGGCTAAGGCAACAGAGGGTGTCCAAACCACATACCTTCACCAGAAGAACTAGAACCGCGGTAAGAATAGCGGCAAGCAGGGGAGAGGAAAAATAGAAGCCGAGAGCCAAAGGGAAGTGCCGAGAGTGAAAGGGAGAAGCGGAGGACGGGATCTGAAAACCTAAAGGAACGACCATGGATTTTAAATGAATGAAAAATTTAATAATGAATAATAACTCAAGGTATTTAAAATAAACCAAATCGCATAGAATCACAACACATTAAACCAACTATAACACATCAGGTTCAATGGTTGATGCTATACTATGTCTCAAGATAAGATTTAAAATTACATGACGTTGAAAATTAAAAGGGTATACCAAAACCCAAGGCCTAGGTTTTAGCCACCATGGACTCATGATGAGAGAAGTATAAATATTAAAGAATTGATGGAAAGAGTAGAAAATAGATATATACTCTTAAATATTCTGATTGAAAATGAAGGGGAAATGTAACACTCGAGATTTTTATGAGAAATACTTTGTTTTTATGTTATATAAATCATCAAAGGAATCTGTTACTACAAACAATAATATCTTGGCTTGCTTCACACGAAATTGCGGCCTTCCTCGATAGCTTGCGTTGTACGCAATACCGAGTTTCACTAAACAATGATATGCTATTAAAATATTATTAAAACGAGCCGTTATGAATAGTAATACCCGCTTTTTGAAATTTTATAATTTTTATCTTTCAAAATGGACTTTACTTTTGGATTTGGAATATCGAAATTATCCTAGGGTGAATTTTTGTATTTTTCTGAAAACTTTCAATTGTTGATGAATAGTGAAAACACTGGGTTACTATTTAAAGACAGAATTTTTATTTAAATAATTATTTATTTCATTTAAATTTATTTTAGGTCAAAATTGATACATAATACCTATATAATTTCAAATTAATTCATTGGAGTCATTTTATTATAATTTTAGATATATAAAAAAATTTATTGAACTTTTCACCGTCTTTTACCCACCTCCTAGGAGAGTTTAAAAATTTCCCTAAAACATAATTTTACCGCTTCTGTGAGTGGAATTTAGAAAATCTGAGAGACACGGATAACATCAAGGAGTAAAATTTGGTTCCATAAGATAAAAATAATTTTTGGTGAATAGTAACTTTTTACTTTTATTTACCACGATTAAAAGTAAATAGGGTAATTAATGGTAAAAATGGTATTATTATTACAATAACACATGTCCTAATTCTATTGTATAAGTTTAATTCGACCAAAAACATCCTTAATAATAAAATATGACCATTTAGGTCCACTTGGATTAGATTAGGACATTTATTATTATTTTATTTAAAGAAGAGTTAAAAAGGTTAAAATCGAAGTTTAATAAATATAACATTTTTAATATAGGGTTATACATAAGATAAATTCTACTATAAATATTAATTAGAAAGATAAAAATATTTCCTACATAAATTTATTTTATTTAAAATTTATATACATTAAATAATTTAATTTATTTATGACACAATGATGATGCAGTAATTACCTTATTAAGGAAATATTAACATAATTGATATTATAAATACCCAAATAAATGTAATTTGAGACTTTTTATGAATTAAATTAATTTTATAGGTTACTATGACCTATTGGTATTGTGTTAATTAACGTTTTTTGAACTAATCATGATGTTATAAGTTTCAAAAAAATCAAGTACTAAATACTGTCAAAATTGACATAAAATAATTTTTAAAACGAATATTATATTAGTAATTTTAATTTTATTTCTAAAAATATATGGTTCGTCCATATGAATTAGATAAGTTATATACATTAATAATAAAAAACTTGGGGTTATTTTTTCTTATTACAGTATGTTTATTAACCATATAGTGTAAGAAAACAAGAAGACACGGTAAAATTAAAATTATTTAACTAAAAGTTAAATCTAAATGATAAGGTCAAAATAGCAACCTAAACTTGTCTAAAATCTATTGGTTGAGATTATTTCGACCCATACCTACCTTAGAATCTAAATAAATCAATTTTGAGCTATTAAAACCCGAATATGACATTATAATAAAATAATATTTTATTTTTTTTCCTAAAGTGCCCCTCTCCTCCCTTATAAAAGGGCACCTCCTCCCTCTCCTCCTCACACCACTTTGAGCCTTCATGCTCGGCCAAACCCTGAAACATTATCTTTTCCAATTCCCTAGAAACATTATAGTGGTCCTGGTCATTTTCAAAGACCATTTTTAGTGACCTAAGAGGAGGTTAAGAAGAGGCACTTCAAAGAAGAGGTAATGTTCATTACCGATTCTTTCAACCTTATTTCTTATTCAACTTCTTATTCTTTAGTTGTTTAATTATGGAGTAATAAAATCAGTATCACTCATATACTGATATGTTATTACAAATATTAAACAACCCTATTTCCCCTTCTATCCATCCTACAGAAAAAGAAATCATCGCACGTGCGTACGTACGGAATATCGTCTCCATGTTGTGGTGTAATCTGATTTCCACCACCACCTTACATGGATGGGTATAATGGTGTAAAGAATAAATATATATGATTATTTTAAAGTGATATTTATTATTAAATAGTATACATACACTTCAATACAATTCCACGATCATGGGAACGATATCATCGCTCGTGCGTACGTACGGAATACCGTCTCCACGATGTGATGTGACTCATTCTACATGATCTTCAATGCATAATGATTATATAAATGAATTGAGTGAATAAATATGATTTATATTAAACTAATAACATTATGTAAATGAGGTATCTATAACCTAAAAATAATAATAAGAATTTATTCTACAAAACACGCATAAGATCAAAAAGCAATAAACACCCGAATAACAAGTAGCAATGAAATATTACTAATAAGAAGCTAAGAATATGACCATATATGATTTCATAACAATGAGTATGATTATGTAATAAGTCAATGACATTATTTAAATCATTATACAGGAGGTTCGGACATGTACGAATCAAATCGGACCTAAGGTAAGGGAAAATCTCGCAATCTTAATTTTTATCCGATATTGTTTATACTTCAAAATTTACTGGGGAATTTTTATCATCCAAATCCATGTTCCCTAAATATGTAATATTTTTTCTATCCTCCTACAATTGTTTAAATCCAATTTTACCCTTCGGTGAATTTTTAGTAAAATATATGAAAGGAATCTTTTGTTGTTTTTAGTACGAGGTACTTTTTTTTACCTTTCCGGCCAAAGTACGAGAAGAATTTTTTTCGTTAACTTATACGACATTAATGGATTTTTAGAACATTATTTCTGAAGTTCATTGTGTTGCATTTGTTGTCAATGAGGCATGAAGTTGTCTTGGAATGAATGGAAGTCAAGGATTGTCAAGATGTGAATGACAAAGGTTGTGATGGTGTTGGTGATGAAGAGAGAATGGCCATAGTACTAAGATGCATGTCACATAGGAGATTCACTAAGTGACATAGGAGATGATGGTTGAAACATTCTCTAAGTAAATCAGACGATTGTTGATCTGTTCTTCAAGTTCAAAGAACTTGTATCAAGATGATACAAAGTCCCAACATGATTAGAAGACCATGCATTGTAGTGACAATGCATGAGGAGTTGAAAGTGATCCATCCATAAGTTCTAAGTGGATGAAGTGGATTAAAGAAGTCCATGTACTAACTCTTAGTGCATGTGAATGTGAAGAAGTCCCAACGTGATCTCTGATTGGATCATTGAAGAATTATTTGATTCAGGAGCAAGCTCGGTTGATGAAGAACCTTCGGGAATTCCATTCCTAAGCAATAATTAAATGTTGAGGACATTTGTGGAATTATAATGAAGAAGAGAAGGGAAGAAATGAAGAAGAAGAGAAGTGGCATTTGGCATTTTACACTTAAGTACTTTGTATACTTAGTGTATATTCAAGCAAAAAAATATTCCAACCTCAAGGGCCAGCCTTAAGGGTTCAACCCAAGGAACATGTGGGACCAGGTCACCACGCCCAAGGGGACCCCATGGGGCCAGCCCAAGAGAGGTCGGGGCCGTGTATAAGCCCCGAGGGCACGCGGTGGTGAAACCCGCGCACCCGGAGTGCATAGTGGGCGCTAGGAGCGCGCCCGCAGGAGCAGAGAGTGGGCGCAGAGCGCGCCCGCAGGGAGAACACGGTGCGGGGCGGCACCGTGGAGGGAGGAGATTCAATTGCCGGGTTGAGGCAGCGCGAGGTTGATAAGGCGCGGCAATTCCTCTCGCCGATTCGATGTGGGACGCGGGATTTTCCCGCGGAAGAGATCCTGGCCGCTCATCTCATCGCGCGCCAGATCCGAGCCGCCCATCTAATCCCGCGGCGAGGCGATTTGATCCAGGCCGTTGAAGATCTGATCCGACGGCTCCCGGCTTATCTCCTTCCTCGAGCTCGACCGAGGCACCCGCGACGTCCCCGCTGAACCAGAGGCCATCCGACCACCTGTTTTCGAGCATCCGGCCACCTCCGAGCAAACCGAGACCTCCATGGTGCTCGTCTGGCCATAACGAACAGGATCATGCCTAAAAATGACCATGCATGCAATGTTTGGAGGATTTCGGTTGAGGCCGAGGCAAGAGAAGCTTCCGAGGCCAAGAAGTTGGTGTTTTTGCATGGGATGAGCCTAAACCGAAGGCTGTGCATGCGTTATGAGTCGCATGCACGTAGAGGAACAAAAAATAAAGGGAGCCCGCGTGAAACCGAGAATAAAAAACAAGATTTGGAAATATTTTTGAAGATCCGAAGATCTCGGGAGTTTGAAGTTATTTCACGCAGATAGAACCACCTCTCCTCTGCCTATATAAATGAGGCCTAGCCCTCGAGAAGAGGCTGTTGATGTGCTGAATTTTTGAAGACCCGTGAGTGCTCTGCCTCGCGAAGAGTTTGAAGCCCCGTTCAAGTATCTTGCGCGGCTGAGTTCCTTTTGCGCACTCCTTGCGCGAAAGAAGAAGAGGTGAAGTACCCTGCGCGCTAATCTTTGCGCAGCAGGAAGTACTCAGGGCCGTCGCTTCCTTGCGCGCCCGAGGTTGTCACCCTCTCTGTTCGCGAATTTGCGCGACAGGAGGAAGAGCCCGCGGTGTTGCACCTGTGCGCCCGCGGCTGGTTGCACTTGTGCGCCCCTTGGCCAGTGCAACTTGCGCGCCTTGTGCTCCAAGCACTTGCGCGATGCCTTGCATCCAAGGCTTTGCACGGCTGCCCCTTGCACCTTGACACCTTGTGGGACAGTGTGTGTGCAAGTGGGTGAAGTGAAGACCACCACATCCCTAGTGTGTGTGTGCCAAGTGAGGAGAAGGCCCTACGGGCGGTAGCTTGTGCAAAGAGGGAGAACCCGAGGCCCTAGTGCCTTGTGTGCAAAGTGAACAAGGAAAGGCCGTGGCCCTAGCATATGCATAAGGAGAAGGACATATTCGGGTGTGTGTGCATTTGAAAAGAAGGCCGAGACCTTAGTTTTGGTGTGTATGCAAATGGATGAACACACTTGGCAGTGTGTGTGCTAAGTGAAAACAAGTGAAGGCCGAGCCCAAGTGTGTGCAAAACGAAGAACAAGTTGTGTGTGCACCAAGTAAAGACCACACATGTTGTGTGTGTGAAAAGTGGAGAACCTTGTGTATGCAAATTGAAGAACATACCTTGAGTGTGTGTGTGCAAACAAGAGGAAGAAGGCTGAACCTAGGTGTGCGGTAAAAGTGAACACACTTAGAAGAAGTTGAAAGACGACCCTCACACTAAAGTACAACACACTTGTGAGTGTGTAAACAAAAAGAACAAAGTGTGAAGCAGGAAGAAGGTGTGTGTGCTAAAAGTATTTACACCCATTGTGGGTTTACTGCACCTAGAAGAAGAGCAAGGGAGTACATGCATTCATGCATGCACGTGCACACGTAAACAAGTCAAATCTGCTTGTGTGTATTTGAGGAGTCCAAGACCAGAGGATCTTGAAGCAATTGAGAAGGCCATGTAGTCAGTGCATGAGGAAGTAGAGATGCCATGCACTCAATGCATGAAGTTGTGATGTAGTGAGACTGGACCAGACCAAAGTTAAAGATATCAGTTGTCTGAGTATTCAGTAGTTGGAGAGAGAAGCCAGGTCATCCTGAGAAGAAGGTGATAAAGCCTGAGCAAGACGAGAAGACCTGTTCACCACAAGTGATCAGAAGAAGAGCAAGGCCAGCAGCCTTTATCCCAGGCTGCTGAGGATACTTGAAGAACTTAAAGTGAAGAAGAGCTACTCGTGTGACTCGAGGAGCCAAGAGAAGACCCTGTGGGACTTAGGGAGAAGAAGTCTTCAGTGGGATTCTGGAGCAGGCCAGTGGGACTCTGGTAACACTGTGTGAAGCAGTATAAAGACCCTCCTGTGGGACTCAGGAGAGATACGGTGGGAAGCTGTATCGACCATTGTAATACTAACCGATTATAATGGGAGAATCCATGCTGGGAGAGCATGGCAAGGATGTAGGCCTTTGGTGCCGAACCTTGTAAATCCTTGTGTCCTGTGCCTTTTCATTACTGCATTATTCGGGAAAGGTTGAGAGATACAAGAAGAGTGGATCGAGGTCTTAACAAGCCATAGAGGTTTAATTGATTAAGAATCAATTAGTAAAAAGTTTTAAGGGATCACTGATTCACCCCCTCCCCCTCTCAGTGATTCACACTGATCTGGGCACTTCAATTGGTATCAGAGGGAGGTTACCTCTAAAAGATCCAAGGGAGTCTTTATGAAGTGCAGATTTGAGGAAATGAGCAACCAGCCTCAAATGGAGATATCTGCCAAGACTCAGAAAAATAGAAAGAAGAAACAGGCCAAGAAGATGAAGAAAGCCTGTCCTAGCTGTGATGAAGTTGAAACAATGAATGATCTTCAGAGTGCACTCAAATATCTTCAGAAGACAGTTCCCATGGAAGTGGCAAAGTGTATAGCTACAGGCATCCATGATCTTCAAGAAGAAAAATCACAGTTAGAAGAAGAATCCAATGCAATGGAAGATCAATTGGCAAAAAGGGTTGGCATAACCAACACTCTCAGAAAGCTGGTGAAGGCTAAAGATGAGACAGTATCTCTTTGCAATGAAAGATATGAAGACACTGCTGAAGAATTGCAAAGAAGCCTTTCTGAGAAAGAATTCTTTAAAGTAGTAATCAAAGAAGTTTTCCATGCACTGGAAAAGAGGCACAAAGTTTCAATGAATTTCAGAGATGCTCAACTTGAAGACAAAGTAAACAAGGTGAAGGAGCTTGACAATTCATTACTTGAATTGAAGAAAGTGCATGATGACCAGATGAAACAGCTGGAAGAGAAATGGGAAGGAAGGCTAAGAACAGTTGAGGATGAGAAGAACTCCCTCAACATGAAGTGTTTAGAACTGGAGGTGATATTGAAAAATCTGCAATCACCTAAAGCTGAATCCTCCCAGTCAGCTGGTTGAAGAAATGTTGCCACTCAAGTGAACATTGAGCAGGATGATTCTAAGAGAAAGACATCCTCTAATGATAGTGCAACATCTTCTAAAAGGAAGGTACCATCCATCCCATCTTGTACTGATGCTTCTAATGGTGTTTCCACAAAAAGTGCAGGATGGAAGAATGATTCCAAACAAATATGGATGAAGACAGTAAAGAAGCAAAGCTCTCCTGAAGCAGCACAACAACTTGTCAAGACAAGTACCCTACAATCAGAAGGAATCAAAAGGTCAAGATTTGTGGGTCAATGTTGGTTTTGTAACAAGTATGGGCATTGTGCAAAGGACTGTTGGTACAATCCACTAAATGCCAAAGCACAGAGGAAGCCCATGCCAAGGGGGAGCAAGCCAGAAGAAAGGAAGCAACATCCACAGGTCCAGAGACATCTGTTTACTGCAAATAGATTTGGATTACTTGAAAACATCTGGGATGGTTGCAAAAGTGGTCAAATAGATACATGCCAATCTCCAACTGTATCCAGAGCTCAAAAGAAGAAAAGATCACAGAACCTGGATCAGAGAGAATCCTTGGGAAGCAAGAAGAAAGTTGAAAATGCTCCCAAGAAGAAATTGAGAAATGAAGAGAAGTCCTTGGATTCTAAATCCAAGAAGGGTGAGTCATCCAGAAGGACCACCAAGAAGAAGTGCTTCTACTGTGGAAGGAATGGTCATACCATGGATCTTTGTAAAGAAGCCCTGAAATTCAATAGAAGCCAACTGGACTCAAAAAGACAATCAATCCAGAAGAAGAAGAAGGGATTGATTGAAAACAAGTTGCCTAAGAGAGGTAGCTTGACAGTATCAAAAGAACCATGTGGAATTTCCAAAACTGAGGCCTCACTTCCAAATGACATGTTTGTCATATGGCCAAATCAGTTGCAACTTGCCAAAGATCTACAGAGAGCTGAAGATGAAGTTCTGGAAATTGCTAAGGCAAAAGGGAAGAAGAAAATTTCACATGAAGATGTATTGAGATCCACACCAGCACAATCATCAATGAAGATCAAATGTGCAAGTGTGAAGACTGGTGAAAATGGGACATCTCGGTTGAGAGAATCTTCTCAACCTTGTTGTTCACATTGATGAACCAAGGAGGTTCCATCTTATTCCCTTATACATTGGTATTTACATGTGCTAACATTGCAGGGAATTGAAGATGATGATCATTTCTCAGCTGGAGAATGGTTTGGACAAAATGGAGTGCACCCCTTGAGGGGGAGGCAATCTGAAGAAGATGGCATTCTTAGATTAATACCATCTTGAGAAAAGTGAAGGTATTCCAATCATACTTTCATCCCTTGTTTCTTAATTGAGTTTATCTTGTCAATTAAGGGGGAGTATGGATTGAAGACAAATGGATGAAAGGGGGAGCTTTATCTTTGCACCTGAACTTTCTAATGAGTTTTGTGAAGCAGGTGCAGGATTTAGCAAATTCATTGTTATATCTGAAAAATTTCAAGCCCCTAAGCATGATCTCACATGTGTAGAGAATTGTGTACAGCATTGAGTTCCTTGGTTACATCACTCTTGTTTTCTACACCGGGTTAGCCCAAGTAGACTTAGAGTTGATTTACTAAGGGTTCTTTGCTAAAGATGAACATGTGGCATCATCCCTCTCTTAGTGATTTTCAAGAAGATGCTATTCAAAGGGAGGAATATATTTTTGAAAGAGAACCACACCACACCTTTTCATTTGATTGCCAATAAGGGGGAGAAAAAATTGGCACACATATTGACCCATTCATATGTGCTGAAGGAGTGTATTGACAACAAATACAAAGGGGGAGATTGAAGTGCATTGTGTTGCATTTGTTGTCAATGAGGCATGAAGTTGTCTTGGAATGAATGGAAGTCAAGGATTGTCAAGATGTGAATGACAAAGGTTGTGATGGTGTTGGTGATGAAGAGATAATGGCCATAGTACTAAGATGCATGTCACTTAGGAGATTCACTAAGTGACATAGGAGATGATGGTTGAAACATTCTCTAAGTAAATCAGACGATTGTTGAGCTGTTCTTCAAGTTCAAAGAACTTGTATCAAGATGATACAAAGTCCCAACATGATTAGAAGACCATGCATTGTAGTGACAATGCATGAGGAGTTGAAAGTGATCCATCCATAAGTTCTAAGTGGATGAAGTGAATTAAAGAAGTCCATGTACTAACTCTTAGTGCATGTGAATGTGAAGAAGTCCCAACTTGATCTCTGATTGGATCATTGAAGAATTATTTGATTCAGGAGCAAGCTCGGTTGATGAAGAACCTTCGGGAATTCCATTCCTAAGTAATAATTAAATGTTGAGGACATTTGTGGAATTATAATGAAGAAGAGAAGGGAAGAAATGAACCCAAGGCACATGTGGGACCAGGTCACCACGCCCAAGGGGATCCCATGGGGCCAGCCCAAGAGAGGTCGGGGCCGTGTATAAGCCCCGAGGGCACGCGGTGGTGAAACCTGCGCACCTGGAGTGCATAGTGGGCGCTAGGAGCGCGCCCGGAGGAGCAGAGAGTGGGCGCAGAGCGCGCCCGCAGGGAGAAAACGGTGCGGGGCGGCACCGTGGAGGGAGGAGATTCAATTGCCGGGTTGAGGCAGCGCGAGGTTGATAAGGCGCGGAAATTCCTCTCGCCGATTCGATGTGGGACGCGGGATTTTCCCGCGGAAGAGATCCTGGCCGCTCATCTCATCGCGCGCCAGATCCGAGCCGCCCATCTAATCCCGCGGCGAGGCGATTTGATCCAGGCCGTTGAAGATCTGATCCGACGGATCCCGGCTTATCTCCTTCCTCGAGCTCGACCGAGGCACCCGCGACGTCCCCGCTGAACCAGAGGCCATCCGACCACCTGTTTTCGAGCATCCGGCCACCTCCGAGCAAACCGAGACCTCCATGGTGCTCGTATGGCCATAACGAACAGGATCATGCCTAAAAATGACCATGCATGCAATGTTTGGAGGATTTCGGTTGAGGCCGAGGCAAGAGAAGCTGCCGAGGCCAAGAAGTTGGTGTTTTTGCATGGGATGAGCCTAAACCGAAGGCTGTGCATGCGTTATGAGTCGCATGCACATAGAGGAACAAAAAATAAAGGGAGCCCGCGTGAAACCGAGAATAAAAAACAAGATTTGTAAATATTTTTGAAGATCCGAAGATCTCGGGAGTTTGAAGTTATTTCACGCGGATAGAACCGCCTCTCCTCTGCCTATATAAATGAGGCCTAGCCCTCGAGAAGAGGCTGCTGATGTGCTGAATTTTTGAAGACCCGTGAGTGCTCTGCCTCGCGAAGAGTTTGAAGCCCCGTGCAAGTATCTTGCGCGGCTGAGTTCCTTTTGCGCACTCCTTGCGCGAAAGAAGAAGAGGTGAAGTCCCCTGCGCGCTAATCTTTGCGCAGCAGGAAGTACTCAGGGCCACCGCTTCCTTGCGTGCCCGAGGTTGTCACCCTCTCTGTTCGCGAATTTGCGCGACAGGAGGAAGAGCCCGCGGTGTTGCACCTGCGCGCCCGCGGCTGGTTGCACTTGTGCGCCCCTTGGCCAGTGCAACTTGCGCGCCTTGTGCTCCAAGCACTTGCGCGATGCCTTGCATCCAAGGCTTTGCACGGCTGCCCCTTGCACCTTGACACCTTGTGGGATAGTGTGTGTGCAAGTGGGTGAAGTGAAGACCACCACATCCCTAGTGTGTGTGTGCCAAGTGAGGAGAAGGCCCTACGGGCAGTAGCTTGTGCAAAGAGGGAGAACCCGAGGCCCTAGTGCCTTGTGTGCAAAGTGAACAAGGAAAGGCCGTGGCCCTAGCATATGCATAAGGAGAAGGACATATTCGGGTGTGTGTGCATTTGAAAAGAAGGCCGAGACCTTAGTTTTGGTGTGTATGCAAATGGATGAACACACTTGGCAGTGTGTGTGCTAAGTGAAAACAAGTGAAGGCCAAGCCCAAGTGTGTGCAAAACGAAGAACAAGTTGTGTGTGCACCAAGTAAAGACCACACATGTTGTGTGTGTGAAAAGTGGAGAACCTTGTGTATGAAAATTGAAGAACATACCTTGAGTGTGTGTGTGCAAACAAGAGGAAGAAGGCTGAACCTAGGTGTGCGCTAAAAGTGAACACACTTAGAAGAAGTTGAAAGACGACCCTCACACTAAAGTACAACACACTTGTGAGTGTGTAAACAAAAAGAACAAAGTGTGAAGCAGGAAGAAGGTGTGTGTGCTAAAAGTATTTACACCCATTGTGGGTTTACTGCACCTAGAAGAAGAGCAAGGGAGTACATGCATTCATGCATGCACGTGCACACGTAAACAAGTCAAATCTGCTTGTGTGTATTTGAGGAGTCCAAGACCAGAGGATCTTGAAGCAATTGAGAAGGCCATGCAGTCAGTGCATGAGGAAGTAGAGATGCCATGCACTCAGTGCATGAAGTTGTGATGTAGTGAGACTGGACCAGACCAAAGTTAAAGATATCAGTTGTATGAGTATTCAGTAGTTGGAGAGAGAAGCCAGGTCATCCTGAGAAGAAGGTGATAAAGCCTGAGCAAGACGAGAAGACCTGTTCACCACAAGTGATCAGAAGAAGAGCAAGGCCAGCAGCCTTTATCCCAGGCTGCTGAGGATACTTGAAGAACTTAAAGTGAAGAAGAGCTACTCATGTGACTCGAGGAGCCAAGAGAAGACCCTTTGGGACTCGGGGAGAAGAAGTCTTCAGTGGGATTCTGGAGCAGGCCAGTGGGACTCTGGTAACACTGTGTGAAGCAGTATAAAGACCCTCCTGTGGGACTCAGGAGAGATACGGTGGGAAGCTGTATCGACCATTGTAATACTAACTGATTATAATGGGAGAATCCATGCTGGGAGAGCATGGCAAGGATGTAGGCCTTTGGTGTCGAACCTTGTAAATCCTTGTGTCCTGTGCCTTTTCATTACTGCATTATTCGGGAAAGGTTGAGAGATACAAGAAGAGTGGATCGAGGCCTTAACAAGCCATAGAGGTTTAATTGATTAAGAATCAATTAGTAAAAAGTTTTAAGGGATCACTGATTCACCCCCTCCCCCTCTCAGTGATTCACACTGATCATGGCACTTCAATTTCCATGAAGATCAATTTACAAGTTTTAAAGTTTATTTTTAATCAAATTATTTTATTTTAAAATTTTATGACATGTTAAGAAAGTAAAATGTTTTTTTTTGAAGTAGAAAGGATATTTTTCTCAAGAATGGCGTTCAAGTGTTTTATCAAAATTATTTTCCAGATAAGATAATATAGGGTTCTGTTTCTATCCTTATTTTTAAATTGATTTGATTGTGTTATGATGGAATTATTTTTATGAAGTTATTTTATCTTATACGATTTATGTTATGATGGTATGAAGTTTAAGAATCCCATTTTTATTACATGGGTTATGCTATGATGGATGATTGACGATCTTGTGGCACAAATAAGAATAGTATCATTTTGAGATGGGTGGGACCTATATCTACCTCTAATGTATTGGGTAAAGATTTATATCTCATGAGATAGACATGGCTGGAATGGAAGGTTAATCCGGTTCAGTGAAACATGACTGAAACGAGGGGTGAACTCGGTTTAGAAATGGACTTTGTCCGCTAAGATAGTCTTGGAAATGAGTCTTGACTAATAAGAAATGATTCTCTATGATTATGTGTGTATGCCACAAAGTTTCATGTTTTATGTTATGATTATTTGGATTACATTTCACTATTATGATTGATCCCATGTCATGATATTATGATCTCTTTTGCAGGATAATATTTTCAAAATGTTATTTTCTAAAGAGTATGATATGATTGATATTTCTTTTGTTTACCCTTACTGAGCATTTGAGATCACCCTTTTGTATGTTTTCTTTTCCCCAGGTTTTGAAGAAGGGTATTAAGTAGAATATTCCAAAAGGGACTCTAGATATGATGAAATAAATGGGAGACAACGTAGATGATTTATGAACTAGTTGTTTATGTTACCCAGTTTCTAAAGACATTATACCTATACGGTCCTACCATGGTTTTGTTATATGTTGTAATAAGTGTGCTTTAAATTTTGATGTAATAAAAATGCATGTAAATTATGAGTCGTTATAGTTGGTATCAGAGGGAGGGTATAGTCAACCTTTGGAAACTAGGATGTAAAATATTTAGTAAGAACCCTAAGGATATATCTAAGCATAGAAAAATCTTAGTGTTTTAGAGATGGCCATGAAAAACCTATGATAAGACCTTAAGTGTGAAATTTTATCTTGATTATGTGGTTTTCTTATTATAATTAGTGTTGCTCATACTATTCTTCTTGGTTTTAGTCAATGGATGGAACCCGAAGGAACCGTGTTAATGCGGAATGCGACTGGCAATACAATGATTGTCCCCCTGAGCAACCAAATGTTATGGGAGATGGAATGAAAAATTTTGTAGCCATACTCACACAAATTTCTCAAGATATGAATCATGAAAGACTTCCAAACGAGCAAAGGAAGGAGCAACAGTCTGTTGAATCCTTCATGAGGCAGCATCCACCCTCATTCAGCGGGTCTACTGATCCATTAGTTTCTGAACAATGGATCAGTACTACTGAAAAGATATTTTCACTTCATCAATGTTATGAACATGATAAAGTCATCTTAGAAGTTTATCGTTTGGAAGGTGAAGCTGATAAATGGTGGAATCTTTTCAAGAATATGAGTCCAAGAGATGAAATTGAGTCCATGGAATGGGACGGGTTCAAGAACTTATTTTTAAATAAGTAATTCCCTCGTATTCTTCAAAAAAAGATGGAGAAGGAGTTTCTTAAACTAAAGAAAAAGGATGATAAATCGCTTGGTACCTACGAAGAAAATTTTACAAGACTTTCAGGGTATGCCTCTGGGATTATTATCCAACCTGAGAGTAAGATCGATCGATTCTTTAGTGGCTTAAAACCAATCTTCAAAGGGTGTTATCCCTAAGGTACTTCAATAGCTATGAGGAAATCGTTCGATGCTATCTCAAGGTTGAGATAGAGATTGGAGTAACCCATCAGTCATATGGGTTTGATAAGAAGGGGAAAATGGAATTCAAAGGAAAATCTAAAAAGCACACTGAAAAGAAGATGAGTTTTCCCTTATGCTCAAAGTGTGGAAGGAAACATGGAGTGAGTTGTCTTATGGGGACAAGTAAATGTTTCAAATGTGGAAAAGAAGGTCATCGAGCATTTCAATGTTGCAATGATGGGAAGAAGATGTCTAATGATGCGAACAAAGAAAATGCTACACAGAGTGCACCTCCTAAACTTCAATGTAACAAGTGCAAAGAAATGGGGAATTATGCCAATCAATGCCCTAATCCAAGGATTGTTGATGATGATTGACGTCAACAAACTCTTAAGGATAAAGACAAAGAAAGTCACATGCAATTTCTATCAGCGATGTAGAGTACGATAATGAAGTGGTGGAAGGTACACTTACCATTCACTCTAAAGTAGAAAATGTTTTATATGATTCTGGATCCACCCACTCTATTAGTTCTGAAAAAATTTCTAAGGGTATCACAGTATTACCTCAACAATTAGATGTTGAGTTAGTTGTGACAACCCCTAATGGCACAATAGTCACATCAAAAGTTTTTAATTCTTCTCCGATTGAAGTTTGTGGGAAAGTGCTTCCTGAAAATCTTGTGATCCTTCCTATATTGGAATTTGATGTGATTCTTGGCATGGATTGGATTTCTTTATATGGATCTCATATCAATTTCCAAAGAAGGGAAGTCACATTTCATATTCCAGATCAATCTATGATCGTCTATCGATGCAAGGATGAACATAACCTTCCAGTGGAAATTTCTTCCATCTTATGGGTCTTGATTCCACTAAATGAAGGTTATTTATCTCAAATGGTTGGAGAGAAACTCATGATTAAGAATACACCCATTGTACATCAGTTTGGTGATGTCTTTCTGGAGGAATTGCCTGGTCCTCCACCAAATCGTGAAGTTGAGTTTTCAAAAGAACTCGTACCGGGTGCTTTACCTATTTCAAAGACACCTTATAGAATGGCCCCAATTGAGTTAGAAGAATTGAATAAGCAACTCCAAGAGAATCTTGATAAGTGATTCATACACCCTAGTGCATCACCTTGGGGAGCACCTATTCTGTTTGTTAAGAAGAAAGATGGATCAATGAGACTTTTCATTGATTATCGAGAAATAACAAGATCACTGTCAAGAACAAATATCTTCTCCCATGGACTGATGACTTATTTGACCAACTACGCGGAGCTCAATAATTTTCCAAGATTGATCTTTGTTCAGGGTATCATCAATTAAGGGTCAAAAGGGAGGATATACTAAAGAAGGATTTCCGTACAAGGTATGGACAGTATGAATTTATAGTGATGCCATTTGGTCTTACTAATGCCCCTACTATCTTCATGGATCTGATGAATAGAGTCTTTAGAGACTATTTTGATCAGTTTGTGGTAGTCTTTATAGACGATATTCTTTTTTATTCAAAGAGCAATGAAGAAAATGAAGATCACTTGAGAATTGTATTGAAGACCCTGAGAAAGGAGAAGCTTTATGCCAAATTTACCAAGTGTGAATTTTGGCTTCAAAAAGTTTCATTTTTGTGTCACATAATCTCAAAAGAGGGGATATCTCTGGATCCAGCAAAAATAGAGGTTATCGAAAGATGGTCGAGACCAACAACAGTAACTGAGATCCGAAGTTTTCTTGTTTTGGATGGATACTATCGACGTTTTGTGAAAGATTTTTCACGATTATCTAATCCAATCACCAGGTTGACTCGAAAAGGAGTTAAGTTCATTTGGACGGACGAGTGTGAAGAGAATTTCAAGGAGTTAAAAAGAAGGTTATCTAGTGCACCTGTGGTCACACTGCCTTGTAGTGGAGAAATATTTGTGATCTACAGTGATGCATCAAAGAAGGGATTGGGGTGTGTTCTCATGCAAAATGATATGGTGATAGCTTATGCCTCACGACAGTTGAAAATCCATGAGCAAAATTACCCAACTCATGATTTGGAGTTAGCTGTGGTAATATTTGCATTAAAAATATGGAGGCATTATCTTTATGGTGAAAGGTGTGATATTTATACTGATTATAAAAGTTTAAAGTATATTTTCACACAAAAGAGCTGAATATGCGCCAAAGATGATGGTTGGAGCTGATTAAATATTATTACTGCTTAATTCATTACCACCCTAGGAAAGCAAACAAGGTGGCAGATGCATTATGTTTACAAGACCATGCTAGCTTATCCATGATGAGGATCACAAAAGATCCAATATTTATGGGTTTACAAAGGATGGATCATGGAATTATAATGGAAAGGAAAAAATCTTATCTTTCTCAAATGAATGTTCAACCATCTATACATGTAAAGATTAAAGAGGCACAAAAATAAGATGTAGAGTTACAAAAGAAGGTGAGAAATGTTCTTGAATTCAACCTTGATTGTGATGGGATAATAAGGTTTAGGAATCGGGTTTGTGTTCCTCCCATCCCATAATTAAAGAAGGAGATACTGGATGAGGCTCATAGTTCTTCATTCTTTATTTATCCTGGAAGCACAAAGATGTATAGGGATCTGAAAGAATACTTCTGGTGGGATGGCATGAAAAGAGATGTTGCTAAATTTTTCTCTCGATGCTTGGTTTGTCAGCAAGTTAAAGCTGAGAGACAAAAGTCTAAGGGGATGTTACAACCATTACCCATACCCGAATGGAAATGAGAAAACATCACTATGGACTACGTCACAGAACTTCCTAAAACATCCAAAGCCAATAATGCTATCTGGGTCATAGTTGATCATCTTACGAAGTCGGCATACTTCATTGTTATTAGAGAAGATTTCCCTCTGGATCAGCTTTCCAGGATATATGTAGAGGGAGTGGTAAGATTGCATAGAGTAACACTTTCCATTATATCTAATCGGGATCCGAGGTTTACCTCAAAGTTTTGTGGAAGTCTTCAGAATACTCTGGATACAGAGTTGAGTTTCAGCACTTCTTATCATTCTCAGACAGACGTTCAGTCTGAGAGAACAATTCAAACTCTAGAAGATATGTTAAGAGTTTGCTCTATGGATTTCAAAGGTGGTTGGGATCAACACCTACCTTTAGTGGATTTTTCTTATAATAATAGATTTCACCCTAGTATTCAGATGTCTCCTTATGAATCTCTCTATGGAAAGAAATGTAAGACTCCAACTTGCTGGGATGAAGTTGGGGAAAGAAAGCTATTAGGACCTGATCTTGTTGATGAGATGGCAGAAAAGGTCAGATCTATTCAACAACACATAAGAGCAGCTCAGAGTCGACAAAATATTTATGCCGATAACCGAAGAAAAGATCTGGAGTTTGAAGTGGGTGATAAAGTGTTCTTACAAATATCTCCTTGGAAGAGAGTAATGAGATTTGGAAAGAAGGGAATGTTGTGCCCTAGGTATATCGGTTCTTTCAAAATATTGGATCGTGTTGGGAAGGTATCTTATCGATTGACGCTTCCACCGAATCTCTCTCAAGATCACGGTGTTTTCCATGTATCTCTCCTGAGAAAGTACATACCCGATCCTTCACATGTACTCAGCTCTGAAGTTGTACTGCTGGAGCAAGATCTTTCTTATGAAGAACAACCGATAGTGATTCTGGATCGTAGTGAAAAAGTCCTACGGAACAAGACCACTCGATTGGTGAAAGTTTTATAGAGGAACCACCAATTAGAAGAATCTACATGGGAGCTTGAGGATATGACGAGGGAGAGGTATCCTCATCTGTTTGTTACAATGTGATGAATTTCGAGGGCGAAATTCATTTTAAGGGGGGTAGAATGTAACACCCATGATTTTTATGAGAAATAATTTTTTATGTTATATTCATCATCAAAGGAATCTTTCACTACACACAACACTAGCTTGGCATGCTTTACATGCAATCGTGACCTTCCTCAATAGCTTGTGTTGTACGCAATACCGAGTTTCACTAAACAACGATATGCTATTAAAATATTATTAAAATTAGCCGTTATGAATAGTAATACCTGCTTTTTGAAAATTTATAATTTTTATTTATCAAAATAAACTTTTTTTTGGATTCGGAATATCGAAATTAGCCTAGGGTGAATTTTTGGTATTTTTCTGAAAACATTCAATTTTTGATGAATAGTGAAAACACTAGGTTACTATTTAAAAACCGACTTTTTATTTAAATAATTATTTATTTCATTTAATTTTATTTGAGGTAAAAATTGATACATAATACCTATATAAGTTCAAATTAATTCATTGGAGCCATTTTATAATAATTTTAGATATATAAAAATTTTATTGAACTTTTCACCGTCTTTTATCCACCTCCTAGGAGATTTTGAAAATTTCTATAAAACATAATTTTACCGCTTCTGTGAGTTGAATTTAGAAAATCCTAGAGACACAATTAACATCAATGAGTTAAATTTGGTTCAATAAGATAATAATTATTTTTGGTGAATAGTAACTTTTTACTTTTATTTACCACAATTAAAAGTAAATAGGTCAATTAAGGATAAAAAGGGTATTATTATTACACTAACACATGTCCTAATTCTATTGGATAAGTTTAATTCGATCGAAAACAACCTTAAGAATAAAATATGACCATTTAGGTCCACTTGGATTAAATTAGGACATTTATTATTATTTTATTTAATGAAGAGTTAAAAAGGTTAAAATCAATGTTTAAAAACTAAAACATTTTTAATATAGGGTTATACATAAGATAAATTCGACTATAAATATTAATTAGAAAAATAAATATATTTCCTACATAATGGTATTTTATTTATAATTTTCAGACTTTAAATAATTTAATTTATTTATGACACAATAATGATGCAGTAATTACCTTATTAAGGAAATATTAACATAATTGATATTATAAATACCCAAATAAATATAATTTGAGACTTTTTATGAATTAAATTAATTTTATAGGTTAATATGAAATATTAGTATTGATTTAATTAACGTTTTTAGAACTAATAATGTTGTTATGTTTTTCACAAAAATCAAGTACCAAATATTGTCAAAATTGACATAAAATAGTTTTTAAAACAAATATTATATTATTAATTGTTATTTTATTTATAAAAATCTAATGTTCAGCCAAATGAATTATATAAGTTTATATATATTAATAATAAACAACTTGGGGTTCTTTTGGCTTATTATAGTAAATTTATTAACCATATAGTGTAAGAAAACAAGAAGACACGGTAAAAGTAAAATTATTTAACTTAAAGTTACATCTAAATGATAAGGTTAAAATAGTAACATAAACTTGTCTAAAATCTATTGGTTGAGAATATTTAGATCCCTAACCACCTTAGAATCTAAATAAATCACTTTGGAGCTATTAATAACTGAATATGACTTTATAATAAAATAATATTTTATGTTTTCCTAAAGTGCCCCTCTCCTCTCTTATAAAAGGGCACCTCCTCCCTCTCCTCCTCACACCACTTTGTGCCTTCAAGCTCAGAAAAACCTTGCCAAATTCTCTTCTCCACTTCCCTAGAAACATCCTAGAGGTAATGGTCTTTTTCAAAGACCATTTTTAGTGCCCTAAGAAGAGGTTAAGAAGAGGAGCTTCAAAGAAGAGGTAATGTTCGTTACCGATTCTTTCAACTTTATTTCTTCTTCAACTTATTCTTATTTAGTTGTTTAATTATGGAGTAATAACATCAGTATCACTCATATACTGATATGTTATTATAAATATAAAATAACCCTATTTCACCTTCTATCCATCCTACAGAAAATGAAATCATTGTGCGTGCATACGTACGGAATACCGTCTCCACGTCGTTGTGTAATCTGTTTTCCACCACCGCCTTACTTGGATGGGTATAATGGTGTAAACAATAACTATATAAGATTATTGTAAAGTGATATTGATTCTGAAATAGTATACAAACACTTCAATATAATTACATGATCATGGGAACGATATCATCGCTCGTGCGTACGTACGGAATACCGTCTCCACGATGTGATGCGACTCGTTCTACATAATCTTCAATGAATAATGATTATATAAATAAATTGAGTGAATAAATATGATATATATTACGCTAATACAAATCTGGAAATGAGGTATATATAAACTAAAAAGAAGAATAAGAATTTATTCTACAAAACTCGCATAAGAACAAAAAGCAATAAACACATGAATAACAAGTAGCAATGAAATATTACTAATAAGAAGCTAAGAATATGACCATATATGATATAATAACAATTATTATGATTCTGGAATAAGTCAATGACATTATTTAAATCATTATATATGAGGTTTCGACACGTACAAAGCAAATCGGACCTAAGGTAAGGGAAAATCTCACAATCTCAATTTTTATCCGAGATTGTTTATACTTCAGAATTTATTGGGGAATATTTATCATCCACATCCATGTTCCCTCAATATGTAATATTATTTCTATCCTCATATAATTTTTTAAATCCAATTTTACCCTTTGGTGAATTTTTAGTAAAAGATATGAAAGGAATCTTTTGTCATTTTAGTACAAGGTACTTTTTTTGACTTTTCCGGCCAAAGTACGAGAAGAATGTTTTTCTTTAACTTATACGACATGAATGGATTTTTAAAACATTATTTACATGAATCTTACTTTAAAAGTTTTTAAGTTTATTTTTAATCAACTTCTTTTATTTTAAAATTTTATGACATGTTAAGAAAGTAAAATGTTTTTTTAAGTAGAAAAGATATTTTCCTCAAGAATGGATTTCAAGTGTTTTATCAAAATTATTTTCCATCTAAGATAATATAAGGTTCTATTTCTTTCCCAATTTTTACTTTGATTTTATTATGTTATGATGGAATTATTTTTATGAAGTCCTTTTATCTTATATGATTTATTTTATGATGGCATGAGGTTTAAGAATCCCATTTTTATTACATGGGTTATGCTATGATGTATGATTTATGATCTTGTGGCACACATAAGAATGGTATCATTATGAGATGGGTGGAATATATATATATCCCTTCAATGAATTGGGTAAAGATTTATATCTCATGAGATAGACATCGCTTGAATGGAAGGTTAATCTGGTTCAGTGAAACATGACATAAACGAGGAGTGAACTCAGTTCAGAAATGGACTTTGTCCGCTAAGATTGTCTTGGCAATGAGTCTTGACTAATAACAAATGATTCTCTATGATTATGTGTGTATTCCACAAAGTTTCATGTTTTAAGTTATGATTATTTGGATTACATTTCAATATTATGATTGATCCCATGTCATGATATTATGATCTCTTTTGCAGGATATGATTTTCAAAATGTTACGTTCTTAAGAGTATGATATGATTGATATTTCTTTTGTTTACCCTTACTGAGAATTTCAGATCACCCTTTTGTATGTTTTCTTTTCCCCAGGTCTGGAAGAAGGGTATTAAGTAGAATATTCCAAAAGGGACTCTAGATATGATGAAATAAATGGGAGACATCATAGACGATTTATGAACTAGTTGTTTATGTTTCCCAGTTTCTAAAGACACTATACCTATACGGTCTTACCATGGTTTTGTTATATGTTGTAATAAGTGTGCTTTAAATTTTGAAGTAATAAAAATACATGTAATGTATGGGTCATTATAGGAAACCATTTCATACAATGAAGATGAGAAGGGAGTTCACCTATGGATCCCCTTAAGATGATTCATTTGAGTGGAATGTAAAATGGAACCTAATTTTGATTTCAAATAAATTGGGGTAGAATCATAAAAAAACATAATATAGAGCAGAACCATAGTGTTTCCCCATTCACAATGATAAGGAGAGACTCCACCATATAGCCATGTAAGACTTATGCATCTGAACACCATAGAGAAGCCCCAGTGTACCACTCTATGTCATATAGAAACTCCTCCCACACACCACACCATGAACCATAGTGTGGTATTCTTAATGGTCCTCTTAAAATATCCACCAAAATTCAACCATGATATACTACAACCTGATATTTCCCATAGGTAATCTTCTTAATAAAACAACAACTAAAAAATCATTTTAAAGGATCTATCCTAATTTTCACATCATAGAACATTACCATTGCATTGTTCTCCCAATTCCTTGGTGTGACTCAGAAACAAATCTAAAATTTTCGATGCCCAATCCCAAATCCCCCCCCCAATCCAAAACATTTAAAATTACCAAAATTTAAATAAAAAATAATATAACAATGACATGAGAGTTTTACAATTCTCCCCACCATAAATTGTTTTCCCTTAGAAAGTAACAAATGATTTTAGGAAAGATAATCTAAAAATAATTCAATAAGGAATATTAGACACTAAGAGATAAAATTCCTAAACAATCCAATATATATAGAACCAATATATCAAATATATATACATGTTAATAATTGAGACCCAATAATCCGAAAAATATAACATTCAAGACCCGAGGAAAAAAAAATTGAATGACAAAATAAAAAGGATGAGGTGTGTTGTAGTTCTTCCCATTTTTTGAGGATTAAACTAACATAATTGGACTAATTAAACCAATACCTTCCATGAAGATCACCATAAATCATGATACCACCACCAGATATCCAAACAATGCAATCACTCTAGTGGAACATCTAAGTCCACATGAAAATAAATAGCAAATCTTATAAGATTAGAAATTATTCCGCATCCCAAATGATGAATAGAGGAACTAATAGGATAATTTCATTAAAATAACTTGAAGGGGAAGAAAATATAAATATGAAAGGAAATTAAATAAGAAAAAAATAAAATAAAACCCCTATACTTTCTCCTTTAGATTACTACCTGGATCCTAAAAATAATACCTAGATTCTAGAAAATCACTAAAATGAATTGATAGAACACAATGATGATGGTTCATCAAAAATTTCAAGGAATATGTCTCTGAATTAACAAATGACTACACTAGGAGCATACAAATAAACACATCCTCATAAGGGAGGCAACAATAAGATGAGTAAATCTACTCAAACCATAGGAGACACTAAATCAAGAAATATCATCTGACTAATCAAAACTCTTATATGACGTATAATTGATATTAAAGAAACAAAAAAAGTAGATTAATAAAACTCTATGAATCAACTCATACAAACAATATAAATCACCAATAAAAAACAATGGGAGAAAATAATAACCACCACTCAAAAATAATTTTTTGATTATATATGTTCATCAATTAAACCATTAGCACATCTAACAGTATCAAACTCACTTTAATTAATTTTGGAAGATTCATTTATAAATTTAAAATTAATCTTTTACCATTAAAATCATTTACACACCACCAAACCATAAATAAAACCCCCAACCATTTAAAACTTTTTAAATTTATGATTATAATGACCCATACTCATTTAAAAATTATAAAACTTCACTTGAAATCATCTTTCAATTTGAAAAATCCCTCTCTAAAAATAATTTTGATAACCTAAAACATAAAGTTCACTTAAAACAATTTTATAAAGATCCATTATTAATTTTAAAATTTAACCATTAACTTGTTATATTCAGGTTCCCAAATTCACAAAATCCAATATTGTTGAATCAAAAGTTATTAAAATTATTTTTCATTAATCCAAAATACATAATTACCATATTAAAAAGAATAATGAAAGAAAAATAGGTCCAATACAAATGTTTAAAGGGGTTAGTGTACATGAATGGGTTTATTCAATGGTTTTCAAGACCATCCACCAATAACAAAATATCCACTAAAATCTTATCAATACCATGAACATTAGCTCAAAATGATTTTATAGACTATGTGATTTAACCATAAGCCTCCAGTTTTTCTCCTATATTCATCTAAAAACATAAAAAATGAAAAAAAAACAATTCATTTAATCTCAATAAAAAATTGAACACCAGTAATAAAAATTACGATATACCAATATAATCAGTATGATATTTAAAAAACTAAAACCCATCCTCTCATGGTAACATAAATATTAAAAAAAATTATACACACTCATCAAATAAACCAATGATGTTTTGATATTCCTATATCCATTCCACTATGTAATCCAAAATAAAAAAGGGTTCTCTAATACAATTTTTTATAAACTAGCCTAGGTTATCCTAACTTGACACCCAAGGAAAACCATGGAAGTACTTTAAAGGAATTCACAATCCTTGTATGCAAGAAAAAAATTCCTAGGAATGATGTAATAACACATATAAATGGTTTTTTCACAATTAATAATAATAATAATGAATCCAAATTCTACAAAAAATGCAACACAACTCGTCTTTAATTCATATTATCATACAAACCAAATAAGTTGTTTTGAATAAAATATAAACCCAAGGAAGTAAAAATCAAGAATAAATATCTATCAAAAATCTATAATATAAAATAAATAGAATTCAAATGGATAAAATATCAAGAATACAAATAAATAAGAATTGGATGGTAAAATAAAAGGTCCAAAATAAAGAAATAAAACCCTAAGAAAAATAGAAAATATATATATGTCATAATGTAAAAAATCAAACTCTACTACCATGATATAATTATTGAGTGACCTGAAAAGAAGATATAAAAAATTATAATATTCTCAAGACTAAAAACTAGGACATATAAATTCCCTTGGTCTACAAGAACCAAGTGGTATAAGTAAGGAATGAGAAAAAATCCTCGTAGAATGTCACCAATAACTTTATTTATTTCTTTAATATGCCATTCCATTACTTCTAGTTTGAAAATAAAGTTCTTAAAAATATTACCTTTTACAATTTTAAGTAAAACCAACAAAATTAATGAATTGAAACCCTGTTTACTTTTAAAACCAAGTTGTTTCATTTAAGAAAAATACAATAGTTCTAGGAAATTATTTAAAAACTCTTATTATAGGCAGAATAATAGTTTTATTGAAACATAGAAAAATGTATAGTTTATTTTTAATCATATGATTTATAATTTACTCCCAAAAACATTTCACAATTTAATTTTTAAAACTAGAACAAAGGAATATAACCAAGGAAATAGAGTTCAAAAGTTTGATAAAAACCCATTGATAAAAAATAATAGAAAACCCAATAATAATAGAATAACAATTAATAAAGTGCATGAATATGATGATAAATAATATCAAGTCAAGTAATTAAAATAAATGGATTAATATAAACAATAATCGCATCCACTCCGTAAAATAGATATGATCAAAATAATTAGAGTAAACATAATAAAGTAAGGTAAAGCCACCATAGGATTCATGTCTTGTCTCAATGATCAAACTAATAATATCTAACCATAACTAACCTTATCAAGTTCCATGCATACCTCTAGAGATAACTTCATAAAGTCTTACTGGTATATCCAATCCATGATATAGTATAATTTAAATAGTGTATAGTAATCCAAGTCTAGAGAGAATGTCAATGAAAAACATACTTAATCATAGTCTTCCCTACCTAAGTAACCAAGGTTCCCATGACCATTCAAATAGAGGTAACTAATGTCTATCAAAAAATGAATCACAAAAAATATTAATGATATATAAAAAATCCCCCATCTTATCTCCAAACACCCTTTATAAAAATAACCCCTTCTCATTAAAACATATCACATCACCGATATCCATAAATATCAAAACACAATACATATAAAGGGGCTCAATCCTTAAATTTTTTTATAAAATGAAACTAGACCTTTAATACCTCTTTAAAAAATATATTCATTAAATATTTTTCAATGTTTTTTTAAACATTACATTAATATAAAAACCTCATTTAAACCAAATATGACATAATACATAGAAAAAAATGTTTCAAAGTAATATGAAATTAAATTCATTGCTATAAATATTCAAAAAAACATAATGAAAAACCCAAAAATCATTAATTATCATAAGAATAAAACCAAAAATTAAGAACCCTAAAATTGTAACATAAGAACAAAAAATATCAATATCAATAAAAGAAATTTTTGGAAGTACTCCATTTAATTGGATATATATGTATAATCCCCATGTTATTACTTTTTTGAAAAATTAAAAAGTAATTTGATATCTAAAAAACCTATTTAATAACTTTAATTCCCATGATGATATCTTTGAGGCATTTCATAAAACACTTTGAGGGATTTTGATATTAGTTTTAACTAATCCCAGTCTAAGTGCATTTGAAGATGTAATTTATTTAAGAAATTAACTATATAAAGAAAAACAGTTAGATCACTATAAAAACAAGGTTAATATTATGTATTTTAAATGAGTAAAGATGTTAAGAATTCACAGGGACACAATTCATGTCAAATAAATCAACTGAAAAATAAACACCTATATTAAACCAAAGAAAACACGTATCCTTTGGAAAATAATTCTATAATATAATTGAAGGTTATATTTACAATCTCTAGACACCTAAATTCATAAGGATAAACTAAATGAGACACCCCATACCCATAAACCAAAATTTGGTGCTAAAAACATAATCTTCACTTACTAGATTTAATACAAACTAAAATGACCAAATTTTTTCCTATGAAGATTATAATGATAAAAATAATACCATTCATTTAACATACTTGATACCTTTTAGGTATAGAATTTTATAGAATTAGGAGAACATTTTAGCTAACAAAACCCATATCTTTCATTTGTTTCCACTATATCAAGAGCTTCATGTTCAATAATAAGCTTTCAAAATTTCCCATAAATTTCTCTATGCATGATACCCTTTTAGGAATATAAAACATAATAGTATTATTCATTACCTATATAAATTGAAGACAAAATAAAGGGGTTTGATCAAAGGTTTAGTAAGGGAAAGCGTAAAATAGAAGATAATATGAAATAATATGTATGGAATAAAAAATTATTAAATGACTCTATATAAATAATAATAAGAGCATAAAATATATCAATGGATAACATAATAATGTAAATAATCACATAAAATACTCTATCTAATTACATAATTATGAAATTCATAATTTTATACATCTTAATCATACTAATAATGGCTTGTTTCAAGAAATCATTTATAAATAGAGAAGGAATATGAAAAACACCTAATATATTTTGTCTCAAGAGACCTACTGATGCATTGAGGGGATATGTAATTATTATCCCCACCCATAAATAAACTAATTCAATCAATTCTTCATATGTATTTATTGAATAATAAATAAAATACACTGTCAAAATACCTTAGTAATCAATAAAAATTCTTATTAGAGAACTACCATACAAAATATAAATATTTATCCTAGTTTATTAAAGGAATAAATTGTCATAATATATATAGAGAAAGGAAGTTGATAGTATAATTAGAGAGTATTTCCAGTTTAGTGTAAGTAAATAAAATTTTATTTTTCATATTTTAAAATCACCTTTATAAAGACTTTAAGATTCTGCTTAAAAAATAAGAAGAAATATCATTATATTATAGAAATTTTTTTAAAATGAAAAATTCACATAATGATGATAATAATAGTTTCCATAAAAAATATTCATATATTGGAAAGGAATATTAATAATGAATAATTTTCATGAAGGTTAAAAAAGGTAGGCATGTGGTAGGTGTTAAAAATAATTCCTTTCACACTTATGATGTGAGAATAAAAATTAATCAAATAGAAAAATTTAAACAATATTACTCACTACCCATTAGTAAATAAAGTAAGTGATAATATTAAAGAATCATAACAAATTATATATGTATATATATGTATATTGATAAAAAAAATATGGAATATGGACATTGAAGAGAAGTATTGGCCTTCAAAAAGAAGAAATAAAGTTGTTTCTAGTATAAACATTATTTATATTGACTTGAGTAACTAATAAATGAAAAATAAAAAAAGGATGTTATAAAAAATAAAATAATCCAAAGTTAATAAATTTGTGGGGTTTAAGATATATGTATAATAGAATTATAACAATTAAAATTTTAAACTAAACAATCCTGAATAAAATTAAGATTGAAAAATAAACACTTACGTCTTTGGTAGCCTTCAAATAAATATACATTAAAAGTTAGACCATTATAAGTTTCTATAAAAAAAATAATTTACTGAAATAATAATTAAAAAAATCATGGGGTAGTATGTACACCATATAAAATAAGTAAGGTGCATAACGTGAAATTTGTCTTAAGAAATTGAATTTGAGATAAAGAACCCTTACATTGGATTCCTAATTATCGGAATGAATGAATAAATATTGTATAATAAATTTCTATTTATTTGAAATATATATCAAAACAATATTTATATTTTTATCAATAGATACCAATGACTTATAATTTATCATTACCCATTTATTAATAATTCTTTGTTAAAATCAATATTTATGTGTTAACCACTTCATTTTCTACACATGTTTTGATTCATCGGTTCTAGTCCTTGATCCTTAGTCATGGGTTAATTATCTAAATATTTTTAATTAATGTGTATAATATTTTTTTGATATGTGTTTGGAGTTCCATCGAAATTTCATGACTCTTATGGTGACGTTTTTTGAGAAATCTATAAAATATCATTTTAAAAAAATTGATTTTATAAAAATAATTGAGTTTATTAACCAATACACAGAGATATATTAAAATTAAATAATTGTCAAAAAATACTAAATTATTCAATATTTCATGATATTATCAATATTTTATATTCCTTAATATCATTATATAAACATTATAACAGCATTTATGTAGGTTATAAAAACAACCCAAACAAGAGCGTGTTATATTAACTGAATGAGTAAGAAAATTACATTTCATAATGATAATAAAATTCTTATTGAAGATTAATTATATAAAGAACAAGTATGTAAGTTATAAATTATTTTTAAGAGGAGGTATATTAAAATATAAATGAATATCAATGAGAAGAAGTTATCACATTCAAAGTGTCTGAGTATGCTAGTTTTAAGCTGTTACTTTTTTATGATGAACATTTATTGATAAAAAAATTAATATAATGAAAAATTATAATTAAATTTTTTTAATCATATTATAAATATCATTTTTATTCCTTAAACACATTTTTATAATAAATCATGCAAGGAAGTGATGAAATAATGAAATTTCTCATTCATGCAAGCGGTAGTCCACACAAACATGGTGACATTAAATCATTCTAATGAATAGTGGGGGATAGATAATTGTAATTACATGAAAATAATAACATTACATAATAATAATTTTACTTATGTGAGTATAATAAAATGCTTACATAATATTTGGAGGATGGTTAAGAAGAAATAGACTGAAAAGATTCAATTAAAACAATTACCTCTTTCTTTGATATCCACTTTTGAATCTCTCTTTAAAACTTATTGGGTTGGTATTTTAGAGAGACTAGAACCACTAAGATGTGGGAAAGAGGTTTGGGGAGGTATTTCATAGTTATTTTTTTATATAAGGTGTTTAATTTGGGTGGATAAATGAGGTTGTGAAGGGATCGTTTTATAAGTAAGCAAGGTAAAACTCTTGTAAATTCCTAAAATATTAAAATAAAATAAACATCATTGTCAAAGAAAAGTGTCCCAAAATTGAAAAAATTATAATTTAATATTATTTAGTTTAAAAATAAACTAAAAATCAAATTGATACATTTTTAGTGATAACCAAGGACTTAACTTTTAGTTTAACGACTTCTATCCTTTTTACCCTTCACTACTGTAACAAACTTTTACCATGGTAACGATTATTTATCACTAAAAATAAAATAGTCCATATTAAAAAAAAGTATGATAATTAAATTTTTAATACCATTTTACAATATGAAATTTATAATGGTGGTAAAATTTAATTGTAATCTTACCTCACATAACAAGTGAAAATCATTTGATGAAAAAATTTATCTTTAAACCTAAAAATGGAGTCATTATCATTCATTTTCATGTACAGACCCTTATATGATTATTAATTTATTTTATTAAATAAAATATCAATACATTTCTTAAAAATAATTTATTATAAGTTTTTAATTTATATTATTAATATAAAAATACATTACAGACATAAAAATAGTTTTATAAAAACAATCTTTTTTTAACATCAGATAATTTTATCTTCATTTTTAACCAATCTATAGACAATTTATAATTTTTTATTCATATTATAAAATTTACAAAAAATAATTTTCAATTAATTTAATCCTTTAAGTATGAAAATTTTATCATTTAAATAAAATAAAAAATATAAACAAAAACATTTTTCTTAAAAAACAATTGTTTGGAAAAAATACGTGATTATTTTTCCTTATCATTGATTAAACATTAAATGAATGATATAAATTTATTTTAAAACTAATTACTAAAATCAGATGAATTTTTTTTATTGATATCATTTCTTGAAAAGTATAGAATTTATCAAAAATACATAATTCATCAAAATAGTATTTCTTAAATTAATAATATTTTCTTAAAAAAATAGAAGCCTTTTCATTTTAAAAAATTAAATTTTCAATTAAATTTTATTATCTTTAATTTTTTCTTGGAATATATAATTATTCACTTTATTTCGGTGTTGTGTGTGTCAGATAATATCGTACAAACTAGTTTTATTTAATGGATAATATATACTAAACACTTGAGGTGTTTCATTAAACCCCCTTAAATAAATTTAATCCTCATAATTTTAATTATTTATTACAATAATGAATGTATGCTTAAATTGGTATAATATAAAATTTATATTTTTTCATGGTAAATAATTTTTTTATTTTTATGTGGAAACATAGTATTTCTAAATTAAATATTTATAATACCATACATTTACTATTATAAGACTTATAAATGTGAATGGGTTTATAAGAGAATAAATTTATAGTTGACCAATGTTTCAAAGAGAAGAATAAATATACTTATCTTCCACTTTGTTGAGTTTTATTAATTAATTTACCATCGAGATAGAGAAGATGGGAAAATATATGTACTTAATTTATTTTTCTATTATAGGTATAATTTCATCTTTTCGTTGTGTTTCGATTGGTTTTACAACAACACTTCATCTCTTATTCAAAATAATAAATAAACATGATGATTTTTTCATGTAGTAAGCATGAAAGTAAATATTTAACACATCATAAGATCAAAAAATAATGAAAGGTTATTTCTACTATATTTATACATTTACTAAAATAAAAATGGTCAGAATAACCTATGAAAATAATCAATATGAATTTAAATTCATGAGAATAAGTAATAAATTAATCTATAAAAAATTACTAATAAAACATGAAGTTCAACATAAATTATTCTAAAAATTTATCAAAATAAGAATGTACATATTCAAACCCAAAATAAATCATAATGATTTGATCATATTTTCATACACTAGAAACTCAAATTTTTCTTTAAAATTATTAAATCTAAATAATAATTAAATATATTCCATATAATATCATAAACCCAAAAATAATAGAAACCAATTTTATAAAAATTCATCTTAACCTTTATCCTTATTAACATTAATCACTTACAAAGTCACATATTATTCAACATACACAATAATCATATATACTCCGAAAAATATATTAATATTTTCCAAAAATGACATTAATTTCCTAGACATTAAATTTATTTTTAATCCCCAAGTTTATCTATATTACTCAACTTATATTTCCAATATCAATTAACCCATTGTACAAATTATCTATAATAATCTCAAAAATCCAACCACATAAATCCAAAAAATGTGGTATATATATATTTAAAATTTTTGTAAACTATAAACTTATCATCCCATAATGTTATTCAAAACTCTTAATTTATACTAATATGATAACAACATAACTTAACAATATATCTAAACCCTGATTTGATACCAAACAAGAGTCCCCAAACCCATACACCATACATAGGTCTAAAAACATAATCTTCTTGCACTGAATTTGATACAAACTGAAATACTTTTTTTTAATCCATAATTAAAATATTAATAAAAAATAATAATAAAATTTCAAATCCAAGAAACATTTTTTTCTAGAGTTGTAGATAGTAAATTCAAAATTTTAGCTAACAAAACCTATATAATTTTCATCCAATGAACATATTACCTAACATACTATGATCTTTTTATTCTAGAATAAATATTAAATATTCCCAAAGATATTATCTAAACATGGTAACCTTCTTGGTATATCAAACATAATTACCATATTCATAACTTGGTAAATCAAACGATAAAATAAATGTGTGTTCTGAAACACTTAGTAAGGGGAAGCGTATAATAGAAGCTTTGAGAAATTAATATTGAGGAACAAACAATTGCTAAATAATTCAATATAACTAATAAAACAAGTTTAAAATATATACATGGATAACATAACAATATAAATAATCACATTTATAACACTAATTTATTTCATAATTATTGATTTCATAATGTTATACATCTTAATCTTACCATCAAGGAATCACACTAAGACACCATTTATAAATAGGAAAGGCATGTTCCAAATAGCATAGATAGTTTGGCTCATGAGACCCAATGATTCATTAAGGGGATATATAATTCCAAGACTCATATATCACTAAATAATTATGATTAATTAATTTTATTAAAATAATAAATATCCAATAAAATATATAATCAACATACCTTAGTAATCAAGAAAAATTTATATTTTGAAACTAGCATACTAAATATTAATATTTTCTACAATTAATAAATGAAATTACATGGTAATAGGGAATCCATATAATGAAGGTATTTTTTATCATAGATAATTTCTCCATTATATAATATGTAACTTTAAAGTATGTTTACATAGATAAGAAATCATAATAAATATATTAGGAAGTTCATTTTCAAATGATAATAAATAACATTTTATTTTTTGTAACTTTTTTTTTAAAATAAAAAAAAATTAGAACAATTGAAATAAAATTTACTTTCAAAAAATATGGTAACTGATAAATTAATCCTAATATTTACAAATGGGCATGAGGGTTTACAAATAGATCATGTGATAAATATTAAGAAAAATATCTTCTCACCCTTTTGTAAAGAGAGTTAAAAATGACTAGTATAAAAAATCATAAAACGATTAATTCTTAAAAATTAGTAAATAAATTAAATTATGAGAGTAAATAAACATAACCAATAATATAATTATATATAAAGAAATTTATGAAACAAAATAATGATTATGAACATGTAAGAGAAATATTATCCGTCCAAAATGAGAAATAAGGCCATCTTTTCGTATAAACATTATTTCGATTTATTTGAGTACCCAAGAGTGGAAAAATGGAAATTGGTTATTATAATCATTTAAATAAAAATTGGATAATAAAATTTATTAGGGGTTTAATAGATAAGTATCATATAATTATCCCAATGAATATTTAACCAGAAATAATCCATATTAAAAATAAGATTGTAAACTAAACCCCCACATAATTGGTAACATTCAAATCAAAAGCCATAAAAAGTAATAAATGATATATTTGGGTAAATAATATAATTTTAATGAAATAATATTTCATAATAAATTAATGGGTTTGTATCTAAACAATATAAAATAATGTATGGTGCACAATAAAAATACATATTATGAAATATAAATTGAGACAAAGAACCCTTAACTTGGATTCCAGCTTCGTCAAACATGTTCTAAATTTCATTATAATAAATTTATATTTATTATAAATCTATATTAGATCAATATTTCTATTTTTCTTAGAAGTTATCATCATCTTATTAATTCCAATTTCCCTTTAAATTTATAATTCTTTGTTAAAATCAATATTTTTGTTTTAAATGTTTCAATTTCCACACATGTTTCGATTCACTGACTATGGTCCTTAACTATTGGAAATTATTTCATCAAATAATAATTTATTATTATGGTTTATAATATTTATTTGAGATGTATCTACATTCTCATGTATATTTAGTGGATCTTATGGCGATGCTTCCCTTGAAAAGTTTAATTTTTTTAGAAATTTAAATTTCATAAAAAATTAATTTTATTAACTAACAAACATAGATATTTTTCAATTATAAAAATATGAATAAATATTATAAATTATTTTTAAGAATATTTATATTAATAACATAAATTAAATAAAATGTTTCTAAGTTGTTACTTTCAAAGTTTCTAGGTTTTCTCATTTAATGTGGTTCAATTTTATATTGATTTTTTATAGATAATATTGTTAATATAAAAAACATTTACCATTATATATCATTAATAAACTTATAAATAACATATTTATTCATTAAATATATTTTTAGAATCATCTACGTTTGTATTCAATGGATAAATGAAATTTGTCATTCACTAAGGGGGTATTCCACCCATAAATGGTGACGTTTTCATCTTTGTAATTGATTGAAGGGGTCAGATAATGGTTATTGAGTAAAAAAATAATAATATTTAATATATTGATGATAATTATTTAATTATATTATAATGGTTATAGAATATATTTAGGATGTGGAAGAATAAAGAAACCCAAAAGATCTTAGTTAAAAAATTACCTCTTCCTTGGATATCCTCCATTGAATTTCTCATAAAGCCATATTAGATTGGTATTTTTGGTAAAAGAACATTTATGAAGTATAAAAGATATTTGGGGTTGTATTTTTTTTTGGGATCGGTTGATATAAGTTTCTTAAGGTGAGTGGAAAAGTGAGGTTGTGAAGGGATTATTTTATAAGTGATAGGGGTGAAACTCCTATAAATACATAAATCATTAAAATACAATAAATGTTATTCTTAAAAGAAAGAGGCAATCAAATTTAAAATTTATCAGATAATATCATAATATTATGTGGTTTTAAAATCCAATCAAACAATTAAATTGAAACATTTTTATTTATAATTTTTTTTATCCGTTAGTTTTACCACCCTTTAAATAGCTTTACCCTTCATTATAGTGACCCACTTTTAACATAGTAACTATTCTTTATGAAAAAAGATAAATGGTATTTAATACTAAATTTTAATATTTTGATTAAAAATATGAATTCAAATTCAACATTAAATTTATAGTGGTGGTAAACATTTATTTTAGTCTTAGCGCACATAACACATAAAAACTAATTTTTTAAAAAATGCATTTTTAAGCATAAAAATGAATCTACTCTCATTTATTTCCTATAAAAAACAATAAGATTATTTTTAATTACTTTTATTAAATCTTGTATAAAAAAATTTAATAAAAATAAATTTTTAAAAGTAAATAATTGAATATTTTAAAATAAAAATACATTTCACACTTAAAAACAATTTTCTAAAAAATAACCCTTTTACCATCAAATGATTTATACTCATTTCTAACTAATTTATAATCAATTTATAAATGATTGATAAATTTTTAATTTCATGAACTAAAACAATGAGTCTCAATCTGAAACTACACCAATCCTGTCTCCATAGGACAGGTGTTAGCAACAAGCGTCGAGATTCATAATAAATATGGGAGGTAATTTTATATAGTACCTATACAAACACAACAAAAAATCTATATAAAGAGTTGAAGAGGAATAATAATAAAATAAAAAATATATATAGAATAAATCATGCATGTAAAACTTATAGTGAATAAAACAATATGAAAACATAATCAAAAAAATAAATGGGGAAAAATATATACCAAACCAAAAAGATGTCATAACCTGAAAAAACTGGTAATGTAAATTTTGAGAGATCCCGACACCAGATCTCCAATACCAACCACCTTTCATGGTAAAAATAAACTAGGGTATCCCCATACTCCTCTTTAATCACCACTAACCAATTCACTATCTACGTAAGACATGACGTTGCAGGAAAGGCCCATGCATAGGTGAGTATATATATACCTAGTATGATGCCCTGAAAGATGAAGGGGCATAGTAAGAGACATTATTGGAATAAAAAACTCAACCCATGGTAAGAAAGAAACTATATGCAACAATAATGATATATATATATATATATATTCTCTTAAAAGAATCCCAAAAAAGTGAGAAATGGGATCTCCACCTCCTAGCCCATCCTAAGAAAAGAGTCAGCCACCGGTTCTAAGGGTTCATCAACGATGCCTATCATCTCACATGTCTATTTGATGAAACATATTTTTAGAGATATGACATACCATTATTCCACACAATTGAGGTTCCACAATGTCTTGGAAAATGACCCTTGTCCTGGTAAAAAATGAGGGTTCAACTCAGTAGATAGAGTGATGACCAAGGCCTCATCCCAACATGAGGGATCAACTCTATAGGTAGATAGATGACCCATACCCTATCCCAACAAGAGGGTTCCACTCAATAAGTATAGGAACCATTCCCTAACTCTATAGTAGGGTTCCACTCTAGTATTAGAGAACCCAATCCCAAGAACTGTAAGAGGGTACCACTCTATTGGTAGAGTACACATGCCCTGACATCACTGGAGGGTTCCACATGAGTGGAAGAGTTCGCATGACTTAACACCACAGAAGGGTTCTTCTCTAAATATGGATTGATATAAGACCCATAACCTAACTCCATATAATGTTTCCTTTAAATATATATAGGTACCATGCCTTCACACCATTGGAAGGTTCCACTCAGATGATCATATCTGGTCAATGTCATCATTGAGTGCCGCCTAAAGTAGTTAACATTCATAAAATCTCGCATCGTATCTCAAAATCCATTAAAAATTTCACCATCCCATTATATGTATAAATTAAATCATTATAGGATAATACTAATCTAGAATACAAGTCCAAAAGAAGAACATATGTGAGGTAAAAATATTCCAAAAAAATAATGGTATACGCTATGTAAAGGGACCCACACAACATGTTCTCCCGACCTGCTGCCTGGACATGTTCATAATAGTATACAGCTTTCTACACATATATCCCTACAAGCCATGTAAAGGTAATACATGGTGTGCCTCAGCCACCCAGGGTCCCTCCCATACTTTTGGACATGTCTGTTTAATCTGGCATATGCCCATGTACTCTGATACCTAGCGCGTCCTCCCCCACAGGGTCCTGCCCATGTCCTTCAAGGCATGTCGGTGTACCCTAGTTTTGTGACAATACATGAAATGTGTATGGTTATGCCTCTGTTTGTGTACTCATATATTACCCTTTAGGCTACTTGTACCATGTCACATGATGTGTGGGGTCCCACACGATTTGTAATATTTGTCCTTCCTGGAATCCCTATATATCATAACCAAAGGGGTTACATGTCATGTGTTCTTCATACTACATGATGTGTAGTTGGGTTTTTTTTGTAGAAATATAGATATGTTCCGTGGAATACAAATATTCCTCCTGGACCAAAAATACCAATGTTTGAAAACTCATGATAGGTGGAAACCTCATCCATCCATCATTTCTATCCCTCTAATGGCAACAAATAGGATCTTCGGTTCATTGTTCGAAGACTCATGTATCGTTGTCACCTGTGGTACCTCTTACTGCCATACCAGATCTCCAAATCAATTGTATAATCACCCAAATAGTTCAGTAATCCTTGATAAATACCCATATCACTAACCCGTTCATCATATACAAATCTTCTAGTAATAAAATGGTCTGATTGCACTCAATCCCCCTGACAATAGTTGAATCTTGACCTCGTTGTTCAACGATGAAGAATTTGAAGAATAGTGGAGGAAAATCACAGGTAAAAATGGTGAAAAAATTATTTATCAAAGTTTTCTTGTCCAAATAATAAAAATTGGGGATATAGGTTATGAGAAACATGGAACAATGTGTATTAATCAAATTAATAAATAAAATCTGATTACTGGGTGCATGGTAAGGTTCCAATGAATATAGATCAAATAAAAAAATTGTTTATGTTAAAACATATAATCATAAGGGTTTAAATAGACCTATGATGATTCCTACCGCAATATTAGATTTTTTTTATTGTGATGAATGTGCTCACCAATGATGAATTAAGATCCCTTGTATTCGTTGCGCTTTGATTTTATTTGATCCAATTGCTCATTGTCAGCTGGTCATGATTTTCCAACAACAAGTGGTAGAACTCTACTCTCAACAATCCAATGTTCTTGCGAATAAACTTGGTAATCTTCTATAATATATTATTTATTGACGTTTTTCTAATGAGTTCATTTTTATTAAATAGTTAAATTAATAAATTAATTTAATTTAAAATGTACATGTGACTCCCCCCCCTCGAGTGGCACTGTTTGTGATGATGATCATCCATCCTTCCTAGTTCCCACCACCATGAGGTCACAGCCATCAATGGCTCATGCTCCACCCTTTGGCCTTCCTAGACCCATGTTAGTGATGCCCTATTGGGCTTGCCCCAACCCAAGTCCTGCCTTCACATTTAACTGTGCCGCACCCCCCACACGGACTCGACATACTGAAAATCCATATACAGTCCCTCGTACAGACATAGCATACTGATAGTCTTAATATAATCAGATCTGATGTGCTCTTATCTCTTCCCAATATGATTTGGCATCGAATCAGCATCCTATGATTCATAAGATCGATGACTAGCATGTTCCTGGGTAGTCATGAAGAAGAACGCTCCCAGACGTATACACAACCAACGACGATTCAACCTGGGACCAGTTTTTGGCACCTTGATTTAACTGTGTTTTCATGGTTTCTAATACCATTTCATCATTCTTCTTTTTTCATGACCAATTTTTGTCAGGTTTGACAGATTTCATGATGTGTTGGATGGTACTCATGGCTTTGGTGAAGGTTGAACATTTTAGGTGCTCTTTTGGCTGGTTGGTTATCTATAGAAGCCTGGTTGTCTCATGGTTCCCCATTCCAGAGCTCTATCAATGAAGACCTCACCATTAGTCATCCTCCTTTGAAGGCTCATATGAAGATTTTATTCTCGCTTGTTGTATTTTCTATTCTTTTTGGTTCGTGTATGTTTGGGTTAGTCTGGATTGTTTCTGCAATGGTGGATTCCCATAGGCATGATGCCTCATCTTGTTTTTCTTGTTTGGTTCTAACTATAATATAAATTTATTCTTTTTTAAAATAAAAAAATAGGGGTGGGTACAATAAAAAAAATCTATATAATATTTTTATAAAATTAATTCCGGGTAAAGCAAGCCTCATAATTTCTTGTTGTCTCAGTTCCTGTCTTTGAAAATATTTCTATATATTTCAATGTCTTATAAGGAAAAAACAAAATCTCTAAATTATTCCCTCCTACAATATTTTCATCCTTGAAAAGAAAAAAAAACTTTGAAAAAAGGTCAGGATACTAAGCCCACATCTTGCTCTCCCACTCCCATGATCTCTCCTACATGCTCTTATGCTTCCAAAATAAATGAACCAAGGGGATGGTCCATCCATAATGGTTCTTCTCGTGCCAATCCTTGATTTCCATTAGGTTCTTTGAAAAATCATCTTTATCCTCTATGTCCATCTCTCCCTATTGAATAATGTGTATGGGTCCATGCACCCATCTCCATAGATGTGACACATGGAAGAAATCATGTACCCACTCCATCTTTGGGGGTAAGTTGAGGTGGTAAATAACCTTAACAACCATCTATAAGATCCTGAATGGCCTGATGAACATCGAGGATAGTGTGACACCCCAGAAAAATCTCCATAATCATCATTATAGGGAGACTCTCAGAAACATGTGGTCTCCTTTATTAAAATACAAGGGCCTATGATATCGATCTACATAATATTTCTACCTTCTCTAGGATATCCTCACATGATCGCGGATGACATAGACCTTCTCGGTCATTGTTTGTACCATCAATGGCCCAACAAAAGATGTCTCTCCAATCTCTATCTAGCATAAGGGTGATCTGTAGGGTCTCCCATAAAAGGTCTCAAAAGGATCTATACCAATAGTAAAGTATTAGATATTATTTTACAAAAACTATACCAATGTAAAGTGATCCTCTATATCCAGTAAAATTCTAACACGCAATCCCACATCATATCTTCTAGTACCTGGATAGTGTGTTCAATCTAACTATCTATATAGGGGTTAAAAGATATACTTATCCTTATATGGGTCTCAAATGCCTCGTGAAGGCCTCTCCAAAACCATGATATGAACCTCACATCATGGATGGATATTTTTTTTGAGGAACTTCATAAAGGCGAATGATCCCGCATATATATAACTTCTCCAAATTCTCCTCCAAACACTTCTCCCTAATAGAAATGAAGTGTATCGACTTCATAAGTCGGTCAAATATCACTCATATGACATCATATAATCTATTTGTCTATGGAATTCCTATCATAGTGTCTAGGATATTCCATCTCATTTACACTCTAGGATGTCAACTATCTATGAAAAACCTTCCAAAACATGGTGTTATTCTTTCACATACTGACAGGTGAGGAACCATGAGATGAACTCAACCATGCTTTGACTCATTCTAGCCCAACAAAATAGTCACCAAAGGTCTCTATGCATATTACCAAACCAGTTTCTACAGCCAAAGGATATATGTGAAACTCTCTCATCACCTCCTCCCTCATCATGACATAGACCTCTATCCATCCCTAGAAAAGAACCCACTGTGTAAATAATGAATCCAACTACTATGACACCACCAATACCAAATGAGTATGAGATTTATTACTGAGGAAATATTCAACATTCCCTTCTCCAGAGTATATAATTTCTCAAATTCATATTACAATAGGAAATACATCTAGTACCACTATCTCAGGTTCATCTATATCTATGTAACATCATACCTGAGACTCTGATGATCTGAGTAAACAATAATGAACTATCCTAGAAGATAGTGCCACCACATCCTGAATGCGAAAACTATCAATTCCAGCTCTATGTCATGAGTCACATAGTTTTTCTCAGGTATTCTCAAATGCCTCACCCCCAGTGTAATAAATTTCTTCTTTTATATCAACACATAGCTTATCCCATATCTAGAGGCACCATAATATACAATATACTCCACACACTCTATTGATAGTCTTAAAATATGGTCACTCTTCATTCACACCCTCAACTCCTCAAAGGATCCCTATTACTACTCAGTCGAGGTAAAAGGATTCCCTTTCTAGGTTAGGTAATTTAATGGGGCTGCAATCTTGGAGAATTATTCCAGAAACCTCATACAATACCCCTCTAAGCCAAGAAAACTTTTCACCTCCAACATGATCTTGGGAGGCTCCCAAAAAATCACTACATTAGTATTCACTAGGTCCATATCTAATCTATGATAAAAAAACCCCCAATAAGTGAACCTCATTTATTCAATATTGGAATATTATGAGCTTACAATAAAGCTGATGCTCTTGATGAAAATCTAGGACCATCCTCAAGTTCTCTACCTGATCCGCTTATGATGTATAGTATATGAGTATTTATTCATTAAAGAAAATGAAGAATCGGTCCAAGTATGATTGTAAGATTAGTTTTATCAAATCAATAAACACATTGGTTGCTTTCCTCACACCAAAAGGCATCACTAGGAACTCATAGTGTCTGTAGATATATAAGAAATCTAGCATCAAAATATCATCCCCACAAACACTCTAATGGTGGTAGCTAGACCTAAAATTGATCTTAGATAACTAACTCATGAATTTAAATGAATCCAATATTTCATTATTCCTTCGAAATGTATAATTATTCATTATGATGGTCGGGTTTAGGCAATGAGAATCTACCAAAAGTCATAAGCTCTCATCTGCCTTTGTCACAAACAATGCCAGAGCTACCTAGGGGGATGCACTAGGTTTAATAAAACCCTTCTCCCAAAGGACCTAAAACTATAACTACAGCTCAAAATTATTAGTAGGGTGAATATGATATATAGAAAAGGATATTAGAGAGATCTCTAGAAGAATGTAAATAAAAAACTCCATCTCCCTCTTTGTAGGTAGTCTCAGAACTTTCTCAGGCATTCCGTCTATATAATACTCCGCCACTAAAGAAATCTAGATGCATGAAGAGGGTGGTACTCCAAGGGATACACTCTCTAATTGATGGGTAATATGATATAACCTACTAAACTCAAAACACACTCGTCCTGCTATGAGATCTCTCTCATCCACAGTGGAAAATTTTATCCCATCAGTGTGAAAGAATCTGGACCATTTGTGGTGATATTAAATCTATGATTGGACAATGGAAAAGCAATAGATACCTAAGTAAAAATCATAAGGTATCATCATGAATACTATAAGTTCCCATGAAAAAATATTTCCTCCAAGATATAGATATTACTTATGATAGTTAAAAGATATAGAAGATGTGTTCCCTGTATGATCCTCAAGACAAAGTTGTTGGGATAAATCCGCAATTAGATGCTCCAACTCCTGCACCAGGAGTAAATGGATGATGTAATGACTCACAAATATGTCTTCAAATACTAAATAAAGAGAATAATAAAAATAGTTCATACCTCTAGTCATCTCATGTGTTGTTTTTTCATACGCATCCATAGCTTGAAGGAGTTCGCGGCGCATACATTTATCTCCTTGATATTAACATGGCTCGACTAGTGGTGGTTTGGGTGGTGGAAAGAGAAAATAATATTTCCCACCACCCACATATCCTCCTCTAGGATCCCCACCTTATCCTCTACCAGCTTTGTCTCCCCATGGGACATCCTCCCATTCCCTGGGAGATCTGTGATCATGACATTGTCTCTACCATGGCAGTCCATCCGCTATCTTCTTAACCTAATCAGAAAAACAGGTCAGGAAATCATGTGCTATATGACCAGGTACATAACACACATAACACTGACCCTCTTAGAGATCTCTTATCCCCCTTCATGGTCCCAATCACAAACATACATGTGATTAAGTATGATCATGAAAAGATCTCTTTTACTGAGATCATGTCGACTAGTGCCTGCTAGTTGTTGCTGATGACTCATCCATATAACTCCCATGTCAGCTCATGTTTCATGGAATCCCTCTGATAAGAAACTCTCCACCACCGGTTCCTACTCTAACACTCTCTTATACGTGGGAATTTTTATGGGTACCACACTGGTACATATGTCTTTGGAGAAACCCTACTCAAACTCTTGTGCCTAGAATTATCCATCTTGAATCATGTTGAGTGAGTATTGTTTATGGTTTGTGAACCTCAAACCATACTCATCCAATGTCATCTATCCCTAATGTGGATCCAAAATCTCTTGAATCATAACTGAGTGAAAGCATGATGGGTAGTAATCATAACAAAATAGCTACTGGAAGCCAGTTTATGATAGTGTTAAATCCTCATGCATCTGCATGAATAGACTCCACCATTACCTAGCTTATCTATGGAAAATACTGTCTACTGGTGCAACCACCTGGTCATTCAATGTCTAGATAAGCCTGAAAACTTGGATCATCGACTCTAGCCAATCCACCACTACCTGGCGATCTAGCGCACCATAGGACCTCAGTGGCCTCTTGAGCTAGAACTCATGGATGGTCTTAAGACTGCACACATCCTCATTATTCTCTGCTAGTATAATATACTGCTCAATACGTGGGGGTGATGCTACCTATCTACATAGAGGAAGGATCTCACGGGATATCCCATTAACTGAGGAATCAACACTTATCCAATTTTTTTCATGATTTTGAATTGATAACTAGATGGTTGTATTTGTCAAGGCATTCTAAAAGTTTAATTAAAGACGCACCATAATCAGGTGATCATATATATATGGGGATCTAACTCAAGATGGAGATTCAATGAACTAAATCCTATATTATTCATATACCACTTAACCACATACCAAATGTATTTGTATTTCTAGTTGGAAAGATGGTATTCCAAGTCATGGTGAATGGATACATCGATCACAGCACCGATATTGGGTTCTCTGGCTTGAATTCTACCCTCAAGGAACTTCAATAATTTTTCACTAACTCTCAAAAAAATCATCATAAGTTGAAAAATCCGAACACCATCCCAAGGAATGAACTTCTCTGATTGTAATTTCTCATGACCTAACCTTATGGGGCTCGACCTTCAAGTACTTCAAATCTGCCTCCATATGCCAGGGGCTAGAGACAAGCACGGAAACCCATAACTAATATGGGAGACCACTTTCTAACATACCAAAATATATTCACCCAACCATATCCAAGTATATTTGAAGAGGGATAATAATAAAATATGGGAAATATAGTGAATAAACCATTCATGAAAATCTTATTGGGAGTACAAGAGTATGATAGTGCAATATGAGAAGTAAAAAGAGAAAAATACACACCAACCAAATAGATGTCCCAACCTAAAAAAACAGGAAAAGTAAATTCTGAGAGATCCTAGATCTAGATATTCAAACCCAATCACTATGCATAGTCAAAACCACTAGGGTATCCCTATACTACCCTATAATCACTAATGACTTATTAGTCATCTGTATAACACATGAAATGTGTTGGAAAATACCATGCATGGGTGAGTATATATAAACCTAGTAGGATTCCCCAAAAAGTTAAAGGGGAGGAGTAAAAGGCATGATAATAATATAAATATCAAACCATAGTTAGATTGAAACAAAATCCAACAATAATGATTTAGATATAGATATATGTTAATAAATGTAACCCAAATGAGAGGGAAACTGGATCTCTATCTCACAACCCAATATAGAAAATGAGTCTTCCATCAGTTTATAGGGTACATCAACAATTCTCGGTATCTTGTGCTTATTTTTGATGAAATGTCCATGTGAATCTCTACCTTTACACTATTCTAATAGTCAATGGGCCATAATATCTAGGTAGAGGACCCATTCATTGTACAATAGAATGGTTCCACTCCTTAGACAGATAGGGTACCCATGCCCTATACTGACAGGAGGGTTCCACCCAATAGGTTGATAGAGGACCAATATCATATCATAATAGGAGGGTTCCACTCTATATGTTGATAGAGGATCCATGATCTGACTCTGTAGTAAGGTTTCACTCTGGTGGAAAAGGACCCATTCTCTAACACTGTATGATGGTTCTACTCTATTGGTAGAGGACCAATGCCCTAAAATCATAGGAGGGTTCTACTCTAGTGGTAGAAGAACCATGCCTTAACACCATAAAAGAGTTAAAATCTAATGAATGATATATAGAAGACCTATACCACGACTCCTCCACTCTATAGGTAGAGGACCCATGCCCTTACACCATATAAGGTTTCCACTCTAATAATATTGTCTGATCACTTATTTCATCGAGTGCCACTAAAAGAAGAGTTGTAATCAAAATATCTCACATCGATTATCAAAAGACACTATGAAGGATACCATCGTGTTCTATGAAAAAACACTCAGGATAAGCCTCTCTAGGAATAAAATATGTGTTCAAATAAAGGATATATGAGTGGTATAATTTTCATAAAAAATAATGGTATACATTATATAAGGGGACCAACGCATTATGTAGTCCCAACCTATGGCCTAACCGTGTCCCTGGCAGTAAACAACTTTGTACCCATGTAGCACTACATGACATGTAAATGAACTAAATAGAATACATCATCCACTTGGGGTCTAACCTGTGATCGTAGCCTTGTTTTTATAATCATTCCAGTGCCATTATACTCTGATACGTGGTGTGTCCTCCTATATGGGGTATGACATATGTCTTTCGGGTTGTTTCTGCGTACCATGTTCATGATCTAGTATAAAGTATGTTATTGTCCATTCCCATGTCCAAGTATTCTTGGATTACATACTATTTTTCTAGTACTGGGTCACACGGTGTGTGGGGTTCCCACATGGAATGAGATATTTTTATCTTATATAAACCCTAGATGCCATATCCAAGATGCAACACACATAGTGTTCTTAAGATTACACAACATGTAGTCAGTTTTTTCATAGAAATCGAGATCTTATATAGATGATCCAAATAAAACTCCTTCACTGAAACCCCTCCATTAGACCACCTAAGATTATTAGAAACCTCCTCTAGCCATCGTTTCTGTACCACTGGTGGTTGGATATTGGATATGCAATTTGTAGTTCAAAGACTCACACACCATTGTTTCCCATGACACCTCCTACTTACATATTGAATCTCTAAATACATGGTAGAATTAGACACATCCCACAATACTCTCTTATCCATACTTTAATCACTCATTTGTTCATAACACACAAATCTTCCATGAATCTAGGAGTTTTATTTGACTCGATTTTTTCCGACAATAGTCGAATCATGACACATTGGTCCAGTGATGAAGAATATGAAGAATAATGGTGGAAAATCACATGAAACAAAGGTAAACAACATTTGGACAAGAAGTATTGTCTAGTGAATGTAACTTGGGGATATACGAGGTGAGAAACATGGAGCAATATATATTCATCAAACATATATTTAATATGATCTTTTGGTACATTCAAAGAATCCAATGAACTCAGATCAAAGGAAAAAATTTAATTATGATCAAACATTTAATAATAAAGGAAGAAATCCACATATTCAAGTATTAACTAAATATTGGATTATTTGATGAATAATATTGAACTCTCCCATGAAATAACGGGACCCGTTTCATTCACTATGCTTTGATTTTTCTTTATCCAGTTGATTATTGTCATCTCATCTTGATTATCCAATGACAGGTGGTGGATCTCTCCTCTAAATGATCTTAGGGTTATTTAGATAACCATCATGATCCAAAATAAAAACTTATTTATAAAGGTTTTATTATTTGGTCATATAAATTAGATACATAAATTAATCAATTAATTTAACTTAAACACCTTTGGAAACGATCGTTATATCTAAAATCCCTACGCTGACCAACATTAGGTCCCACATAGTGTAAACCTTGCGTTCAAGATTTAACTGTGATCTCATATTTTTGATACAAGAATCCATTAAAGAGTTATCCAATTTTTCATAAAAAATGAGTCTGCTCAATATAAAATATATTTAATGTTTTATAAAATTAATTCCTAGCACAACGGGCCTCAGAATCGCGGGTCATCTCAGTTCTTCACTCTAGAAATATATCTAGATATTTCAATGTATTACATGGGAAAATAGGGTCTATATAGTTTTTTATGTTTAAAAAATAATTTTTAATAAATTTAATAGTCAAAATAAGAGAAATTTAGTTTTTAAATAATACATATAATTGATAATAAAATTAATGTATATTAAAAAAAAAAATTTGTCCATGAATGATTAGATTAATATTCCTCATCATTACATAATAATTCAATGAGTGTTATCAAATTTTTTAATAATAATTACTATAATTTATCAACACATTTTAATTATATCATTTCATAAAAAACATTATATTTATCAAAAATAAGTAATTTATCAAAATATTTTCTCTTGAATTACTACTATTTCTCTATATAAAATTGAGCCCTTTAAATTTTAATAAATCATTTTGTAATTTTTTAACTATCTTGTAGTGTATTTCATAATTAATTATAAGAAAATGTTAGTCACATTATTTTGGTGTTTCATGTATCTCAAGCCATCATACATACTAGTTTTATATATGGAGAATAAATTCTATCATATAATGGAGCTATATTCTCCCCTCATAAATAAATTTCATCCTCACTAATTAAATTCATTATTACTAGAATTAATGTATTATGACATATGAATTATCTCATTTGTATATTATATGTAATGTTTATGTTACTATTATAAAACATAGAACTTGTTAATTAAATATTTCTTAAACCATGTTGTACCATTATATGACTCATACTTGTAAATGGGTCTACAAAATCATATTGTGATAGTTGAATGATATTCTTATATAATAATCAGTAGATTTATCTTCCTCTTTCTTATGTTTGAGGAATTATTTTTTCAGCTATATAGAGAACATGAGATAATATTAATACTCAATTTATAATCATATATAAGTATAATTTCATACTTTTGTTGGGTTTTGAGCTTTTTTCCACCACTCCTTAATCAAATATTTTATGTTATAAATAACGATGATGAATTTTTCATTACTAAAGAATAAAAAAACTTTTAATGGATCATAAGATCCACAAAATAATGACAAGCAATTCAAAATGTCTCCATACATTTACTACAACCAAAATGTTTTTCACACATTAAGATAATACTCAATATTAATAATATTTATTGTAAAAAATCAATACATTAATATATAATATTTAGTAATAACACACAAATTTCTTAATAAATCATTCTAAAGACCCCTCAAAATATTCTTGACCATATTTGAAACCCAGAAAAATAAAAATATGTGATCCCATTTTCATCCAAATTAACATAACTTTTATCTTGAATGTTATTGAACCTCAATAATCATTAAACGTATTCCATACTATATCCCAACCCAAATTTTTCGAAACTTTTATTCCCAAAATTCAACTTAATCTTCATTTCTAAACAACACTAATCCCTTAAAAAATAAGATATCATTCAACATATACCCAAATCATATATACTCCAAGAAAAATATTAATCATTTACCAAAATAACATGAATTTACATAACATTATATTAATTTTAATTCCCTACAGTAATCTATACTTCTCAAATTATATTTATATAATCAATTAACCAATTGTCTCAATTAACTATAATTACCTCAAAATACAATCACTTAATACCTAAAATGGGGTGTCTATAGCTTTAAAATTATGATCAAAATTACACTTATGAAACTTTAATGGTATATAAAACTCTTAAATTATTCTCAAATAATAAGATACTAACATCTAAAGTCAGCTAAACCTTACTTTAATACCAATAGAGATGACCCATACCCATACAACGAGATATGGGGAAAAACATAATCATCATGTATTAGATTTTATATAAATTGAAACAACCCAAATTTTACCTATCATATTTAAAATATCAGTAAGAAATACTGATTCACTTACATACCTAAGGTATTTTAGATTTACAATTTTATATAATTACTATAAACTATTATCCATAAAAAACTAGAACTTCCTTATCAAAATTACAAATTTACCACAATTATAAGAGATTATAAATCTAAAATAAGTCTTCCACATTTCCCACAAAAAGTTTCACGCATGATACCCTTATAGAAATATCAAACATAAAAATATCCTTCTTAGACAAAGAAAATGAAGAAAAAATAAATGGGTGTGCTCAAACGATCATTAAATGGTAGTGTACAAAAATATATATCATAAAGTAATATGTCATGAATAAATAATGACTAAATGATTCCATATAACTAATAAAATGATCTTGAAATATGTCCATGAATAACATAATAATGAAAATAATCAAAAGAGAAATATTAAATGATGTTATAATAATAAAATTCATAATTCTAGAAAACTTAATCGTACCACCAAGGCCTCATGCTAATTCATCATTCATAAATAGTTAATTCATACACCAAATACCCAAGCTAGTTTGTATCATGGGACCTATCATTGCATTAGGGGGTATATAATTTTAATCACTACCCATCCCTAAATAATTCTAATTCATTCATCATATGAATGTAATTAATAATGAATAAAATATATATTCAACATATCATAGTAATCAATAAATATGTGTACTTGAAAACAAGCATAGAGAATGCCAATGTTTTCCACAGTCAATAAGTGGACTAACATGGTCATAATACATCCGAAGAAATAATGTGAATGATACTATTATATAATAACCCTTATATAGAATAAGTATCTTTAAAGTATATTTACATATATGAAAAACGTCTTCCTAAATATATTAGTATGTTTCTCTTAAAACGAGAATAAATATCCATTTCTTTTGATTTATTTTTATGAAAAAAAATCAATAAAATGGGAATATAATTTTCTTTGAAAAAACATTTTAACAAGGAAATTTATCCTAATAATAAATATTGGTCATGAATTTGAAAAAAAAATCATGCAGTAAACATTACAAATAATATTTTCATACTTTTTAAATGAGAGAAAAAAATGGCTCGCCTAAAAAATGTTAAAATTATTCACCCATAATAATCAGTAAAGAAAGTAAAAGACAATAGTAAAGGAACATAATCAATGAAATAATTATATATAATGATATATATAAAGAAAAATAAATAATATTTACATTGATATGAATCATAGGCAATTAAAAAGAATAAATAAGGTCAAATTTTCATATAAACATTCTTTCAGCTAATTTTAGAACCCAAGAGAGGAAAAATGGAATGAATATATGATAAAACTATAAATAATTTTTTTTTAAGAAACTATATGGGGTTAAATAGAGAAATATCTTATTATTATCCCAAATAAAATTTGAACGTAACAATCCCAAATAAATATGAGATTGAAAAATAATTTTTATGTATTAGGTAACATTCAAATAAAAACCCATAAAAAGTTAGAACATGATATGGTTCTATAAATATCATGAAATTCTTGACATAATGTGTCAAATAAAATTCATGTGTTAATATGTGCACCATATAATATAAATCAAGGTGCACAATAGAAAACATGTCTCATGAAATTAAAATTAATACAAAGAACCATTTACTTGGATTCATACTTATCCAGACGTGTTCTGACCTTATGTACAATAAATTTATATTTGTTATAAATTTATATCAGAACAATATTTATATTTATCTTACTAGATAAAATTAACTTATAATTTATCATTACCTATCTATTGACAATTCTTTGTTAATATAAATATTTATGTGTTAATTGTTTCTTTTTCCATACATGATTTGACTCGTTGGTTCCACTTCATTATCTTGAGTCATTATATCATCATCTCCAAATTTTTCATAATGATTTATAATTATTTTATGTTTCTAGAGTCCCATGAAAATTTTATGATTTTTATGTTGATGATTCGTATGAAAATATTAAAAAATATAATTTTTTTGTAATTTTTAATTAATAAAAAGAATTGATTTCATTAAACAAAATACATAGATATATTACCATTCTAGGAAAAACATCATATTCATAACCTTTTTATCATTTTTAATTTATTATATTGATTAAATTATCAATATATTTCATCAAAATCACTTTTTGTATGTGATTTATTTAATTTACAATGAAAAAAATACATTGCATACTTACAAAAAAAAATTTAAAAAATATCTCTTCTTTACCATCAAATTATTTTATATGTATTTCTTACAAACTGATAATGAATATATAAATGATCTTTTATTTGTTTATTTGTATAAAATATACTTTTAATATATTTAACACTCCAAATAAGATTAATTTAGCTTTTATATAAAAAAATATAATATATAATGAAAATAATGTGTGTAAAAAACATTTTTGATTGACCAGGAATTATTATATAGGTATTCCTAATCATTACATAATAATCACATGTATATTTCCAGTTTATTTTACTTTAAAATAATATAATTTTATCAATACTTTTTATTGACATGATTTCGTCAAAAATTATAAATTTATAAAATTATATTATTCATCAAAATAGTTTCTCTAATGTTAATATATTTTTCCAAAGTAAAATAGAATAATTTATATTTTTAATAAAAAAATTTATCCATTACGTTACATTTAAATATCTATTAAAGTATTTCATTTTATCTTTTAATAATCATTATTCACTTTAGATGAGGGTTTCATGTGTCACAAGTTATTGTACGTACATGTTTTATTTAAAATAGAATACATACTAAAGTATCATGGTGTTATAATGAAATCCATGACCTATGGTTTTCCACCATAGATGCATAATGAGAAAAGGAATAAGAAGAAAGATGACATATGAATGGGATAAATTGTATACCCAACCATGAATAATCTACTATGAAATGAAGGGGAAACCATGAAATCCAAGGAGGATGAGAGGAGAGGTATCATAGGGACCTACTTCTTCTGAGTCACATGAGTAGATGGCTTAAAAGAACCCAATTTGATTTTTAAATCAATAGGGGTAGAATTATAAAATAATAAAAAATTAAATTGGGTGTATATAAATATCATAGTGTGAACTCTTTCACCAATGCGTTTTGTGCCTCCACAAGGTATGCCCATTAACCCTACGTGCCCGACTACCATGGTGAAGTCAAAGTTCCCCTCACAATTTCAAAAACGGACTCCCCCACACACCACAAAATATTTAGGATTCCATATTTTTCTAGGTATGACCCTCTTGATTTTTGGACAACAGTTTTTTTGGGTTTATTTTCTTCCTTAAACCTGAGTGGTTGATCTTTTTTCTTTGAGGTAGATATTTATTTATGGGTAAAATGAAATAATGTTTGGGTATGAATGTTTATTTTAATTAATTAAGTCAATGTATAAATTTGTTAAAGGGTTAAGATGGTTTTACATGGTTTTGGATTGCTTCTGAGGTGGTTTGGTATTTTTCTGCATAATTTTAGAGGTAATATGTTAACTAAACACTTTCACATCATGAACATGTTACAGAACATGAACCTATTTCTGATAAAATATCATGAACTAGTTAAGTTTTTGAAACATTTTTGTGTCATGAAACTAGTTCATGTCATGAAATGGTTGATTGGGGTTATTTTAACATCAGGTGGTGTTTTTTTGGCATATCATATAAATCAAGAAATTCAAACCATGAAATTGTTTCACATCATGAATTTCTCAGGATCAGTGGTTTCAGCCCACTGAGTGAGTATTGTTTATTTTTTCATCCATATTGAATCCTTTTATATCAAACCCTTGAAAAAATCAAGGTGATTTTGAAGTATGTCATCACTTCTAGACATCTTAGTATGTAGTTTACTCTTCAACAATTCCTTTCTCTTCGTTTTTATCCTTCTTTCTATTATAATTTATTATAGTAGTGGGATCTCTTCAGTATGGTTGAATTATATTTTTATATTGATTTTATTGTGACTTAGGTGTTCCCTTTATATCTTATATTCCTTTATTATTCAATGGAATTCTTAGTTTGGAGAGTCTCTTGGATATCATGATAAAGGTATATAGTCTAGAACAAAGACCTATGGTCTATTTATAATTATTTAATTACATGAAATATTATGAAATTACACCGATATAACATGCACATTTACTAATGGAATAATGGGTGATGATAATCACATGTTTATAATACTCCGTGGATCACTTTGGAACCAATAGTGTTGAGACCTGGTTTGCGACTACCCATAGTGTGAAGATAACCTTTAACAATAATGAATTAGAAATTAGCTTAAAATTTTAATTAGAATTATATGAGACATTATTTTATTTTCTTGATATGATCACTTGGAAATGGTTTTTTATTCAAATGATTGGAGATACGTTGATATGATATGGTTTTGTGCAATGGTATGTTAGTTGGTTAATACCTAACTTGATGAATGGACTAGGATTGAAAGATACAAGGTAATTTACTGAATTGAACTTTGTGTCTCATGATATATGTTGTTTTTTTCATTCCATTATGATTTTTGTCATATATTATGCTAAAATGGTTTTATATAGGGATTTTTCTAGTAATTTTGCAATGTCTATATAGAGGGCTTGGTCTAGTTATGTTGAAATGTTTATATATAGGGCTTGGCATGTTTTTTCTAAAATGATTATATATAGGGCTTGGCCATATTATGCTAAAATTCTTATATAAAGGGATCGACATCATTATGATGAAATGATAATATCAAATACTCGGTTTGATTATGATTAATTGATTATATAAAGGACTTGTATGGGGTATGATGAAATAATAAAATAAAGGGCTTGTCCTGGTTATACTGAATTTCTTATATAGAGGACTTGGTCTATTTTTACTAAAATACATATACAGATGTATTTTCATAGTTATATGATTATATCATGTACTTGAGGTTATAGTTGTAATGGTAATTCCATATGTTAAGAGTTATTCCAAGAAGGCACTGATATAGATTAATTATCATATTGTATTAATTGTTCAATTAATTATAATGTTTACCGCTTTATTTCATGAACCTACTACCATAATTGTTTTTCTTATACAAGGTAGTGTTGACCTATAGTATTTTACTCACACCCTATTTAGGATGCTATTTGGTACCTAGGAAGATTACATGGATGCAAGATTTGACAAGGTAAAGGGACCTTGTTATTGATTTTAAATATTTGATCGGTTGGAGTTTTGAGAAGAGACTGAACAGTGAATCAAGACTGAGGAATTTTTTGTCTTCTTTTGGATTTTATTTATTTCATCTTAGTATTTTAGTTTTGTATATTCTAGTATGAAATTTAGTTATATTTTATCTATAAGTTACATGGTTCATTATTATTTGGTACACTTGGTTAATCCTTTATCTTCCAATTATATGAAGTATTGTTTCATCTATTTTTGATACTCTAATATATGTTTATTGATGTTCCATTATGACTATGTATAAGGGGTTATAGTCTTCCCAAAATGTTATCTACACCCCCCTGCTAGTCAGCAACCTCTAGTGTATGGGGAGATGTACTTGAGTTCCAATAACGAATTTGATTTGGCTACGTGATAGAGTGAACAATCATGGGATGTTATAAAGTGGTATTAAAGGAATATTTCTTTATTTTATTTATATTTACTCTTTAGGGAAGGTATAAACGAAACTGGGATGTGTTGAGGGTTTATAATGATCTTGGGCATGGGAGTATCTAACCCATGTATGTGGGAAAATCTGAGATCCTATGGATGGGATCATTGTTTTTGATGTTCACCTGTTACGGTTGATATTATTTCACCTCTGGTGATTCACATGTTGTGTGATATTATTATTTCTTGAAATTTATACTTATGAACTGATATGGAATGATATGAGTATACATGACTTATAATAGGCACATAGGGATATATAATTACATGTATTCTTCATGGTTGGGACATATTTAGCACATGTGATACATTTTACTACATGATATTTTAAATGAGATACATGTTGTATCTGAAAAATGAAATTAAATAAAAAAATTTCCTACTAATTATCTTATTAATCCATGTTTAGATAGGCCATTAGCTAGTGGTTCTCTATTTTTTCACATGTTGAGGATTACCTTAAGTTTATTTTGTGTTTGACGGAGTATGTTTCTCATGTATATAAAATGAATCCTCATCATATTCATCTTGAGCATTAGGAGAGCATAAATTAACATTCTTCTAGAATAGATGAGTTGTAGTTTCATGTATCTCATGAGGATCAAATAGAATTTCAGCTACACAAAATCTTCTTGAGGTTCATGTGATCCATAGAAATGGATATTTTTTACACTATATATTTTATGTCTAAGCTGATGAGAGAGGTTTATCTACAACATTCACTAACGTTCACTGGGGAGGGAGTCCCCTTGATAGACGAGTTCTAGATTTAGTCTATATATGTTATCTCTAATAACATGAAGACACATTAATATAGGAGGGTAAATATATCTTCATACATGCCCTATGGACCTATCAAGCACTGGTAAAACATTCTAGAGAAATCTTGGTAACATGTTGAGTTATCCTAGAAGGACTTCAAGACAATGCTTTAGAGCATCTTCTATCCTAAAGCGTTGAAGGAAGATAAGGCTCAATAGTTTATTCCTATAGTGTAAGGGGGATTTACATTGAGATAATATGTTTTACATCTCAAATAATTAAAATTATTTGCACCATTTTTAGTAGTTGATGATATTTCTAGGGAGATGCATTTCCCGGATGGGCTTCATTATGAGATTAGGTCACATGCGGATGTTTTTAAATTGAGTAGATTTTAAAATGTGAGGAATCAAGATATCATCATGAAATGGAATATAAGATAGACTCAGATAAGTGGATGAGCTGTTTCTGTATAGAGTATTGGGATATCTTCTTCCGGTGGAAGGAAGTGTCATTGTGATAGTTATCACCAAGGAAATCATGGGAAGAGTAGTCAGGGAAGTGGGTGGTCATCTCAAGAATGTATTTTGATATAGTGATATAAGTGTGGAATATTTGGTCATAGGAGGACTTAGTTTCCATTCCATGATTTTGAGTTCCATTCTTATGGTATTTTAGTACACCTATAAAGGTTTTGTAGGGGAATATGATAGTAGAGTAGTGGGCGGGGATAAGGATAGGTACCAAAGTATAGGAAGGACTCATCTACCCTTCAGTATAATGGTATATAGAGTTATAATTTATGTCCTGGTTGATGCAAGGGATGAGGTATTCCAATACAAGAAAGGTAGTAAAATCTAGAGGGATCATCCTAGGGTAGCTAGATTGGAGCCCAGGGTAGAGGGGAAATTTAGTTACACACAATGCAGTCTCCTCCACTAGATTGGATTTAGGACCATCTACCATCAAATTTGTGGTTCTTGTATCATATAAACTTTCCTATGTTTTTTTTGATACAATAGAATAAAATTCTTTATATCAAAATTTTTTTCAACTAGTTTGGTCTTGGTTGTGGAAAGATTGGATGGTTTCTTAACCATCAATACAATATTGGAAGTGTAGTCATGGAATATCGAACACAGTACAATGTGTTCCCTAGAAATTGGTGGCTTCCATTTCATTTGGAAAATATTTGCGCTAGATATGGAAGATTTCAATTTGATTCTTGTTATTTATTTTCTAGTTTTATACCAAGATCATATATATCGTTAGAAGAGGAGAGTTACCTTTATATATCTATAAGGAGGAACCTATTTTAATAAGGATGAGTGGGATCTTCAAGATGGTCATGAAATACCAATTTAGTGAATATTGGATTGTATAATGGATCAAATATATGGTCTTTCTCTAGATTATGGTTTAGTAATGTAGTATATTTTTCCTCTAGTTGTACACTATTTTTATGATGTCTTTCCTAATGAGTTTTAAGGCTTACTACCAGTGCAGATGATCATGATCATGTTCATGACCATGTTGGTGTCGGAAGAAGAGCCAATTTATATCCCACTTTATAGGATATCACCATAAGAGATTTAGTAATGGATAGTTTAGTGGAAAGGTAAGTAAAAAAGGTTTCGTATGGCCTAGTACATCACCTTGGATTTATCCCGTGCTTTTCTCCAAGAAGAATGATGGGACATTGCATTTTTGTGTGTAATATCGTAGATTGAACCAAATGATTTTCAAGAATCGGTGTCCCCCTTCTTGCATCAATGAGATCTTCAATAATCTAATATGTTCCCAAATTTTCTACAATATTGACTTCATATTTGGGTCTCGTCATTTGATAGTGAGACCATCAAACATACCTTGGACAACTTTTTGGAGAAGGTGTAGCTTGTACATGTTCATAGTGATAATGTTTGGTCTGATGAACACAAAAGAGGTATTAATCTCCGTGATAAATCAGATCATTCATCCTCTTCTAGACAAGTTTTTAGTGGTTTTTAATTGATGAAATATTAGGGTACACCTAGTAGATGATCATTCCCAACATATTGACATTATCTTGGGTACATTTATAGTGCATTAGATTTACGCCAAGCTAACCAAATGAAGTTTATAGATTGATAAAGTGAACTTATTTGGTAATTTCATCTCATAGGCTAGAGCGTCATTGGACCCAAATAATTGTTACTTGTGGTAACATTGGAGTGGCCTATAATCTCTTTTATATTTGGATATTTTAGGGTTTAGCATGTAATTATCATTGTTTTTTCTAGTACTTCTACCGTTTGGAATCACCGATGTCCTAAAAGACCAAGAATTGAGAGATGTTTGTTTGGTTGAATTCTTTCCAAATAGATTTTCAGTAGCTGAATAGTAGTCTGACCTAAACACCGATTCTTACCGTACCTTTTTTCAATTAAGTAATATACTATTTATTGTGACATGTATGGAGTTGGACTCAGATCAGTTCTGATGCAGGATAACTGGGTGGTTTCTTATGGTTGTAGACAGTTGAGACTGCATGAGAGGAATTATCCTACTCATGATCTAAAGTTATTATTGGAGATGCATGAACTAATATTATAGATAAAATTTCTTTTGGGTGATAGGATTTTGGAGTGCACAGATGAAAAAATGGGAAGGTACATATTTTATTTGCAGAACCTCAACCTTAAAAGATAAGGTGGGATGAGTATCTAAATTATTTTGAATTCAAGATGGTTTTTACACCAAGCAAGGTAAATTTCAGTTATGATTCTTTAAGCTATAATAGGTAGACATAGGTAGTGTTGGAGTCTTGAGATGATTGGTGGATGATATAACTATATAAAGACATGCATCATGATGTTTCCGAGTCTAAAAGATGAGAATATCTGAATTCAAAAAATTTATACTTGTTATTTTAGACCGAATAAATAAAAAAAGATATTTAATCTAGAAGTATTATCTTTGAGAGACATACTATATAGTGTGGAGCTACTATTAGGATAGTCTCTTGGTAGCATAAATTCTATTATTTATCATGGATGAGTATGGGTTTTTATGAGATTGTGGGAGGAGATGATGAGAGAGTTTCATGATTTAAGATGGGTGGTGCATCAAGGTATAAAAGAGATGTATTTTGGCCTATATAGATAATATTGGTGGATAATAATGAATAAATTGGCTGCAGGATTCATAGTGAGATGTATCACCTGTCAGTAGGTGAAATCCAAACATCAAAGGCATGTTGGGCTATTACAACCTCTACCCATTCTAAAATAGAAGGGAGATGATGTCTCTATGGACTTTATGATGGGATTACCCAACAAACCTCATTGAAATGATGCGGTATGGGTGATCTTAGAAAAATTATAAAAGGTATCCCACATCATTCCTATTAGAGAGATATTCATTTTTTATGATTTGGTTAGTCTTTAAGTGAATAATATAGTTCTATTGCATAGTTTTCCAAGGAATATTATTTTTAATAGAGATCTTGATTTCACATATTTTTTCTGTAAGGTTCTTCATAAGTCTCTAGGATCACATGCTGTTTTAAGTATGGCCTATGATCTTTACACCAGTGGCCAACATGAACAGACGATTTCAATTTTGGAGAATATGTTATGAGTTTGTGTACTTAATTTTAGTGGTTAATGGGAGAAACCTGTGGAACTTATAGAGTTTTTATATAATAAAAACTTTTAGGAATTTATCCAAATGGAAATTTTTTAGGATTTTTATGGTAGTCTATTCCGTTCATCTCTTTTTTGGTTAGAGATAGGTGGTTCGTTACTTGTTGGACCCAATCCCAAGCTAGAGACTTATGAGTGGGTTCAATTGATCAAGAGGCAGTTGGTGACCACACATAACTGGAAGAAATATTATTATGACTAGTATAGATAACCTCTAGAGTTTTAGGTGGGTCTTCATGTATTCCTTCAGGTGTCACCTATGTTAAGAAAAAGCAATATTAGGAAACAAGGGAAGATAACACCTAGGTTTTAGGTCTATTCAAGATAGTAGAAATGAGCAGTCTAGTGAAATACCAATTGACTATTTCATGATGTTATAGTTCTATGCATGGCATGTTTCATGTGTTGAATATTTAGAGATATCATCTTTACCCTTCTCATTTGTTGGATGTGGATAACATCGATCTTAGTATAGATGAGTCCTTTGAGGATTATCCTACATTGATTGTGGATTTTATTGAGAAGTATATTTTGGAAAATACCATGACTCCAGTTTGAGTATAGTGGAAGAATGGGTATGTTCAAGTGGAGACCTAGGATATGGAATTTGATAAGCCATCACAGTGGAAAGACATATTTTTTGATACCTTATGGTGATTATTTAAGCACCTGAAGGGTGAGAAATTGTATGGTGGGGAGGTTTTAAGATCTTATATTATTCTAGGTATATCACTCTAGAGTTTTTTATCCTATTTTAGTTGGGTTTTATTATCTTCCTTAAACCATGGAGGTTGATCCTTTTTCTTTTGGTTTGGATAGATTTTTTTACGGAAAACGACTTAATGTTTGGGGTTTTATATTTTTTTAAATTAATGGAGTCTGGGTATAAATGTGTCAAAGGATTATGAGAGTTCTATATGGATTTAGAATGCTTCATAGGTGGCTCGTTATTTTTATGTATACTCTAGGTTGTGATCATCTTGTTGGACACTTCACATTATTAACATGTTACATGATTTAAACCTACTTCCATCTATATAACATGAACCGTTTTATAGAATAAATATTTTATATTCCATGAAACTAGTTCAGGTCGTAAAATGGTTGATCATGGTTATTTTAACCTAATAAAACTCATTTTCATTGTATCCTATAAATTGATAAATTCACGTCATGAAAGGGGTTCAAATCCTGAATATATAGGGTTCATAAACTTTTAACCACACTTTATGTATTATTTATTTTTTTCATCCACTATGTATCCTTCTCTTAAAACCCTTGGGTGACTCCAATTGATTTTGGAGTGATTACTTTCCTTTTATACATATAGGTATAGCATTTAATCTCTGGTGAATCCATTTTATTTTGTTTTCTATTTCATTCTTCTATCCTCTATTTTAATAGTGGGATCGCATAACAATTTTTGAATCGGGTTTTGATATATATTTTTTGTGATATAGGATTTCCCTTCGGATCTTCTTCTCCTTCATTCTTTATTAGCATTCTGGGTTGAGAAATTTGGTCTAATCCAATGATATGGAAATTTGTCTAGAAGAAAGACCCATGGTCTTTTTATAATTGTTTAAGTATGTGAGATATAAATTAATTGTGTTGACATAACATGCATGTTAACTAAATGGATAATGGATTATGATAATCATGTGTTTGACTACTCATTGAATTTCTTTGGATTCAATAGTATTGAAACCTAGCTTGTGAATACCCATAGGGTGAGCCTACCCTTGAATAATAATGAACTGGATGTTGTCTTAAAACATTAATTAGCATGATGTGGTATCTTAGGTGATTTATATGATAAGATCACTTGGGAAATGGTTTCTTTGGTTATTTAAATGACAAGTAATAATTTGATAAGATATGTTTGTGTAGATAGGAATGTTAATGGCTTAATACAAACCTTGTTGACTAGAAGGGGATTCAAAGATAAATGGTAATTAGATGAATTGAAATTTGTGGCTCAGTATGTATGTTACTTTCTTCTTTCCATTATGATTTGTATTGTATCTTATACTGAAATTATTATATAAATGGATTTTCCCAATTATGATAAAATGATTATATAGTGGAATTGTCTTGGTTATACTGAAATGATTATATAGATGTATTGGCCTAGTTATGAGAAAATATGTATATATAGGACTTGTCCAAGTTATTCTGAAATTATTATATAAAGGGATTAGACTACCTATTATTACATTATTATATAAAATAATTGGTATGGTTATGTTGGAATTATTATATAATGGGATTGTATAGATTATGCTAAAATGTTAATATAAATTTCATGGATTGGTTATATTAAAATTTATATATAGATGACTTGTTTTGAATATGAAGAAATTATTATACAAATGGATTTTCCTAGTTATGTGATTATTCCATGGACTTGGTGTTATAGCTGTCATGGTGATTCTACATGCTCAGAGTTATTTTGGCATAGAGTCAAATAAAGTATATTATTACATTATTTTAATTGTTTAATTAATTCTATTATTTATCACTTTATTAAATAAACTTTTTTTATACACGGTGGTGTGGACCCACTGAGTTTTAGTCACACCCTATTCATATTGATGTTTGGTACCTGAGAAGATTACATGGATGCAGAATTACACAAGGGAAATGGACCTTTTTGTTGACTTTGATTGTTGGATGGGATGGAGGTTGGAGATGATAGTGGCCAAGGAATTGTGACCAGTTTCATTGGTGTATTCTTTTGATTTTATTTACATCATCTTGTTGTTTTATTTATATAACTTCTAAAATATAATTATGTTACACTTAATCCTAACATTACATGGTTCATTATTATTTGTTTTATTTGTTTCATCCTTTATCTTCCAGTTGTATGATATACTATATACTCTATTTCCATTACACAGGTATTTGTTTATTTCTATTTTGTTTCAACTATGTAATATTATGTATAGTCTCCCCAATACATTCTCTACACCCCCACTACTAGTCAAAAGCCTCTAGAATATGAAGAGTGTCTGAGGTCTAATATTGAACATGATTTGTTCACAAGATAGAGTGTCGGATTAGGGGATGTTACAACATGGACTACAAAATGAAAATCCCTATAATCCTCTATAACAAACCACCAAAATTCTACAACTGCAGAGTATCTCTCACTGTTTCCCATAAAGAATATCCCTAAACAAAATTTCCTATGAAATAACCATTTCAAGGGTTCTTCCTATTTTTTCACATCGTATATCATTACCACAACATGGCTCAAAACCAATAATAAAATTTTCACATCCCAAGATCCACCCCCCCCCCACATGAAAAAATTTAAAAATTACCAAAATTTAAATTAATATAACGTGTACATGAGAGTTTTATAATATGATATATGATATCATATTCTACAATTTCATTGGTATAAATATGAAAAGAGGACAGCAAGACACATGTGTCCATGCACTAATCAGGTGAGGATTCCAATAAGAAACACTAATATTCTTTGAAGAACTCTCTACCATCTCAAATTATCCCTATGGATTAATTTTCCATAGAGACACCTTAAAAAATATATATGAATGTATGTATTAATATCTAACTATAAGACTTTTATAACCCCTTTATGATGATGGTTCTAGTCATATCTTCAAAAAAGGTGACAATATTCGTGTGATCGCGAGGTAAGATGTATTATAAAAAGAATTGTTTTGTGCATCCAATATGTTGTAGGATGAGTGGTTCTAACGATAGGGATGAAACCATGGAAACTTGATGATTATTTAAGAAAATTATCCTCAATTTGGGGATTTTAAAATTATAAATGAATTCTAGTGGGTTGTTGCTTATTTCACATTTGTTTTCTGAATTTATACATGAAGTATAGGGAATGTGAATTTTGTTCAATATCTCTAAATCCAAAATCATTAATGATCCGAGAATGGAAACTGAGTTTTAATCCCTTTGAGGATATAATTTCATTGATGTATGGGTTAGATTATTTTGTTCAAATTGGATCTATTGTAACCCAAATATTTTCTTTGATTTAGCTTCTTCAATTGGAGTGTGAATTAAAAGGGATAAGAAAACAAGGCTGAATAGCTTCAACTAAATTTTTAGTATTTTATTAAAAGTTGATCTGATAACAATTGTAAATAGAATGGTGGTTCTATATACAGAATTATTACTTTAGAATACATTTTTTTATCTAAATCTCCCTCCCTTTTTCTTTTCTGATAATGAAATTATACATTTATTAGTTCATATAAGAAATTTTTAACCTACACCACCTGTCTTAAAAGTGGTCGGGACTCCACTATGTATAAGAAAGAATTTTCTAATCATGAAAATTATGTTGATGGAGCTATTGATACTTTTCATAATAATAATATATTCTATTGTTATGTTAGTTATAGAAATGAGAGGCATTAGAGGGTAATCCTATTTTTGTATCTAATTCCTCATCATCTTCTTCTATTAATTAATAATTATTATATAGTCCTATAGATATTTTGAAAGGTATGAACTTTTCTCTAGGGATGAGGCCATATAATGATGAGTTTTTATAGGCTAATGAATATTAGGAGAGTTTAAGTATTTTTAGGGATGGTATTTCAAGAATTGATAAAACAAATTCTTCGTTTCAGGTTTCTCATCACGAATTGTATGATATTATTCCTCTAGAAGAGGTTTCCCAACATTATATATGGTCTTTCAGTGGAGTATAGGTTATCTCAGACTATTCCTATTTCTTTTTTGGTGTGGATGGTATTCATCAAGGGGATAGGTTGGCGAAATAGAGGGAGTTTTTCCTACCTTTGGTTCTGTCTTCTCAAAATCGCAGTGGGGGTCATCAAAAGGGATATTCATGGAAAGAAGAGTTAACTAATAGTGATCCCATTAGAGTTGATTTCAGTTCTATATAGAATAAACACACTATATATTTCCATTAGGACATCAAAAAGGTTTACAATTCCTTTGGAATCACTATAAAAATAGAGAGACATTGATTTGGATAAACATAAAAATAATAAAGGGATAAGTATTTTTTATAAAGACAAGGTGATAAAAGGGAGGAGTATTGATCGAAAATGATCATTGCATACTCCATGGAAGAAGACTAGAACTAGAAGTGACTACTCTAATATCAAGATAATAATGAGAACCCATAATACTTCTTTGGTGACAAAGACTGTGGGTCCCTCTAACATATTAAACCTATTGAGTTATAACTCAGAATAGTATAAATATTGTGATGATTATCAAGATAATTATGGATTATAATTTTTGATTTCATGGACACTTTTTGGTCAAGGTTTTTTTTTGGTTGACAGAAGAAACATTGCGTCTAGACCCTCCATCCTTTATCTCCTTATACTCTTTTCATTTATTTTAATAAAAGGGGATATAACCCCATCATATTTGTATTAATATGTAGGTACCTATCACAATATAATAATCATGAAAACCAAAAATTAAGAATATGAATTTTAAATATAAATAATAAAAAGAAATAATAACATTAGGAATATAGATATCCTTAACAATTTCTACTCATAAAATTATGAACATAGTTAATCACAGTCATGTCCATGCATTAAATTTTGAATGCTTCTAATCAAAATCATGTTTACGTGCCATTTTATGAAGAAAAATAATCACAATCATGTCTACACATCATCTTGTGAACATATCCAATCATGATATTGTCCACCCATTATCTTGTGAACATAACTAATGAAAATCATGTCCACATAGAATATCTTGAGATATATTGGATAACTGAATTCATTGGAGAGATTTAATGGATCCACCTATTACATAATAATAAATCATACATATGTGTTTCACCTAACCATGAAAAAATTCATAACTTCATCATAGCCTAATAAACCCATGGAATTAAATGAGTTTCATTAAAACATCAACAAAACATGATCACAAGTCATCCAGAGAAAGAAGGTGGATGGTATCATTAGAGAATATCCTTAGTGAAACATGTGAAACATTGAATTACATTGACATATATGAAAAACACTTCATAATACAATTAGGAAATTACTTTTAAAATTTATAATAAATACACTTTTATGTTTTCAATAACTTTTATTTATAAGATTAAAATTCACAAAGCAATGAGAATTTTTTTTTAAACCATGAAAATTTGAAGATGATTTTTTAAAAGAAAACTAATTTTGAAGGTTGAAAAAGGAATTCATGTAGATAAAATTAAAAATAACGTTCTTCTCAATTTTTTTAAAGAAATTCAAGGTAATAAAAAATGACCAATGTAAAAAATGATTGAAAATATTTTAGTCAAACTTTTTTAAAGAAAGTTAGAGCCAATAAAAAAATACCTTAAGAAATCATAGAAGTAGAGATAAGGATATAAAAAAATATAAATAATATAGAAATGGAGGATAAATATTACCAAATGAAAAGAATATATAAATTGGGGTTTTATTCCAACTATCAGATCATGTAAATTCTGAACCAAATATTGGTAAAATTATATGAATACATGTATACAACATAAATAGTTGGAGGAGAATAAAATGTATGTGTATTATAGAGAACATATAATTTCCAAATATTTATGTTCAAACACAAAAAATCTTTATTTCTAAATTATATTGTTAATGAAACCCTTATATATATAGTAACATTTTAATCAAAATAGCTTAAAATAGAATACCTTAGATAGACCTTTAAATCCCTTGAATTTCATAACATTTATAAAAAATGAAAACCATGTGTATGTATATAAACCAAAAAAAATCAATATGAAACATATATAAATGAAATGAAAATTGATATTAGGATTCATTAACTTTACTCTTGACATCCACAAAATCACTTCAACCCCTTTGATGAATTCTCTTCTTCTCAAAATGGATTCCATAAAAAATAAAGGATTTAGGCTTCTTTCTTGGATCCGAAACCTACCAAACATTTTAGAAAAAATATAAAGAGTCAGAATGGGTTAATATTTAGGAGAAACCTAAATTTTTTTATTTTTTTTGGAGGGGTAAATGTGGTTTCATTTTATAAGTGAGTTTTGAGTTTCATTTCCATAAATTACAATTACTTAATGTATAAGATTGTCATTTTAAAATTAAAGAGGGCAAAAATTGGACAATAATAATGATGGAATAAGGTTTAGTCATAGAATCTCTCATCCAAACAATTAGATATTGTTTTTTATGATATTTTAAGTCATTTCAAATTAGTTCAACATCCTTTTACCTTATTTTACCATTATCACGACAACTCAATTTTTACCTCTGTAACTTTTTTATGCCTAAAGAGAAATTTAAACTCCTCAAATAATTTCAATGAGTTTATTACAAAATTTTAATTCATTAAATACAATTTAAATTTTAAATGTGATAAATTTAACATTTAAATTAAATAATATATATATATATATAACATTTTTTTATAAAAAAATCCTTTTAAAAAATTATATTTTCAATTTTATTTCATATAAATTTCTAATTTTATGCGTGTTAAAAATTGTATTATACATTAAATCATAACATTATATTTATCATTTAAAATTTCTACATTTAATTTATTAATATAAAAATACTATACACATAAAAAAAGTTATTTGAAAAATATCCCTTTATAGATAATTAAATGATTTTTATCAAATGTCTATAAAATGAATTATTTATCTGATAACTATTAAATATTATAAATCATTTAGAAAATTTATTTTAGTTTGATAAATATTTGTAATGATTATTTAATAATAATTATAATATATAATGCTCAAAATATATATATCTATAATAAAATATTTTAATAAAATTTTGTTTTCATATCATTATTTATTATTTTTGAAATATATTATTTTAAATTTGTTACTAAAAATTACAAATCCTTAATAAAAATATGGGATACATGAATACCCAATTACCATATATCTGATGACTATATTTCTAATGGTCATATGCCTAATGACCATTTTTATAATGGTCATATTTCATTCATATATATGATATTTCAAACATCAATAAAATCATTTGTCCTATTTACATCTCAATAAACATGTCTATTATATTTATAATGTTTTTATATATTTTGATAGTTTTAGTCAGGGTGTTGATCTACATAGAAAAACATAAGGATAATTTATTTATTTTCATGGAATTTTTATTTACTTGTGGATTTATTCTTATTGTACCATTTTAAATTATGTTTCATATTGTATTATCATTATGTATTAATATTAATCTTTAATTATAATATTTTATCTCAACCAAATGTTCCACTATTCATTTTGTTTGTTGTTACATATGAAACAAGTTATTCAACACATTATTTATTTAATAAGACATTCAAACTAATTGTATCTATAAGATTGAAATGACTCAAGGTATAATTTCTAATGATATATGAACCTCACTATCTTTAATAAGACTTGAAAACTCACCTATTCCCTCATAATTGTAATATCCATAAAATTGAGTGTCTTCCCAATAATTTTTTTCGAATACCTCTCATGATTGGGTATTGAAACCCATATAATGGATGTAATTTTCATAGGGGTTTAATTGTCACCCATTCATTAAAAAATGATCATAGGTGCCTAGGATATGATATTTGAATTCCCTATCCCAAAAATTAATATAGATTCTACCTGTAATAGCCAGTCTATTCCAAAAAAGCACATAAAATCTTACTAAAGGGTAGAAAATGATATTCAAGAATCATATTTCTACAAAAATCTGTTGGATAGGATTTGTAGACAAGGGATATAATAATAACAACACAAGTTTTATTCATATATAATTATATATATAATAATTGATTTAATGATTTTATAATCTTAGAAAACATATCAATCATAAAAGAGTGGGTATAACCATAATAAAATAAGATATGGGTAGTTCTAGAGTGGGTGACGAGTATACCCTACCACATCAATTTCATAAACCATTTAATTTGTTATTAATTATTAGGATGTCCTTTGGTCCCCTATCTTAGAGGGCTGCTGAATTTGATTTTCATTATTAAACTTTTGATTGGTGTACTAGTTGTCATAATGTTTATAATACATACAATATAATCACCAGAGTGAAAATAGTTCATTAGTTGGGACCTTCTCATCCTCTATTTAATTTTTCAACCTCTTCATCCCCATTTGTTAGTTATTATCTTGATAAAAACCCCTTCCACACTTAAAACATTTCCTAGTCCTTTCACAATATTTTGAGTTCTTATTCCCACATTTTTTTCATATAGTCAGTTGATTTTTTATTCCTCGATGTGATTTGTCATTGGAGTTTCCATGAAAATCCATATTCTTTTTATTGTATCCAAATTTCAGAGTGTAATGAGAGTATCAAATTTCTATTTCCACCTTCAGTTGACAAAGAAATATTTCATCAAATCATACAACATACCTTGTGATTAATTCTTTTCAAAGATATGGTTTTAGGAGAGTAAATAATAAATCAATAATTTTTTCATGGTAAATAATAAAACTAGAGGCATAACTTGGGAGTTTCTTAATTTTTTCATAATAAAAACCGTTAAATTCATACTCCTTTTTTTATCACTAAAAACTCTAATAATTTTAGTCTGAAAAGTTCAAGAAAAATATTTATTCAAAAACAAGTTCTTAAACTCCTCACAGTTCAAGCATCCAATTTATCCCTCGTGGATTATATTCTTAATGAGAGTCAACCATTAAAAATATTCACTTTCTATATGATAAACAATTAAAATAAAGTTTTTATTCCAAAAGGGGAGGATAATGAAAAATATGGTTTCTATTGTATAAATATATTTCTGGATAACCAGTTGATCAAAATACTCACTAAAAGATGGTTTTCATTGTCAAATGTAGAACAAAAAAATCTACTCTTATTCTTTAGTGTGTTTAGGAGATCAACATGATTTATGTTGTTTCTCATAAACTGAGAGATATATTTTCACATCCTATCCCATCTCACTATGAATATTAAATATATTGGTGGTACTTCATAACCCCAAGAATGAATCCCCATATATTAGAGGTTGTCGACTAGTAGCGAGGGTCTAATGAGGGGTTTTGGGGTGACTATACCCCATATATCAGAGTGAACAATCATAAAAAAATAACCATATATCATACCCAACCCATAGAATTCATATTTTCTATATATAAAAATATTTGAATAACAATAATATAAAACAATGAAGTATACATAACATTATACATACTTGAATGACCACTGAGTTGATCACATATAAATAAAATAAATAAAATAAAAATTATCCACTAAAATCTAGGCCTTGCATCACCTTATCCATCAGACTGTGATATATCTTTCTTAAACATGAAATATCGAGCCATATCTAACATATACCTAGAACCAAGTGAGAGTCTTCTCAATTAACTAAGTGAAATGAAGGCCTGATTAGGGTGTGCATACATAACTCATTTGGGAACCAATGATATAGTCTTTTATACACTAGAAATGAAGTATTATGTGTATGTTACATGCTCTGAATAAATAAATAACTAATAAAACAAAAAAAATGTTGATCATTAGATCTGTGACCCCGATCAACTATACATGCTTCATTAAGTGTCGGAGTGCCACTTAAAGTGTCACTAGGATCATTCAAACCATTATAATGACCCAAGGTTATTTCACCCTCTTATGAAATGATAATTGTAGGGTCCTGAAAATTCCAAAAAGGGGAAATCCAAATACCCCAAAACTTGGAAAAGGACCGAACCGGTCCACGTACCGTATCCCAGCAACAGTACGTGGCTGGTTTGGTGAACTTTCCTCCCACAGATGTTGTTGTTCGTGAAATGGGGGCGGACCGCCTTCGTGGGTGCGAAGCAGGAGAGATGCCAGGCCGGTCCACCGCTGCGAGCCGTGGAAACCATCCTATTCCGCGCACTCCATCATTTGAGAAATGGAGGTGGAAGATGTATGTGTCTTCCAACCTCATCATTTGCGGAACATAAGCGGAGAGGTGCACGACTGTGGAGCAATTCCATGAATCTCGGTTCAAAAAATCCCTGGTTGACTGAGTCGTCCGTGAGTGGGGATTCCTTCATGGGCTACCGCAAAAAGTTCCACGTACACATCAATACATCATGTTCGCGACTCTATAAATAGTCACTGAGGGGCATGAAAAATAAGGAGAGGAAGGACGGGTGAAAACCCATGGGGAGACGCTGGAGAAATCGCTCCCAACGGTAAAGTTCTACGGCCATCCTTGGACCCCATATCATCCGCAGATGCACTCTTCTGCATAGATGAGAAACCAAACTGTGAACCACATGAGGCCATTTCCTTCATGGATAGTCCCTCCATGGACATATACTTCGCGGCCACCCCCTCCGCGGACCAGCGTCGTTTGTGAAATGGAGGCGAGAACCCCTCCGCAGGCCCGAAGTAAGACGGGGCACCAGCCCCTTTGAAGATGCCCTTCATGGCTATTTCCTCCGTAGCCATCTCATCTACAGACACCCTTCACGGACAGCCTCTCCGTGACTTCTTCTACGCGGCCGACTCCTTCGAGGATACCCCCTTCATGGCCATATTCTATGCAGCAGCTCCTACGTGGCTCGCTCCTCCGCGGACACATTACGCGGCCAGCTCTATCGCGGCCAGTCCCTTGCGGCCAGCTCTCCACTGCCAACTCCTATGCGGCTCTCCCCATGTGGGAAACCCCATAAACTCGCTGGTCCATACCGCGGGGGCTGAGCCCCTACACCCCCGCTCGAGATCACTGCCGGGTTGCGGTTCCGGCCCTTCGAGCCAATCCCTTCACTACCATCACAGACCCCATGAAAAATGGAGAGTTGCATCGTGAACTTTCGAGCCGGGTCAACAGTATTTTCTATTGCACCCTTATGTTTCTCCAACATCCATCCTATAAATGCCATGAGTCGAGTTACTCCTCATGAGACTCCTAAAACCACATTACCTAGCTCATATGCTAGGTTCATTCAGAAAGGGCCGCCCTTGCGTAAGTCCCACACCAACCATTGCTAGGTCTCTCCTACCTAGTCGTCCTGACCACATGACATTAAACTGTATGTCCCTCATCCTGACCACATGACGTTAAACGGAATGACCCTCCTCCTAACCACATGATGTTAAACTGCATGGCCCTTGTCCTATCCATATGACGTTAAACTATATAGAAATAGTCCTTACAACATGACATTAAACTGCGATTCCATAGTTCTCTCTACATGACTCTAAACTGCAGTGTACCATATGTTCCAATCATAGGATGACTCTTTCTCCAAAAAATAAATGCCTTGTGCCCCAAGCATAAGATGCCTCATGCCATGATTATAGTGGCGTAATTTCAAGAGCGTTGGATTACATTCAAACATTCCATCACTCCACCTCATTCTTTTCATGTCCTTTATTCGGATCCTTATCCTCTTTCATGTCTGAAGGTACCCCCTAAAGGTCTGGTCCCATGCTGCCTCGTCTCACCTACCATCCTGGGCCAATGCCTTGGAAGACATTAGACAACACTTCGAGTCAGGTCCTATCTTTAGAACACGGTCAACAGTCGACCCTCACTTGTTTGTCCCCATTTTAGGCTAACACGATATGGATGTTGTGTTTCGAACACGGTCAACAGCTGTCCTCCATTGTCACACCACCTTCACCGTGTTCCAAATGTTTGGCATGTGATTCACACTTTTAATCTCCCTTTGTTTGGACTAATTCCAACGCCCTTGGTGTTATCCCGCTTGTGCACTAGCGCATAGGTAAATGCCTCAACCCACTAGTGAGTTGGGATGCCCTCATGGACAGACATGAGGAAGACACTCGGGAAGATTCCCTGGGTAAGTCCCATCATTGATTTTCTCTCCATAGCGGCACACGGGAAGCCTCCTTGGTGTAAGCCCCTAGCATTTCTTGCGGGAGGTAGCACCCATGCACCTCCTTACTTACCCAGTCCCATGGAACAAGAGGGGAAATGGACATAGAGGTACCCTTTCCCTCCCTCACTGCGCTTTGTCGCCATCAGGCCTCCCTCCTAGAGTAAGTCCTGGCACTATGGCCCGCTCAACGCGTAAGCCCCACTTCACTTCCCACAGACACACCTTTCGCGATGTGATCGTCACGTCTCTACTGCCTATTGTTTCTCACAACGAGCATGACTCACGTGGGCTTAGAGTAAGCACCGACCCTAACACCAACTCATGAAAACTATGAGGACATTGATCCATGTCAAGGAATGGTACGTAGGAAGCCTACACGAGGTTCAAGCCCATTACCCATCGGACCCCTGGTCCATCTTCACATCAGTTCTCTGACACCAACTCATGCGAACTACGAGGAATTTGATCCATGTCAAGGAATGGTACGTAAGAAGCCTCCATGAGGTTCAACCCCAACAATCAGCCGTTCTAACCCCCTTCATGTCAGTTCATCTTTCATCCCGCATGATGTTAAACTGTACTTCCGAACTACGTGGATTTTGATTCCTTGCCATGGGGATACGTAGGAAGCCTCTACGAGGTTCAATCCCAACATCCCTTAGAACAAAAGTCTGCCTTCGCGTCAATTCACCGACGCCCCGAAATGAACTACGTGGATTCTTATTTCTCTCATGAGGATACATAGGAATATCGCATCATGGGTTCGATCCAAACACTCAAGTCATTATCTGCACCCCCTGGATGACAATAAACTCCAGAGCGCCTAGTTGTGAGGCTTTAAACCAGCGTCGTCACAATGAGTCCAAAATCCTCAGAGTCCTTAATTCAATGAGGAATGGTAAACCTCGGGCCTAAATGATTCTTAATCCCTACGTTTAGAGGACCATTTCCAACCAGAAAGAATATGTTGATACTATGCTTGGGTATAAACCAAAGATTCATGAACATATCAAAATGTCTTAAATTTATAAGAGAGTCCTGGAACAGGTAATAATTCCTCCCAAAAGGGTGCGATGAGCCTGACTTCCCATCCTCTCAACCAATGAAAGTTCTTAAGCATCGCTGACCAGATCGCCCAGCGAACGCCTGCCTTTAAGAACCAGGTCCATGTATCTTCGGATACAGAACCGTTGGGCGTTTCGAACTGTTCTGGAATAATAATGAACCAGCATCAAAACTCACCATGGTGTATTTTATAATGACATGGGGAATTCTCCATCCCAGTATGACAACCTACGGAATTATCCATACCAGAATATAATATTTCTTATAAGTAGATACCCTGCAGTGTGGGAGACTCAACCTTGACCATAAAAGACACCAGAAGCCCTTAATAGATAATAAGAGGTAGGAACACCATCCTCTACCCAAAACCAATAATTTTGGCTCCAAATCCATGGAATCAAAACAAAAAATATCAATACCACCCTATAAAAAGTGTTTTCATTTGTACCATGACCTCCCATAATGTATTTTTTTGTGACCTCCCTGAAGGGATCTTTCATGACCTCACCATGGAGAGTTTTCAAGAACATTTAAAATGGTTTTTTCCATTTAAACACATACAAACACCACCTCAATGGTGTTTTACATACATATCACAACCTTCATAATCGATTAAGTCATAACACATCATTACCTAATCTAAGAAAAATTATATAAGGTCACAACTACCTCTTAAAAAAATTCATTTTCATCTGTAAAAATAAATAAGGCATGGGTTTTCTGAACACTAAAACCAACCATCGTTATACACTTCCTATCACACCCTATAGAAGTCAGTTTATCAATAGGTTTCCAATTTAGGTTCCCTAGGTTAAAAAAATAGAGGCACCCCACACAGGTTCATCTATCTAAAACATATACCTTAGGATAATTCCAATCATACATTGTGATAAATTACCTAATAACTTCATGATTATAACCTGGTCTCCTAGCCTCATAGGTTAAATAAAACATGTATAAATATAGGGTGATGGCTCAAGAACAACCACAATGTCTAGGTTATTTGTATGTTTGTTCATATACCCCACCCAAGTCCATCATGCCTATGAAATATCCCTTAAGTCTAAAAATATCTCAAGTTCATCACATGGCCTAATAGGTCTGTCAAACACAATTCATCCAACAACCCCTCTTTTAGGTGTCCAAGGGTCAATGGAAACCATTATAATCATGACCTATACCATCGATTACCATGGTCAACCAGATAATTAATAAAGACTAACACATATTTTTAACTTTTTTGAATAAATTAAGGAAAGAAATTAAAATTAAACACTCATTTTAATTTAAAAAAAATAACTAATTAATTAACATGGTCCAATTACTTTAGTGGAATTATTTCATAACACATCCACTCTAAATAAAACGAATTAAACCATGGGGAAAATACGAAGGGAAACCCACCTCATCTTGAAGCTTTCCAATTTAACTTAATTCCTCATATGTTGTGCTAAATCTTATCCAAGTATCATCTTGGAAAAACTGTCCCTTTCCTTTAATATTTGGTTTTAACCATGAAAATCATGGTTGATATATTAATTAAAAATATATAATTAATTCATAAAATTTATTCAAAATAAGAATAATCCTAAAATTCTCACCAGGTTATCAGATTGCACTGAAAACACAACCAACCACACTTGGAATTATCATCACATACTTCCATCCTTAATCCAAGAAAAATCCCCAACATATGTTGTCAAAATAATTGAAAAATAATATAATTTCATGAAAAAATATTAATAAAATTTAATATACAAAATACCTCTTTTAAATTGTTAGTAAATGGCATGAATACTTCTCCACATGAATTACTCTGTGTTGGATGAGATAAATAATAATCATATTAGGATGATTTCACCATGTTCTAGTGGAATATTCCATGATCCCTATCTTTAATATAGAAAAAACATAGACAGATGGAAAGAGGAGAGGAGAGGAGGCCATTGTATGGAGAAACATACCAATAAATTCCAAGAAAGGGCTCTAAGAATGCCCTAATCTGAATAGGTTTGAACTAGGTTGAATGGTTTTTCAAGATCAGAAATAAACATGAGGGAGTAGAAAAAAATAGGGGTTATACCTTTAAAAACATATAGGGGGAAAGTCTTAAAATTACACATTAAATGAGAATCATAGTTTATCTGTAGAGTTTTCTAAACCCTACACCGACCATATGGTATTCACTGTCTAATCAGAACCCCTTTGTATGGTCGTTCCATGTGGTTTACCAAACCATTTCTAAATCATGAAAATGGAACTACCTCTATATGAGACATTTCACATGGTTTTCGGCAATTGTGCACAAACTATGAACAAAGCAACAAGACTAAGTCACCTCCCATGGAATCCATTGAAATCAGTATGGTTTCTTCCATGTCGTGCACTAACCATTTTAAAATACCATGTTATTTATAAAATTAAATTAAAATATCCTCATGCTTATGGTGTTTCATCGTTTCTACTAAACTATGAACAAAAAACCATCCACCCTTTGAAGAATCCCCCAAAAACTTTTGGAAGTTAACCTGACATTCCATATACTCAATTGAGCACGCGAGGAACCTCTCGAGCCTCAAAAAATATCCACAAAAATCCTATCAAGATTATATAACTATAGTATTGTTGATATAAATCCTTTTTACCAAATGATTCATCCACCAATTCAAAAATTCAAATTCTCTTGGAATTTCTAAACTAAAAAAGGGTATAGGGTTTTATGGCCTCCCTACCATGACACTTCTCATACTTGAGAATCCTGAGTGTCATTTAAAAAAATCTATCAACCCACATCATTCACCAATACCCATTAAAATTTCTATGTTCTTTCCCCAAATTCCAAACATGCTCTCGTAGTAAAACATTAATCATATGATACTCAAATTTGAAAAACACGATCCACCATCAAATTTCATCACTAACACCTAATATGGATCTCTCTTACTCTCATCTATCCTAATATACCCATGGTGAACTCGTCTAATTTATCATCAAGTATACTATGTTACACAAATACAACTCCTCATTTTCAATTTCAACTAAATTAGATGAGTTCTTATTTCCAATAATAAGGCTTGTTCAGAATGAATTTTCATTTAAAATTCATGAACAATCCTCAAGACACACACGTCATACCTAATATGACATTCATGGTTTGGTTTCTAGTACACTACATAAAATTACATGTGATAAATTTATTCATAACTCCTCTAGAAAACCTATCCCAAAAATACTCAACTACCACCTCTGACGCATCGTCAATACACCCGATCAAAATGACTTAAATCCAAAATGAATCATTCAATCATCTCAATACATCTACAAAACTATGAACCCAAATTCTAGTATAACTCCACAATTTGATTCCCCAACCATCGATAACAACCATTATGCTATACTGTGATCACTGATGCTCACTGATCAAAAGCGTCCTTAAATTACTGCAAATACTTCCCTAGCCAGATGTATATTCCCAAACTCCATTTGATATCATATATGAATAAATATGTGGCTTTTATCAAGGGGTCCAAATGTTTTTAGATACATTTTCTCACCTACGTAAAAATAATATCAGGGGAATAAACCAATCAATCTTAAAAAACAATTACCCTTGCTTAATGGGGATCATATTACCCCCAACTGATAAGACTCTCCCCACCATAGGTGTGTCCTTATCAATGGTCTTCTAGAAGAAAACCCAAATAACCATGTCATATATACCATAATTCACAAAACACAAAAATTTAATCATTAAAAACTAGATCATACCTGAGAATCACTAGAAAAAATCAATTTCCACATATTCCTGAATCATATAACATCATCATTTGGTACAAGATGATATCCTATCAATGGTCAGGGGAACACCCTAAAACTGATCTACAAGATCAACCTCTATAGGATTGATCATTATTAAATGTGTGCCTCTCCTGATCCACTATCATCAAATTCCTGGTCTACTAGAACTATAAATAAATCACAAAACATGATCACTCCTAGACCCACTCACAAACGCCAAAAAAATAAAAATCTAATAGGCCCCGTTCATGATAATTCGTATCACCTAGATCTCCCTTAAAAATAATAGAAATACACTCCCATAAAACCATATTACGAAGACCAGACTAAGGATACATGAGTCACACATCATTAAACCAGGGTACACATGCTCTCACTACATGTTAGTATCATCAGGCAAGAAGATATCATGGATCTCCTCTTCAAAATCAAATCCCTCACATGTTCCATGATTCAACAAACACCAATTCATCATCCAAGGTCATTCTAAAAACATGAGCAGGTTCCCATTCTCTCACCACCTAAAAAAATACCTATAAATAATAGGTTCAGGAACCTAAATGGTTTTCCATTTAAAACTATCCTTAATAGCAAAATAATATCACTCAAGTTTCATAATCTTTAGAAATCCAATAAACTAGCCATAATAATAAAAAAAGAATATTTCACCCTGATATAAATTAATAAATACCCAAGGGATAAAATCACTGCTATATATAGTATAAAAATCTAGGAAATGATACATAATGCTATAACAATTCTTGTAATTATTGATCATACTATACAAGGTTCATGGTAGGAGGGCTCCCATTGAGTAAGAGATTCGACCGCACCCACAAAAGACCCCACAAGCCCCCAATAATTATTACCTGGTAGGAGCCCCCTCTTCTATCCAAAACTAATAAAACCATAACCAAATCGATGAAAACCCACCAGTAATATTAATAATACCCTACAAGTGGTGTTTTCATTTGTATTATGACCACCTTAAAGGGAGTTTTCATAGCCTCCCCAAAGGGATTTTTCATAAACTCCTCATAGGGATTTTTCAGGACCACCCATATGGTTTTTTAATTACAAACCATATAAACGACACCATGAGGGTAGTTTCTATACATATCATAACCACCACAAGGAAACAGGTCCTTTAGAAACATAATATCATCCAAGGAGTATGCTATAGGGTTACAACCACCACTTAGTAATTTTCCATTTCATTTATAACAATAAGAGGAATAAGGGTTGGAAAAACACCAAAACCCATCATCACTATCAAATTCCTATCAGACCCGTTTAGCATTAGTTTATCACTGGGGCACTAATAGAGGTCCCCAAGGGTAATAATAAAAATAAAGGCACCCGATTTGGTGTCCTCAGTACAAAACATAAACCTTGAGTAAATAACTGTCACATGGGGTGTCCTATTTCCCAAAAATATCATAATTATAACATAGCCTTTTAGACTCATATTTCAAGTCTCATTGAAAATGATGTAGAAATATGCATCACATCCCACCTCAATTTTTACATTCATTATACTCCAGTTAATATACCCCAACCAAGTCCATCATACCCATGGTCTATCCAAAAAGTATAAACATATCTCAAGGGTACTTATGTGGCCTAATAAGCCTTTTAAACTCAATTCATCCCAGTCCCCCTCTTAGGGGTGTCCAAGGTTCAAGGTAAACACTTTGAATCCTGTAATCATCCATTGATGATTGTTTTCAACAAACTAATTCATAAAGACCAACATGGCCTAGGAACATTTCTTAGTATATTTAAGGAATGACATTTAAATTACACACTCAATTTATTTCAAAAAAATAAATAATTAATTAAACTAGGTTAATGGATTTAATGCTATTAATGCAAAAAAAATTACCATAAAATAGATGCATTAAACCATGGGTGATTACCAAGGATTACCTAACTTATCTCGAAGATTTACCATTTAACTTGATGAACGAAATCTTCTATTAAGCCCATCCAAGTGTCAAATATGTTTAATCAGCCACCAATATTCACCTGAGGAACTAAACCATGACAAGAATAACCAATTTATTAATTATAACAATTATATTTAATTTAAATAAATTATATTTGGTCACTCATGTCACACAAAAAAAACACCAACCACACCTAGAAGGATCATCACATACTTCTAGACATATCTTGTGAAAAATTACCTATATTTGATGTAAAAAATCACTAAATTATTTTCTTTCAATCCAAAACCTTAATACAATCAGTGGTACAATATACCACCATAAAATTGATGATAAACATTATTCAAATTTCCTTTACATTGGGGAAGGAAAATCCCCATCATATTGAGAAAAATTCCAATATGCTATGATGGAATCATCTATGATCCCTAACTTGGAGATAACAAAATAATATATATATATATATATATATATGGAAGGATAAGAGGAGGATATGCCATCATATGGAGGAAATCACTAATAATCTCCATTACAATACTCCAAGAGCATCCCAAATCAAATGGATTTTAGGAATGGAGAGGGGTTTAACCAGTTAGGGCATGCACGCTAGGGAAGAGAATAAAAGAAGGGATTCTACCTTAAAAAATTAGTGTAAAAGTTCTAAAAAGGAACTTTTAATGTGATACATGGTTTTTCTATATATTTTTCCAATCCATGCACTAACCACATGGTAGGTACTATCCCAACAGACCCCATTCACACGGTTGGGGAACATGTTTTACCAAACTGTGCACCAACCATTAAAATTGGCACTTCCTTGGTTTATATAATTCTACATGGTTGGTATAAAACCATTAGTAAATCATCTGGTGAGCCCTAGGTCTAAGACACATCACATAGTGTCCTTTTAAATCCAAATTATTTCCCTTAAATTGTGTGATAATGGTTTTATATAATCGTGTTCTTTAAAAAACCTAAAAACTTATCATGATCATAGTGTTATATATTTTATCCTAAAATTTTTACAAAAAATTGCAATGAATTTAAAGAACCTCTCATAATTTCTAAAAACTAACCTGAAACTCTAAAAACTCAACCGAGCACCCAAGTAACCTTTTAGGCCTTAGAAAATGTCTACAAGAATTCTCTTAGGATGACCAAAATCTCATATCATCAATATTAATCCTGGTCCAAAAAATTAATTTCCCAACAATTAAAAAAAATCAATTTTCCTAGGAATTTCAAAACTCAAATTGTTATTTAGTTTTATAGAATTACCATGAAGGTTTCACCCCATATTCATTATCATTTGGTTGATCATTAGAACAATCTCTAAACAATCCATCACACTTGTTGTTAGCTTCATTCCTCCTGGTAAAATTCATTGAATAACCAAATAGGTTAGTGTGAGTGTCATAAAATAGTAATGAAAGTATTCAATTGTATTCTAAGGGAAGTAAATCTTGTGATAACATAAATTAATAAAATTCCATTTCAACCCATGAAATTTTAATTTTATCCTTCCTCACTTTTGGTTGGGTTCTATCATCTTATTCTTCATAACATAATCCTGAAAAATGACTAAAATATACTCATCATACCAACCGAAGAACCCCAAACATGCATTCTTGGATCTTGTGTTAAAATAATAAAAAATTAAAAAAAATATTTGAAGCCAATTGATATGAACAAATCATAACACACACACATTTTAAATTATTTCCATAATTTAAATATTTAATCTAAAAAATTTACAAAATCTAAGAACCCAAAGTATTTGTGTCTTTGGAGATTTGCTACAACATTTTCTTATTTTAAAATAATACATTAAAATTTACCATAAAAGTTCTTATCATGTGATACCATTTTTTAAAAATCATACATAACAATATTCTTTATAACCTAGGGAATAACAACATAGAAAATAGGTGGGATAATATTCTTAGTAAGGGTAGACATAAGAGTTATTGATAAAATATAATTATTCAATATAATGTGATCACATGGGTATGAGAACATAATTAAGGTTCATAACAATATATAATCATACCCAACAAAATATATATCAAAATTCATGCATCACAACATAAATATTTTGGAATGACTTAGTATATGAGTAATAATAGTGTGGAAATATTATCCAATAATCATGACAACACAAAATAATCATAAGAATGTGTCAAATACATCAGAGAAGTATATCAAAACATTATGAACATTACTATCCATAATAATTTCAATGCATAAACATACTAAATATAATGAACCAGGCTAAGGTAACATCCATTATAACACCCGACCTGATCCATGGAATGGCTCAAAGGGTGTTCCTGATCCCCATGGGCTGGAAACTAGTTCCTAGGTATCTGTATTATGGATTGAGAATAATATAAACCATTTAAATAATCATAAACAATCAAAAATAATAAACAAAACATAACTAAATAATTATAACCAAATGAGGTATAATAATTTATCATATTAATGGTTTACAACACTAAAAAACAAAAAGGTTCTACAGTAAAATGGGAAAAACAAACTATCACTATACATCCTTGAAACAAGAGGGATGCCACCCTGAAGCCACAACCACCACCAACACCTACATGAGGATGACCACTAGAAACTCAAACCACCATCTTCATACATATTTCCTTTACCTGATCTAAGCATAACATGGTCTAGATATACCCAAAGGTGTATGTAGGGTATGAGCCAAGCCCAGTAGTATGCCACCCAACAAAGAGATCCTATTCCACAACATTATAATGCAAATTAATGTGAATGTTTTATAAATAGGTATAGAGACACTTATATGGAATAATTTTTAAATAAAACAGGATTTTCTTTTGAGATAAACAACAAAGGTAACTATATGCCGACAGTATGTACGATATCACAAAGGAGTAATATGTCATGTGAAATCACTATAAGCTCTAGCTCTAGTATGGAACTAGGTACCTCTTATCTCAATGAAATGTGGTATAGTAACCACAACCCACAGTGTCCTCATGCACGATCCACTAGAGAAGAATCCATCCAAAGTTCGAGTGGTCTCTAATCATCATCATAATTTACTTGGTTTTGTAATCGTAAATCCATCTAGATGAATCAGGGACAAGCCACTTCTGAGTAAAATAGAGTACTTGTCCTAGTCCACCCACCTAGATACCTAGGATTCCCTTCATGATCAATTTATATTTCTTGTATGTCATATATATCCACAATCACATGCACACACAAGCAATGATAATACACATATAAAACCATTATTTCTCGTAATAAAAACCTCTTTCAAATATATGAACACCGAATCCACTTAAAAACATATATTGCACCAATTGAACAATATATTAACCCATTTTAATAATTTATAAAAAAAACATTTAAGAAACACAATATGAGATCACACATTAAACACAACCCATTTCCTTTGTAAAACCATCTTTCAACACACGCACACCTCAAAACCTTTTGAAAACACATTTTTCACCTCATGCATGTTACATAGAACATAAACATTAAGAAAATAAAGCATATCCAAATCACCAAATAATGTTTGAGCCTGGAACCACCTACCTCAAGCTTGAAAACTTCTAAAAATCTATTTTAAACCACAAACACACCACCAAGGGACCCTATAAAGAAAATATTGAGCTAGAAACATCAATATTAAACACTACGAATCAAAATCTAACACTAAATATGTAATGACCCAATGTTTTATCAATAGAAATTACTTTCATATAATTATTTCATATAATAACATGAAATAAGAACACAATATACTACTAAGTACTATGTGAACTTTAAACAAAATTTTGACACTTCTGTGTTTTGAATTTTAAAAATCTGACATACATGGTTGCGTTCATGGTGATTTTTGGGGTCTGGTGGAACAAACTTATTTTTTGGTGAATAGTAACATATCCTTATGAATATTAACTTACCCTTATGAATAGTAATATGACCTTTATTAATATTAAATTGTCTAAATTAATAGTAACCTCACCCTTGAATGTATGAATATAATTTAGGCATCTTATAAGTGATAATATAACCATAGTAAAAGTATTGGTATTTTTGTAAGTCATAAATAAATAATTAAAATTAATTAATTAATTTAAATGAAAATTTATTTTCTTAAAAGTTTTTCATTAATTAACAATTTAATTTCTTCTGATTTTAAGATAATTTTATAATGCATTATGTAATTTTTGAAAACATTATAAAATCAGTTATAGTTTGAAAATTTGTATTTTTCAATTAAATTATGATATTAATTAGAAATTAAATTAATAATATTTAGAAAATTATTTTTGAAAAATGAATTTTTTTTTTTGATTCTAAACTTTGAAAAATGGATTGGGTGAGTTTTGGGGGTTTTTCTAAAATACATGAATTTTTTGTGAATAGAAAAATATTATAATTTTCGATAAATGGAAAATAAATTAATTTCTACATCATGCTTGAGTAATGGATGATGTAAAGGGCCATTTTTCAAAATAACATGCAAATACTACTTTTTTTGGTCATTTAATCATCACTATTTCTTGTATTATAGAAAAATAAAAAACTAATGTTTAAAATATTATGAAAACTCTCCTCCCCTCCAATATAGAAACAACCCACACTTTCCTCTTCTTTTTACTCCTCTAAAGCCTTGTGACTACCCCAAATTCTACACAAATTTCTCCTCAAGATCCTCCCTCACGTCCATCATCCCTTAGTCTTCTCAAAAGACCAAATCCTCTCCCCTTAAGAGGCTCTCAAAGAAGATTAAATCAAGAGGTAAATTCCTCTATTCTTTTCTTTCATTTTCTTTTCATATTCATTTGTTATCTTTTCTTTCATAACCTATCCTCATAAAAATTGTATGAAAACTATAGTACTATAAATTTAATAGAACTTTGTTATCCTAATTTTAAAATTTATTATCATATCTCCTTTCACCTCCTTTTATATGAAAGAAACTAAAACACTGTCTAAGATGTGTTAATTTATCACTTTCAAGGATGACGGGTTATCAATTTCTATTAACATATTCAATTTGGGTCATGAAACCATTTTTTATGGTTAAACCATACTACTAATCATTTATTTTATTTTATGTGATCTTCTAGACTTCATTTTTTACACATGATGTAAAATAATGATACAATATAAGTTAATTGTGAGAAAAATTACCAAATTAATCCAAGAGTTTATCATTAATGTTTTATATAATGATTAAACATCACTCCAAATAACCAAATGAATTTTATAACCATGTAATATGCTGGTTTTTCACTAATTCATATAACATAAATTCTGGACAACCACTCTCATCATACATGTGTATAACAAACATGAACCAGTTATTAAAACCAAGGAAGCAAACGCTCCCAAACAATGAAATTGAACCTCTTAACTCATCAAAAAAGACATGGATGAAGTTAATAAGGTTATAATAAATCAATAAAATATATTTGAGGATATTTATTTATTAATTAACTATATTAAATTTTATTATTCATGTCATTAAGATCAAGCGAAAAACACCATCAGACTTAAGGTAAGGGATCATCTCGTTCTCACATTTATTCAAAAATAACCACTATGTTATGCCATTTTAAGTGTAATTAATAATGACGGGGTGTAATTTTTCACATCCACCATACTTACATCATGATTTATAGAATAACATAAACCCCTTTCTCTATTTTAAATCCCTCCTAACTACTCTTGATACCATGTTGATATTCCACAATGGATTCTACTCGAACCTCCTATATTCCTTCAGGTTTCTCTATATTTATTTTTATCAAAATTAAATTTGCTTTTTATTTTATTTAAAACATATACATACTATGTATATGGTTTAAACTCATGTTTCTAGATTCACCCCTCATTCTCTTTCAGTGATATACATGTTTTTAAATGATTCTCTCATCATTACATTTCGATAAGAAAACCCCATTTTAAGGGAACCTTCTGAATTCTTTCCCATCATCATGTACACTATATAATCTGTTTTGAAGCCACTATTGTTTTTATAAAACCAAAATTTATATTAGGAATACATTCCTTGTTAACTTATGGTTTAATATGAAATATTATAGCCTTTTTGTTTTAAATGAACTTTGATATTTTCCTTTAACCATACAAAAATGTTTAAGTTATAAAATTCACAGAAAAACTCTTTTTTCATGTTTTTACTTCAAGTTTACATAACTTATCATGATTTGAAACTATTTTACACTATGATATTCCATGAATTATCTAATTCCTTTTTTTCATGGACACTTTTATGATATTTTCATTTGTTATTCCTTATGTCATGATTATGATACCCAATTCTTTCTCTAGGTAACCCTTATGTTTATGTATGGTAGATTAGGTATGATTATTTTTTTGGAAGTCATATTCATGAACATGTGAAGATGAATACAACTAGATATCCCTCCAATGCATTGGGTAAAGTTGAGTCTCACGATACATTATGTATAACGGTCTTGGTGGCTAGCCTTGGATTGTGCTACCATGTGAAACGGTCTTGGTGGTTAACCTTAAATTGTGATCCTCTATATGAAACGAGCCTTGTATTGTGCTAAATTCATGTTTTTTGTTACTTCCACATTCATATTATTCATTGTTTATATGATCCCATGTTTATATTTTATGATTCTATATTCCATTTTATATATTTATGTCATGATCTCTAATCCATGTGCTAAAGAATTATTCTTATGCTTATTCCCTTACTGGGATTTTAGCTCATCCCTTTGTTCATGTTATCCCCAGGTTATCCTATAAAGATGTATGAGCACAATGGAAGATAGAAGCTCATTATGGTGATTAAATGAAAATTTGTTTTAATAATGTTCGATTATGTACCTAGTCTTCCATGACAATAGACTTCATGATCCTTGTCTTATAATATGATGTTTTATTAGGATTAAAATCATGTAATGATATGTGAAAAAGGTTATGGTCTATATAGTTGGTCTCAAAGTATGGTCTAGTCATTTTTGGAGATTAGGAATAGATCAATATAATAATAACCTTAGGGATTATTCCAAGTATAAGAAAACATCTCTAAATTTTGGGAAGTATAGAGTTACTGGTTTATCAAAAAATACATCCATGTCTAAATACAATCAGGTAGAGGTGGCTCTAGCATAGATGTATCTAGGGATAATACCAAGAAACACCACTTTGAGCTAGACTCAAATGGGAACTTGTGCATAACAATGGGCCTTGTTGAACTCTTGGTTTGACACCCCCATGGGATATTCTTTGGTAAATTCATGAGCTTAGTAAAAACCAATATTAAGGGAATAAAAAATCCCATAGGAATATAAGTTATAAAAAATTCAGAGATAACCTAGTTTTAAACCTAGGGAATCACAAGTTAGGATATATTTATCTTTTAGAAGTTTATCCTTTTATGTTAAAAGTTTCTTTTTTGGGCTCAATAGCTATGTATTCAAGACCATTAACTGTATGTTCTTTTTTTAGTTAATGGTGGGAAATAGAAGAACACATTCCAACAATCAATGTGATAGGGAATGCGATGATTTCTCTAATGATATTCCTGATATGATGAGAATTATTTCTCATAAATTCATGAAATTACATTCTTAGCTAGCTCAAGTTATGAATAATAACTTGATTTATGTTGAACTCCATAATCCTCCAAGGAAAGAGAAAGTTTCTATATAATCCTTCATAAAGAAAAGGCCTCTCATGTTTAGTGGATCTTTTGATCCACTCATCGTGGAATAGTGGATTAACTCAATTGATAACATATTCTATATCCTCTAGTGATTAGAAGAAGAGAAAGTTGTACTAGAGGTATATCATTTTTATGGGGAAGCCGATCAGTAGTGGAAACTGGTCAAGAATATGAATCCCCCAGAGTAAATTGATTCCAAGGATTATGAGTAATTTAATATAATTGTTTTCAATAAATACATTCCCTGAACCCTCTGTCTCATGATGGAAAGAGAGTTCCTCAGACTCAAGCAGAAGGAAGATGAGTCAATCGAGGAATATAACGAAAACATTAAAAGGATTTAAGGGTATGCCTCTGGCTTTTTCATGAACTCTAGATATAGGTTGGGTCACTTTTTTAATGTACTAAAGAGAATTATATGAAAAGAGTTGATGATTCGAGAATTTGATAGTTATGAAGAGATTTTTTTGTTCCCTTAACTTTGTAATGGATATCAGAGACTCTCAATGGTATCATAGGACCAATAAAAAAAGAGGAAAATGGAATCTAATGTGGGATGTTTTGAAAATAAATTTAATTACAGAAATAAGGTTGATCATCCCATGTGTAAAAATTGTTGGAATAATAATTTTGGGAACTATCTAAAGGGAAATAGGAATAACTTAAAATGTGGAAAGACGGGACATCTGGCTAAAGACTTCTGACAGAAAACAAAGAATCCCTCTAATGTGGAAGAAGAAAGGAAGGTTCAGATAAATGCTCAAATAGTGGTGCAGTGTTACAACTGCAATGAACATGTGAATTATGCGAATAATTTCTCTAAGTTAATGGTTGTAAGAGAAAATGAACAACAAAATCCAAGTCAACAAGGAAGGGCTTATTCTATCACTACTTCTAAGGTGGAGTTGGACAGTGATGTGTTGATAGGTACTCTAGTTATTCATTAAAAAATATAGAACATACTATTTGATTCTGGTTCTATACATTCTTTCATATCTTGAAAGTTTAGTAGAACAATTCAAATACCACCTCAAAATTTAGAGGATATGTTATATGTGAGAACAGTGAATGGGGAAATTATTGTGTCTAATGTTTACAACTCCTCCACAGTAAATGTTTGTGGACTGAACCTCTCAAAAAATCTTGTCAAACTTTCTTAGTAGAGTTTGATGTTATCTTGTGCTTGGATTATTTATCTCTATACAAATCCAACATCAACTGTTGAAAAAGGAAGATCACTCTTTACATCCTGAAGTATCCTCCAATTCATTACAAGTGTAAGGATGATGATGAATTTCATTTAGAATCATTATCTCAAGTGTGTATATTAATTCCTTATGAGCAAACATGTCTAGCTCAAATGATTGAGACAAAGGAGAGAATCATGATTGAAGACATTACTACCATGAGGGATTACACTGACATATCCCTTGAAGGGTTTTTTGGTCTTCCTCCTGATTGATAGGTTGAGTTCTAAATTTAACTTATTCTTGGATCCCTACCTATATCAAGTAACCCTTATAAAATGTCCAACGTTGAGCTGCAGGAGCTGAAGAAGAAGTTACATGAGAATATGAAGAAGGGTGACACACGCATGTCATGGAGTGTGACAAAAACAAATAAAACCTAAGTTAAAATGTAGTAAAGTTGGTAACCTAAGTTGTCTCCAGAGATGAGTGCACAACAATTACGTTTGTCACTTAAATTAAAGAAAAAAGAAGTGGTTCATTTTGAAAGTTGTTTGAGTTCAAAAATAAAGTAAGCAATTGAAAAGAAAGGTTGACCACTAATGGATGAAGAGAGTGATGGGTTCAGGGTAGGATCACCTTTTGTAATGTCATCATAGTCACAAAGATCATCTTACCTTTCTTCCTTTTGAATGACAAATGAAAGACTCCTCGATCGTGTTATCCATCACCCTTGTTTACAGAAGAAAATAGAACTCACTCCTATGTGCATGGAAGTTATAAAAAATTAATAAACAATTAAGGAAAGTCCCGGTCAAGAATTTTTTCTTCTTATAACTCTATAATAAGTTTAATAGTTCCACACACGTTCCAACGATTGTTAGACACTCACCACCTAACACAATCTGCTCGATCGAGACAAATTGCACTAGGCAGAGGGAGATTAAAAGTTTTTAACCAAAGCTATTAAAAATGAATACAGAAAACTCAAAACATGATCGCATTAAGAGAATTTGGAAACACTAAGAATATATGTCATTTAAAATAAAGATAAGGTTTTACATTTAATCACAAAACTCCAACATTACAAAAGAGAAACTCCCCCTTACCCGATCACTCAAAGGGTTTACCCCTCCATGTGAAGGGTATTAGAGTTTAAAGGGGAACAAGAGAGCTTGATGAAACTAAGTAAAAAGAAAATATAAAATACAAAGAACTTAAAGAACTTAATCCTCCAGCACATGCCTTCTTGCACCTTCTTCAACCCCTTTGAATGGAAGTGAACACTCTTATTTATAGGCTTGGGGAGTAGACAATTTCCCTCAAAAATTACTCCCCTGAAATATTTAGTTATTTGGGCATAGTAAATGAACTAATTTGTAAATTATTATCTCTTGAAATTTGTTACCACATCTCTCATAAATCGACACACGAAATTGCAGCTTCATTGGCCAGGAAATGTAGGAGTTATTTCTGACTCACTCAGAATATTTAATTCTTCCAGACAGACTTTTCGTCTTCCAATATGCCGAGTTCCAATGGATAAATGATTTTGATAATTAAAGAATCATGAAAATAAATATTAATAAAACTTGTCACCGCGGATGTTTTACAGCTCTATGTAAAGTATAAGTTCCAATTTTTTGGCCATTAATGAGATATAGGCCCTATAATAAAATTATGTAGTTCTGTACATAGTTTTCAAGGCCTGAATTGTGAGCTAAATTTGTGCTTCCAAAAGATGGATTGATCTTTGGGTACATAAGGATAAAACGAATCCCACGAGCATTGAAATCCTACAAAAAAAGAATCATACAATTTGGATAAAAAATATAAAAGATATGCCCGAAATACAGAAGCTCTACAAAATAGCTAAAATTCCAAAATTATCCAATTTCCACAATTAAGCCCATAATTCACCAAAATACTAAAATGATTCAAATCAGATCAAATTGATTAATTGGAAGGTTTTAAATCATTGAAACAAATATGAACAATTATGAAAATATTATCTCTATCAATTCTCTCACACTTAGCACTTGGACTCCCGGACAAGTCAAAATCAAAATCAAACCAAACCAAATTTGAAACACTTGCCATTAAGGTCCACCAATTCTATACCAAGAAATAAAAGATATCATGCCTCATCTATAACCATTATTCCAAGATCTCAAATCATTTCATTCAATATTTTTCCTCTTTATTTCTCCTCCCATGCACACAAGACACCTACCTCACATGAATTTTCTCTCATCTCACAAATATCACTTTTCATCAAGGTTTTTCTCATACAAACCAAAGCAAGGGTCACCATAGGTTTGAAAAACTCCTACTTCTCCACCCTATGAGAGTCAATGACATGTGTTTATCATGATAACTTTTCAAGGTTGTTCTATAGCTTTCGGTTGGTAGGATTTTTATGTGAAAAAATCTGAGGGTGAATGAGGAGGGTTTGGCTCATTTTGAAGAAAAATTGCACAATTCTAATTTTCACTCAAGTATGGTGTCCTCATCACTCCACTTAGAATAAATTCAGCTCCATCATCATCAAATATCAAGAAATATTCAAATATCTCAGCATTTCAGCAGAAAAAATTTCTATCTTCTTAAGCATGATTTTCTTGAAATATCTAGAAAAGGCACAACTTTCTTCCTCCATTAGAAGCTCCAGAAAAGCACAACTTATTTTATCATGAAAGCTCCAGAAAAGGAACAGCTTTTAACATAATGATTTTTCATCAGCACACACATCTTTTCAGTATTTTAGTTTCTACCCAATTTTTCACCAAATGAGGTAGCACAACACAAGACAGCTTCCCCCACACTTAAGTTCAACTAGATCATGCAATTTCACTTCAAGAGCAGGTTGGAAAGAGAAAATTGGCTTGTAATGTGGCTAACCTAACAGACTGTTCATGGATTATATGTGCTAAAAGGTTTAATTTACAAGGTAGTCCAAAATGAAAGTGATTATCTTGAAAAGAGGGCTTTCAAACCAAAGAAATGCCACAATCATTTAAAACACAGTTACCCCAAACCCTCAAGTTTTGAAAGGAATGAATCAAATTCTGGTAAAGTCAAGCATGGTTTGGTTCTCTCAATAATTGAGGTGAATGAAAAGAATACAGAATAATGGGTTAGAATCCTCATAGGAAAGTGATTTCAAAGATAATGACAGTGAGATGTGGCATGAGATTCAAAAACCTGAGTACTTTTCATGAAATTCCCAAAGAATTGAACTTGAAACAAATTCATTTTCATCATTCATTAAAGCTCAGTTTCATGGAATAAATTGGTTCACTCAATGACATGGGTTTCAAAAATATCAATGATAATCATTTCAGCACAAAATTTTCAAAAAAAAACAAAAATTTAAAAATAAACACACCAAAATTTGAAACACACACAATTTTTTTTATTTTTTTGAAAAAAAAACACAAAATGAAAATCCAAAACTAAAAAGGTCCCCCCTTACACACTTAAATGGTGCAGTTTCCTCAATGCATTCAACTGTACTGAACATGTAAGAAGATTTTAAAATGAAACACAGCAGCAAGCAAGTGTCAAGGAGAGGTACAAACTGACTTATTGTTAATGAAACATTTAGTTAATCTCATAAGTGTTTCACGCTAAAAACCTACAAAAAAACATAAGACATTTATTGAAAGAAATGAAAATAAAAATAGGATTAGAAAAGAAGGATAGATATTGGTTTAATCTCCCAAGTGGGCCCTGGGTTTTGACTGCCTCCAAATGGGCAGTTTCAGTTGGTTATCCCCAATCTGAAGGTGGGTTGAGTTTCTTTGTGATAAACCAACAAAATTTATTCTTTACATCATTCACTTCATCCTTTTTGTTTAGGTCACCATGTGTATAGTACACCAAATCAACCCCTAGGACAATAAGATACAATTTTTTTGGTGGGGGTAGGATAAAGAATGAGTCCTCATCTTTCTTGGTTTCCAATTTCACAGCCTCCTCTTTATTCTCGAGTGATTGATGAAGGTATACTGCATCATTAGAAAAATAAAAGGGAAATTCAGAGTGTAATTCAATTTGAACAAAATTAAAGCATGAATGATAAATATCAAATTCCTCCCTTTCAAAGTAACCATCTTGTGTCTCTTTTTACTTAGGAAATTTAACTTGAATCATATCATGTACTCCCTCCAATAAATGATCAACATATTTGGGATGCTCCAACTATTCCTCTTTAAGCGCATCTTCCTTTTCTTCCTTGTCTACCAACACAATACACGAGTTATCCGAATCTGAAAATTTCAAGCAAGGGGAGGTGATACTCAATTCGAATTCAATAAAATTAAAATATAATGAGTTCAAGAAAAGATCAACTACCTGAGGTTTCTCGTCTTCATTTGCTTCTTCAGTGGGAAGTGCCTATTGAAGTAGAGTGGTAGCAGATGGAGAAGTGTAGTAAGGCTCCTAAACATTCTCTTCAAATTCAACCACATTTTTGGTGTTTTCCTTTAATGATGACGGATCATATACATTATGAGGAACTGGGGGATCAAGTAGTTCCTCACGCTCCTTCCAGAACCAATACAGATCTTGTTGATCTCCCATACTTACTTCATAAGGCACATCTTCTTTATCAATCTTCTTCAGCAATGGTTGAGAAGAGACAAATGGATCTTCATTTAATTCCATCATGGTCTCACCTGGTTCTTCAACATAAAGGATGAGTGGGGAATACACTTCCACTAATGGCTTAGGTTTAGGTTCAAGTTTAGGTTCTTGATCCAATGTAACCTTATCTATGGACTTAAATCTTTGATAATCAATGTTGACTTGATTCACCATGTCCATCAGTTCTGGAAATGAGATACCTGTGACATGGCCATTCATCATTTTCTTGGCTAAAATAGTGAGTTCATAAATCTTTTGAAAGAGGGAATCCTCATCATTATGAGCCATTTGTACCTAAAAATATGAGTAATCAATCTAAGAAGAATAATTGTAGTTGGCATACATCATGGTTTTTTATATTTTTTTTAAATAAAATAAATGAAACTATTTACAAAATGTTAGAATAAGATTGTTGGCACAGCCTCCCCAGCAACGGCGCCATGTTATGACACGTGCCTGTCGTGGGGTGTGAAAAAAACAAATAAAACCTAAGTTAAAATGCAGTAAAGTAGGTAACCTAAGTTGTCTCCAGAGAGGAGTGCACAACAATTATGCTTGTCACTTAAATTAAAGAAAGAAGAAGTGGTTCATTTTGAAATTTGTTTGAGTTCAAAAATAAAGTAAGCAATTGAAAAGAAAGGTTGAAAACTAATGGATGAAGAGAGTGATGGGGTCAGGGTAGGATCACCTTTTGTAATTTCATCATAGTCACAAATATCATCTTACCTTTCTTCATTTTTAATGACAAATGAAAGACTCATCGATCGATTTATCTATCACCCTTGGTTAAAAAAGAAAATAGAATTCACTCCTATGTGCACGGAAGTTCATAAACAATTACTAAAAAACTAAGGCAAGTCCTGATCGGGAATTTTTGCTCCTTATAAGTCTAGAAAAAGTTTACTAGTTCCACACACGTGCCAACGATCGTTAAAAACTCACCACCTAACACAATCTGCTCGATTGAGACAAATTGCACTATGCGGAGGAAGATTAAACGTTTTTAACCAAAGCTATTAAAAATGAATCCACCAAAATCAAAACACGATCGAATTAATAGAATTATGAAACACTAAGAATAGATGTCATTAAAAATAAATATAAGGGTTTACATTTAAGAACAAAACTCCAACATTACAAAAGAGAAACTCCCCCTTCCCCGATCACTCAATGGTTTTACCCCTCCATGTGAAGGGTATTAGAGTTGAAATGGGAAAAAGAGAGCATGATGAAACTAATTAAAAAGAAAATATAAAATACAAAGAATATCAAGAACTTAATCCTTTATAACATCCCTTCTTGCACCTTCTTCAACCCCTTTGAATGGAAGTGAACACTCTTATTTATAGGCTTGGGGAGTAGAAAATTTCCCTCAAAAATTACTCCCCCGAAATATTGTGTCTGGTTGGCATAGTAAATTACCGAATTTAGAAATTTTTCCTTCTTGAAAGTTGTTTCCAAATATCGGATCTATCCAAAAAAGAAATTTTAGCTTCATTGGATTGAAAATTAAGGAGGTATGTCCGACGCACTCAGAATATTTAATTCTGCCAGACAGACATTTCGTCCTCCAATGTGTCAAGTTCCAATTCATTAATGACATTGAGAATGAAAGAATCATGCGCGGACATATTAATTAAACATCTGACTACGGATGTTTTCCAGATATATGTAAATTATTAGCTCAAATGGTTTGTCCATTAATGAGATATGGGCCCTACAAAAAAATTATGCAGTTCTATACACAGTTTTCGAGGCCTGACTTGTGAGCTGAATTTGAGTTTCTAAATGATGGATTGAGCTTTGGGTCCAGATGGATAAAATGAATCCCACGAGCATAGAAATCCAAAAGAAAAGGAATCATACAATTTGGATATAAAATATAAAATATATGCCCGAAATACAGAAGCTCCATAAAACTACTAAATTTCTAGAATTAACCTTTCCACAATTAAGCCCATAATTCACCAAAATACTAAAATGATACAAATCAGCTCAAATTGATTAATTGGAAGGGGTTAGATAATTGAAACACATATGAAAAATTATGAAAATATTATCTATATCAAAGGGTTTTATACACCCAAGTGATTCTGAGTGGGGATCGCTAAACCTATTTGTCAAGAAGAATGATGGTTCAATGCTACTATTCATTTATTATCATGAGCACAATAAAATCATGATAAAGAACAAGTATCCCATTCCTTGGATAGATTAATTTTTTGATCAGATTCATGGGGCCAATTATTTCTCTAAGGTGGACCTTCGATTAGGATATCACCAATTAAAGGAGTGGAAGAAAGATATTCCAAAGACTACATTTTGAACAAGGTATGGAAACTATTAGTTCATAGTGATTCCCTACGAACTCACTAATTCTACAAAAATTTTCTTAGATTTAATGAACAGATACTCTAAATATTACAATGACAAATTTCTGGTAGTATTTATTAATTATATTTTGATATACTCCAAAAGTAAAGTGGAACAATAATAGCATTTAAATACTATTCTAAAGACTTTTTGGATGCAGGAGTTGTATGAAAACTACAATAAATGTAAATTATTAATAGAGGAAGTATCATTCTTGGGCATGTTATCACCAGCAAAGGGACATCTGTAGACCCTTCTAAGACAAAGGCAATTGAAGAGTGGCCTAGACCAATATATGTCATGGAGATCAGCTGTTTTTTGGGTCTAGCTGGGTATTATTAATGATTTTTGAAGAACTTATCATGGGTTTCAAACCCAATGAACAAGATGAAATGGAAGGGATTGAAGTTTTTCTAGAATCAAGAATGTGAAGAATACATTAAGGAGTTGAAACAGAGGTTTATCACTGCACCAATACTCACACTCCCAATAAGTGGAGAACTCTTTATGGTGTACAGTGATTCTTCAAAGAAGAGATTATGTTGTGTTCTAATGTAAATTGATAAAGTGATAGCCTACACCTCAAGGCATTTGAAAATCCATGAGCAAAAATATCATACGCATGATTTGGAGTTGGCAGTTATGATCTTTGCATTGAAAATTTGGCGGCATTATCAATATATGGAGAAGTGTGAGATATATACTGATCACAATAGTCTCAAATATATATTCACCCAAAAAGAGCTTAATATGCACCAACAAAGATGGATAGAGCTCATAAATAATTATACCTTCTCAATCCACTACCATCCCAATAAGAAAAACTAGGTGGAAGATGCTCTAAGTAGAAAGGATCTTGCGTCTTTATTTGTGATGAGAATTGAAAAGGGTCCAATCTTTATAGATTGACAAAGTATGGAAATGGGAATCATTAAGGGAGTAAAATCAACAATACTTTCTCAAGTTATTTCTCAACCATCCCTTATGGGGAAAATAAAGGATTCTCAAAGAAAAGATGTGGAAATTCATTATAGGTTGGAAGCCATTAGAAATGGAAAATCCTCCGAGTTTATGATTGATGAGGAAGGAGTTGTAAGATTGGGGTCACGATTATGTGTACCATCTAATCTAGAGATAAATAAGAATATTTTGAATGATGCATATAGCTCAACCTTCTCTATTCACCCAGGGAGCACAAAGATGTATTGAGATCTCCAAGAGAACTTTTAGTGGGGCAATATGAAGGAGATTGTTAAGTATACATCAAAGTGCCATGTATGTCAAAAAGTAAAGGTTAAAAGACAAAAATTTAAGGGGATGATGCAACCATAACCCATACCAACATGGAAGTTTTAGAACATTACTATGGACTTTGTCACTAGATATCTAGAGGAAACAATGCTATATGGGTCATTACGGATCATCTTTCAAAGATAGCTCGCTTTATAAGGATAAGATAGGACTTATAATTTGATCAAATTGCATGAATATATATCAATAAAGTGTTAAGGATGCATGGAGTACCAAAATCTATTATATATGATTACGATCTGAGATTCACCTTAATGTTTTGAAAAAGTCTTAAACTTTCTCGAAGCATGGAACTAAACTTCAGTGTAATGTATCATCCTCAAACTGATGGCCAATTTGAGAGAACTATTTCGACACTGGATAATTTGTTGAAAGTGTGTTCTATAGAGTTCAAAGGAGGATGGGACCAACACCTTCCACTGATCAAATTCTCTTACAATAATTGTTTCCACCCAAGTATATGAATAGAACCATAAAATATCCTCTATAGTAAAAAGTGAAAAACACTGGCATGTTGGCATGAAGTTGGTGAATGTAAGATACTAGGACCTGAAATGGATAATGAAATGGTGGGGAAGGTGAAAACCATTCAGAATCACATCAAGGCATCCCAAAATCGACAAAAGATTTATATAGAAAATCATCGACGAGACCTTGAGTAAGGATTTGGAGGTATGGTATTTCTATGCATATCTCCATAGAAGAAGGTCATGAGGTTAGAGAAAGAAAGAAAAGTTAAGTCTCAGGTACATCGGCCCCATAGAGATTCTAGATCGTATCGGGGATGTGGCATATCGACTAGCACTTACACCTACCATGTCCAAAGTACATTATGTATTCCAAGTATCCCTCTTAAGGAAGTACATACGAGGCCCTTCACATGTACTCTTTTTAGAGGTGGTATAGTTGGAGAATGATCTTTCTTACAAGGAGTATCCAGTGAAGATCTTAGATCGTAGAGATAAAGTTCTATATAAAAAGATTACTCAGCTGGTCAAAGTACTATGTTGGAACCATAACTGCAAAGAGGCAACATTGGAACTAGAGGAAGAAATGAAGAAAAAGTACCCATACTTGTTTATGTCTTATAATGTAAAACAAAATTTCAAGGGCGAAATTTCATAAGGGGGGAAATAATGTAACGACCCAATGTTTTATCAATGGAAATTGTATTAATATAATTATTTCATATAATCACATAAAATCACAACACAATAAATCAATAAGAATATGGGACCTTTAAACATAATTTTTACACTTCTTTGTTTTGAATTTTGAAAATCTGACATACACGTTGTGTTTGGAGTGATTTCTGTGGTCCGATGGAACAAACTTAATTTTTGGAGAATAGTAAAATACCCTTGTTAATAGTATCCTAACCTTATAAATATTAATATAACCTTTATGAATAGTAAATTGTCCAAAATAATATTAACCTCACCCATGAATGTGTAAATAATATTTATGCATCTTTTAAGTGATAGTATGACCACCGTAAAAATATTGGAATTTTCGTAATTCATAAATAATTAATTACAACTATTTAATTAATTTAAAATAAAATATATTTTCCTATAATGTGTTCATAAATTAACAATTTTATGTCTTATTATTTTAAGATAATTTTATAAGACCTTATTTAATTTTTAAAAACATTATAAAATCAGTTATAGTTTTAAAATTATTATTTTTCAAGTAAATTATGTTTTTTATTAAAAATATAATTAATCATATTTATAAAATTATTTTTGAAAAAAAAAATTATTTTGTAGATTATACACGTCAAAAAATTATTAGGATGATTTTTTGGGTTTTTTCTAAAATACTTGAATTTTGTGAATAGTAAAATATTATAATTTACGATAAATGTCAGCATCATACTTGAGTCATGGATGATGTAAATGGACATTGGTTCGAACTCACATAAGCATATTACTATTTTTGGTTATGAAATGATCACTATTTATTTTATTATGGAAAAATAATAAACTAATGATTAAAATATTAGGAAAACCCCCCTCCCCTCCACTATAAAAAACTCCCAAACTCTCCTCTTATCTTCACTCTTCTCAAGCCTTGTAACTTCCCTAAATTCTGCCCAAATCACTCCCCAATCTCATCTTATAATTCGATAATCTCTTTTTCTACTAAAAAGACCAAATCCTCTCCCTTTAAGAGGCTCTCAAAGAATATTAAATCAAGAGGTAAATTTCTCTTTTTCCTTCTTTCATTTTCTTTTCATGTTCCTTTGTTCTATTTTATTTCATAACCTATCCTCTTAAAATGGGTATGAAAACTCCAATAAAATACATATAATAATTTTTTTTCAAATTTAATAATTCATTATATGATCTCATTTCCCCTCTTTTTATATGAAATAAATGAAAACATTGTCTGAGATGTGTTAATTTATCGCATTCAAGGATGATGGGTTATCAAATGCTATTAAAATCTCCAACTCTGGATATGAAAACATTTTTATGGTTGAAACAGACTATTAATCATTTTTTTATCTTATGAGATGTTCTAGAATCTTTTTTTCACACATAATGTAAAATAATGATACAAAATACGTCAATTGTGATAAAAATTACCAAATTAATCCAAGAGTTTATCATTAACATTTTATATAATGATTAACTTTAACTCCAAATAACCAATAAAAAATTCAAACCATTTAATCTAATATTTTTCCCTTATGTCTTATAAATTCAATTCTGTACAAGCACTCTCATCATATATGTGTATCTAAACATGAACCAATCATTAAAACCAAAGAAGAAAACGCTCCCAAACAATGAAATTGAACCTCTTAACACATAAAAATGGACATGGATGAACTTAATAAGGTTATAATAAATAAATAAAATGTATTGGAGGTTATGGAGTTTTTAATTAATGATCCTAATATTATTATTCTGTTCATTTAGATAAATCTAATAACACCATTGAACTTAAGGTAAGGGATCCTCTCTTTCTCAAATTTATTCAAGAATCTCATCTTTGTTATTCCCTTTTATATGTAATTATTAATGATGGGGTGTGATTTTTTACCACCCCAATACTACCCCCGTGTTGTATAAAATATGATAAACCCCTTTCTCTCTCATGAATCCCTCCTAAGTACACCCGATATTAGGCCGATATTCTGTAAGGGATTCTACCCGAACCTCTTATATTCTTTCGAGGTTCTCTACATTTCCTTTCACCCAAATAAAGTTTTCTTTTATTTTTATGTAAAATTTATATATATACTATGTATATGATCCAAACTCATGTTTTATGATTTATCCCCCCTTCTCTTTCTATGATATACATACATTAAAATGATTCCCTCTTCAATACTTTTTGATAAGAAAAACTCGTTTTAAAGGAAACTTTTGAATTCTTACCCATCATTAATTATACTATATAATCTATTTTTATTCCATTATTGTTTTTATAAAACCACACTTTCAATTATGAATATCTTCCCTGTTCACTTCTAGTTTTATATAAAAGATTATTCCCTTTTCTGTTTTATATGACCTTTGATATTTTTCTTTAACCGCATGAAAATGTTTAAATTCTAAAGTTCCCCAAAAACTATTTTTTCATATTGTTACTTCAATTTGGAATCACATGTCATGATTTATTCCTATTTCACCCTATGGTAGTCTATTAATTCTCAAATTATTTTCCTTCATGATCACTTTTATGATATGTTCATTTTTTATACCTTATGTCATAATTATGAAACCCAATTCTTTATCTGGGTAACCCTTATGTTTACGTATGGTTGATTATGTAGAATTATTTTTATGGAAGTAATATTCATGAAAATGATAAGATGGGTGAAACCATATAGTGATCCAATTAAATTGGTAATGTTGAGTCTCATGAGATGTTATGTGCAACTGTTTTGGCGGTTAGTCTTGGCTTGTACTACCATGTGCAATAGTCTAGGTGGTTAACCTTGACTTGTGCTCCTCTATGTGCAATGAGACTTGTCTTGTGATAAAGTCTTGTATTGTGTTACTTCCACATTCCTATGATTCAATGTTTATATGATCTCATGTTCATATGTTATGATTCAACATTCTATTTTATATCTTTATGTCATGATCTCTAACCCATGTGCTATAGACTTATTCTTATGCTTATTCCCATACTATGATTTTATCTCATCCCTTGGTTTATGTTATCCCCGGGTTATCCTAGGCATATGTATGAGCTCAATAGAAGATATAATCTCATTAATAAGATTAAATAAAAAGTTGTTTTTATAATGTTTGATTATTTACCTTGTCTTCCAAGACACTAGACATCACAATCCTTGTATTGTAATATGATGTTTTACGTTACTTAAAATAATATAATGATATGTGTAAAAGGCCAGGGTCACTATAAAATAGGCCACCTGACCCACTGAAGATATTAAACACCAATAAATAATAAGGATAACCCTATAAAAGAGTTGAAATCAAGAAGGAAAACAACTTACTTGAAGGTTTCTTGAAGAATACCCACAAAATGAACCATAAAATGGAGGTTCGAGGGGTAAAGGGGGGAGGTATGAGGATACTAGGGTAAATAATCTTGAATGGGGTAGATTATGGGTGTTTAGGGTTAAAAATCAAAGGAGGGTAATGTAAAAAAATCAAGTTTCTAATGACCTAGACAAGTCACATTGTTTTCCCTAACAATTTTCCATACTATTCTACAACAAGGTTCCCCTTACTGTATAAGAGGGACATGTCTCATGGCTATCATACACAGTATCCAAACCATGGTTTGACCATGTGGTTCACCTATGTCCAAAAATGACATTAAGATGCACAATTTCTAGAGAAAGGGAACACATTTTTTCAAACAGTGCTCCAGATGATGATAGCCCAAAACACAATTTTTTTACCAAAATATCAAGGCGAAACTAAGGGGTAAATAAAAGATAAAAATTAACAAAACATTACCTAAAAACAAAGACATGGATATTATAATTCTCCCCACCATTAACACATTCTATCAATTGAAAGTAAAATTGAAGCTTGATTAGGGAAAAAATAGATATCTTGCTTAGCCCACAAATTACTCTCCCATGTCTCATGCACATAATTTTAATGCTTCCAAAGAACATAGACCAACGAAATAGACTTCCAAAAAATCACTTTCTCTTGGAAATATTCAATCAGTACTGGTCGTTCAAACATAGAAAAATCTAGATCCAACTCTATCTCTTCCCAATTCAACATATGAGATGAGTTTGGGTTATACTTCTTCAATAGAGAAACAAAGAACACGTTATGAATTGACATCAACTGGGAGGGAAAATATAACATGTATTCCAACATTCCAATATGATCAGTAATATCAAAAGGCCTAAAATACCTCAGCATTATCTTCTCTTGCTTACCCAAACAATGGTGACCCAACCAAGGTTCCACTTTTAGAAACACATGTTCACCTATAGAGAACTCCAAATATCGGTGCCTCTGATCAGAAGAAGAAATATAGTGACTCTAATCTTTCAATATACACTGCTTAATCAAATTTACTTTCCCAGATATCTCATTCACAAGGCTCAATCCGAAAAACATGGTCTCGACCACCACAGTTCAACACAAAGGCGATAGACTCAGGAAACCACAAAGCAACTCAAAAGGAGCTATTCGAATCAAGGGTTCATAAATATTATTATTGGAAAACTCAACCAATCCCAAATGTTTATCCCATAAACCTTTAAAATAAAATATGCATACCCAGATCATTTTCTCTAAAACCTAATTTTCTTTCTCTATCTGACTATCTCTTTGAGTATGGTATGTCATACTCAACATTAATTGTGTCCCCATCATATTTTAAAGGCCTTCCCAAAACAATGAGGTAAAATAGGGATCCCTATCAGAAATAATTGATAATGGAACTCTGTGGAGCCTTGAAAACTCTAGAACATATAACTGACCTAACACATCCACTTTGGATAAATCTCCAATTGTAATGAAATAGGTTGATGTGGTAAGATGATAAATAACTACCCATATATAATTCCTCCCTTAGTGTTCATGAGGTAGTCCAACTATAAAATACATGGTGATATCATCCCGCTTCCATGTAGTAATAGGTAGTGGATGAAGAAACCCTGAGGGTATCTGGTGCTCTTATTTAACTTGATGACACATATAACACTATGAAACAAAGTTAGATATTCCATGTCTCAAACATGGCTACCAAAACTATCGATTTATATCATAATACAATTTTTTGGCACTAGAATGAATGGACAAGTAGGATTGGTAACTATAATTCATCGAAAACATCTGCAATGATGAAGGTACCACAAAGTGACCCTTGAATCCTAAAACTCATTTGGGAGATAGTGACCAATCACAAGGTGTATCCCCTCTATGAAAAAACTAAATATATTGCTGGAACAAGTCATCACTAGGCTACTCCCATTGAATCGACTCATAAAGAGATGGTGTCAATTGAAAACTGTCCAATAACACACCTCCATAGTGCTCCTTGGTCTCCAGGTACATCTATGAAAAATGTACCATCACCATCAACTCATCATTGGAATCTTTAAAAGATATCACATAAACTTTTCTACTCAAAGAGTCTACCACAACGTTATATTTTCCTTGGGTATAGAATATATAAAAATTGAACACCTGAAGGTATACAGCCCAATGATTTTTCCTTATGTTTAGATATTTTTGGGTGAAAATATAGGCTAAAATCATATGATCAGAATAAACTGTAAACTTCTCCCTTCTAAGATAACAGTGCCATTTTTTCAAGCCATTCATCACAGATAATAACTAAAGGTCATGGTTTGGGTAATTATTTTCATGTTTTCAGAGCTGGAGGGTTCCAAAAGAGACCACATATTAACCTTGTATAAGCACAATCTCGAGACCCACACAGGAGGCATGATAATAAACTGTACACCACTTTCTATATTCTGGAAATATAGAAATAAGATCTGTGGTCAATCACCATTTAATCTCATCAAAAGAATCTTTCCACTTTGGGCTCTAATAAAAATTCACCCCTTCTTGGGTGAGAGCTCTCATGGGTGAATATTTATAAGAGAAATATCTAAAAAATCACCTATAATATCCTAACAGGCCTAAAAGATCCTGATCTTGAAAACATTATTTGAATCTTCCCATGATATTACTATGATAATCTTCTCAGGGTACAAAAAAACCTCTTTTTTAGAGATCACATGGCCTAGAAGATTAACCTCTCAAATAAAAAATGTGCACTTTGAAAACTTCACATAAATATGATGATCCTAAAGAGTTCCCAACACAATTCTCAAATACTACTCATACTCCTCGTCGATCCCTGAATAGACCAGGATGTCATCCATGAATACCTGAACAAAGAAATCAAGATAATGATGGGATACTCTATTCATGACCCCCATAAAGACCTCTGGAGAATTTTTCAACCTGAATGGCATGACCAAGTACTCAAAATATCCATACCTACTGCAGAACTTGTTTTTTGATACATCTATCCCTCCAACTCTAACTTGGTGGTAACCAGAATACAGGTCAATTTTATAAAATCACATTTCCCCCTTAAACTATTCAAAAGGGTAATTAATATGGGGAATATAATATTTATTATTGAGTTTCACTTTATATTTATTCCGGTAATTAATGCACAACTAGAGGGATCCATTTCCCTCTTAGAAAATAGCACTGGGGTGGCCCAAGGAGAGATTCTCATGAGAATAAATCCTTTGGATTCCAAATCAAACAGTATTATATTTGATTCTCCCAACCCAGTGGGGTCCATACAGTATGAGGGAAGAGATATCGGTTGTGTTCTCAATGCTAAATCAGTTGTAAACTATACATATTTCTCTGGAGTAAAACCAAAAAGAATCCTCTGGAAAACCCTCTGGGAACTCATCCACTATAGAATGTAATACACCCTTAGAAAAACTACTATCATTCTCCAATTTGATTGTCAATATCAGATAAATTTTTTTTCCTAACTTTGGAAGTGGATGACCATCACTTCATGACTAAGGATGCCATTCACCATGAAAAGCTTGGTTACTTCCATAAAGTCCCACAAATATAACATAAAACCTATAATAATCAATATGTTTTTGAAATATCATCATCCAATCTATACCGAGGATCACACCCAAAAGGTCTATATCCCAAACCATAAAATCTCATTCAAACTTGACCCTTAACATGGTGAGTGAACAAGATAGACACCTGAAACCCAGTTCTTGCTTCATACAAAGTGGTGTTACCAACTTCATGAATATGGTATAAGTTCCATTGGAAACCTTAACACATCAGTATGGTGAAAAGAAATAAAAGAAACCGAAGCACCATTATCAAATAGAACAACATCTAATGATGATGCAATAAGAATGGTACCACAAATAGTCATAGGCCCTACATCTGATTCCAATGGTGCTCTATCCACTGCATGAAGTTGCCTCATCTGAGCCTGAGCCTAAGAAAGACCATTAGCCTACGGCTCTGCCCTGAACTGACTCTACCCAGAAGAAGATCCATCCCACTACCATAACCTCCAAATCAAGAACCCTCTATCATGGAAGGTTCAGGCTAAACTGACCTTCCTTTGAAAGCTACAGATTCTATACCACTCTGATAATAATGTGTGGCCCTACAAAACTGTTGCAAGCATCCCATAACTCCTCATCAATGACAAGGTTTGGGAGGAGATATTCATGCAAGTTGTATGTTCCATTCCTTACCACATTGGTGTCACATGGACGACCCTGCATCGGAAGCCGTAGAAGAAGATAATTGGGAATGATGGCCTAAACTACTACCTACCTTTTTCCATTACCCATCCTTCTTCCTATTATTTTCTAACAAATTGTGACTACCCATATATAACATTAATCCATGGAAACTAGTTTGATCATTACAATCAATCTCCACCATCATGGTACAATCAACCACTTCAGCATATGTGTGCAGCTTAAACAAGAAGACATGAGATCTGATTTTTGGCTGCAACCCCCTCTCAATCCTTTATGCCTTCATTTTCTAATTGGAAACGAGCTCCAGTGCATACCTAACTAACTCATTAAAGATGATAGAATATTCCATCATAGAACTTTCTCCCTAGATCTGATCCATAAACTCCCGAGATATAGTATATTAAAAGACCTCAAGACAATATTACTCATTGAAAATGACCTTAAATTCTTCCCAACCCATCTTATCGTTCTTTCTAGATTGCACCACTAAGTCCCAGCTCTTCTGACTGCGACCCTCTAACACAAATGAAAAAAAAAATAACTCTAATAGCCACATGAGTTTCTAGGAACACGAACATCCTTTCTATCTTCTCAAGACACTCATATACTTTCTAAAGTTTTTTGTTACCTTAGAAATAAAGAGGATTGTTCTTAAGGAACTTCTAATCTTTGTCCTTACTATGACCTAATTCAGCTTATCTAACCTGAGTGGGACCAGATCTCGCTCCTTGTACAAAATCATGGACAGCCCGAACCATGGATTCCACTACTATCTGATCAATTGGTAAGGGAGGACTCTCTCTAGCCTCTTCCCATGGCTGAACAGAAATTATCCACGAAGGCATTTTTCTACAAAAATAAATAACCAAAAGGAAACCCATAAATATAACCATTATGATAATTTTCATCAACAAAAAAAATTCAAAAACATTTTTATGAATCAAAACATAACCAAATTCATTAAAATATTAAGTCAACCAAACTATTCTACCACCACCCAGTGTCCATGTATAGTCTAAAGCCTGTATGTATCACCTATAGGAGAAGTAAAATAAAATCCCAATAACCCATGGTGACTCGAGTCTCGTCATGATGTGTGATGTTCAAGCACCATAATTGTATCCATAATGTCATGCCCTAAAAATCCTAGATCTTGTCTATCCAAAATTATCCCAAATAACATTATCCAAAACGAGCATCACTTTCTCTGATACCATTTTTTCATGAACCATGCTGGGGTTCAATCCATCATGACACCCGACATGGTGCATTCCATGGACTGAAGGGAATTCCCAATCTCCGGGGGTGGGAAACTAGTGCTTGGGTATCCAAATTATGGGTTGGGAATTATTTTAACCATTTACATAATCATAAACAACCAAAATTAATAAAAAAACGTGGCTAAATAATCACAACCAAATGAGGTTAAAAAATTTCTCAGATTGAAGGTCTACATCATTAAACAAAACCTAAAATGTTCTACAATAAAGTGGGAACAAAAAACTATCCTAAAACAACAATTAAATAAGAAGGATGTCACCCTCATACCACCACCACCACTAACACTTGAATGAGTAATACCACTAGAAACATGATCCACTGTCTGCAAACATCATTCTCTTACCTGAGTCAAGCATAAAAAGCTCTATATACACCCAAATGTGTATGTAGGGTGTGAGCCAAGACCAAAAAGATTCCACCTAATAAAGAGATTTCAGGCCAAAACATTATAAGACATATTAATATGTATGTTTTATAAAAATGGAGAGATACACTTTTGTGGAAATTTTTTTAAAATAATCATGATTTTCTTTTGAAATAAGAAATAAAGGTAAGCTTATATCGATGGTAAGTACAATATGAAAAAAGGAGAACTATGTCATGTGAAAAACCTACAGGCTCTAGCTCTAGTGAGACACTAGGTACCTTGTATCTCGTTGAAACATGGTATAACTACCACAAACCACAACATCCTTGTGAATGAGCCACTAGAGAGGAATCCATCCAATATTCTTGTGCTGTCCAATCATTATCACAATTTAGTTAGTGTTGTAATCATGAATCATAATATATTAATATGGGCCAAGACACTTCCAAGTTAACTAGTATACAAGACCTAGTCCTCCAACCTTTATACCTAGGATTCCCTTCATGCTAAATTTCCATTTCATGTATCATATAGATCACTATATTCACATGAACACACAAGTAATGTGAATACATAGATGAAACCATCATTTCTTGTAATAAAAATTTCTTTCAAATTCATACGCACACCAAATCCACTTGAATGTAAGTTTGACACCACTTTCACAATTTAATAATCCATTTGAATAATTTGTAAAACCCATTTAATAAACAAAACATTATATCACACATGAAAAACAAACCATTTCCTCTGCAAAACTATCTTTCAACCCCCACACACCTCAAATCCTTTTGAAAACACATTTCACACCTCATGAAAATTACATAGAACATAAAAAAGAAGTATATAAATAATATCAAAATCACCAAATAATGTTTAAACATGAAAAAACATACCTCTAGCTTTGAATCTTCTAGAAATATCTTCTAAACTAAGACCACACCACCAAGGGACCCTATAAAGGAATGATTGAACAAAAAAATATCAATATTAAACCATAATAATCAAGATCCAACACTAAATAGGTCACCTAACCCATTATAGATATGATACCCCAATAATTAAGAAGGGAAACCCTAGAAAAGAGGAGAAATCAAGAAATAAAACAACTTAATTGAATTTTTCATGAAGAATACCCACCAAGAAACCTCAAAAATAGAGGTCTAAGGGAGAAAGGAGGGAGGGATGAGGTTCCTAGGGTGAATAATATTGAGTGGGGAGGATTATGGGAGTTTAGAGTTAAAAATCGAAGGGGAAAAAGGATAAAATCCAAATTTTAATGAAATAGAAAAGAAACATGGTTTTCCTTCATGGTTTTCCAAACCATGTGTTAATCGTTCTCCCCTTAATTTCCAAGAGAGGCATACCTCATAGATATCTAACACGGTCTCTAAACGATGTTCTAACCATACAGTTTTGTTTTATCCAAAAATGACACAAGGCCACGTGATTTCCTCGGCAAGGTTTCACAGTTTTCCAAACCTTGTGCCACCTTTTATTAGCCCAAAAAATCCCATTTTTCATAAAAAATCTCAATGGGAAACAAACGGATAAAATATAAACTAAAAAAACTGAAAATTGCCTCAAAATAATGAAACTGATGTGACCTGAACATAAATAATTTCAATCATGTCCACACATTATCTTATGAATTTAACTAATCATAATAATGTCTACACATCTTTTTTTGAACATATCTAATCAAAATCATATACACACATCATCTTATGAATATATAAAATCAGAGTCATGTCCACACATTTTCTTATGAACATATATAATCAAAATCATATCCACAGATTATCTCAGGAGATATATTGCTTTATCAAATTCATTGCTTAGATATAATAGAACCACTTGTCATATATTGACAAACAATGCATAGGTGTTCCAGATAAACATGAAAACATTCACAACCTTGTCATAGAATAATTACCTCATTGAAATAAATGGGTTTTATGAAAATTTCCACCAAATGTGATCATAATACACCTAGAGAAAGAATTTGGATGTTATTATTATAGAATATCATAATAAAGAAAAAATAACATTAAAGGAAATTGAAAAAGATGACAATAACTTTATAAGATAATTATTAAATTAATTTAAAAATTAGAAAGAAATAACCTTTTATGTTTTTAATATATTTTATTTCAAATAAAAAATTTCAAAAAACAATGACAAAAAAATAATTTGTAAATCCTTGAAAACATGATGAGTAATATTTGTAAATAAAATTTACAACGAATAAAGAAGAATGCTTTTTCTTTATTGAAAAATTATTGGTCATGTCAAGGATAACAATCGCGCGAATGTGGTTTATTATTTTTGTTAATTAAAAAGGAATCATGAAACTTCTTGTAGGATGAAATTGAATAGGTATAAAATAAAGAAGAATGTGGTTTATGTTGGAAATAGAAAATCCTTTCTTGATAAGGGAAATGATAATTTTAGTATTGGTTATTCAAAAATGTCTTGGGATTCTTCTTAAAGGTTTGGACAAGAGACACATGACGTTTTGGATAATGTATAAAAGTCAAAAAATCATGAGAATGTCCAGGAATAGGAACACAACCATGAAACTGGATACCAATGTTCACATGAAACCTCTCTTATTTAAGGGCATTCAAATCTAGGCAATGGTGTAAAACCCTAAATGTTTCAGGATATAATCAATAAACTAAGAGAAATGTAGGGAATCTATGTAAAATGGAATGGTATAAAAGATAATCCCCCTGAAAGCATTCCTTTATTCAAGCACTTTCTAAAGGATTTTTTTTCTATGGATGATGAAGGTTTCTAAGACATTCTACCTAATTAATAAATTTTAGGTCAAATAAAATACAAATATACACAAGAGGGGGTTGAATTTTCTCTTTTTGATAATCTTCGCCGATTCTGGATTTCGAATTTCTTTGTGATTTATGTAGATATGCAGCATTTTATTATATATGTATTATGAGCTGTAGATAAATAGAAATATTGTACACATCAATTTTTTGGTGGTTTGGGTAACAAATATCCCCTAGTCCACTCCACCAACTCTCTCTCTCTACAAACTTCGTAAATTTCACTAGAAAGGTCCCCTAATAACAAGACCATCAAAATGACAACTAAGTTAAAAAAATATGAAACATTTACAACAAGGATAAATAGAGACTTATTATTTTTTATAGTGAATTGTTTATCCACAAGATAGTATAAAAAGTTTAAACCTCACCACAACTGAGTACGAGCAGTTGAAACTCCAATACATCAAAAGAGTTTGATTTGTTGATGGTTTGAGTTGTACTTCACATCTATAGTGGAAACTGATAAAATATGGATATTATTATTCAAAAATTAATGTATTCAGGAAACAATAACTCTGAATAAATCCTAGTTTCAAATGATCTTTAGTAAAAGTAGAAACAAACTAGTAGTAGTTTCATAGTAGTACAAGGTTGAAAATGTATATCTTCAAAGTCTAGCCTCTTTCGAAAAACATGAAAGTCAATGATTCATTACAACGGTTCTATATTCAAAATATACTTATAAGTATATAATCAGATATTTTATCTTAAAAAAAAATTACAATAGAATATGTTGAGAGTAGATAGCTGGCTTCAATATTCTAGATCAACGAAAGTCACCTGATAGATCATGAATATTCAAAATTGAACGAACCAATGGATTCGTAACTTCCCTTAAAAATATGAGTGATTTTATCAGATGAATATGGCTCTTTAAATCAATCATGACATGCCTTTGAATCAATCATAAAATAGTTTTCAATAAATCTTTAATTCTATCAAGACTATCGCATAAATCTCAGAAAAAATTGCCAAATTACAAACCTAGGAATTTAAATAAACAAATTTAGGTTGAATTATATATCATAGGGTTCCTTTTCATAGTGTAGGGTTCCTTTAAATATATGGTTCCTGAACCATAATTTTGTTTTTGAAGAACTTAGGGTTCAAAAGTAACATTGGGATTCAAATTCATACATTCATCCTTTCAGCACATGGTTGATTAACCATACGTTCATTCTCCGAATGTGGGGTATGAACAGTGTTTCCAAACATCAATTTTAGATTAAAATTTTGTATGTTTATTCATACATAGGGTTGATAATCTATAGATTTATTTACCAAACATAGGGTTTTCGATCCATATATTAACTATTTAGTGTAGGAATAATGTTCCATATTTTTCGTCAATATAGGGTTTGAAATGCATAGGCATTGTTTTGAATGTAGATTTCATTCTTTACATTATTTTTATCAATGTCGGGTATGAACAGTGTTTCCAGAAAACACTAAAATGATTTCTAAACACTATATAAATATTCCTGACTGATTAATATCTTGAATATAATTCTAGAATAAATATTTAAAATAATATTAATTTCTTGAAACTCACTTAAATTAATATCATTAGTAAAACATACAATGGTATTTTTGAGTATCAAAATTAATAATATTTATATAGTGTTTTTGAGACAATACATGCCCAAAAATCTCCATGGTTATGATGATCACAAAAAACATAACATAATTTATCAGAAATGTAATAATTATAAACACTAAGTAAAAAATATTTTAAAGAAAATATTTGTTTCTTTGAAAATTGATATTATACTATATTATTTAGATTTCATAATAAAATTTATATTAAAAAAGAAGATACTTTAACAATTGATAATTTTGTGTTTACCCAAATTTCTCCCCCTTTTTTCATATAAAAAGAAATTAAATGAAAATGAATTAAAACACATTCAATGTAGCACATAACTTTAAGTGAATGTTTATTAATAACTGTTAAGAGATAAATAAATTTTGAATTATCATTGAATAAATGTCATTAATAAAATAAAATAAAACGATATAAAACTAACAAGTAAAAAAGATTAACTAAAATAAATTTAATTTAATTTTAAATCAATTTTTTTAAAAGAACTTTCCATCAAAAACATTAAGAAAAGTTTTAAAAGTATGGGCTTGGGTCTGATTGATTTGTTTGATCTGAATCTCCACTTGGGGAGGATATAAAAGGATGAGGAATTGACTTAACAATACCCTGAATATCATGAAGCCTCACCAACAAACTTTTAAAATGATTGTTGAAAATCTCAATCCATTTTTTGTATACTATTCTATGAATCTTATCCTATTCTCAAATTCTCAACCAAATTTAATTTCACAAACACTTTAGCAGATTCTTCATACTAAATGAAAGTATTAAACGTATCTCTCACTTGATGAATAATTGTCCCTAACAAAGAATCATTAGAGGTCAGTTGACTTATCAAGTGTCTTTGATTCTCCAAGAGAACATTAAAACGAGTACTTTTACACTGAAGAGTTTGTAGTCTATTATTGAAATTAGGTAAATCTAAAGTTATAGCTTCAAATATCCTGATCAAATTTGGATAAGTTTTTTGTGAATAATTTGATTCTTGATGACTTGCTCTAATGTATTGAAACTCTCTACCCAACATTTTCTTCAAATCATAAAAATTTGATTTATTAACACATTCATCCTTTAAATTTCTCATTTCTATGTCTAATGTCCTGATAAAAACTTTAATATCTCCCACATAAATGACATTTTCTTGAATATATCTGAATTGAGTTAGAAGATATTGAAACTCAACTCTAGTCATGATATATATTCTTAATTATTGAAATTTTTTCTATTAAGCTTCCAAATTCTATTGCAGAGACAAGTTCTATTAATTCAACTAATTGAAATTGAAAATAATAGCTTCTATATTTCTTTTCAATGAATTAGAATGTTCATCAAAAATTAACTTAGATTGATGTCCAGCTTCCACAATACCCATCCTTTCCTATTATTATTAAACCTATATCCTTTCTCTCAATATGGAAACATATGAATCTATAGAATCCACAACAATAACAGATAAATCAATAGGGGTATCTCCATTGGGAATAGGGATAGCTTCCATAATTTTATTTTCCCCATGCAATACTTTCTAACCATCTTCAGGAAATTGAGTCACATGATCAATTATTTTTTTCATTTTCACTTTCAATATCACAAAAGAGGATTGAATTTTTCTCCTTTTATAAAGACTATATTTATCAACTCATGATTCTTCTTCTTATTCTTCAGGCCTTGGTCTCATAAAACCAATGGCTAGCATAATCCTCTGCCTAAGTAGTGTCCACCATTCTTAGTTGTTCATCTACTACAAGAGTTAATATACTACCACTAGACTCACTCAAGAAGTATCCCAACATCCTTACAGTTCCATCATTCAAAACATTTCTATGATGACATCTCGATCCTAATAATATGTCCCAAATTTTTTCAATTTTGAATAAAAAAAGTGCAATAATCCTTCCATAAGGAAGAAACCCCTTTATTTATTCTTTATAACGACATTGATTCAAATATTTCATCATTTAGTGACTTAAATTAAACTTAATATTGTTCAAAAATAAAAATAGAACATATATATATTTAGAAAAAACTTATTTTAACTCATCCATCCTTGCCATAATTGTATATTGAATAAACTTTATCAAAACCTTTTGATTAATATTAAGGTCTTTAGTCATCATATTCTTTACATTTTGAGATCCAAATAGAGAAAAATTTCTATCCTCTAACTTAAATTTCCCATATCCAATATTTCTTAAATCAAAATGAGATTCCCCCACATGGAAATAAATAAATAGGCTTCATATTTTCAAAGAAGAAATGTAAATGTGTTAAATCTTATAGAAAAAAATATCTTAATCATCTTTGAAACTAAATAAAGCATTTCAAAAACACTATTTTACTTGATCTTTATATACCATAGGTGAATTACCATGTCCAAAGATAAATTCCAATCCTTAAAATATAATAGCATTTTTCAATATTAGATTGGTTTGATTTACCCAATAAAAATCAATTACCTTTCCTTGAATAAATTTTCAATACTTCACCAGGTACACAGACTCATTCATATAATTTTTGTCAAGTATGATTCAAGGATCCATTTCCAAAGGGTTGAGGATTGAATGTTCAGAGGATAGGGTTTTAAAAAACTGAAATGAGATATTTTCTATAATCTGATGCGTCAAAAGAGTAGGAAGGAGATTAGGAGTCTGAATATTTAGGTGGTGAGGTCTGATTTGGCGGCGATTGAGAAAGTAGTCATTATTTTTATTTTAGTGGTTTTAAAAAAACCAAGACAAATATTTAAAAAAATATATAAAAATTTATCAAATAAAATAATTGAAAAAAAATTAATAATATAATTTAAAATAAATTAATAAAAATTTATTTAAAATTAAAATCATTTAAATACTTTTTAATAAAATCAAAACATTCTGTGGGAAGTGGTTTAGTAAAAATATTTTCTATTTGGTATCTGATATTTAAAAATTTTAAACATATGTCTTTTTTTAAGAACATGATCTCATAGAAAATGATGCCTTATATTAATATGCTTTGTCCTAGATTGACTTATAGGATTTTTTTTAATATTAATAGCACTAGTATTATCAAATAAAATTGCTATATTATTAAAATTTAGTCCAAAATATAGTAGATTGTGTTTCATCCAAAACACTTATGCACTACAACTTTCAACAGACACATATTCTGTATCCACTGTTGATAGAGCAACTGAGTTTTTTTTCTTACTTGACCATGATACTAAAGATTTTTCTAATAAGTGACATGTTCCTAAGGTTATTTTTCTATTGAATCTACATCCTCCTAAATCAGTATTTGAGTATGAAATTAATTTAAAATCATATATTTTAGGGTAAATAAGATATTGAAAAATAATTTATTTCAACTATCTAAAAATACTTTTAACATCAATAAGATGGTTTTCTTTTGGATTTAACTAAAATATTCCATGTAGATAAATAGAAAAAAATTATATTTGTTTTACTATAAGTATTATATAATAAACTACTAGTCATACATCTATATAAGTTTTTTTCAATTGGTTTTTCAGTTTTATCCGCATCATGTTTTATATTGGTAAACATGAGATTTATGTAGGTTTTTCTATTTTCACATACAAACCATTTCAATAAATCAATAATATATTTAATTTTATTTAAAACATTTCCAATATATTTTTTATAGATCTGAAATCCTAAAATGAAATTCATTTCTCCCATCATACTCATTTCAAATTATTTTTAAATTAGATTTAAAAAATCATTACCAATAATTTTATTTGTTGAATAGAAAATTACATCATCAGCCTAAATTTTACTAATAATATACTAGAGGGAATGGTTTAATTAAAAATATTATGATATAATAATTCCATAGAAAATATATTTTCTAATAAAAAAGAGTTTAATCATGCATACCACGATCTAGGTTCTTGTTTAAGGCTATAGTGAGCTTTAGTTTGTTTAAAAATATAATTTGGTCTATGAGGGTTTTAAAAACATATTTATTGTTTAATATAACATTCCTCCAACATATATCCATTTAAAAAATAGGATTTGACATCCATATGATATAATTTAAAATTCATATGAGATTGCATCAGCTAAAATGATTTTACTAACTTATAATATAGCTACAAGTACAAAGGTTTTATCATAATATATTCCTTCTTCCTGGTTATATAATTTAACTACTAATATAAATTTATTTATAGTTATGATCCCTTGATCATCCTATTTATTTCTAAAGATCTATTTAGTTCATATTACTGGATAATTGGATGTTCTTTCTACTAATTCATAAACTTTATTTTTTATGAATTGGTTTAGTTCTTTTTTCATGGATAACAATCAACTCTCATCTTCTAAAGCTTCTTCAATAGACATAGGTTATAATTGTAATATAAAGGTAGATAATTCAACTATATTTCCAAAATTTCTTCATGTCCTAACTCCAATATCTCGATTTCATATAGTCGTTTATAAGGGATATTCCTATAATATTACATACTATATATGTAAGATAGTTTTAGGTTCTCCAGTTTCATATTTTTTTAAATAGGACTGAATTTCAGGTATATAATTTTCAAAATTATTTTTGGGTGATTTAAGTCTCATGTTGTCAAATGAGTCAATAATTCCATATGTTTGATCTTTCTCTATAATGAAATGTTCAGTTTCATCAAACTTCACATGAACATATTCTCCAAAAAAAATTCTCTTTTTATTAAACACTCTATAGGATTTAGAAGTAAAATAATATCCTAATAATATTCCTTCTTTGGATTTTGGATTTAATTTTTCTAGTTTATCCTTAGTATTCATGATGTACACCTTTCATCCAAATACTTTAAAGTACTTTACTTTAGATTTTCTATTATTCCAAAGTTTGTAGGGTGTATTTCTAATAATTGGTCTTATTAAAACTCTATTCACGATATGAAAATATGTGTTTAGAGATTCTTCCTAGAAATAGATAAGAAGATTGTATTCATTTATCATAGTTATTATCATTTCTTGAATATTTTTATTTCTTATTTCAACAAATCTATTTTTTTGAGGTGTTCTTAGTGTAGAGAAGTTATATTTAATACCTGAATTTGAGAAATAGGAATTCAATTATTGATTCTCCAATTCCCCATAACTATCAGTTCTCAATTAAAATATTTTATAATCTTTTTTATTTTGAACAATTTTTCAAAAGCATTCAAAAATAGTGGGTCATTCACTTTTGAGTTTAATAAAATAAACCCAAGTAAATCATGAAAAATCATTAATTAAAAATAAACATATAATTTACTAGGAAAACTTGCTACACTAGATGGTCTAAACAAATCCATATGGATATGTTCTAATGGTTTATAAGTAGAATTTTTTTATAGATTTAAAATAAGATTTATGTTGTCTTCCAATTTGACATGCATAGAATCTATTATTTTCAAACTTAAGATTTGAAAAATCAGAAAATAATTTTTTATTATATAATTAATGAAAATAATATATATTGCAATGTTTGAGTATTTTATGCCACATCCATGAATCATTTGTTTTAGTAGTTAAACAATTCACTTTTCTTGCACAAGGAATTTATATCCAAAGTATAATCATTTTTAGTTTTAGGTGATCTAAATTTAAGAAATTTATCATTATAATGGAGTTAAAATTGATAGAAAAATCAATACAAAATCTACCATCACAAAGTTGATAAATAATCATCAGGTTATGCTTTATCCCTTGTATAATAATACTTTGTTGATTGAAATTGTCTTTAGATCTCTAATAATTCCATATCCAACAATCCAACCTTTTTGATTTTCACCAAAAGTTACTAAACCTCCATCCATTTAAGTCTATGTCAAGAAATTTGATGAGTCTCCACTCATGTGACTAGAAAAATCACTGTTCATATACCATATATCATTTTTTGTGTCTCTTTTCCTGATAAATAATTTAAACACAAGTTTGTTTTGGTACCCATATTTTCTTGGGTCCAGCTATGTTAGTGAGGAATTATATGTGAATCGAGATCTACTTTATTTTTCTATAATTAATATCTCATAATTTAGATGTATTTTTATAAATAAAATATTTTTAATACCACTTATTTGAAGATTTATTAAATGAATTTTTTTTAAATGAACTTTTATTCCACAGTAATTGTAGGAATTTTTTTTGAATTGGGCACAAAATAATTTTTCTATATTTTTTAATTTTCACCCTTGATTCATATTCCAAAATTTTCAATTTTAATAAAATTATTTCCAAAAATTTTTTTTAGAAAGTTTGTTCACCTTTAGTTAATGTAATTGCAGCAATTTTATAAGATTCAACTTTATCTTGTAATTATTTAACCCCTTTTTTATGACCAATACAGTTTGATATAGATTAATTTAATTTTACATATATATCTTGAAGTTATTTTAGTGTAGTGTCTCTTTCACCTAAAACAACACTGTAAATATTTTTTTTAATTATTTGGGTTTATTTATTAAAGAAAATTATTTTTCTTCTAACATTGAATAGTAACAAACTAATTTATTATTTGAATAACTATAATACTTATATGAATAATAATAATAATATTCTACCACTTATTATTACTTAGCCATAAAGAATGTACTGTCTTTGAGTTTATGTGGATATTTTTTCTAAATTAGCTTTTGAGGGGATAATGGAATCCTCATACACACTCCTCATAGATTTCATGTATATTTTTCTTTTATGCTCATAATCTTCATTCTTTTGATATTTCATTTGTGTCCTTATTATTTCATATGTCAATTGGGGTCAATTATGTATAATATGACCTATCTTTTTACATTAATAATATATTACTTCCCTTGTTTCCTTTTTATCCTTCATAAAATATTTTTTGAATCATTTTTTCTTCTTGTATAGTTTTTTAAACTTTCTCGATAGATGAGCTAGTTTCATTTCAGAGTATGAGGAATCTCAGTTGTTTTTGACTTTTTGTTTTGATTTTCTTTCATGATTTTGAGATGTCACCTTAAGGGAAGAATTATTCATTTTCACTATCTTGTGATCTATATATTCATTTTAATTTCTTCTTTATAAATAATTAATGTTCTAATTAGTTCATTAATAGTTAAATTCATGATAGGTTATGATTTTTAAATAGCAAAAGATATGCCATTACATTTAGAGGGAGTACTCTAAGTAGTTTCTGTGCTTGATCTAAATGACTGATGGGATCTCCCAAGGTAGTAATATTTTTGAAAGTCTCTATCAACCATCCATTCATTTGTGCAATACTTTCACCATCAAATATTCTAAACATGTCAAAATTCAGTTTTAGAGTAGCATACCTCATTTGTCTAATATTGTATATTTTTTCATACAAAACATCAATTTTATACCACATTTCATATGTAGTAGAGAATTGTGAAACTCATATTAAATTCATCAGGTATGAGACCATAGATGATTGTGTTCATTGCCATTGATTTGATGTCATATTCATATTTGGTTGTAGTATTCCAAGTCGTTGTTTTCTTAGGAATCACATAAGGAGTGATGATTCATGAATAAACCTTCAATCCATGATTATTCAGATAGATGATCATTCGTAACTTCCAATATCCATAGTTTACAACATTAAAATAGGAAGCTCAGATCATAGAAATAATTTATTTCATATCATCCATTTCCATTTACTTTATATAGACCATATTAATCTAAGATATTTATATCTTCATTAAAAATATCTCTTATGGTACCAATTTTTAGGTTGGAAAAATAAAAATATACACAAGAGGGTGGTGAATTGTGTCTTTTTGATAATCTTCACCAATTATGGATTTTGACTCTCATTGGTATTTATGCAGATATTCATCATTTTATTATTTATGTAATATGAGCAGCGAATAATAAAAAAGGATGAACACAATAATTTTATAGTGGTTTGGGGAAAAAAATATCCCCAATTCCACTCCAATATCGCTCTCTATGCGAGTTTGGTGAATTTCACTAGAAATTTCCTCTTATCACAAGACCGTCAAACCAAAACTGAGTGCAGGCAGTTGACACCATTACAAAAATTCTAAACAAATCCTTATGGTTTTTTTATAGTGAATTGTTTGTCCACGTTTTAGTACAAGAAGATGACATTTCACCACAACTGAGTACAAGCAGTTGAATCTCCAATAAATCAAAAGAGGTTGATTTGTTGATGGATTAGGTTATACTTCACAGCTGTAGAAGAAACTGATAAAATATAGATATTTTTCAGAAATTTATGTCTTCATGAAAGAATAACTTCAAATATATCTTGGTTGAAAATGATCTTCAGTAATATTATTAATAATCAAGCAACAATTTCACAGTAGTACGAGGTTAAAAATGTATATCTCTAAAGTGTATCCTCTTTCAGAAAATAAAAAAGTTGACCATTATTTACAACATTTATATATTAAAAAGATATTCAAAATTATACAGTCATATATTTTATTTCAAAAGAAATTATGACAAATATATAGAGATAAGATAGCTTTCTTTGATATTCTAGATCCATGAATGTCACCAGACAGATCACGAATATTCAAAATTGAACTGACCAGGGGAGTCGTAACTTCGCATAAGAATAGGAGTGAATTTGTTTGATGAATATGATTATTTGAATAAATTGTGAAGATCCTTTAAATATGTCCTAAAAACTTTTCAATCTATATTTAATTCTATCAAGACTTTTGCAGAAATCCGGGATAAAATCGTGGATTAAAAATCTCCAAATTTGAATAGACCAACGTAGGGTTGAACACCAAAGCATAGGGTTACTTTGTATAATGTAGGGTTCCTTTGTGTAGTGTAGGGTTCCTTTTCATATAATAGGGTTCCCTAATGTAGTGTAGGTTTCCATTCAATTTATGGTTCCTGAATCATACATTTATTTTTGTAGAATGTAAGTATCTAAAGTTACATTGGGATGAGAATCCATAGGTTCATCCCTTTAGCATAAGGTTTATTAGCCATACATTCATTCGATGAATGTAGGGTATGAACTGTGTTTCCATACTTCAACGTTGGATTGAAAGTGCATACATTTATTCAATCATAGGGTTGATAATCCATACATTAATTTACTGAACATAAGATTGTCGATCCATACATTAACTTTTCAGCATAGGGATGATGTTCCATACTTTTTGTCAATATAGAGTATGAAATCGATATGCACTATTTTGAACATAGGGTTAAATACTTATGGTTCTCTTATCAATGTAGTGTATATACAGTGTTTTTAGAAAACAAAAAAAATCTTTCCAAAAACTTGAAAAATATTCCTTGCAGATTAATAACTTTAATATAATTTGAAAATAAATATTTCAAAGAATATTAATTATCTAAAACTCCAATAAAGTAATATACTTATAAAAAACAAGGGTATTTGTGTGTATAAAAATAAATAATATTTATAAATTATTGTTGATATAATACATGACAAATAATTAGGGTATAGAAAAGACTACTCATACCCAAATCCAACCATGGTTACTTGGTCTCATGGACCCATTGTCTCTAAACTAGACTAGTATGATGATTATAATTCTTTCAACCAATTTGATTATGATCTATAATATTTTGTTTGAATTATGTAATAACTTTTTGTATAACCTTGCCTATCATCTATCTGTCTATTATTTCTTTTCTTAATAAAATGGTCCTTCCCTTTTCAAAAACATTCTTTTATGTGTAGAATATTAAAAAGAATATTATTTTCAAACTTTTCAAAAAAAAAACCTTATGAAAATGAAAAATAAACCATGAAGATAGTATATAAAAGTATTAATTTCAATATTTTTTAATTAAAGTCAAAAACAATAGATAAATAGCTTATGAAATCATAAAATTAGTCAAAAATTCATACATAAAAAATAAAGAATACATACGGGGAGGAAATTTATTCCTAACAGAAAAGAAGATATATGTTTAGTTTTTCTTACAAGCATTACTTTGGGTATATAATAACCCAAAGAAAAGAAAAACAGTATGAATACATGTAAAAAACATGAATATATAGAGTATAATAAAATGGATAGGTTTTTGAGATAGGAATATATCATTTACTAAAATAAAATATCAATCATGAACAATATAAATTTTTGAATGATATTGTTAAATAAAACCTAATGGATTTAGTACTCTTTAAATCAAAATCCCTTAAGAGAGAAAACTATGTATTTGAATATACCTTAAAATTCATGAAATGTCTTACAAAATACATCCACGGTCAATATATAAATAAATTAATATAATTAGTGAATATTAAATGTGTTTTATTGAAAATAAAATTGAGATGAGAACCCCTTACATTTTCTTCAGAATTTTATGAAAGAATTTTCCCCTTTTATGAATTATCTACTACGTAAAATGGGTTCCTTCAAAATGAATGACTTGGAATCCTTCTTGGAACAAAAAATTACTAAACATATAAGAAAAATTTTGGAGAGGGAAAATGGGAATATATTCAAAATATAACCAAATAGTTTGAGTGGTTTGGGAGGGGTATAAGAGGGGTGATTTTATATGTGAGTTTTGAGTGAAATATCAACAAATTCTAATTTTTTAATGTATATAGTTCTTATTTTTAAAGTAAAGTGGATAAAAAGTGTAATATAATATAAATGGGATAATTTTTGGTCATGAAATCCATCATCCAAACATTTACAGATAGGGTTTATGATATTTGAAGTCATTACAATATATTTTAACACTTTTTTACCTCAATTTACTTTTATCCTGGTAACTCAATTTCTACCTTGGTAACTTATTTTTACGCCAAAAAATGAAATTAGCCTTATTATTTAAATTAGGCCCAATGTTATCCTTGATAACAAATCCTACTCTGAACATCAGGATGTTGATGGAGGTATGGTTGATATGCACTTCAAATCTCTTCCTAAAGGTTTGAAACCATGAATGAAAGTAGATTACCTAAGAGGTCAAGTGGATATATTCTTTTCAATACCCAATATGGTCTATGATATTTATTATGATTCCTTGGGATATATACATAAAGAGAAGAAGGTATATGATGTTGTGTAGAATCTCAAGCTTGAAAGTATGATTGGATATGAAGTATTCCTAGGATCCTTATACAGGGGTTTTTGGATCTTGGTCAAAGGGGATATGGTGCTCACAATGTAGGATATCGTTCATGGGGGTATACTAACTCATGTATCCTACACCAACACAATGGAGCTCATCCCTATGATTAAATATCTTTGTTCTCTTCAGTAATACCAGACCATCAACATGTAAAACATTACATACAAATTCCTAGAATGTGTGATCAACAATAGGCTATTGGTGCACCTCCCCTTATGTATTTCCAAAGATAAACACAATTTTGTTAAGGGGAGATCAATAAAATTTGAAATTGTAATCACTCAGGATGTGATCATGGATATCAATCAAAGGACCCTAGGATCCAATATTGTTATCAATCATAACATGTATAAATCCTATGATAGGATTGAATAGAACTTTATACTCAATGTACTAACATGTATGGGATTTTATACATGGGATTTAGATCAAATTTTCTGGTTTATCATCTCTATGGGTGTTCATCTCTTTCATGTAAAGGAACTACGAATTCATCAAAAAAAATAATGGGATAATTGAAGGTGACCCACCTTCTCCATGATTATTTACTCTCACCCATGATTATTTTAGTCATCTCATAAAAATTAGCATCTTGATAGGAAGGATCCTCTTGTACCTATTCAGGTATATCTCATATAATGTTTGTAGATGACTCACATATCATTGTAATTGAAAGAAATAATTCTATCAGATGTATCAACAAGATCCTGGAAGAATTCTACAAATAGTGTAGATACACTACAAAACAAGTGATACTTAGTGGTGGTTTATTGGATGCATTTATAGTAACTTCTGAAAATTAAATTCATTTAAAAAATATATATAATATAGTAGTGGTTTTATAAAACCAGCTCTATTTTTTATTATTTTATCATTTAGTAGTATATTTAATAAAAATGCTGGTACATGTTTTAAAAAAAACCATAATTCCTCCCCCTCCCCCACCCCCTCTGTATGACCCCCACCCATTTACACCCCTCTGTCTCTGACCCCCTACAATCTATTCCCCAGTAGTGAACCCTGAACCAAAAACCCCCTTCCACCACCCCTCTAACATACCACCTGCCATCTCGGTGGAGACCCCGACCCCCATGACACCCCCTTCCGAACTCGACCCCCCCCCCCCTCTAACCTCCCTCTCCCTGGGTCAGTTCCCCTCTTCTGTGATGTCCCCCCCCCCTCTGACCTCCCTCTCCTCAGATTGGATCCCCTCATCGGTGGCAACGTAGACCTCCCTTAAAGGTTTCATCCATATATATGAATTAATAATTTTTTAATAATTATATATCTTACATTGCATTATAAAATTTCTAATTTTAATTTCATAATCCATTCATTGTGATTTATTTATTATAGTTTGATCCCATTATCATTGTTTCATAATCCTTCTGTATTTTTATTAAAAAATCAATGCAGTACATATTCTTCTATTCGATGAATGTTTACTGTATTTATATGATTATACTTTTTTATTTATTTATTATTTAATAACTCTATAGTTTACTTTTGGATTATTAAATTTATAATTAATATAATTTTTTGTAATCGCTCTATAATTTATTTTTGGATTATAAGGATTTTCAATGAGAGAGTATGAAACCAATATGTTGAATAGAAAAATTATTCATTTGAAAAATATATTAGGTTAGCCAATAATGTAACTGAGATTTGCATAATTTACACAATAATATATAATGAAAATCATCCAATTATGAAACTCATGATTTACTATAAATTATCATCATGCCTGTTTGATGAAACTTATGTTAATAAGTTAAAAATTATTCAAATAAAAATCATTTATCCTTTTTGGAACATCATTTTATGTCCTTCTATATTTTATTATACACTACCAAATGAAAACAAATTACCATTTGTATCCTCTAACATGCCTCGTAAATAATATTTTTAGTCCTATGAGGTGGTTTGATCAGTGTGTTGCATAGTTATAACTATTTATACTTGTCAATACCAACTTAAATTATTTTGTATAAACATTTAATTCTATAATTGAGATTCAATTAAACATGAAATATAAAAATTTATCAAGTTTAACTTCTTACATAAACACCTTATACATCCATTAGATATTGAAATTATATTTGAATGTTCAAATTATATGATGAAAATTACTCCCTGATCATGTTATGGATTAATTATTTTATGATTTGAGTTCTTTTTTTATATAATTTAACCATGTCTGGTCAATAATTACATATATTAATAATTCTATAATTCAATCACATTACATTAAGATAAAAATATTATGATGTAATATAAATCATTAATATAACATAATTATAACATTGATTAATTATACAAAACTTTCTTTTTATTTTCAATTGAACCATTAATCACTCAACATTTTAATTATTGAATCTATATATCCCATTCTTTATTTAATTGCATCATTATTTGTTTAATTTTTCATTAATATGAAAAAATCATGTTTGAGTAACAATATCTTTTGTTTGATAATAATTTTTTTGGGATCGAGACACAGGATGTTTGTGTTGTAGTGATAGGGTTTGGAAAGACACATGATTTCCGATTTTTTATTTTATATTCCCATGTATAAGTAAATGTTTAATCAAAACACATGTTTTTGGAGTTCTTTTGCAGGTACTTTTAGTTACTTCACTAGAGAGATTGTAATTCAGGTATAATATTTTCACATTCAAATGAAATCTTAGTTGAAGTATTTATGGTTAATGATAAGAATATTTTTTCATATGATTTTGAAAGCCATTAACATCATTCATTCTTGATATTTTTCACTAAAAAAATTAATTATAATACCCTTATATACATTCTACTATATGGTTTCTTGTTTTTTCTTAACTTTCTAAATGCATAGATATAATCACTATGGATTTTCACTCACTCATCTCATAAGTTCATTCCATGTTTACTATTTATTCTTTTTATCTCATGGTTTCATTCCATATTTACTATTTATTTTTTTAATTTATAATCAATGAATTATTTATAAATTTATTAAAAAAACTAATCTTGTGCGATTGTACATGGGAAATACTAGTTACTATAATGAAATAATGGATTAAATTTTTTTGAATAATTTTTTTATTATATATATATATATAATAAATCAAAAAATTTACTTTTTTATGTGTATAAATAACATTAGATAATTTTTCAACCATATGTAATATTTTAATCAAAATGATGATTTAGTTGATTAAAATAAAAAAATAGTTTTCTTTATTTGTTGAAATTATATCCATAAAATGTACATTTTATTTTAGATTAATATTATCATGTTATTTAACAATTATAGTGTCTTTTTTGGTAATAAATGTATTATTACTATGATTAATGTTGATGACCATGATAATGATAAAAATTTTATTCTCAATGAATTATTTTATTAATGTTTTATAACATTTAACTTATAAATTAGATTGATATATATTAATTAATGAGATTATAATGATGTTTACAGTCATATTTAATTATATTAGAAGACATTTTATTAATAATCAATGCATTATAATATTATGAAAAAATAATATTAAATATATCATTTTTCTATAGAAAATATTTTTCCAATATATAAAATATTGTATTTTAAATTTTGGTTTTTTTATGATTATAAATTGCATACATTAAATTCATAAAAATGAAGGATGGACACACAAACATTTTTTTAGAGGGTTTATTTTATATTTTTAGTAATACATGATTTATATAGGTAAAAAATTGTTACCAAAATAAATAAATTAAAATGTAAATATATAAGAAAAAATAATTTTGTCATTACCGAGAAAGACACTTCATCTTCTAACTCTCAATTTAAGAAGACATATTTGATATCATTTTAAATATTCTGTTTTTCCTTTGTGCTAAAATGTATTATTTCATATTTATTTTTAATTTAATTTTTTTTTACTATTACTCATATAATAATTGTTTTTTTATATAGGTGGATGATTTTTGAGTTGGGGTGGTTTGTTTGAAGCTGATCATGATTGTGAGAAATTGGATTTAGAGCTTACAACCGAGATAATGAAATTAAGGAAATGTGTCATGAATGCATAAAAGCATTGTGAAAAGGTGAATTCCTACTTCTTATTTCATTAATTTTTTAATAATTTTTTCTAATATTTGTAAGTTAATTTCCTTATCATTTTTATCTAATACCTTTCTAGTTTTTTCATAGATCTTTTTAGAAGTAATATTTTACTTTCAACTATATCCAAGAAGGCACAAAAGAGATAAAATATTTCTTTCTACCAATGTTACCTTGATTTCTATTTCCGTTGCCTTTATTTGTCAAATTTACCACACTACATATTGATTCCATGTTATTAGTAGAAAAAACGTTATTTTTTATGAAATTCATAAGAGTATTGGAAGATCATGTGCCCATTATGGAAACTTATAAGGATATAATTGTCACATGAGTTTCCTTTTGTCTTTTGAATTTCAATAAAGAGAAGGTTTTTTCAGCTAATAACATTGACTAAATATGAATTAATGGTAGTTCACCAAATGAATTCAATGGAAATCATGGTAATATTGGTAGTTATAATTTTTTTAGACTTTGGGAAATGTAGTAGTAAGTTTTACCTCAATCCGACACACAGTGTGACATGTATGACTCCAAGTGCTTATTTTTATTTAAAATAGGCATTAATTTTAGTAAAAAAGAAAACTAACATACTCAAAACCAAGAAAACATATTATAATTGTCTTGATACATTAATAAAATGATCTATAAGTAATTTTTGATATATAATAATCCATCTCACCTTAATCTAATAAACGATGTGCCTGGTATGACTCAAAGTGACTGTTATCAGTTTAAAATAGATATTTTAGTTCAGAAAGTGTAACTCATTGAGAATTGAAAAAACACTCTGATTTTATTGATAATTTAGTAAATTTATTCATAAATCATGTTAGATGTATAGTAATTGGTCTCATGGTAAACCAATACATTATTTGATTTGAATGTGTCAAAGTGTATGTTTCTAGTTTGAAATGACAATTTAGTAAAAAAGATAAGTGACATACTCACAACTGAGAAAACAGATTCATAATTTTTTTATAATTTTGTAAAATGATTCATAAGTCATTTAAGACTTGTAGGAACTAGCCACACCTCAATCCGGCACACACTGTGGCCAGTATGACTCTAATGCATCTTTTTATTTAAAATTGACATCAATTTTAGTAAAAACGAAAAATGACCAACTCAAAACTAAGAAAACACATTTGGACTATTTTGATAATTTAGAAAAATGATATATAAGTTATTTTTGATGTTTAAGAATGAACCAAACCTCGATCCAATACACTATGTGACCATTATGACTCCAAGTGTGTCTTTTTATGTAAAATTGACATTAATTTTAGTAAAAAGGAAAAATGAACTACTAAAATTTGAGAAAACACATTAGGAGTGTTTTTATACTTTATTAAAATGATCCATTAGTAATTTATGATGTGTAGAAATCATCTGAACCTTAATCCAATATACGGTATTCCGGGTATGATTCAATGTTCTCGTTTTTAGTTTAAAATCGACATTTTTGTTCGAAAAATGTCACTCACTGAAAACCAATAAAACATACTATGGTTTTATTAATAATTTAGGACATCATTTCAAAGTCATTTTTTATGTTTAGGAATTGGAATCACAAAAAACCAATATAAGATGTGGTCAGTATGAGTCAAAGTATGTGTTTATTGTTTAAAATGAAAATTTAGTAAAAAAGGAAAGTGACATACTATAAAATATAAAAACACACTTGTATTATTTTTAGACTTTAAGAAAACTATCAATAAGTCATTATAGAAATCTAAGAATCATCCACACCTCAATCTATCACACGATGTGACTGCTTGACTCCATGTGTGTCTTTTTATGTAAAACTGACATCAATTTTAGAAAAAAGAACAAATTACCTTCTCAAAACCAAGAGAAATCATCCGGATTGTTCTGATACATTAGTAAAATGATCAGTATGTCATATTGATGTGAAGAAATAATACACACCTCAATATGATACATGATATTACTAGTTTTTCTCCAAGTCTGTCTTTTTTATTTAAAATTGAGATTCATTTTTATAAAAAGTAAAACTGATCAAGTCAAAAATAAGAAAACACATTTGGATATTTTTGATACATTAAGAAAACAATTCATAATTCATTTATTATTTGTAGGAATCAATCAAACCGCAATCTGATAAATTAGGTGCTTGGTATGACTTAATGTGTCTATTATTAGTTTCAAATTGATGTTTTATTTTAGGAAGTGTCACTCACTGAAAACTGAGACAACAAACTCAAATTTTAATAATAATTTAGGAAAGAAATTCATAATTCATTTTTGATGTGTATGAATCTATATCATATTGAATTGAAACATTATGTGATCAGTATAAGTAAAATTTTGTGTTTCAAGTTTAATATGACAAATTAGTAAAAAAGACAAGTTACATACTAAAAACTGAGAAAACACATTTGTATTTTTTTGATACATTATGAAAACGATTCCAAATTCATTTGAGACATGTAAGAATCAACTAAATCTCAATCTAATACACTATGTGATCGGTATGACTCAAAGTGCATATTTTTATTTTAAAATTAACATCAATTTTAGTAAAAATGACAAATAACCTACTTGAAACTTAAAAAACATATTTAGATTGTTTTGATACATTGGTAAAATGATCCATAAGTAGTTTTTGACATGTAGGAATAAGAAAAACCTCAAACTGATACATTATGTGTCCGATATGGCTCCAATTGCATCTTTTTATTTAAAATTTTCATCCATTTTAGTTAAAAGGACAACTGACCTACTCAAAACCAAGAAAAAACATTCTGATTATTTTTGACACTTTATGAAAACAATCCATAAGTCATTTATTTTGTGTAGGAATCAACCCCATCTCATTCTGAATTACGATTTTCCTTGGATGACTATAAAAGTATATTTATTGTTATAAATCACTAAAATGTGTATAAAATAGTCAAAACCTTAGTAAACATCCTCATATTGATTTGAAATCATGGTAAAACCACTAATGAATAGTTTTTTATGTGTATGCATTGAAAAAAAATAAATCTGATGTGTGGTGTGTTCAGAATTACTCAATAAACACTTCTTAATAGTATAAAGGTATTTAAAAATAGGTTCTAGGGGTCAAAGCCTGCAGAATGATCTCAGGTTTCCCTGAAATCAGGGTACATCAACCATAGATTTAATTGTAAAATTTAGGAACCTTTGACACATGATTTAAAATTATGGGTTTCATGTGATGGTTATAAACACTTTTTTAGGGCTTTAAAAAACAAAAACATGCGTGGAAAAGTCAAAACCATAGAAAACAATCGTAGATTGATGTGAAATCATTGTAAAAACACCATTGAGTAGTTTTTGAAATATAATACATGTTATGATATCAATGTCTTTATTATTTATTTATTATGTCAAGTTCACTCACACCTCACATTGCTTTAAAAATAAATTAGATTATTTACACATCCCTTTTCAGTTTCAACTGTTGAATCTTATCTGAAATAGGTAAGTGTTGTCAAATTGTTTTTTATTATTTAGTATTTTTTATGTTAAATTTTATTTTAAATAACAAATTTTATGTTCCACAATACGAATATATTCTATGGATTTTTTCATTCACATTTATTTTCTTAAGTGTTCTAGATTTTATTATAGGTGGCAGATTCCGGTGGTAGGTAAGAGGTTGACCATTTCAATCCATGAAATTCTTCTAGTTTTATACTATAATTATAATTTATTATATTTAGTTTTAATTTTTGATTTATTTTTTGTTACAGTTGATGATATGACAAGGTCAGTTTTACTTAGTGAGATGATGTAGAGGCAGAAAAAATCAGTGGATGTCAAGATGTGTATGTATATTGGGAATCTGTTGTTTTTGGACATATTTTATATGTATATATTGGTGGTTGAGTTATTTTTTGACATATATATGATTTGACTGAGATTGAGGTTATGATGATTTTGGATGTTTGTATATATGACTATGGTGGTATGACACATATCTAATGGGTTTCTAATATATTCATATTTTATTTTATTGTATGTCATTTTATTATTAAATAATTTTAAAAAAACAAATTACGTGGCCGATTATAGTAAACACATCTAAATACATTAAATAAAATATGATTTAGTCATTGTTTATTAAAACCGACACTAAAACAAACTGTCTCTCATATGTTCAGAAGTTGTTTGTTTCATTTTATTTATATTCTACCATTTTTTAAATAAAATAACTGGTGCCAAATAAATATAAAACCACCGCTAAATTTTCAAAAAATGACACATAAAAATCCTCCACAAAATAAAAAAACACTGCTAAATGACTAGAGATCGTGAAATACATGACGGTTTTATTAACAACTTCTATATAATTAGTTTTAGGTTTAAAATAATTCTAGTTGAAAAGAACCTCTTCTAATGAACTTTTATTAATGTGATGGATGGTTAATCAAGGTAAGAGTACAATTTAAATATCCACGCAATGCTCCAAAATGTGAGTTATTTCTTTTCAGAACAACTTGGGTATGCATAAAATAAACTTCCTGATGGAATACATGGGAGATCTCATATCCTCACACCTAATTCATATTCAGAACCTCGAGAAGGTCATAGAAAATATCACCAGATGCATTATGAACTGGAAAAACCTATTCCTTAACTTTGGTGGTAGATTCACCTTGGTTAATATCATTTTAACTTCCATCCCAATAAATGTTATGTCTTCTCTCAAGGTTCTAAAATGATTCATCTCAGGTATAAAACAATCTTCACTTTATTCATTTGGGATGCTTAGTACAAGGGAAAACACCACTGGACCTCATGGATCAATATGGGAAGATTGGTAAAAGAGGGTGGAAATAATGAAAAAAGTTTCTCTAATATAATGAAATGTTTTTATGTGAAGATTTCATGGGGTATCTGAAATATCAAACTCTCTAGGGAGGATTTATGGAAAAAATATTGTAGTGATATGGTCTTGAAAATAGGGAGACCTTCCTCCCTATGACTCATGTATTAAAACTACATCAGGATGTTCAAAATCCACAGTTTTAGGATTTTTGGAAGGAGTGATATCAATTTATAGCACCACAATGTGGTTGTAACGAAGCTTGTTTTTTCCAGATTCCCAACGCTGAAGCTGAAATTTAAGAAAGCTAGCATATACCCCAAATTTATCCAAGAGGTCCTAGATAAGAACTAGTGTGATATCTTCAACATGAGGGAGTTGAACACTGATTTTGTATTTTTTTTACTGATTCTTCATCAGTAAACTTCTCGGTGAAGGATTAATGTATAAAAAAAGGAATCTAAAAACCTAGACCCCTTGGGGAAAGACCCTTTAATTTAAGGGAATCCCCACTAGATACAACTTTCTCACATGGTGTGTCAAGAATCTGGCTCTCCCCACATAGGATGACATCAAGCATCTGGGTTTCCACCTGCTATCCAAGATCTCCTAGAGTAGTATCCCACAAAAAGATAGCTTGAGAAACTTTTTCTTGGAATGTGAATGGTCTTGTATCGTGTGGAGTTCGCTCAGTAAATTCATTATCCTACGTAACTATGTCTTTATGAGTGCTTCATTCTCAACCACTGGTTCTAGGGTGTGGGAACTTCTCATCCTGAGAAAAATCCTTGTTCTATGATTCTTACAGCTGGATGCACATGCATCAAGAAGTCTATGAAGGACGTTCGTCATGAGGGAACTAGGTGCATGAAACCCACCATTGTGTTTAGAACTAAGAGCCTCTTGGTTGATCTCTCTTGTTTTCTATAGAACAAGTAGGACCCCCACCCCCACCCTTTGGCCTCTTCTTAATGGAAGGGCCCCTCATCCCACGGGCCTAATGGTTATCGAGGTCATTGGGTCCATAAGGTCCCTCACGATGATGGTCTCAAACTCAACATGGATGGATTTTGAATCATGGGTATTTTAAGGGGTAGATGTGTGTTTTTTTATCCTAGGGGATATGTTATTCTTGAGTTCACTACTTACTTTATAAGAGGTGACTCTCTCTAGGATGAGTCCATGAAATGTTGACTCTTATTTATATATCTAGTCAGGAAAATATTGATCTTGCAGTGGTGGAAACAGACTCATGTACTATTAATATCTCCCTTCATGGTTCAAGGTATGTCACCTGATTAATCTCCTACCTTATCTATCAATTAACAGGATTCATCAACACCCAAATGGAAGTCCTTAACACCTGGGGTGAGGGGAACAAGTTTGTTGGCTTTCTCACTTCTTTGGAAACCCAATATTTGTGCTTTACTTGATTCTCTAGTCTCGGATCATTTCCCATTGATGGAGTGATCATTGTTATAAGTGACGCACTCAAGATCCATTATTTCAGATCCCTATACCACACTGTGGACTCGTTTTTTCTTTCACCATATTCTACTTGTCTTCTTCTGAATAAAATTAAAAAATGATTTACAGTGGTATATAAAAGCAACTTTTAAACATTATGTGTTCTTGATATTATTTCATATCAATTAATAATTAAATGGGTGTTAATATGTTTGATTATAAATTGAATTGTTACATTATAATTATCATTTTAAAAGGGAAAATTTAATTTATTAAGGTAAAAATACAACACACTTGAATATTAGTTCATTGAAAAATATCATTTTTAACATTAAATGATTTTTATCACATCCCATTAAAATTAATTATTCATCTTTTAACCATTCAATTTTATAAATCCATTATAATCCTTATTTTAATTTTATAAAGACATCAAATCATTGTTTATTTATAATAATATATGTAACATGTTAAAATGTAAATATTTTAATTAAATTTTATTTTTTGTTTAATAATTTATCATTTTCGAATTATATTATTTTCAATTTATTAGTAAAAATTGCACCAATTTAATATAAATATTTTATACATGCATACCCAATGACTATAAATCTAATGAATATATTTATAATGATTGTATATCCAATGCCCATATATATAATTTTCAAATTCTATTCATATATATACCCTTACAAACATAACTTGTAGTTGGGATGATGATCTATATGGAAAAACATGAGAGTAAATCTTTTATGTTCAACATATTTTTATTTATTTCTTGATTTATTCCTATTGTACTTTTCTTAGTGATATTTCATATAGTGTTATCACACTTGAAATTGTAAAGAAACCCACTAGGGTGATCTTAGTGTATGGTATCCAAAGTCCGTATTCCTAGAAAATCATTCAATGTGTTGGGAGTCCTTCTCAAATGGACGTTGGTAGCTCAGTTTAGTTTAGATAATCCTCTACTAGGTCTCTTCCAAATCATATTTTCTTCTTGGGGTTTAACTAATATTTATAGGGGTTCAGTGTAGGGGCCACTCCCAGTCAAGGATATAAATAAATGGATGAATAGTTGTTGGAAACTAACTCACATGTACAGTTGACTTACAACACCCCATTGAAGTAGTAATCATAGACAACAGCTGGTTGTAGATGTTTTTAAGGGTTAATGAACCACCCAAAAACCAACCCTTGACCATGCTGGTTTTTCTTCATCTATAAAACAGGTTATGATCCATTTAATTTTAATGATGTAAATCCTCCATTTTTTCATCGAAAGAGTGGAAGTATACATCTAGACACCTTCTCCTGTAGATGAAGGCATCAATTGTTGAACCACATAAATTCCTTGTGTTCTCCATTTTTCTTTCTAATTTTTGTGTTTTTTGTCACCACGATACTCTACTGCCCCAAAAAAGTGGTATCAAAGGGTTCATAAGTAAAATGATTATGCGACAACAAAATTTTACAGCGACCGGAAAATTGAATTTGCTTTGAAAAAAATTTCAAGCCCAGATCTATGAAGAGCACGGAAAGATGATTCTAACGGTTCAAGTGGCATATAAACAGAGATGAAAGGAAGGACATAAGCTCGGTCAAAGTTTGGTAAAACCATATATGTTATAGTACTCCCATGCTGGAGAAGACGGCACTGTTCATGCCATCGGTAACATCCCGGTAACTTTTACGACCATTGTTCCTCCATGCCATGTTAGTTCCATGTCAATGGTTAATCTAGACCGTGAAAAATGTTTTGGCCATATCTCGGCCAATCGGAGTCTATTTTAGCGATCCAAGAGTCGATTCCATGTATTTTGATCATTCTAGACACATCTGTATTGTTAGTTTTTTGAAATTATTATTCCAACAATGGAATATAAAATCGGTAACATGATCAAACTCACTGTGTTAAATTATTCTATCTGGAAACCAAAAATTGAGGACCTTTTGTATATTAAAGATTTTTGGGATCCTATAGTGGAAAACACTAAGCATGTTTTAGAGTAAGAGGAGGAAACTTCAACAAGTGGTAAACCTGAAGAGAATACGCCATCTGGTACCCCGCTAGTGGATGTGGAGTAGGTCATACACAATAGGAAGTGCACTGCCCAAATCAGACAATGGATCAACAAGAGAATCTTCTAAAAATTTTACAATGAACACAATTCTTTCATTATTTGTCAAAAATTATAAAATATATATGTGAGAAAAATGACACAAAACAATGAAATTTCGATATGTTGTCTTGTCAACATGAAATAAAAATATGAGACCAAAGTATCAGAGAACATGAGTGAGTTTCAAGGTACTGTTGATTAGGTATATTCCTTGAAAATGATGATTGATGATGAGTTAAAGGAACTCTTAATGTTGAGATCTTTACCAAAGATGCGGGACACACTTGTTGTTCTGGTCAGTAACTCAAATCCATATAGAACACTCACTGTGGAGATGGTGAAAGAAATAATTCTTAATCAAGAGTCTAGAAGAAAAGATAAGGGACATAAACCTGAAAAAGAAGCTCTTGAACTAAAATAACAGGGAAACAAAAAAGGTAGGGAAGAAGTAGAGAATGAGAACCCCATGACCAAATTCCTAAAAGGAGGAAGCGATCGAAATATCTATCAAGATATAACATAAAGTGACACCACTATGGTCTGCCTGGACACTTAATCTGGGAGTGTTGAAGGCTAAAGGTAGAGCATAGGAATCTGGAAGGTAAGACCCAAAATAACAATGTTTCAGTTGTCAATGAGGAAATTGTTATTGTATAAGAAGATAATTAGTTCAGTATTGCATGCCAAGAATCGATATGGGTGATCGATTCTGGAACCTCTAACCATATCACCGCCAGAAGGGATTTCTTCTTATACTACCGTTCAAGGAGTTTCAGACATGTGAAGATGGGAAATGATGGCGCATCCAAAATTACTGGTAATGGTAATATTTTTCTGGAAACTAATGTTGGATATATTTTATTATTGAAGGATGTGAGGCATGTTTCTAATATTTTCCTCAATTTGATATCCATTGGAATTCTTGATGATGAGGGATATGTCAATTCCGTCGATGATGGGAATGGAATCTTACCAAAGGTAACTTGGTAATTTCTAAAATAAAGAAAGATACATCTCTTTATCTCATAGATGCAAGAACGTGTGGGGGATAAGTAAATGCATCTAGAAAAGATGTTCCTACAGAAGTTTAGCATAGATGGCTAGGTCACATGAGCGATAGAGGAATCAGAATTCTCTCCAAGAAATATCTATTTACACAAATAAAAGCTAAAAATTTGGATACTTTTCTTGATAGCATCATGGCAAAACAACACAGAGTTTCATTCTTTAGTTATATATCGTCTAGAAAATCAAGTGTTTTAGGTTTGATTCACACTGATGTCTGCATGATGAGCACTAAGATGATGGGAGGTTCTATTTATTTTGTTACCTTTATAGTTGATCATTTCATAAAATTTTGGGCTTTTTCTTTGAAAACTAAAGATCAAGTGCAAGATGTTTTGAAGTAGTTTTATGTAAAGGTGGAAAGAAAAACATGCAGGCAGTTAAAGTGTGTGGGATAAGATAATGGAGGAGAGTATCGTGGTCCATTTGTAGAGTAATGTAGGAGTTTTGTCATCAGGTTGGAAAAATCAGTACTAAAGATGCCTTAGTATAATGGTCTTGCTGAGAGGATGAAAAGAAAAAAATTTGAGAGAGTAAGATATATGCTCTAAAATACAAAGCTTCCAAACACATTTTTCTGGGAGGCAATGATGACTTCAGTTGATCTTATCAACAATTCTCCATTAGTTCCACTGAACTATGACATTCCAAATTTTTTTTGGATAGGTAAAGATGCTAAATATAAACACTTGAGAGTATTTGGTTGTAGGGTATTTATTCACATCCCAAAAGATGAATGGGAAAAGCTAGATATAAAAGGATAGAAATGTATCTTTTTGGGATATGGTCATGAAGAGTTTGGATACTGAATCTATGATCTTATCAGCAAGAGGATATTTATAATAAAAGAAGTGGTGTTTCTTGAGGATTAGACAATTTAAGATTTTGAGAAGCCGGAAAGTGCAGAGAAGTCACATCTTGAGAAAATTCCAGTCAGTCTCGAACCAATCTCACCACCATCATCACTAGCTAGCGCGAGAGAGATACACAACACTAATAATACATCACTACTAGGTAATATGTCTCCATCTGCTGATATGTCTTCATCATATGATATTTTAGAATAGATTCTCCCAAAGAACATTTAAGAAGATCCATCAAAGAATGAAAACCTAGTCATAGATACTCACCACATGAGTATGTGATTCTCACTGATAGGGGAGAGTCATATAGTTATGATGATGTAATCGTAAGTGAGAAGAATATGGAATGGAAGAAGTCCATGTAAGAGGATCTGAGATCCTTGTACAAGAACCATATATTTGATTTGGTACAGTTATCAAATGTAAAGAAGGCACTCAAGAACAAGTGGGTGAATAGAATCAAAGGAAAATATGGCAGATCACAACCATGCTACATAGAAAGAATGGTTGTGGTGGGATTCAGTCAGAATAAAGGTATTGAAATTGTTGAAATTTTTTTCTCCTATGGTTAAAATGTCTTTTATCAGAGTTTTTCATGGATTGGCAGCTAGTCTGAACTGGGAGGTTCAATAACTGGATATAAAGGCAATGTTTCTATATGGTGATCTTGATGAGGAGATATACATAGAGTAGCCCGAGGGATTTCAGTTGAAAGGTAAAGAAAAGATGGTATAAAATCCTAAAAAGATTATATGGTTTGAAATAGGCACTGAGGCAGTGGTATATGAAATTTGACTCATTCATGGAGAAAATTGAGTACAAGAGGAAAAATGTTGATCACTGTGTTTTTATCAAACAGTTTCTGAGGGTGATTTATTATATTGATGCTTTATGTTGATGATATGATGATTATTGGTAGAGACTTTACTAAGATTGACAGGTTGAATAAGAAGTTGAACAAGTATTTTGAAATAAAGTACTAGGGAGATGCTACTCAGATTCTTGGTATGACGATTACATGTGATAGGAGGAATCACAAGATTTGGTTATCTCAAGAGAGATACATTGAGAAGGTTCATGAAAGATTCAACATGGGAAAGACGAAACCAGTTAGCACTCCATTTGAGATTCATTTTAGGCTCACAAAAATTCTGATTCTATCAACTGATAAGGATAAAGTAGAAATGGAAAATGTTCCTTATCACTCAGCAGATGGAATTCTTATGTATTCCATGGTGTGCACCAGATAAGATATTGCTCACGTTATTGGTGTTGTGAGCATGTTATTATCAGATCTAGGAAAAAATAATTGGACAGAGATAAAATGGATATTAAGGTATCTTTAAGGTACATATAGTCATTGTTTATGTTTTGGAATTGATAAACCTGTTTTAGAAGGATAAATAGATTCATATATGGTTGGAGATGTAGAAATGAGGAAATTCATTTTCGAGTACCTGATATCATTTGTAGGGGGAGAAATACCATGGAAATTACAACATTAGGAGTGTGTTACCTTATCCACCACAGAAGCAGAATACATCTTAGTCACTAGGGGATGTAAAAAGATGTGGTGGATGAATATGTTTTTATAGGAGTTGGGACAGAGTTAAGAGAATTATATTCTCTATTGTGATAGCCATAGCTCTATTCATCTCAGCAAGAACCCGACATTTCATTCCAGGTCCAAACACATTGATGTGAGATATCACTGGATCTATAATTTTTTTTACGAAATATTGTTGAAAGTTAAGAAACTTTACACCAGTGATAATGGGGTAGACATAATGAAAAAGTTTTTACCAAAAGAGAAGTTGGACGCCTGCAAAGAGACTGCAGGTCTAGCTTCTACCCCAAATTGGTCATGAGGGGGAGATTTGTGGGGGCCACTCCCAATCAAGGTGAGAAATAAATAAATGAATACTTTTTGGCAACCAACTTACCTGTACAGTTGATGCACAACACATCATTGAAGCAGTAATCATAGACAGTAGCTGGCGGTAGAAGTTGTTCAAGGGTTGATGAACAACCCAAAAACCCACCCTTGACCATGATGGTTTTTCTCAATCTATAAAACATATTGTAATCCATTTAATTGTAATAATATAAATCCTATGACATTTCATCTAGAGAGTGGAAATATACATATGGCCCCCTTCTCCCCTGGACGTAGGCATCAATTTCAAAACCACATAAATTCAATGCATTCTCCAATTTTTTTCTATTTTCTATGTTTTTCGTCACCACGACACTCTTTTGGCCCAACATTCGGTACTAAATAATAGATATCTCTATGTTGTTCTCTATTTCAAGGAATATTATTTGAAATCTTAGTTCTCTTCTATCAAGTTCATTAGTATATTGAATTTCTCTCAATTTTGATAGATGATGGAGGTTCAATTATGTTGGGATCCTCCTTTGGTGGTTGTCTAGGTCAAATTACCTGAAAATACCATGCCACTGTATAATTTTTATTTTCTCAAAGGGATCGAAGTCTCCTTGGGTTCGTTCCTTTTCATGGATGATAGTATGCTCTAGCTCAAAAACGTAGTAGTTGATCACATTTTCATTGAAGTAGAAAATTATTTTTTTTCTTTAATAATGATGTTTTTTCATCATGTTATATTCAAGGGAATTATTTATTTGTATGCAAGAAGTCTCCTACTCATCCTAAGACCCCTCAGTATTGGGTTTGTTCAGCTAGTTCTCTCTATCTGGGTTTTTTTTGGTAAATCATCGTGGTTTAGTTATAGTAGATTAGAATGCCATTAAAAAGAAAATTGTTTCCTCTTCCTCTACTTAGGTTTCAGATTCTTCTCCACCAAGGCCTTCATCACATTATTATCTTTATCTAGATACAGGGGAGAATCCTTGTCGATATTTGGTAGTTTTTAGACTAGGTTATCTTTTTGTATTTTATGATGAGCTTCATGTTTCTTTGTCTTCACAAACAAAGAATGGTTTTGAGAGAGGAAATGTGATTTCCCTTCCCCATAAATCCTCAATTAGAACCATGTTTGCTAACCCTAGTCCTTCTGTCACCACTCCCTCACACATTTTGAATGCTTTTGTTTTTTATCAGATTTTTCTATGGTCTCTCAATTATCAGAAGTTTCAAAACATGATGCTGAAATTTTAGTTTCTCCAACGAGCAGTGTTTGCACTAGATCCCAATGCTAAATGGAGGCATGTTATATATCTTATTCATCATCAAAGAACCTTTCGATTATCCAAGATAAATCCAAGCATCCCATCATTAAATGATTTCCATTATATTCTGTAATGCTCATGGTATTGAATCCCATGTTAAATATGATTTATTATTTTTTAAAATGCATCATTCCAAAGAATCCATTGTTGTGGTGTTAGATCCTAAGAAACCCCATTCTAGATTACAGGTTTTTTCTTAGAGGCTAGGACCTCTTAATTTCATTCATGGTTATGCTAGTTTTAGTTACATTTGGATTTTTTTGAAAAAATATGATCTTGGTGGAGAAGGTTGATGTTTTTAGCTAGCACATGTCTATAGATATTTGTTCTGGTAACCATTTATTCTTATTCTTTTATTTTTATACAAAATATGATATCTAATCAAGGAAATATACATAAAATGAGTTAGGAAACTTTAATCCAAGGGATGATCCTTATTTAGTGTGAGGTGATTTTAACATGATTATGGATATTTCAAAGGATAATGGTGGTGATAACTTTCCATGAAAAGGATAGGAGATAATTTTCTTCCTTTTCTTCTAGTAATATATTACTTGTTATGGGCTTCTCGGGTGATAAATACACATGGTGAAATAACCAGAAATAAAGTTGGAACATTTGGAGTGGGATTAGAAAATATTTTTTTAGTCTTCATGCATTATCCTTTTATTTGAATTCAAGAGTTCATAACCTCATTATATCTTTATATGATTACTCACCCATCCTTATCACACTTGATTATATAAGTGTTAATCACAATTATTTTTTCTTCTCTAGTAGGTGGCCTTCGAACACCAAATATAAGAATGAGGTCTGATCATCTTGGTGCAAGCCCAAACATGATTATCTATGGATAAGTTTTCATAATAAACTCAGACATTTAAAATAATATTTTCTTATACAGAGAATAAATCATCCTTCTTGGCTCATGGAGTTGTTGGTAGTGAAGGCTGAACATGAACAAGCAGAAGAGATTTTGGATGAATTCCGGGATAATGGAATTTTCAAAGACTTGGTGTGAAAAAAACCCAGTTTTATGAGAATATTTTTGGAGAATAAGGATATTCTTAGGAACGATCTAGATTCTTGTGGTTTAAATAAGGTGATTGTAATTATTTTTTTTCTATTCTTTAATTAAAGAGAAGAACATACTTCTTATTCCTGACATCCACAATGATCATGGTTTTGTTAACAATGATTTGGATTTTATGGTAGGTATGGCCGAGAAAATGTTTAAATCACTTCTTGTTGAGCCTAACAATTCTTTGTAGGATGGAAATCCTATAGGCATTGAAGGTTTATTTGATCATATTTCTTATGTGGTGTCGAAGGAAACCAAATATTTCCTATCCATCATCCCAGATGAGGGTGAGGTGTGGGAGGCTATTCATTCTCTAAATCACGTTTGTTCTCTAAACCATGAAATCGAACCTTGAATTGATGGATTTATAGGTTAATTATCTGTGTAATCTTGGTAGATTATCAAAAGATATCTGGTTGACAATATTCAATAATTTTTTAGGGGTGGTTGTCTCCTGAGGGTGGTGTGTGATGCAACTATGGTTTTAATTCCGAAGGTGAAATATCTAACTTCTATCAAGAAATATAGACCCATAAGAATGATTATTTTTCCTTATAAGGATTTTTACAACATTTTTAATATAATAATGTATCTTCATATTCAAAAGTGGGTCTCAAAGGAGTATTTTAGATTCATTAGAGGAAGATCTCCCCAATTAGCTATCGGTGTAGCTGAAGAAATGATTGGAGATATTAAAATTAAAGATACATGTTTCTACATTACAGTTAAAGTTGAAATGGAAGGAATATAAAATAATGAAGTGGAGATTTATAATAAAGTTAACGACTAACATGGGATTCTAAACATGGTTTATAGACTTGTTCTTTTTTTATTTAATCACTTTATGTATTTTTGTTTCTCTTATAGAAATTAATTTGGTTTCTTCATGATGGTTTGGGGTATCAAGAAAGGAAACCCATTATCTATTGAAAATTTTTATCATAGATCAAGAATACCGCAGAAAATCCATAACTAGATGCATATTTATTGAAAAAATTCATTATGTCTAATAAAAATCCATTTTCAATGGTATTTATAATCAATTATTCATTAAGATATTTTTATTTTTTTAATGGGAGTACTAGTTCTATCTGTAACCTCAATAAGGTGTTGGAGGATTAAACCAAATGTAGTGTCTAAAGGATGAACATCAACAAAATAATTATGTTCATTTATAATATTTTTTTAGATATGAGGGATAAAAAGATAGAGGAATCCCTTGGAATTCCTCAAAAGAACTCCCCCTCTATTACCTAGGTTCCCCAATTATCCTAGAAATAGTGTGTATTCATCATTATGAGGGGATGATTGATAAAATATCTAATCACATAAATAATTTGAAAACCCCATTTTATATCTTTTGGGGGAAGTATAACTCTTATTAATTTTATGTTGACATCTATTCTGATGCATGATTTATCTCCACTTAGAGTATCCAAAAAAAATTTACGTAGAGTTGAGAATATTATGGTGAAATTTATTTAGGATTATCACATTGATGGTCTCTACCACTAAAAATCATAGGATAGGCTGGAAAAAACATCAGAGGTAGGTGGTATCAACTTGAGAATTATGGAGAAGTCCATTAAATCCATGCAAGATGGTATGTGAAACATCAGGAGGCCGATTAATGTGGGTAAATTTATTACTAGATGATATAGACCGCAATTAAAAATGATTTTGGGTCAAGCATTGGGGATGTATAAAATTCTTCACGGTCACATGAATCCTCTCCTTCTTCACTCATGTTGGATATTCTGACATGGAGATATTAACTTTTGGAAATAAAATTGGGCATGATCTATGTTGGGATTTCTGGGTTTCCAAACTCCTAATATTACATTCTCCCATGCAAGAATTCACCCCAAAATTCATTCAATCCATATTGAGCCATAGAAAACATAAATTCTTAAGTAATATCATGATAAATAATGTGCAGGATAATATAGTGTTCACTTTCTAAGAATCAGGTATATTTTTAGCCAAGTCGTAACGAGCTATGAGACAAGATAACTCAATCTAGGATGAGTGGGGGGTATTCTCTAGTTTCATGAGATCTCTATAAAATATTTTTTATTTTACTGGTGTATTAGAGATCACGCTATAACCACTGAGAGAGAGGTTAAATGAAAAGGTAGTTCTCTAGAATCCATGTGATCTTATTGTAGGAACCCCAAAGAAGAAATGTCCACTCATTTATTCTTTCAACACAACTAGGTGGACCCAATGTGTGGAAATATAGGGTTGTTTTTTTGGTTTGTCTCTAGGATTAATCCATAGATTATTTTCTTTAGAACTAGTTCCTAAGAGTAGGTAATAATAAATAGGGGTGAGGGTTAGGGTGATTCTAATGGAGGTAAGATGTTGGTGCTTATAGAATTCTAGAAACAAGGTAAGGAATGAGGGGTGTGATTAGCTCTTATTTAGCTTTGGTGGATAGAACTTGTAACCTGGAATTTGATCTGGGTATCCTCTTAAAATGCTGGGATAATACTCCCTCCATATGAGCATGCATGGTTGGAATATATTCCCTCCCTTTTGTCCAGAGATTGATTTCAAAATATAATTTGGTTAAATGGTCACCACCTAGATTTGGTACGAAACTTATCATCGATGGATAATGAATTTATGTTCTCATGAGGGGAGGGGTGTGATTCATGATACTTAGGGTTCGATAGTTGTGGTGTTTTCTTTAGCCTATGGGCATGGGGATTCCCTTATGGTATAGGGTTTTGCTTTTATCGATGTGATCCAGATCTACCAAGACATGGACATCCATGTAGTGTTAGTGAATATGGATTATATGAAAATTTATAATTCTATTCACACATAGGTTTCAACCCACGGGACCATTATTTACAAAATGAGGAGAAGTAAGAATCATTTAAATAACCAAGTGTAGGTGTCTCATACATGTGAGAAAGTAACAGTGGAATATTTTCTTGCTTTTTTGAGTTATGAGGATCATATTTCCCCCTTATTTTATATCTTAGGTTCTATTTATTTTTAATATGCTAGTATTGTTAGGGATTATGCCCTCGGATTACATTATTTTCACTACCTTAACTTTGTATGAGCCTCTTCTTTCAAGTTCCTTTATAATAAGAATTATACATTTGACGATGAAACAAGATATTCAGGACAATTTTTTTAAGGTAAATTCATACTAAAATATAAATGTGCTGCAATATATGACCTTTGAGTAAGTACATAACTAATTTATCACATGTACTAAAAATTGTGGTTTTATAGATAAAACATGATCTCTCTCCAGAATAACCGGTAGAAATAGTGAATCTTAAAAATAAAATACAATGTAACCAGGCCACTTACTTGGTTAAAGTTCTATAGAGGAATAATATGGTTAAAGAAGAAATGTGGGAACCCGAAGTTGTAATGCGGTAAAAATACCCTCATTTTTTTATTAAAGAAATTCAATTTCAAGGGATAAATTATTTTATGTGGGGTAGAATGCAATTACCTATGATGATAGTATATATTTTCTATTTAATTAAATCATGTGAGTTTAATAGCTTGTGAAAAAGGAAACAACAAACTTATATGAGAAATAATTTATTTCATTGTGGTAGAATATTACAATACAAAATTAATTACAATTTATGATAACTAAATAAAACATAATTTTTAAAATTAATAAATGAATGAAATCACAAGTAAATAAAAGACTACATGGTTGAAATTCTCATCATCACGATCTACTATATAGATCATTCCACCAATGATAACTATTGAAAGAATAAAACATGTTTGAAATATGATAAATATATTAACAAAGAAAATTGATAATAGGGTTTATATTTGTATGTAAGGCCATATATTGTATTGTAATATGACTATTATATTTATTGGTTATATATTCGTTGGAAATATGGTCATTGGATATATGACTCTTAGATATACGATCTTTTGATATAATTGTATACAAAAGTTTCATTGAAGTTGTGTAATTGTTAGTAACCAATTAAAATTTGATATAATTCACTTATAATAAATAATTTCAGAATGAAATAAATAGATAATAATTAATTAAAATGATTTATCATAAAAATATGTATTTTATATATATTATTATTATCATTATTTTTAAAGAATTATTTCACATTATTATGAAATTCAAATAGAGTTTATTATAATAATTTATTTATAAAGTTTAATGGTAATATGATAAATAAATAAATTTATTGTGATGTAATTATAATCATTTAATGTTAAAAAGAGATATTTTTCAAAGAATTATTTACTCCAAATGTCGTGTATTTTTATCTTAATTAATTAAAAAAAATTATATTAAATAAATTATTCAATGAAATATATCAATACAAAATACAATCATATAAATTAAAATTCATATAATGGCTTTTCATTTTCATATAATAAGAAGAAATTAATTTTTTTCTTTAATAAAAATATTTCTAATAATTGTTTATATGTGTTATACGTTCTTATATTAAATTTTTTATAAATTTTAGAAATATAATTAAATAAAATGGATTTCATATTTGGAATCACTGTGTTCAAATTGGTTGATGAGTTGAATTTAATTTTCAATATTAAAAATAATTTACCAAAATAAAAGTTAGTTACCATAGTGAAGTAAAAATGAGGTAAAAGTGTTAAAATAAGGGTAAAATCCATAAAATATCACAAAATATTGTCTCTTAATTAGCGAATTGGAGAATTAATAACCTCCCCTCATCTCATTTTCATTATCTTTTCTCTTAGGATCCACTTTACTTGAAAATTTTATTCTTTTTATATTAAGGAATTAATATTTATAAAAATGTTACCCATTATCACATATAAAAGGAACCTTTATCTCCCCACCAAAACCAAAAGAAATCATTTGTTTTCCCTCAAATAAATACTAAATTTATCTCCATAATAATCATCTCACACATTTTTTAACATTTGGTTAAAATTATGACTCTAAAATCCCTCATTTCTAAAAATATTACAAAGAGAAGATTCAAATATTCAATTTAATTGTTATATGGTAAGAATATTCTCTAACCTAATTAAATTACGTCTTGAATTATTTCTTGATGGTTATAATATTTTGGTAAAATCATTGTTTAATTCATTATAAAAAATAGACAATTCTTTAAAAATATGAATTGAAAATATTCATGTACATAATTTTGAAAAATATAATTTTGTTGATGAAAAATGATTTTTTAGGGACATGTGATTTTAAAGAATGTAATTGAAGTTGAAATATCAATGAATAAAATCATCACAGATTTTACTTATATTAAAAGGGTAAAATAATATTATATCATTTTTTGGACATGTAATTTTTTACATGAAGTTCATTGAGGATTTCAGTAAAGAAAACATTACCTATTTTCATAAAAAAGACAATGAATTTCGATGATTATTGTAGGAAAGAAATTAATATTCTAAAAAAGATGACTTTACCACTAGTTATCCAACCAAAAAATTAGTTTCACACTTTTAAACTGCTGTGTTATGCTTCAAATAATGTTAGAGGTGAATTCCATACATGAATAATTAAAGGGAAAATCTATTTGATAACTCATGATTATATTACATTGTACTCTTCCCAAAGAATGTACACCACCACTAAAAGATGTATTTTTTATTGTTTATACTTTATAAAATTTTATATCATATCTTTCAAGAACATAATAAACTGATTTCTCTAATTATATACCAATTAGGTATTGACTGATAAAATTAGATGCTGTAAAAAATCTAGTAAGATGGATATTGTTGTTGAAATAATTTTATTTAAAGATAAAAGAAAATTTTGTAACTAATTACCATGTGGTAGAACACATTTTTAAACTAACCACACTACTGAGGTTGGAATTTCAAACAAATAACCCATCAACTATCACATGATAGATGAGTGAACTATTTTTTATTAAAGGAAAAGTACCATAGACTGCTAACATGGTTAAATATATTTTTATTTCTTAATACCTTCACTCTTAAATTCAAAAAAAATATTAAGACATAATGATTCATCAAAATTCTATATTTTGTGTGATCCATAACTTTAGTGAATATGAAATGTCTAAATTGTTAGATGGTTTCCACTAAAGAGTGACATAACCTATGTACTTAATGTTTTTATATAAACTATATGTTAGTGGTCACTTTGGAACTCAAAGAACACCTATGAATGTTTTTTAATATGGTTTATACTGACCAATTATTTTCAAATATTCCCATGATATTTTGTAAAAATAACCAATAATTTCCATTTATTAGAATTATCTTAAAAGAAAGGAAATGTACCCAAGGAATTTAAACTTTTGTAAAATATTTAATGTGTGAGGTATGGGCAATATGGGACCATTTCCCATGTATTTTTCAAAATATTAAATTTATTAATTATGTTTCCATGTGTGTGGAATCTAAATCAACCAAAACTGATGAATCATATTGTATTTGTGTGTTTCTAAAAACTGACATATTTTTATATCTAAAATTGAAGTGGACATCCTAAGATTTGATGACAAGATATGGAGTGAACTATATAACATCAACACCATATCAATACCAGTATAATGAGCTTATTGAGTCAATAGATGGAAAAGTAAAAGGAAATATTAAAAGTTGTAAAAACCCAATATGAATTATTTGAGAAAAAGGATGGAAGAAACCATATGGGATTATAGAATATATTTAATCTAACACATTAGAATTTTTCCATAAAAAAGTATGATTCATTTTTAAAAATTATCATATACCAGTGGAAGTGAAGCACACAATATACTATGTAGTCAAGAGGGTGAATTTATACTTAAAACAAGTTGTATACCAAATGAAGTTGTAAATACATGAGTTGGATGAATTTCAAAGGGAGGAATTTAAGATTTATATAAGTTTAATATATAAATCTTGACTATCATATGGAAGGAGGATATAAAAGATAAGAATCCGTCTTTGAGACAATGTGTTTCTTTACAACTCTTGACAAAAATTCATTCAATGTAAGATTTATTCTAGATGGGAAGGATCATTTATTATTACTAAGGTTCTACCTTATAGTGCGGTGTCGATTACTAGAGGAGGAAAACTAATACTCTTCATTGTGAGTGGGAATATAGTGATGGAGTTATATAAGTGATCCCATTAGTATATAAGTGATGGAGAAATATAAGTGAACCCATCAGTTTCTATAGGAGCACATGGATTATATTGAATGCCTCCATGAATTTTATAATTGAACCCATCATTTTTTAATTCTATTTTACTTAGAAAAATACTATTATATACCATTTTGTATTTAATATGTTCACAACCATTAATATTCACCTTGAAAATGCATGAAACAAGTGTGGGGGAGATGAAAAATTTGCACTTTAGGAAATTTTTTATTTTATTTTTTGCATTTTTTTGTAGTTTTTGTGATATTTTTTTATTTTGATGGGTTTTAAAAAAATTGTGATTGAATCAAAACCATTTTTTAACTAAAATAGTGAATGATTTGGGGAAATAGTATTTTTTGATAACTAGGAAAATGAAGATTAACTAAAACGGTTTCAAGTGAATCAAAATATTAAGATGCACTCACTAGAAACATGAACTTATTCATGGGTAAATTATCTCCTAAATAAATTTAAAACCTCATGGATCCTCCCTATTATAATATCCCAGTCAAGATAGTTGTATCACTAAGAGGGGGAGAGGTTGAATAAATGATATATCTTTCTTTTATGTTTCCTTACTTATGAAAAAACATTCTCCTCATATTAAATATTTCTTTTTCTTTTTGAAATCAATTCAAAAAAAATCCACAAGAACATAAGAATTTACAGAGTTCACTACTCAATAAGAGTTTATACGTTCTTGGTATTGTTTAAAAATAACCCAATACCTCAGAATCTACTTGAAAATAATCATTTTTTATAGAATACAATGATTAAGATTTTTCCTTACACTCGTGTATAACCATGATCAATACAAATATGAATTTTCTTAACGTAAAACAAAGCGATATAAGATAATTTGGGTAACAAAAATATTATGGTGCTTCTTGATCAAATTTATCAAATATGATCTTTTAAAACAATTCTTCAGTTTATTACCCAAAAGGTGATAAGAACTTCCTCGACATCATAATGATACTCAATTTGATTCCCATGTTTGATATTATAAATACTGAAATATTAATCTGTCAAAATATGGTTGAGAAAATTCTAAACCACATCCATCTTAGTCTGGAAAACCCAATCTGATTGTTTGGTCCGATTACAAAAACCCTAAATACGATCTTGTTTTTTCTCCTTCCTTCTTCTATTCAATAAACTTCTTCAAAAAACACAATTTGGAAACTTCTTTATACAAATCTTCAATGATCCACATTATCTCTACACCTCATGAAAAATAATTCTATCCAAAATGTAAAATGAACTTTTTCCCATTTATAGAGATCTAAAAGAGGTTTGGGTGGGATTCTGAAAATGTTTCCCTCTCAAAAAAACATTCATAAAACTTAAATTCTACTTGAATTTTGAGTGAATTTATGACTTTTTCAATGCTTCTCAACTCTTATCAAACCTTCTTTAATATTATAACAACTTAAACCTACTTCTAAATTATTTAACAAACTTTAGTCTAACTCTGATTCTCTATTCCAATTTCCGAATACGATTTCTTCATTATATTTCTCTGCATACCATGCATATATGAAGAAATAGAAAACATTAATATTCTTATAAAACTTCAATTTGATTCTGATTATCTTTTATGATTTCTTTATTGTGATGAAAGTAATTTGGTCTATCTATTTATCTTAAACCTCTTGCAAATAAATCAGAACTAAAGACATCCCATTATGTTGCTCTGTATAAATTGGAAATCCAATATGCTCATTCCTATTTCTTTATTATGATGAATACAACATATTATTCAATAATATGGAACTTTAATTATATGTAAGTAAAATTCTTGAAATAAAATCATAGTTCATATTCCTCTTGACCCATGTGAAATCCAATCAACTCAACATAATTTTTTTCTTTCTCTTGACCCACTTGATAAGAAATGCAACCAACAATTCATCTTGATGAAAATGGTTAACTACATTATTCATTGATCTATCACTCTCTTTTTGTATTAGAACCCAATGAATTTACTTCTTTCTTTTTTGTTTCATTGGTCTCAACAAATCCAATTGATTTTTTTCCTTCATTGATTATGATTGTATACTGAGTCTAATGGATTGGTATTAGTAGATTCAACTTTAAAAACTGCTTTCTTTTCTGAATTTGATACAAATGAAATTTCATCAATTAAAATTTTTCTATTTTATAATTATGAAACTCATTAACATATTTCTTTGAAGATTTAAATATTTTGGTTTTTTTCTGACTAAAAACCATCACCTTCACTTTATCTCATTACAATCAACCTTCTTAGCCTTAAAACAAAACTATGTCTAGTAATCTCATTTTGATGATCTGAGATCGGATACCATTAGAAACAAACTTATTTCACTAAATTCTAATTATAATAATGACTTATTTCATGACTTTGATTATGGTGAAGTTTGCTTCAGCATCATCCAACTTATAATGGAAGGTATTATAACTTCATAATCTTCTAACAACATATTTATTTCCTTCTCATCCATAATATGATTTTATAGAGTATGATTGGTCTGAATACAATTAAAATTTCCCCTTATTACTATTTCTTCAATCAATATTGCATTATAAACTTTAAAATTTACTTATTAATTTTTTGAATTATAGAACAACAAATCATCCTCATATTTTTACCACAGTTATTCAGAATCTGATCCTTCCTCATTATGATCAAGTATTTCAATCTAAACTGTAGGTGAGTTGGATGATCCTTTTCTTCTAGAAAGCTCTGTCAATAATCATATGCACTTACTTAAGCATTGCGAGTAAATTTTTTTGAATACAATGGTCAGTATGATTTTCACTAAAAAAAGTGAGGTGATTTGTCATTCTTTGATATTTCCTTGAAAACAAAAGAGAATTCTTGAATGTGATAATCTTCCATATCAACTTGGTCTTAAAAATTCCCCCCTTCTGATTTTTTTTCAACTAAGAATCATAAATCGTGGAACTTTGTAACCCACATAATGGATTACTTATCAACAATGATAATCCTATATGGGCCAACTCATTGCAGGAAACACGAATTATTGATAGAAAAAACCATGTTCTCAAAAAGTAGCGACTCATGAAAAAATAGCCTTATCTTTATTCCCAATCCTTTCTTCCTCAACCTTTATTCCACATATCTCCTAAACTTTTATAGAATGACAATTTCCTTTCCTACAACCACTCTAACAAACAGTTATAATAGTTCAGACATTTACATGTTGTATTCATAGATTACCCACAACTCCCCCCTTATGAATGCTTTCATAAGAATAGATTTCAGGAAAAAAATCCCCCCCATGAGAACACTATCCAAAGATAAGATGAGTGATGGGAGAAAAACACATACCTCAACCTTGATGTGAAAGAGGTTAGACACCCATGTTTTACCTCAGTTTTCAAAAATGATAATTCGGTAAAGGTTTTGTGAAAATGTTAGCAACTTATTCCGATGTAAGAGCATACTCCAACTTCAACACAATATTATCCCCATTTTATTCAATAAAATCATATTTTATATCAATATTTATTTAATGATAATTTTATACCAGATTCTTTGTAATTTTTATTTCACTTTGATCATCAAAACCTAAGAGAAAGGGTAACTTTACTTCGACAAGTAAGTCTTGCAACTGAGTCTTCATTCACATGAGTTGAGTAGCGTCTTGAGTGACAACACCATACATATCTTTATCTATGCTAATATTTAATTAATTTTGTTTATTTTTATTCTAAATTACAAAAATCATTACTAGAATTAATACTCCACAAGATATGGATCTTCTATCATCAATATTTACTACCCAATCAATATCTGAATACCCAAATAAAACAATACTTTCTGAGCTATCATATATGGTTGCAAAATTTATTTTTCCTTTGACACATCTAAGAATTATTTTTATAGAAATTATATGAAATTTTTTAAGAGAAGAATGAAATATTTCACATAAGGTAACATTATAAACAATATGGGTCTTAAGGCAACAAATTATAGCAAACTTCTTATCAACTTTTGAAACTCTATCAGATCAACTTATTTTCTTTCACCATATTTAGACAAATTGGTTCCCACTAAAATATATGTGGAAACTAGTATCAAAATATCAATTCCAATATTCTTATGAAGTTCCTTAGTATAATTTTATTTATAAAGAAAAATTCTTTTCTTCTTTTGTAAATTTTTTAACTGAAGAATGTATTTCATTTATCCTAGGATGGACATGTCAAACAATTTTTTCATTTCCTCAAAAAATATTTAACAACATCTTCCACCATTCCATTAAATGATAGTGTCATCAACATAAACAATTAAAATGGGGGAAAATTCTTGACATTCTTCGATGTAAAGATTGATATCAACTCATCATTTCTTGAAACACATTTTTCTTAAGTAAGTATTCAATTTGGAATAGCATGCTCTCAGATCTTGTTTTATCCCATACAAGTATTTCTTCAGAATAATCACATAACTTTCATATTTCCAATTAAAAAATCAATAAGGTTGTTCAATTTAAACATCCTCATAATGATCCCCATTCAAAAATGTGGACTTCACATCCATTTGAAAAACATTTTAACTTTGTTGTTCACAAATATAAAGAAATATTATTATTGTTTCTAATCTTTAAAGTGTAGAAAAAGTATCATCAAAATCAACACCTTCAATTTGTGAGTCTCTCTAGCACACTAATCTTTCCCTGTTCTTGATCACTTAACCATCTTCATTCAACTCATTATAAAACACATTTTTTTCCAATAAAATTTTTCTTATCTGACATGGGTACAAGTTCCCATGTTTCATTCTTTTATATCTGATAAATATCTTCATTCATTGTCAGAACCCATTTCGGATGCTCAGAAGCCTCAATCACATCATTCAACTCGACTTTAGATTGCAAATAAGTATGTGAAATTGTTATTATTTCTTGAACCCTTTGATTTTGATTACTAATAAAGTTATGAGCTTCCACTTTCTTCCCCAACCTCGGATGAGATTTTTGAGTTTCATTCTCATCACTTAAAATAGTTGAGTATGATTATTCTTCTTGAAAAGGATTACAATTTTTAGTATCCTAATTTGGATTATTAACAACAAATTCATTATCATGCTCAACTTCCTTATCAGTATAAGTTTGTCATTATTACTTTTCACTTTCAATAACATTCATATAAGTGGAGTAAAAAATTCTTCCTATATCTTTGTAAAACATCTATATCCTCTTTCTTCTGAAGCATAGCCAAGGAAAATTCTCTATTCACCACTTTTCTTAGACTTTTGAAGTTTTCCACCATTCTTCTTTATGATGCATGGACTCCCAAAAACTCTTAAATGTTTCAAACTTTGAGTTTTTAAATAAAATATCTCATATAGATTTATATATGAACTTGTCCTGTAGAAACATCAATTTTGAATTACACAATAGTACTCAGGGATTGCCTCCAAAAATAATAATAAAGACCATGCTCTAGTAATATAGTTCTCCCCATTTCCACCAAAATTATGTTCTTTCTTTCTACAACCCCATTTTTTTGAGGAGTGTATGGTGAACTTAACTTATACCAAATTTTATTATTTTCAAGATAACATTCAAATTCATTATTTCTGTACGCAGCACCATTATCAGTTATCAAATTTCTCACAGAGTACTCACATTCATTTTCACCTTTCCTCCTGAAACTTTTAAACATTTCCAGATCATACAACTTCATATCACAAGTAATGAGATTAATTAATGAATGAAAGTTATGAATTATTTATCCCCATTAGTTGATTGTTTTCTCATTGGACCACAAATATTGTAATGGATAAGTTCCACCTCAATGTTTTTATGCACTAAGTTAGTAATTTTTCCCTTTTGAAAAAAAATAAAACACCAATCTATTCATCTTGACATATAAAGAATATCTCTAACACTTTCTCACATAGATAACTTTCTCATGATTCTTTGACACATGTGACACAACTCTTTATGCCACAACTAATTCTCTTCCACCATTCCAAAGTAACAAGAATTTTTTTATTTCACTAACTTGAAATAAATTTTCTTTTGTGCATTGGCCTAATGTAACTATCTTTCTATATTAACCACTTTATAGAAAAAAAATTATTTTATAAATATAACTTTGATTCCTTTATCACAAAGTTGTGAAATAGATATAAATTTATGTTTCATCCCATCAACATACAAATATTTATTGGACTTAAACTTTTATTTCTTAATGATGGATGATCAAACACCATTGATTCTCAAAGATTCATAATTTTCTAATGTCATAGTTCCTTATTTTAATTCATTCAAAATCAATAACAATTTTAATTTTTTGTTCATATGAGAAGAACACCGTCTATCAGATATCTAAGGCCATTCTTCTTTTGATGATTTCAAAGTGGTGTCTACAACAAGAGCTTTTTATTTCCCTTTTTCATTATTCATCTCCAACTTCTGAGATTTGTTTTCAAAATTTTATTATGCCAATGACAAAATAAGACATCCTTTAACAAGGTTTTCAGGTTTTTCAAATCATTCAAAAATATTATCTTGAGGTTGGAACTTATTTTCAACTTTCACACGAACATTCTCAAGTTTCTTCTAAACATTCCTCTTAGAATTATTCCTTTGAGTAGATTGACCCCCCCCCCCCCCCCTTCAATCTTTAACTTATAATATATTTTGAATAGTTGTAAATTTGTTGATTAGACCAAAACATATTTTCCATGTGTCTGAATCCACCAAAATATCATTAGTATCTATAGAAAGAATATTTTCCTCTGAAACATCCATACGAACCAGAGTTGTGAACATGTTTATCAAAAACCGTCTTCTCATTCTTATCTAAACTTTTTTGACCACTAACCATTTCATTATGATCCAAAATATTCTTTTTTTGTTCAGTTTTATTTTCATCCTTATTAGAACTAGATAAAATAGAAACTTTTTGGGACTCCAAATGTTTAATAACTTTTTATTTTATATCTTTTTTTGTCTTCAAAACATACATAACTTCACCAACTTTATTATTCTCATAAAGGTTACAACATTATTCTCAACTATTGAAAGTAAATTTTTTTGATCCTTCTCAATTTTATCTTTGTGAGAACTTTCACCAACTTCATAGATAGATTTTTTGAAACTTGTACCTCTCTATTCATCTTTAAAAAGTATTTGTTGGATAAGTTCTAACTATTATTATTTTTAATTAAATTTAACTTATATATGTTCATTGTGATTATTTTATTTCTCAATATATTTCATCAAATATTTAATTTATTTCACCATCCGGACTTTCTAATTAAGAAAAATTTCCTGAATATTTCTTAAAGAGATTTCACTTTTTAGCTTACTGGTATATTTTTCAATCCTCCTAATTTTCAATATATATTCTTTCCATTATTCTTTAACATGAAATTCGAATTGGGTTTCTTCTTATTGAGAATTGTTTCTTACAAAATCTTCATTATTCACCATTTCTATAAAAGTATTCTCACCAACTTGCTTAGTGAATTTTTTGGATTCAACCTAACCATATTCTTCTTCTTTTTCATCTTTAGATAATAAACATATCCATTTAGATTTGGACAAATCTTTATATTTCCCTATGAGAAAAGATTTACCCTTATCACTATGATTATTCTATAACCTTCTTGGTCTTCTGTATTCTTCATCACTATCATATCATTTATTTCTTAGAAGAGAATTAGATGAAAAGTGCCCAATAAATCCACATTCAAAGAATTTCAAGGGAAGTTTCCCTTTATATTCACCTGTACCTCTTCTCACATTTTTAGAAAGAAAGGATAAAATATCACAAGATTTTTATATACCTCATTTTTGAAGACAGAGTTAAAAAATTAACTTCCTGGATAACTTTATTTGAATTTTATTTCTTGGTGGCTTTCGAAGACATTTCTCTATCACATTTTTTCCCTTTATAACTTCCTCCCTTATCATTTCATATATAATGAGAGTGGTATGAAAATAATCTATATATAATGTTTCTTCATCTCTATATTTCAATGAATAAAATTTTTCATCAAACCTGTTGGGAAGGATTCTTAAGATCTTTTCAACAACTATATAATCATCTAAATTTTCACCAAGACATCTGATAGTACTGTGTTTCGGTGCGGATGTGCGTCGGGTTACGCTGTTCCACCAGGACGCGTTCGCGCGTGCACCCGTCAACCCGAGGGGATGGGCGCGCGGCTTGTGGTCCCGCAGTCCCGCTTTCCAAGGGCGGGCGGCATCCGTCCCTTATTCAGGGGCGTCTGCTCCTTGATCGAAACCGGGATGATGGGATGTCGGCTCCTCCTTCCTTGGACGTCTCCTCGGAACTCGTCGCCTAATCCGGGTCTCCCTCATAGACTTAAGAATGTTCGTGAATCTCATTCCCGGCGCCATATCTTCATGGACACCGGTTAATTACGCTGCTTCCGCCCGGACGTTCCAAGGAGTCTGGGCGGGGCAGCAACCTGCGGTGAGAAGGCCGGGTGGCTCTGGGTGCTGGGGGCGTGTCGTAACACTGCGGCTCTGCACGTCTGTCTTCCGTCCCTAATAGGGCTTCTCGAAGGCATGATGGCCTGAGGCATCCCGTACTAGGTGCGGGGAACTGTGTCACCTGAGGTTTTCCTCAGCTTCCCGTGTTTAACACAGGGTATGCCGCGAGTTTAACGTCCAGCGGGGACGGCATCGGACCGATCAACACGAAAAGTGGATCAGATGACGGAACCCCTTGCGGGGAACCTCCGACGCTGGGGCCAGCACATGGGCGGCTTCCCAAGTAACGTGGAGTGGAGTGAAGTGGCATGACCCCACCGGGATGTGGCGGCCCGGGTAAGGATCAGGATGGATGATGAAGTGAAGAGCTTGGACCCCAGAGGGGCTTCCTACGTACCGCGCGTTAACACGGATCAAAGTCAACGTAGTTCGGGCATACAGTTTAACGTCATGCTGGACGTCGGCAAGCCGACTCACGAAGAGGTCGAGGCCGCCGGGCGGAGGATTGAACCGAACCACCTCGCACGGAGGGGGATGGAACGGCCGGGTGGATCACAGTTTCACGTCATGCTGGACGATAAAAGGGAAAATGGAAAAGGGGGGCTGTGGGGAGGCACCGTGGAGATACACACGGGCAGTCTCCCACAGGGGCGGATTCATAGGTGAATCAATGCAAGCGTGAACCCTGGAGGGGTCCACTGATGGACGAACCGACGTAAATACGACCGGGACGACCAGGTGGTGGGCTTGAACCTCGGGGAGGCTTCCTACGTACCCTGTATAGAAGACAGGGATCAAAGTCCACGTAGTTCATTCTGTCAGGACTTACGCACTTGAGGCAGCCCGGTTGCGGCAAAACTCAGTTGGAAGGGACTTGGACCGAAAGCAGAAGACACCTCGATCCCAGTCATACCCTCTACTGGCTTCGGCCGTGGGGAGGCGCAATGGAGATACACATGTGCAGCCTCCCACGAGAAACTAGGGGTTTGTACCCTGCCCCCGTAGGGAAAAGCCACTCCCATTAAATCGTCCCTAAAGAGGGGCAATCCCGACATCCCTGTAGGGACGAGCGGGTGGGGGCCACATCCAAACCGGGGGGACCCTGCGTGCGGAGCACGGGATCAGGTTGCGGACGGTTTAGCGTCTTGCCAGACGAAGTACAGTTTAACGTCATGTGTTGAGGACGAAGCGGACGGTTTAACGTCTTGCCGGACGAAGTACAGTTTAACGTCATGTGTTGAGGACGAAGCACTTGGCAGTTTAACGTCTTGCAGCGCGGACGATGGGGGCTAGGCAGTTTAACGTCGTGCAGCTTGGACGGATGTGCAGTTTAACGTCATGCTGGACGAATATGCAGTTTAACGTCATGCTGGACGTATGCGCAGTTTAACGTCATGCGGGACGAATGCTGAACAGTTTAACGTCTTGTAGCTCGGACGTAGTGCAGTTTAGCGTCATTCAGGGCATAGGTTGCCGGACGATGGGTGCATGTCACTTCGCACGAACCTGGAGGGCCGCACGAGAAGACAACGCACGGTGCGGGCACCCAGGATGAGGAGCATCGGGCGCCACGCAGGCAGGTGCCCTCAGGGGGTCGAGGGGGCGACCCTGGAAGATTGCGCGCAAAAAGGAAGCTTTGCGCGCAATACTGCGGGCCGGCGCGCAATCGGGGCGGCTGGCGCGCAATTGGGCCAGCGCCTTGCGCGCGGATGCTTGAGAATGCTCACACCGGGCTTCGGATAGCGCGCGGGGGCAACGGCTCATTCTCTAATGAATGGCCACTTGAAAGAAGGGGGTGCGCGCAATCGGGCCGGATTGCGCGCACCCCGGGGGCAATTGCGCGCAAGCGGGTTCTTTTGCGCGCAAAGGCCTTAGGGTGAGTTTTTATTCAAATGAAAGGAGCCAGCGGGGATTGCGCGCGAAGGCGGACCCCGAGGCTTTCTTGCGCGAAAGAAAGGAGGTTACCTGAAGTTCGTCATTGCGCGCGGAAGGGGTTGAATTGCGCGCACGAGAGACGTTTCGACTTCCAGCAACCTTTGAAACGTTGGGGGTCGCCTTGTATTTATAGGCAACCCCGGGCGCGGAATCCAGGGTGCGAGCGCGAAATTCTCCTCGCGGGCGCGGAATCGGGCGCGGCGCGCAAGGGAGTCGCGCGGACCCGCGGCGCGCAAAATTGCGCGCCGGACCGGCGCATTGCGCGCATCCCGGGGGGTTTGCGCGCGGAACATCACCTTTGCGCGCGGGCCTCTGAAATTCCGCGCAAGGCCTCCGGGCCCTCCGAAACGTTCTTCCGACTCCAAATATCACTTCGCTTTCCGCATCCGGAGCTTCGTTTGGGAACAACGGACTTTTCGGCGTCTACAAAAGCCCCCCCTCGGAATCTGATCGGCGAGAGGTCGCAACGATCGGGTTCCGAGGGAGACGCCGGAATGCCGAAGTCCTGGGCGACGCGGGACTGTGGCGCGCAAAAATGGGTGTCGGGCGCGAAAGCGGCCGATGCGGTCGCGCAAAGCCTTTTCCGCGCAGCGCGGACCACGGCCTCGCCTATAAATAGGGGCACTGGGTCCCTCCGTGCCGTACACTGGCCTTCCGCGCGATAAGCTTCTCTGCTCTCGTGCGCGAAATTGCCTTTTCCGGCGCGGAATTCGCTCGCTCGTTGCGCAAAACCGTCCGGACTTCGCTCTGTCTTTGCGCGAATACCCGGGGTTTTTCGCGAAGGACTTCCCGATTGCGCGCCGTCCACTAGGATTGCGCGCCGCCTCTCAAACTTTTCCACCAGCCTCGTCCGATCCCGCATGCTTCATCCCTAAACCCGCACGACTCCCGAATCTTCCGAGATGGCCGCGCACAGAGGAAATGAAGGGGATGCCGCCATTCGCAGAACCGAGATGGCGACGAACGAGGAGGTTTACGGAGCCAAGGAGATTGTTTCTAACAATCAATCCCTGTTCGACTTGCTGACGTCGGCCCAGAAGACATATCCACTGTCAGACAACCTGCCGCTCTAGAACTTTGGCCTCCTGGATGAGGTTCCAGTGCCAGGGTTCGAGATTGATGCGCCGCGGACCTGGGTGACCCGGGAGGACGAGCTGCTCCGCCATAACATCACCAACAATGGGCATCCTGCCAGGGAGACCAGACACTTGGACGTCTATGTCCTGAACCCGAGGACGCGAACCATTGACGGGGGTGCGCCTACAGCGGAGAATTCTCCAGCCCTCTACTCGAGCACATACCGTCAGAGCGTCACTGACGACACCAAGGGCTGGCTGAAGGACTGGGACTTGCGGTCTGGGGGCAACTTTACCAGTGAATGGGCCTGGGCGTTCTGGGTACGCCACACTTGCGATCACTTCGCAGAGGAGCTGCGGTACATCGGCCTGTTTGAGGCGGTGTGGACGTCGCAGTTCCACTTCTACCAGCAGTCCGAGCTCGGGCCGGAGCTGTTCACTCGCTGGTCCCCGGATACCAACACCTTCCATCTTCACCATGGGGAGGTCGGCATCGGTCTCTGGGACATCCACTGCATCAGAGGTATCCCGCTGGAGGGCTACCAGTACGATGAGTTCCTGCCACCGAAGAACATCTGGGAGGACAGGTCACGGACTCCCATTCTGACCTGGCATCTTCTTGACCTGGCTACGCAGCGGCTCGGGATCCAAGACTTCCAGAAGGACATAGCCTACAAGGATTGGTTCGGCCAGTTCCTGGAGCATGACCCGGCGGTCAAGATGCCAGGCAGGGGGAAGCGGTGCCCGACCGCAGCTCAGAGGAGCCGGAACGGGTCGTACTGGCGGGTTCTGGAGACGGGCGATTACCGCTTATGGGGGTACCGCGTCATCGAGGCCCGGGACCCGAACGTCCGGTACGCGGCGTTCCTGGCCGCCTTTCTGAGCGGGTGGCTCCTGCCAGTGCGGGATGCGAGGATGGGCGTCCGCCCGGCGACGCTGGCGATGGCGGGCGCCATGGCTGCCAATAAGAGGTACAACCTCGGGGTCCCAGTACTGGCGAGGCTGTATGCCATTCTGGGACGCATCTCACGAGGGGGGTCGCCACGAAGGATCTGTGGGCCCTTTCAGTTCTTCCACGGCTGGGTGGCTGCTCACCTTGGTGGGTATACGTTCCCAAATGCCATCAGTCCTCCGGGCAACGGCCTGCGACCCTCCCTGCTGAACATTGCGGGGGTCGCTCCGATGACCCTCAGTGAGGAGGGCGTGAGGGTTCGGATTGGCAATCATGCCAATTTCAACTTCAGCCCGTTCCCCACTCCCGTCGGCCAGATGATCGACAACGGACAGGGCCCGCTGGAGCAGCATGAATACTTCCTGAACATGCGGGGCGGGGTGCTCGTGACTCGGATCGACGGGAAGGTGATCTGCGAGCCTTACGTGCCGACCCGGTTCGCCAGGCAGTTCGGGTGCCTTCAGCGGATGCCGAAGAGGGTATTCACCGCTGTCCGGGAGGAGACGAACCCTTGCGTCCTTCGCCAGATGTGGCTGATGTTCGTCGCCTTCGGCTCTGGCGACGTCATCACTCTCCCTCCTACCGGGATCGACGCAGGCTTGGCAACTGAGTATGCCGAACACTGGGCCATCGCGTACCCCGAGGGGCTCTTGCGGAAGCTAGTTCGGCGGCTCGAGGATACCCGTGCGGAGACCGGGCGTCAAGGGAGGAGGCAAGGCGCCGCCACACGGGGGAGAACGGAGGCGCGCCAAGCAGCGGGGCCGGCGCGAGCAGGGACTTCGGCGGCGGGCACATCGCAGGCTGCCGCTACGACCTCGGCGCCCAGAGAGGGGGCACATGCGGCGGTCGAGGAGCGGCCCGGGAAGCAGGTGAGGCGTCTGCTCGAACCCTCCCACGATGCAGTCTTCCCGGCGCTGTGGTCGGCCTGGATGACCCTGCGGCAGTCACTGGGGACCGACGTTATCTGGCGAAAGATACTCAGAGAAGGAATCTATCTGCCAGAGGTCAGGCGCCTCCAGATCACCGACAGGGTGGACTTCAACCGGCAATATGCATATCTGACGGCCATGGACGAGTACGCGCGCCAACGTGGTCAGCGTGCGGAGCCATCCCTTCTGGTGAAGGTGATGCTCGGTCTCGAGCCCGCTCCAGAACAGATGCCGCCGGGAGAAGATGGCAGTAGCGACTCCGAGGAGGAGGAGGAGACGGGGGAGGATGAAGGCTCCGAGGGAAGGTCCCATCGGGGGAGCCCACGGGAGAGTGGCGAGGTGGCCGGCTCTGACAACGTTGATGTCACTGAGCTCCTCGAGGTACGCTTCTATCCCTACTCAACTTGCTTCATCCATTCTCTTATGCAGCTTCTAACCCGTTTCTCCATCCTTCTCTGGAGCACACGGATGTCGGTCAGGCGTCCTCAACAGGAGTAGGAGAGGCGCCAGCAGGACAAGGCGGGGGCCAGGCACCCATTATCGAACTGTCAAGTGCTAAGGGGTCCCCTGCTGCAACTGTTCCTGCGGCGACCGGGGTAACAGAAGATGACGCTCCGAACTCCCGTAAGTCTCCCTACTTTACTGCTGGTGCTTGCCATTGACGATCCGTGACTAACCATGGCATGCCCCGCGCAGTGATCTCAACATTGGAGGCTCGTCGGGTTGCCGAACCCGGGCCATCTACGAGTGGACCAGTGGTGGACATGCCGCCTGCTCCGGAACAGACCTTCCAAACCGAGCCGGCCCCACCAACTGCTGATCAAGGGGCTGCGGACGTCGGCGGTGCTGCCATCGGAGAAAGGTTGGGGGCTGAAGAGGGTGTCGGCGCCACTGGGGAGAGAGAAGAAGGTCGCCCGGATGTTGGGGAACCTATCCCTCGTGAGGACCTCCCAGGGGCGGACCCTGCAGCAGACCTGCTGGCTGCCTTCCCTGCTTACCGGCCTGCCGACCCCGAGGAGATGGATGACTCGGACGCGGAGGCGGTCGAGGATAGCCGGGTAACGCGACGCAGGGGGTGGAAGTGCATCCAGCGCTTCCTCAAGCGAGACCCATCGGAATGGCTGGGGCGCATGGGATCACTTCAGACCTGGCTGCGCTTCCTGTGTGCCGGGGGAGCTGATGCTCAACGCCTCCATCTGACGGTCCGTGATTTCATGGCCGAGAAGATGCGCGAGAGCCGCCGGCGTGCCGACGTCGCACAAAGTCGGGACATGTCGGAGAGCACGCAGTCGCTCATCGCGGCAGAGCAGGAAGTCCGGCGCCTCGAAGGGCAGGCGGCAGAGAAGGAGGCCTTCGTCGCAGCATGTACCGAGCTTGTGGAGCAACTATCGGCACAACTGATCGACGCTCAGGTACAGCTGACGGAGGTGGGCCAACAGATGGTCACACTCCAAGTCGAGCGGGAGCGCGCACATGCCAGGATTGACGAACTGCGTGCTGCGACCGCCGATGAGGAGAGGGCACACAGAGAACGAGAAGTAGCCCTGGAGGCCGCCAGCCAAAGGGTAGCGGCATTAGAAAGACTTATCCAGCACGCTAATCCTTAGGGGCTTTGTTTTTTGCCATTCCTAGAACATTTTGCTTCCGTTACTTAATATTTTGATCCACTTGTATGAATCGCCATATTTATCTGCGTCTTTTGGTTTAACATGCTCAACCACAATTCGTTGTCTTGCGGGAGTGTTAACCAAGCATCAGGCATCCATAATTGGGCCTGGGTTTCTGGAGAAAAGAGGGAGGTCATTCCTAGGAAAGGAGACCTCAGACCTAACCAATGTATCATCCCCCAACTTGTTCCAACACACGAGCGGGACAACGCTAGGGGCGTTGAGATTTTATCCGAACATAGGGAAATGAGAAAGGGTGAATCGCGTGTCCCGAATCCAGACATCCACAACGGTCGGCCTTCCAGGAAATGCCCAAGACGGTAGGCGGACAGTGGATCGACCATAACAACTGCAACAGACGGACCGAAAAAGGCCATCATTCATATTGCAGGAGGCGGACCACATGTCATCATGAATACCGCTTTGGGGTTCCTTCAGACACAAGGGTGGAAAATCCAGATCAACAGGGCATGCAAAGCGTGGGGCGAAGTGACGATTTGTTCGGACAGAATCCAACGCTCTCAAAATTGCGCCACCGTGGGGAAAAGCGTATTAGGCGGATGCACTAATCTGGCCGTGAGTCACCTCAATTCTCAGACAGCACCTCTCTGACGAGGAAACCGTCGCTTCCCATCCTTGCGATGGGGCATCCCGAGCTGAATCGGGGAGAATATTACGACTGCACCACTCTACCCGAAGTCAGGCCAGACGGCCGGCGACGAGGAGGGGCGGGACTTATCGATCCCTGAGGCTGGACCCGAGTCAAAATGCCCGGGCGTTCCTACGTACTCCATCAAGCTGGAGATCAAGCCACACGTAGTTCTGTGAGTGCAGTTTAACGTCATGCAGGACGTAGGACCCCATTTGGGGTAGATCTTAGTTTAGGGTCTTAGAGCTCGGACCATAAGGGCTGGATCTTAGTTTAAGGTCTTAGAGCTCGGACCATAAAGGTGGAGGATCTTAGTTTAAGGTCTTAGAGCTCGGACCATAGGGCTAGAGGATCTTAGTTTAAGGTCTTAGAGCTCGGACCATAAGGGCTAGATCTTAGTTTAAGGTCTTAGAACTCGGACCATAAGGGGAGATCTTAGTTTAAGGTCTTAGAGCTCGGACCATAAGGAGAGATCTTAGTTTAAGGTCTTAGAGCTCGGACCATAAGGGGAGATCTTAGTTTAAGGTCTTAGAGCTCGGACCATAAGGGGAGATCTTAGTTTAAGGTCTTAGAGCTCGGACCATAAAGGGGGGATCTTAGTTTAAGGTCTTAGAGCTCGGACCATAAGGAGAGATCTTAGTTTAAGGTCTTAGAGCTCGGACCATAAGGAGAGATCTTAGTTTAAGGTCTTAGAGCTCGGACCATAAAGGGGGGATCTTAGTTTAAGGTCTTAGAGCTCGGACCATAAGGGGAGATCTTAGTTTAAGGTCTTAGAGCTCGGACCATAAAGACTCGAAGCACGCCACATCGTGGTCATATCCCCTGGATATGCGAAGATGCACTGAGGGATAGTGTCAAGAGTGTCGAGGTTTCGCCTGGTTAGAATGGGAGGTGGAAAATGTGAATCATGCGGCCATTCACTCAAGGACTGGGGGCACCGGCGCAACGATATGGGAGTACTGCTGACCGTGGCGGAAAAGCAGCATCAATATCGCACTAACCGTTGGTGGAATGAGGCAGCAAACGAGCATCGACCGCTCAATCGCAGGATTCATATCGATTTGCTGCCCGAGGCCATTGGGGGTACCGGCCCGAGTCGGTGGGAGAGCACTGAGGCATTGTGTCCGAACCGTTCACGGGGGCTCCACCCAGGGCGTAGACGATGGGTCCGAATGAAAGGGAGCACGAAGCCTGAAAAGTGGAGGAAATCTGACCAAGCGGATCCTGACCCTCCTGGCAATAAACCAGAGTACTCTTGACACCGGTGGACCACGGCAAGGGGTCGGGGAACACGCCTTGAGGGTGACCTGAAGGCGGTGGATTCCCCAGAGAAGGGGGAATCTCTAAGAGGTGGGGGGCTGGACCCGAAGTTTCAAACATCCGGGCGTTCCTACGTATCCCATAAGGATGGGAATCAAGCCGCACGTAGTTCTTGAAGCGCGGCGCAACACAATCGGGCACCAGCGCGGGGAAGAGTGCGGGTCTGACCCTCGCACACAAAAGGAGCGGCATTTGATATTTCTTGTTTGTCCTTAAAGATGAATGGTTTTTCTTTGTGCGGCGACATGCCTGTGATTGAGAAATCTCTGGCGTCGCCGCAATAATCAAGCCACGGAAGGCATTGACGAATGGCGTGGTTATTAACCAGCGCCCAACATGAGTGTCCCCTGAGGGGAACATCACGATGCAGTGCCGTTTTCTCGTCGGGCGGCCAAGACGATCACAGTTTACGGTCGTGTGGTAGGACCAGACAACACAGTTTAAGGTCGTGTGGTTCGGACCATGGAGGAATCCGCTTACCGCGGTACGGCGGACACGGCGGAGGTGGGAGCATACCCAGCCCTGCGGTCACGCACGATTCCAGGAGAAGAGTCTTGGGATGGGGGTCTGCACATGTCCATCACCCGAGGGGCAGAGATGCTAGCCTCCAGATATACTGGGCCCAGAACGCAATTGTTCGGGCGACTCCCTCCTCCTTATGGGGACGGGGGTCCAGCTACGCATGGCCCTTAGGGAGGATATCTGCATACATCCTTGGTGCTCAGATCATGGGAGCCTCGAACGACATCATTACCCTGGTTGGTCTGCCTAACGTGTAAAGGCGTACCGGAGGTCAGTATGAAGAGAGTGTCAAGATCCCACTACAACGCACAAAGGCGGAGTGTGATGAGGACTGCGCAACCAATGTTCAGAGCCTGAAGGAGCTGACATGGCGATCAAGGATGTTGCTGACGCATTCGCAACACAACATCCGATCGCGTCAGCCTAAGACGGGGCAAGCAAAACGAGCATCAACCGCTCAATCGCAGGATTCATATCGAATTGCGGCCCAAAACCCGCCGGTAAATCGACCCGGAGCGGTGGGAGAGCACTGAGGCATCGTACCCAAACCGCTAACGAGTATCCCTTTGAGTGAAGGCTCGAACAAGAGGAAGCGCGGGGCCTGACAAGCAACACAGGACTTGTCGGGATTGAATCTGACACTACGAGTCATAGACCGAAGCACCCAAAACATGTTAACAGATCTCCGGAAAGGGTCGGAGGACTCACCCTGAGAGCAACCGAAGGGGGGCAGATCCCCGTGATCAACCAAGAGACGGGGCTGGACCCGAGACACAAGCGTCCAGGCGGTCCTACGTATCCCATAAGGATGGGAATCAAGCCATACGTAGTTCTTGAGAGGCAGTTTAACGTCATGCAGGACGATGAGGGGTGTGAGGTAGTCCCACACACGGGGGAGGCGTACGGCGCGGCCAGTAGACCGACGTGAATGAGGACGTAATCCCCCGCTCACGCGATACGCCTCGCACAAAAAAGGAGGGGAACTGGGGCCAGAGGCCCAACGCGGGATAGGGATTCCCGGGAAATGGGGCTGGGCCTGAAACATGAATGTCCAGGCGGTCCTACGTATCCCATAAGGATGGGAATCAAGCCATACGTAGTTCTTGAAGTGCAGTTTAACGTCATGCAGGACGATGAGTAAAAAAGAAGGGGGGAGCAGAAGGCATCCCCAAACGTGGGGGGGCGTACAGCGTGACGAGCAAACCGACGTGAATGAGGGCATAGCCCCGCACTCACACCATACGCCGCACACCCGGGGGCAACTGGGCCAAGGGCCCGAGATGGGATGGAAATTCCTGAAGGATGGGGCTGGGCCTGAAACACGAGGGTTCAGGCGGTCCTACGTATCCCATAAGGATGGGAATCAAGCCGCACGTAGTTCTTGAGGGGCAGTTTTACGTCATGCAGGACGAATGCTGAACAGTTTAACGTCTTGTAGCTCGGACGTAGTGCAGTTTAGCGTCATGCGGGACGAAGTGCAGTTTAGCGTCATGCAGGACGAAGTGCAGTTTAGCGTCATGCAGGACGAAGTGCAGTTTAGCGTCATGCGGGACGAAGTGCAGTTTAGCGTCATGCAGGACGAAGTGCAGTTTAGCGTCATGCAGGACGAAGTGCAGTTTAGCGTCATGCAGGACGAAGTGCAGTTTAGCGTCATGCAGGACGAATGGACACTCAGGCAAAGTATTGCTTGAGGAACCTAGCGTTGGTGGGAGGAGTGACACGCTCACCATCCATAGTCGCTAGGGAGTACGCGCCATTGGGATAGACCTTGTGGACAACAAAAGGTCCCTCCCACTTGGGCTCCAACTTGGGCGGCTTCCTGCCGGGGATCATCGGTGCTCTTAGGGCTAGCACTAGATCACCCTGCAGGAAGGAGCGGAGGCGAACCTTCTTATTGAAAGCTCGAGCCATTCTGCTTTGATGCCTCTCCAAGTTGTGCAAAGCGCGAAGTCTATTCTCATCCAGTGCTTCCAACTCGACTAGACGGGCTTCAGCAACTCTGTCCGGCGCTTGCTGGTCGTAGACCGCAGTGCGCAAGGACGGTAACTGGATCTCGATGGGCAGGACGACCTCAGCTCCATACACCAGGGAATAAGGGGTCATCTGGGTGGAATTGCGAGTCGTCGTCCGATAAGCCCAGAGGGCGTTGGGGAGCTTGTCCGGCCAACTCTTCTTGTTCTGACCAACCATCTTTTGCAGAATGTTAGAGAGGGTTTTGTTAAACGCCTCGATCTGTCCATTCGCCTGCGCATGATAGCGAGATGTATGGTTCGAGCGGATGTTATACTTGGCGTACAACTTCTTCAACTCGGCTGCTCGGAAATTGGTTCCGTTATCCGTGAGGATAGCGTGAGGCACTCCAAATCGATAGATGATGTTGGAGGTCACGAAGTCAGCGATCGAACAGGATTTTACCTCTCTGAGCGGAATCGCTTCTGCCCATTTGGAGAAGAAGTCCGTGGCGGTCAGAATGAACCGGCACTGGCGAGCTGTCGCCGGCGGGTAAGGTCCCACAACGTCCAGTCCCCAGACTGAAAAGGGCCAGGAATACCTTGTGGTATGGAGAGGCTCCGGCGGCCGATGCACAAAGTTCGCATGAACCTGGCACGCATGGCACCTCCTGGCGTACTCGATGCAGTCATGGATCATAGAGGGCCAGAAGTATCCCAACCTCCGAATCTGGTGGGACAGCTTCGGCCCAGTCTGGTGGGCGCCGCATGAACCAGCATGAACCTCTTGCATGACTCGTGGGATCTCAACTCCCTGAAGGCAACGGAGGAGAACACCATCAAACCCGCGCTTGTAGAGGATCTGCTCCAGACCGGGACTGCTCTGGAGGACAAACTGCGATGCGCGACGTCGAACTCGCTCGCGCTCGGCCCGATCTGACGGAAGAATGCCATGTTGGAGGTACTCAACCAAAGGCGCCCTCCAATCACGGGCTGATTCGACTGCTATATCTGGGGTACTCGGGGCTCCGGGCATAGGGGCAACCGTGGTGAGGTTACTTACCAACGGGCCGCGATCTTCTTCCGGGATAACGGGAGCGATGAGCCTGCGGCGCGTCACGCGGACAATCAGGTTGTCCTGTTCAGGTTCCGCAAGTGACGCAGCCAGGCTGGCCAAAGCATCTGCTCGACCGTTCTGCGACCAGGGAACATGGACAATTTCCGGCCGAGAAGGGAACCGGGCCATCAGAAGGAGGGTGCACTCCAACAATGGCACAAGTTCCGGCTTCCTGACAACGTAGTCGCCATTGATCTGCTTAACGACCAGCTCGGAGTCCCCTTTCACACACAGATGGGGCACGTCGATCTCGAGAGCTAACTCGAGGCCGGTGATGAGGGCATGGTATTCCGCCTCATTGTTGGTACAGCCCTCTGACAACAGGAAAGAGTATGGCAGCACGGCTCGCTCCGGGGTAATGAAGACGATGCCCAGGCCCACTCTATTGAGCTTAGGATTATCGAGTCTTCTACCGGTGGGGCTCCGGGAGGCACCGTCAAAGTGCATCTGCCAGCATGGATCGGCTCGATCAACCGAGAGAATGGTCTCATCAGGAAAGCCTAGATCCAGCGGCTGATCCGCGGAGGTCGGGTGAGCGGCCAGAAAGTCTGCCAATGCCTGCCCTTTGATGGCCTTCTGAGACACGTACCTGATGTCGAACTGCTGGAGAATCACAGCCCACCGCGCTAGACGGCCAGTCAACATAGGCCGGCTCAGGATATATTTCAACGGGTCTACCCGAGAAACCAACTCTACCTCATGGTGCTGCAAGTAGTGCCGTAATTTCTGTACGGCAAATACGAGCGCCAGGCAGCTCTTCTCGATGGGGGAATACCTAACCTCCGCATCGAGGAGCATGCGACTGAGGTAATAGAGGCTATTCTCTGTTCCCTCGTTGTTCTTCTGGGCGAGAAGGGCACCCAGGGACCGTTCCAGGGCGGTCACATAAAGGACCAGCGGCTTTCCGGATACGGGCGGCATCAGGACCGGAGGTTGAAGCAGGTACTGCTTGATTTCCTCGAAAGCGGTCTGACACTCTTTATCCCATACATAGGTGGCACCTTTCTTCATAAGCTGAGAAAAGGGCTTACACTTGCCGGCCAGATTCGCGATGAATCGGCGTATATAGGCTAAGTGGCCTTGGAACCCTTGCAGTTCCCGGACGGTACCCGGGGGAGGCATCTGGCTAATCGCCCTGATTTTCTCTGGGTCGATCTCAATACCCCGGTATCTTACCACAAATCCAAGGAACTTTCCGGAGGTGACCCCAAAGGCACACTTCAACGGGTTCATCTTCAGGCAGCGAGACCGGAGGAAGCTGAACACTTTCTCAAGATCTTTGAGATGGTCCCGACGCTGGCGCAATTTGACAACCAAGTCGTCGACGTAGCATTCCACTAGCGTGCCGAGGATTGTCTTGAATATGCGGTGCATCGCCCGTTGATAGGTGGCACCTGCATTCTTCAGGCCGAAGGGCATGACCCGGTAGCAAAAGGTACCTTGGGGGGCCCTGAAGGCAGTGAACTCCTCATCCTCAGGGGCCATCCGAATTTGGTTGTATCCGGAGTATCCATCCATGAAGGAGAGGGCTTGGAACCCTGCCGTGGCATCAATCAACAGCTCTGTCACTGGAAGGGGAAAATCATCCTTCGGACAGTGGCGGTTGAGATCGCGGAAGTCGATGCAGACTCTAATCTGCCCGTTCTTCTTCCTGACCGGCACAATGTTGGCCAGCCATTTGGGGTACTGAACTTCCCTCACGAAGTTGGCTTTGATAAGCTTGTCAACTTCGGCCTCAACCATGGCACCGTGGGATGGGTGCATCTTCCTGGGAGGCTGCTTGAACCCGCGATGGTTCGCCGGGAGACCAAGGCGGTGGACGGCTACCTGAGGATCTAGCCCCGGCATCTCGTCATAGCCCCAAGCGAACACATCACGGTGCTGCCTGAGAAAGTCCACGTACTGCTGCCGCTCCTCAGAGGGCATGGCGGCACTAACCAATGTGGGTCTTGGATCGGCCTCGGTTCCAAGGTTCACCTGTATTAACTCATCGACCGTGGCGAGGACGCCCTCCTCAAAGGCTGGGGGTGCATCTTCCACGTCCTCTCCACTTGGGGAGGGATCATCCACGGGAGAGACTGCGTTGGAAACTGCATTGGGGCCACCAGATCTTGCTGGGCCGCTGGTGCTGGCACGGGCGGTCGCGGTCATCTCATCAGGAGACTCACAGGTCGTCGAAACCATGGCTACGTCCAACCGTTGAATCGGGAGGACGTAGGCGTCATCCAAGCTGGCCCATGGATCGCTTGCAGCAGCGACAGGCTCAACCTCACCTGCCAGGATCTGCTTGTCCTTGCTCTTGTAATAGTCCGCGTCCAGATAACGGGCTTCACATGAGGCAAAAGGAGAGGCATCTCCTTGAAGCACGCCCACTCGACCATTAAGGGAGTATTTGAGGCATTGGTGGTATGACGAGGGGACCGCCGCGTGAAGGTGAATCCATGGCCTGCCCATCAATGCGTTATACGCAGTGTCCTGAGAGACTACCATGAATTCGGTGTTGGCAACCAAGTCACCGAACTGGGTCTTCAAACGTATCTTGCCGACCGGGGTTTGCTCGGTGCGGTCGTACCCCTGGATCCTGAGGTCGGAGGGAATCAAGTCATCCTCAGACAACCCCAATCTCCGGAGCGTCCGAGTTGGAATCAGGTTAATCCCGGACCCCGTGTCGACAAGACAACGCCGGACTTCAAGGCCATTGAACTGGCCAGTGACATACAGCGGACGAATGTGTCCCTGTATAGGAGGGTCTTCATCCTTACCAGAGAACGAGATAACTGCCTGACATTCGGCGTCCTCGATCGTTTCGGCGTGAAAGTCCTCTGCAGCCGCAACCTCTGTCTCAAACTGGAGGGGGCTCTTCAGGGCTTCAGCGAGTGCCTCGCGCATCTCAGATGACATGCGCAGAGCCTCAAGGATGGAGAGCCTTGCTGGGATGTCGGCCAAGTGCTTCAGGACATCATACTTTTTGGCCAAGCGCGAGCCCCTGGTTGCAGGAGGTTGCTCTGCGGTTGGTGGCATGACGGGCCTTACCGGTTGGATCGGCGGCCGACTGGTGCTTGGCGCATCCCGCTGTTCACTGGTCGCAGTCCGGGAAATGGTCACCGTACTGGAGTCAGGAGGCCGGGATGGACTTGTGGCAGGGCGGAGCTGGTCGCGACGCGGCTGAGGCGGTTCTGCCTGGTCCCACACCACAAACAGTGGCGGAGGCGAATCCGTCATCCCCGGATGGGGAGCCTGCGCACATTGAGCTCGATCTTGAGCCTGCTGCCTAGTCTCAGTGGCGTGCACGGCCTGGCCGGAGGTACCGGCTGCTGTGCCCCGGCGACTCCTGCTGCTGCGGTTCTTCCGACGGTGGCGACGACCGGGGACGCTAGGGAGGTCCACCTGGTGTTCTTCAACGTCGGGAACCGAAAAGGGATTTACCAGCTCGACGGTGTTAACCGAAGCGTACCCAATACCGTCATCGGACGAGTCATCCATCACCGGGCGGATCCGAGGAGGGACCCCCATCTCCGGGGGCATGAAATCGCCGAGAGTACGGGATAGTGGCGGAACTGGCGGGGCGCGCTCTTCCTTCTTGCGCTGCCGCCGTTTGCTCCTCTTGGAAGAGGCAGGCTGGGACGACGATGCCGAAGCAGCACCCGCGGGTTCTGGGGGCTCAGGCTGATTCAAGCGCGCACGGATGATTCCCTGGGCGCGAATGGTCGTCTTGCGGGCCATCCAGTTATTATACTTCTGGGACCCGCGGTCGGAGACCAGCTGCCATTCGTCCTCGTCGCCACCATCGTCATCTAATCCCACGAACACGCCCGCTACCTGTGCTGGAGCTGGGCCCAACCTGATTACATGGTTGTTAATCTGGTCTTGGAGCCAGTCCTTAAACACATAGCACCGCTGGATGGTGTGCCCCAGGGCCCGATGGTAGGGGCAGTAGCGGGGGTTATCTGTGAGATGTGCCTCCTCTGGCTTCCAACACTCAGGCAGTCGCACAATCCTCTGCTCCAGGGCGCTCCGGAAATAACCGGGGACCTGATCCTCGTGAAATGAGTAAGTCAGGTACCGCGGGCCTCTGGGAGCGTGGTCTTGACGAGGGGCTGGAGGGGCCTGCCGAGGAGGTGGACCCTGATTATCTCGCCTAGGTTGTGGCGGTACATTACGCGGAGGGGCCGGCCGGTTCTGAGGCTGCCGTTGCTGGGCCGGGAACTGAGCCCGTGGAGGCGGATTCCTGTGAGGCTGTGGAGCTGGCCTCACCGGCAGCAGCTCCAACGGCCTGGGAGCCTCTATCTGGGCCACAGCAGCGGGCTCAGCCCTGCTGACTCTCCTTGCAGGAATCATAGGAGGCAGCGGGTGTGCCTGGCTGGCCTGTTGCAGGGCTTCCTCAAGACGTTGAGCTTTGTCTGAGAAGTCCCTGAACCCTCCGGGGTAATTCTGAGTGATCAGGGAAGGGACCAGCTCGGTCTTGACGTTCCCGACGCACATTGTCAGCAACTGCTCCTGAGTCAATGGCATGTCAAGGGAATACGTGAGACCCTTCCATCGGGCGACGAAGTCCGCGACTCGCTCATCAGGCCTCTGCTTGCACTTGAAGAGGTCTGCGATACTCGTCTTCCGGGTCGTGGAACTGAACTGGTAGAGGAATTGTCTACGAAGGTCCTCCCAGCTAGTTATCGACCCGACGAGAAGCTGGCTGTACCAGACAAATGCTGGCCCTTCCAGTGTCTGGACAAAGCAGCGAAGCTTAGCGGCCTCTTGCTGCGCCGGAGTCCCCAACATAGGCCCGCACCTCGAGTTGAAATGGGCCAAATGCTGTGGCGGATCTCCGGTCCCGTTGAAGGGGGCGAAAGTGGGATTCCCGAATCCCGGAGGCGCCGGCATGTCATCCACCCATGCTGGGTAGGGCTTGCCGTCCGGTGGGATCGCCACCTGCCGAGTCTCCAAGGCTTCCAAGCGGGCAATGAGTGCCGCCATCGGATCGTCCGGACATGGGTTCCAGTCCTGGCGAGGATCTCTAACCACGAGCGCATTGCATGGCCCTTCAATCGGGTCGTCGAACTCGGCAGCTCGTGGGATGGCTGGCGGAGCGGCCCTTGGGGCAGCGGGAGGAATCCGAGCGGGGTCCCTCAAGTAGTCCCGCCGCTCGGGAGGGTGTGGCGAAACATACCGCGCCCTCTTGCCATAGGCAATGGCCTCTCTCCTGTCGGCGAACACGGCATGATCACGGTTGCCCGGGAGAGTCTCATCAAGGAGCGGTTGTTCCGGTACCTGCTGTCCTGGCCTAGGATCACCATAGTCAGGCCGCCGTTCTGCAGCGCGCTCGGCGAGGAGCTGGTCAACCAGCTTCTTCTGTTCGGCGAGCTGCTGACGTAGCGTAGCCTTCTCGGGATCCTCCTCTGCCCTCTGCATGGAGGCAGATGGGTCGGCGGGCTTTACAGCCTCGCTGTGCTCTTTTCCTTTGCTGACGTTTCGGCTTAACGTCAGTGCTTCAGTGGGTGCGGGGAGCCCCAGGAGGTTTCTCTGATGACGAGTAACTCTCACTGATGGATCTGACGACGGCTTGTCTTCGGGGGGGAAGCCCCCGTCGAGAAGTTCCAAGTCGTTCCCCTCTCCCGACAGGTCAGCCATATTGACCGTTCCTATCCCTGGGGATATACCCTCAGGGCCACCCAGCGAATCGGGCTGTCGGCGGATCACACTGAAGCGTAGGGCAGCGTACTGCCCCCATCCACGGATATACACGTGGGGAGTGGCTTCCTCGATAACTTTGCGGAGTACTTGGAAACACTCAACGCATCGTTGTTGAAGGGCCTTGTGGTGCCCAAATGACCCGGGGTGCCGAACCGCGGGGAGCATGGCCAGGTCAATTTGACGGCACTGCTCACCAATATCCTCCAGGTGCGCTTGACTCCCGGGGTATGGCATTTGTAGGCAGTGAAGACGGGAGTGAGTCTCCCGGAGAGTTCGGCGGAAGCACTCGAACTCATCCGGGGTGAGCGATTCGGGTGCATCAAAGCCCGGTCCTGCGACTGGCCAAAACTTCTCAGGGAAGTGGCCCTCTGCAAGGACGGTCCAGAAGCTCCACGACTCAAACTCGGGACCCAGATCTCCTTGGTCCTCTTCCATGGCTGGGAACGGACGGGGAACTGGTAGTGGTGCCGAGGCGGGCCGTCGGGCCGACGGGCTGGCCGGCGGCGAATACGGCGAGCAGGCCGATTGGCCTCCATGTCCCGGGCCTCCCCCTGAGGGTGGCGGTGCCCCAGCTACCACATCACGATAGGACGGGCCGGCGAGCGAACATCCTGCCGTAGCATCGGTGCTCGCCGAGGGTGCACCAGATCGTGGTTCGACCGTCGGTCCCCAGAAAAAGTCTCCGGCTTCTCTGATCGAGACGGAAGGCACTTCCGGAGGGGCCGGTACCAACCGCAAGTTTGATCCTTGGGGGTCTACCAGGCCCTCGTTACTCCGGATATACCTTCGGAGAGACGCGGGGATCACATCGATCTCGCTCTCGGGGAGCACGAGGCTGACGTGCCGCATTCCTACCCCTGCCCTTGACTGGCGGGGTTGGGGAAGGGGATCTGTCGCCGAATCGTACTCTGCCTCTGAGTCAGAGAAGCACACCGGTCGGATCTCTGTCCGGAATTCCGTAACATTCTTCCCTCGGCGTCGACGCCTTGCCTTCCTGCCCCTGGGTGGTTCTTCGGGGCAGGGCTGATCTCTGTCCTGGCGTCCTCCGGCCGCACTGGTGCTGGGGCCGAGAGGACTGGGAACCGAGGTGCGAAGGGCACCGGGACAGATATCGAAGGGGACGCGGGGAGAGATGATTCCGGGCAGGACTCCAGGCCGGGATCGGAAGGCGGGATGACCCATGCCTCCTGGATCGGCCACACAGAGTAGATCCTGCCGGTGAATAGCGCTACCGCGAGGTGGTCCGCGGTGGCTACTGCCAGTGCCAGCAACCGGGAGAGTCGACCCAACCTGCCTTTGGGGCGGTCGGGGCCTCGATCCAGGTCGGGCATAGGAGTTCCCCCGCTCAGGATGCGCAGAGGCCTGGCGACTGGAGCCAGCAGTGGCTTGGGCCAATGCGGCCGCTGTTGCTAGAGCCCCAAGGTGGGCATCCTCTTCCGCTCGTGCCCGACGTTGGCGTCGAGACAGACGAGTCGGGATGAACGGCGCGGGCAGGTGGAGAGCCCGCTCTTCGATTGGAGAGGCCTGGCGGCGGTGTCGCCGTGGCCTGGCGGGAGTCCTTACCGAATATCCCTGGAGCGAATCCCGGATAGGGTGATCCCGGGCCTCTTCCACCTCATCCGCGTAGGGAAGGGAACTGTCAGAGCGCTCCGGGGATAAGCTCCCGAAGCGGTTGGACGTTGAGGTAGGCAGCGGTGCCTCCCTGCGCGGCCCTCGGGGGCGGCGGTGGTGGCGAGGCGCAGCCTCCTCAAGGTCTAGGCGAGCCATTTCCCTAGTGGGGATGACTCCCTCTTCCTCGTATCTCCGCACCAGGGTGTTGATCACCCTTCTCTGGATGACCTCCGAGGGGGAGAGAGGGCGTGGTCGTCCCGCAATTGCGGCTGCTGGGACGGCTGCGGAACGGGCGGGACCGCGCGGAGTAGCCACGTCGGTGTTTCCCCTGTCCCTGCGCCAGTGGGCGGGTGGCGATCGGGCACTGGATCGGGCGACCTGATTTCTGAAAGCAGGGGGAAAGACCCATTAACACTGACAGGAAAAAGGAATCGACAACCAACCATTAGTGCCACGACGCCTTCCGTGGGGGGAACCCAGGCCCTCGACGTTGCGAGACGGAGTGCCCGATTTCACTTCCCCAGCCCCTGGCGGGTAAGACTGAATGCTTGGCCGGGCAACATGCCGGTCTTCCAACACCTCTGAAAGCCATCGGTCTTCATGTCGAGGAGAAGAGATTCACGTCGGGTTCACCATTTTTCTGTTTCGGTGCGGATGTGTGTCGGGTTACGCTGTTCCGCCAGGACGCGTTCGCGCGTGCACCCGTCAACCCGAGGGGATGGGCGCGCGGCTTGTGGTCCCGCAGTCCCGCTTTCCAAGGGCGGGCGGCATCCGTCCCTTATTCAGGGGCGTCTGCTCCTTGATCGAAACCGGGATGATGGGATGTCGGCTCCTCCTTCCTTGGACGTCTCCTCGGAACTCGTCGCCTAATCCGGGTCTCCCTCATAGACTTAAGAATGTTCGTGAATCTCGTTCCCGGCGCCATATCTTCATGGACACCGGTTAATTACGCTGCTTCCGCCCGGACGTTCCAAGGAGTCTGGGCGGGGCAGCAACCTGCGGTGAGAAGGCCGGGTGGCTCTGGGTGCTGGGGGCGTGTCGTAACACTGCGGCTCTGCACGTCTGTCTTCCGTCCCTAATAGGGCTTCTCGAAGGCATGATGGCCTGAGGCATCCCGTACTAGGTGCGGGGAACTGTGTCACCTGAGGTTTTCCTCAGCTTCCCGTGTTTAACACAGGGTATGCCGCGAGTTTAACGTCCAGCGGGGACGGCATCGGACCGATCAACACGAAAAGTGGATCAGATGACGGAACCCCTTGCGGGGAACCTCCGACGCTGGGGCCAGCACATGGGCGGCTTCCCAAGTAACGTGGAGTGGAGTGAAGTGGCATGACCCCACCGGGATGTGGCGGCCCGGGTAAGGATCAGGATGGATGATGAAGTGAAGAGCTTGGACCCCAGAGGGGCTTCCTACGTACCGCGCGTTAACACGGATCAAAGTCAACGTAGTTCGGGCATACAGTTTAACGTCATGCTGGACATCGGCAAGCCGACTCACGAAGAGGTCGAGGCCGCCGGGCGGAGGATTGAACCGAACCACCTCGCACGGAGGGGGATGGAACGGCCGGGTGGATCACAGTTTCACGTCATGCTGGACGATAAAAGGGAAAATGGAAAAGGGGGGCTGTGGGGAGGCACCGTGGAGATACACACGGGCAGTCTCCCACAGGGGCGGATTCATAGGTGAATCAACGCAAGCGTGAACCCTGGAGGGGTCCACTGATGGACGAACCGACGTAAATACGACCGGGACGACCAGGTGGTGGGCTTGAACCTCGGGGAGGCTTCCTACGTACCCTGTATAGAAGACAGGGATCAAAGTCCACGTAGTTCATTCTGTCAGGACTTACGCACTTGAGGCAGCCCGGTTGCGGCAAAACTCAGTTGGAAGGGACTTGGACCGAAAGCAGAAGACACCTCGATCCCAGTCATACCCTCTACTGGCTTCGGCCGTGGGGAGGCGCAATGGAGATACACATGTGCAGCCTCCCACGAGAAACTAGGGGTTTGTACCCTGCCCCCGTAGGGAAAAGCCACTCCCATTAAATCGTCCCTAAAGAGGGGCAATCCCGACATCCCTGCAGGGACGAGCGGGTGGGGGCCACATCCAAACCGGGGGGACCCTGCGTGCGGAGCACGGGATCAGGTTGCGGACGGTTTAGCGTCTTGCCAGACGAAGTACAGTTTAACGTCATGTGTTGAGGACGAAGCGGACGGTTTAACGTCTTGCCGGACGAAGTACAGTTTAACGTCATGTGTTGAGGACGAAGCACTTGGCAGTTTAACGTCTTGCAGCGCGGACGATGGGGGCTAGGCAGTTTAACGTCGTGCAGCTTGGACGGATGTGCAGTTTAACGTCATGCTGGACGAATATGCAGTTTAACGTCATGCTGGACGTATGCGCAGTTTAACGTCATGCGGGACGAATGCTGAACAGTTTAACGTCTTGTAGCTCGGACGTAGTGCAGTTTAGCGTCATGCAGGGCATAGGTTGCCGGACGATGGGTGCATGTCACTTCGCACGAACCTGGAGGGCCGCACGGGAAGACAACGCACGGTGCGGGCACCCAGGATGAGGAGCATCGGGCGCCACGCAGGCAGGTGCCCTCAGGGGGTCGAGGGGGCGACCCTGGCAGATTGCGCACAAAAAGGAAGCTTTGCGCGCAATACTGCGGGCCGGCGCGCAATCGGGGCGGCTGGCGCGCAATTGGGCCAGCGCCTTGCGCGCGGATGCTTGAGAATGCTCACACCGGGCTTCGGATAGCGCGCGGGGGCAACGACTCATTCTCTAATGAATGGCCACTTGAAAGAAGGGGGTGCGCGCAATCGGGCCGGATTGCGCGCACCCCGGGGGCAATTGCGCGCAAGCGGGTTCTTTTGCGCGCAAAGGCCTTAGGGTGAGTTTTTATTCAAATGAAAGGAGCCAGCGGGGATTGCGCGCGAAGGCGGACCCCGAGGCTTTCTTGCGCGAAAGAAAGGAGGTTACCTGAAGTTCGTCATTGCGCGCGGAAGGGGTTGAATTGCGCGCACGAGAGACGTTTCGACTTCCAGCAACCTTTGAAACGTTGGGGGTCGCCTTGTATTTATAGGCAACCCCGGGCGCGGAATCCAGGGTGCGAGCGCGAAATTCTCCTCGCGGGCGCGGAATCGGGCGCGGCGCGCAAGGGAGTCGCGCGGACCCGCGGCGCGCAAAATTGCGCGCCGGACCGGCGCATTGCGCGCATCCCGGGGGGTTTGCGCGCGGAACATCACCTTTGCGCGCGGGCCTCTGAAATTCCGCGCAAGGCCTCCGGGCCCTCCGAAACGTTCTTCCGACTCCAAATATCACTTCGCTTTCCGCATCCGGAGCTTCGTTTGGGAACAACGGACTTTTCGGCGTCTACATACTGGAAATTTAATTTACCCTGGTAAAGAAGTCCCCAACAGATTCATACTCCCCCATTTTCAAATCTTCATACTTCAGCCATCATATTTTTAATTTTTTCTAATTCACTCTTTATTACCTTTATAAATGTTTTTCAACTTATCCCAGGTACCTTGGGTAGTGGAAATATCATTCTCTCTTAGTAACACACTTTGAGAAAGTGATGAGATTAAAGAATTTTTAGCCTTTCCATCATTCTCAAGATTCTTGTTGTACATATATGCAATCAAAAATTTATCATCAATAGGAGGGAATCCATCTATTATAGCTTCAATAACATCATATCAAAGAGTCATAAGATATGGAAACATTCTATAATTCCATATATGATAATTATTACCATTGAAAATATGAATACCATTACTATTGAAATAATTAAAATTCTCTATCAAATTCTCTTCAAAACTTTTAAAAAAAAGATTAAATAAAGGGAACCTTCACCTCTGATACTACTTTTAATTTCCTAGTCAAGATAGTTTTATCATTAAGAGGGGGAGGGTGAATTAGTTATATACTTTTCTTTAATGTTTGCTCACTTATTAAAGAACCTTCACAACCTATTAAAATATTTATTTCTCTACCCAAAAATAATTCAAACATATAGCCATTGAAACACAATAATTTACAAGGTTTACTACTCAACATGAGTAGCTACGTCATTGGTATAGTTTTTAATTGATCTAATAACATAAAATCCACTAGAAAACAATCCTGTTGTGTGGAATAAGATGAGTATCTTATGCACTTTCAATCATGTATCACTATGATCAATACAAAAGTTCTTGTGATTCAAGTATCATGAAATGATATAAGATAATTCTTGTAAAAAACATGTTTTGGTGCTTCTTGATCAACTTTCACAAATATGATCTTTCAAAACAATTCTTCACTTTCTTACCGAGAATATGGTAATAGCTTTCTGTACTTGGTAATGATACTCTATCTGATTTCCTAGTAAGATTCCCAAGTATATTTTAATCAATAATGAAATATTTCTTTATAAAAATACAGATGATAAAATTATAAACCACTTATATATCGGTCTGGAAAACCCAATCTGATTGCTCGGTTTGATTCCAGAAACCCTGAATATGATCTCGTTTCTTCTCCTTTCTTATTATGTCCAAATAATTCTTCAAAAAAACTCAATATGGAAACGTCTCTCTAAAAATATTTTGTGAGCCACATTCTCTCTACTCCCCATGAACAATACTTCTATCTGGAAAGTACAATGTAATTTTTCCATTTTATAGTTGACCTAAAAGAGGGATGGGTGGGATTAAAAAAAATTTCCAATTAACCAAATTTTCCGGAAACATAAATTCTCCTTGAATTTCAGGTTTATTTTTGACTTCTTCAATGCTTCTCAACACTTATCTTTCATACACAAATATTCTAACGACATTAACCGGCTTTTAAATTCTTTAACAATCTTCAGTCAGATTCTGATACTCCATTCTGATTTCCCAATATGATTTCTTTACTATGATGATCCATAACACTTTCATATTAAAATATATAGAAAACTTCATTTCCTTTCCAATCCCAATTTTACATTACTATTTCTTCATTATGATGAAGGGAATTTGGTCAATAATTGTTTCTTGACCCTCTTGTAAATAAATCATCTATGAAGACATCCCATTATGTTTCTCTATATCAATTTAAAAACCAATCTGATTATACTAATTTCTTCTTTATAATGAATACAACAAATTCTTCAATACAGTGGCTCTTAATTCACATGTAAGTAAAATTAATGAAATAAAATTAGATTTCTTATTCCTATTGACACACTTGAAATCAAATCAACACAACAAAACTTCTTTCTTTCTCTTTAACCACTTGATAAGAAAGACAACTAACAATTCATCTTGATGAAAATGGTTTACTACATTATTGATTGATTTCTAAATATATTTTTGTATTGGCCCCAAACAACTTTACATCTTTTTTCCTTTTCATCGGTCCCAAAAAATCTCAATGAAAAAATTATACCTTTGTTGATTATGATGGTATAGTAATTTTGATAGAACAATATCAGTAGATTCGACTTTAAAAACTTATTTATTTTTTGAATATGATACCAATGAACTTTTATCACTTAACTTCAATCTCTTTTCTTATTAAAAAAACCATTAACTTATTTATACAATGATTGAAATATTTTGGTTTTTGGTCTAAATAGAAACCATAACCTTTGATTTCTCTCATTATCATCAACCTTCTTATACTTCAAACAAAACTTTGTCCAGTAATCTCATTTCGTTGATCTGAGATTAGAGACCTTCAACAACAAACTTCTTTTGAAGTATTCTTCTTATAAGCATGACTTCATTAATTTGATTATGTTTAATATTATCTTCATCTTTATATGACTTATAATGGAATGTATTATAAATTCCCTTTCTTCTAGAAATATATTTATTTCCTAATAATCTTGAATATTATTTTCCTAAATATGATTGGCATGAATATGGTTGGAAGCACATTTTCTTCCCCATTCTCTCATCAAGATCTAATAACAAGTTTTAGAAATTACTTATGATTTTTTTGAATTTAAAAATATCTAATCATCATAATATTTTTATCTTATTCATTCAAACTCCGATCATTCCACATTACGATCATGTATTTAAATCTGGACTCAAGGTGATTCTGATGATCCTTTTTCTTCTAAAAAGCTTCTTCCTCAATTCGATGGAATTTCATAAGAATTGTGAGTCAGATTTCATGAATAATAGGGTCAATCGGATTTAAAAAAATAGATTGAGGTGATTTCTCCTTCTTTGATATTTTCTTGACAATAGAAGAAATTTTTTGAATATGATAATCTTCCTTATCAACTTTGTTCTAACACCTACAACGACCTCATATTTATTAGTGAGACTATTTCCTAAATAAATGTTTATTATATTAAATATAATTATACAGAATCATCCCATTGAAAAACCAAAAACACCTTATTTCATTAATGATGAACATTGTATTAATGGGAAACTAAATCAATGAAAATTCCAAACATTTCAACAGGATAGAAAATGTAAAATAAGAAAAATATAATGGAAAATTTTGGATCATTCCAATTTAGTAGAATCTTCACCCCAATGAATGCAACTATATAAAAGAAACAAAATATTATTAAACCAATCTAAAAACATCTAAGTATATGAATGTGGGTATGATCCATTTAAACATATTATTAAATTATTCAATAACCATAATAAAATTTATAATATCATATATGATCCTTTTATAACATATTATGACCCATTCGTTAATTATCATTCATTATTTTCATTATTTTGAGTGTTAATTGCCTTTTTTTCAAGTGAATATTTTATCATGAAAGATCTTGTTCTTGTGAATATTATATTATTCCATTATCTCTATATTAATATTTTAAATATAATTTTATATATAATTCATGTAGTGTAGTGATAGTTGGAGTTATTGCCTTAGAACCAACTTATGTGTTCTTTATGATAACTTGTATTCATATTTTTAAATATTAGTAAACTCTTTATCACATCATGATTATTCTTATATGTAACATAGTATGTGATAATGTCCTAAGAGTAGTTGTCATAGTAAAAGGTCATATCAATTTCCCACTATGATGAGAACCTGGAAATGCTATAACACTATTCATAAATATATATTTTATAGTCGGATGATACATTTGAAGGACACAAATGTTATAAGCTATCATGGTTGGAGACTCATTGGACATTGAGGAACCTTATCATGGTGTATGTCCTTGGTAATGTCCCATGTTGGATATTATGATAATGAGACCCATCGGTAGGAAATCCACATTTATATGTGTCATTGGATGTTTATATCTACAGATGTGTGTATTGATCCTTAGTATTTATGATTATTATTAATGAGTATTCTGAGTCACATAATTTTATGTTTTGATGATAATCGTGATAACTGTTGTTCGTGGTGAGGTAGGACATATTGGGTGTGTCATGAGTAATATTGCATTAATGAATAATGAGAGTAATGATTTGTCCCTTCTATTCCTTAATGGAAGTTAATATCTCAATCCCTTTAATGGAAATGATATAGCCTAAATAAATCCATGTCCACAGTGTTATATAAGAAATTTCAATTTCCAAGAATTCAAAGAAAGAGACATCGATCATATAGGTTGATGGCACTAGCATGTAACCTACTTGATCAGAGATATCATGATAAAGAAATTATATTATATAGTAAGCATCCGTATAAGGTATTATGTAATTACAGCATTAACTTCTTTCTCTATGGGTGTATTGATGTGTTGCTAGATGTTAACCATGTACATTAGGCTACTTCACCTAATGCTATTGAGAAAGAGACATATAGGGCCAGAAATTAAGTGTATCTAGAATCTCAGGTAAATAATATATTATTATCTATTATTTAAAAAGTTAAATAAATATTATTCCTACATCTGGTTTAATAATTATTCATGTTTTCTTGATCGTATATATTGTATCACCAGTTATTTGAGAGAATATAATATGAGAAGAGTATTTAATTAATATTTATTTTCTATTAAATGTATATAATATTTTTGATTTATTGGTGAGTAAATTAGATTTATTTATTTAATAAATAAACAATAATTATTCAAGGACCAATAAATATTGCAGAGGAATGATGGACCAAGTTGAATGGTTCTATGAGAAATATTAAATATTTTTTATTTTTTATTAAATAATATTTTATTTAATTTGAAAGTTAATATAATTTCAAGAAATAAAAATAGTAATATTCTTATTTTACATGGGTTTTTATAAAGATTAAATAAATAATAAAAATAACTGTTGATATTATTTTATTTTAACCCTATAAATATATAAACTCAATTATATTATTTTATCTTAGAGCCAATTCATTTATTTCTTTATTGTGCACAATGAATTTGGATAATCATCTCAAGACCTAGAGGGATACCTTCTCCAAGATAATTCCAAATATTAGTGATAGATCATCCTCCACCTCCCACTCTCTAGTCAAGAGAGATCTAGGAGAATGCATTGAAAGTGGTTCTCAAGGCCATGAAAGTGGAATGATGCATGTGATAGGATCTACAATGCTATCACTCATATATTCATATAGTAATGTTTAGATATTTTTAGAACATGTGTGGATTACCACTAGAGGGAATTTTCTTTATATTCACATAAAAAATCACGGTACAACACAAATAGATTTTCAGATCCATCAATGAAGAATGTATTATAACAAGGTAATTTTTAATTAAATAAATTGATTACAAATAATATGTGATGATCCTCTCTCTAGTTTTGGTTTCCAATATATTGTCTATATTCTTTGATTCAATTCCATAGATCATGACATTTATCATTGTGTAAATCTTGTATTGACTATCGATCATGAAAAAAAGAAAATTTGTACATGACCCATCACATTCTTCCACTGCACCAAGAACCTATAAGTAATATTAGAGCGGTCACATAATTATTTTTAATTATTTAGATATCATTTATTTTTTGACACATATTTTTGATTTAGTTTTTAATTAATGCTTAATCATTCTTTTAATATTAATTACAAGATCTACTTCTTCTGTAACACCCGAGACTTTTATGTTATATAAATCATCAAAGGAATATTTTTCTACACAACACTTTCTTGGCTTGCTTTACACGAAATCGTGACCTTCCTCGATAGCGTGTGTCGTACGCAATACCGAGTTTCACTAAACAACGATATGCTATTAAAATATTATTAAAACTAGCTGTTATGAATAGTAATAACCAATTTATAAAATTTTATAAATTTTATTTTTCAAAATGGACTTCATTTTTGGATTCGGAATATCGAAATTAGCCTAGGGTGAAATTTTGTTATTTTTCTGAAAACTTTCAATTTTTGATGAATAGTGAAACCACTAAGTGGTAGTTAAAAAACTGAATTTTTAATAAAACTTAATTTTACCGCCTCTGTGAGTGGAATTTCTAAAATCCAAGAGACATGGTTAATATCAAGGACTAAAATGTGGTTCAATGAGATGAAAATTATTTTTGGTGAATAGTAACTTTTTACTTTTTTTTACCACGGTAAAAAGTAAATAGGGTAATTAAGGGTAAAGATGTTATTATTATTACCATAACACATGTCATAATTCTATTGGATAAGTGTAATTCGACCAAAAACAAACTTAGGAATAAAATATGACCATTTAGGCCCACTTGGATTAGATTAGGACATTTATTATTAATTTATTTAAAGAAGGGTTAAAATAGAAAAAATCAAAGTTTAATAAGTAAATAATTTTTAATATGGGGTTATACATAAGATAAATTAAACTATAAATATTCATTAGAAATATAAAAATATTTCCTACATAATGGTATTTTATTTGTAATTTTTAGACATTAAATAATTTAATTTATTTATGACACAATGATGATGCAGTAATTATCTTATTAATGAAATATTGACATAATTGATGTTATAAAAACCAAAATAAATGTAATTTGAGACTTTTTATAAATTCCACTAATTTTATAGGTTAATATGACATGTTAGTATTTATTTAATTAACTTGGTTCGAACTAATAATTCTATTATGATTTTCACAAAAATCAATTACTAAATAGTGTCAAAATTGACATAAAATAGTTTTTAAAACAAATATTATATTGGTAATTTTTTATTTTATTCCTAAAAATCTAAGGTTCGTCCAAATGACTTAAATAAGGTTATATATATTAATAATAAACAACTTGGGGTTCGTTTGGCTGCTTATAGTAAGTTTATTAACCTTATATTATAAGAACACAAGAAGACATGGTAAAAGTAAAATTATTTAACTTAATGTTAAATCTAAATGATAAGGTTAAAATAGGAACCTAAACTGGTCTAAATTATATTGGATGAGAGGATTTCGACCCATCCCCACCTTAGCTTCGAAATATATCAATTTATAGCTATTTAAAACTGAAATTGACTTTATAATAAAATAATATTTTTAGTTATTCCAAAGGTGCCCCTCTCCTCCCTTATAAAAGGACACCTCCTCCCCCTCTTCCTCACACCACTTTGAGCCTTCAAGCTCGGCCAAAACCTACCAATTTCTCTTCTCCACTTCCCTAGATATATCCTAGAGGTTCTGGTCTTCCTCAAAGACCAATTTTAGTGCCCTAAAAGAAGGTCTCAAAGAAGCACTTCAAAGAAGATGTAATGTCCGTTACTGATTCTTTCATCTTTATTTCTTCTTCCACTTCTTCTTCTTTAGTTGTTTCATTATGAAGTAATAACATCAGTATCACTCATATACTGATATGTTATTATAAGTATGAAACAACCCTATTTCACCATCTATCCATCCTATGGAAAAAGAAATCACCGCGCATGCGTACGTACGGAATACCGTCTCCACGCCGTGGTGTAATCTATTTTCCACCACCACCTTACTTGGATGGGTATAATGGTGTAAATAATGACTATATATGACTATTATAAAGTTATTTTGATTCTGAAATAGTATACATACACTCCAATACAATTCCACAATCATAGGAATGATATCATCACTCGTGCGTACGTACGGAATACCGTCTCCACGATGTGATGTGACTCGTTCTACATGATCTTCATTTCATAATGATTATATAAATGAATTGAATGAATGAATATGATATATATTACACTAATACCATTCTGGAAATGAGGTATCTATAACCTAAAGAAAATAATAAGAATTTATTCGACAAAACACGCATAAGAACAAAAAGTTATAAACACCCGAATAACAAGTAGCAATGAAATATTACTACTAAGAAGCTACGAATATGACCATATATGATATCATAAAAATAATTATCATTCTGTAATAAGTCAATAAAATTATTTAAATCATTATACAGGAGGTTCGGACACTTACAAAGCAAGTCGGACCTAAGGTAAGGGAAACATCACAATCTCATTTTTATCCAAGATTGTTTATACTTTAGTATTTACTGGAGTGTATTTTATCACCCACATCCATGTTTCATCAATATGTAATGTTATTTCCATCCACCTAAAATTGTTTAAATCCAATTTTATCCTTTGGTGAGTTTTTATTAAAGGATATGAACGGAATCTTTTGTCGTTTTTCGTACGAGGTACTTTTTGACTTTTCCGACAAAAGTACGAAGAATGTTTTTTTTAACTTATACGGCATGAATGGATTTTTAAAACATTATTCCAAAGAAGATTCCTTTACAAGTTTTCACGTTTATTTTTAATCAACTCCTTTTAGTTTAATGTTGTATGACATGTTAATAAAGGAAAAATGTTTTTGAAGAAGAAAGGATATTTTCCTCAAGAATGGAGTTCAAGTGTTTTATCAAAATTATTTTCCATCTAAGATAATAAAGGGTTATATTTTTATCCCTATTATTACATTGATTTGATTATGTTGTGATGGAATTATTTTTATGAATTCTTTTATCTTATATGAATTGTTTTATGATGTCATGATGTTTAAGAATCCCATTTTTATTACATGGGTTATGTAATGATGTATGATTTATGATTTTGTGGAACACATAAGAATGGTATCATTATGAGATGGGTGGGACCTATATCTCCCTCCAATGCATTGGGTAAAGATTTTATATCTCATGAGATAGACATGGCTGGAATGGTAGGTTATACTGGTTCAGTGAAAAAGGACTGAAACGAGGGTGACTCGGTTCAGAAATGGACTTTGTCCACTAAGATAGTCTTGTCAATGAGTCTTGACTAACAAGAAATGATTCTCTATGATTATGTGTGTATGCCACAAAGTTTCATGTTTTAAGTTATGATTATTGTGATTACATTTCACTGCCATGATTTATCCCATGTTATGAAATTATGATCTCTTTTGCAGGTTAAGATTTCCAAAAGTTATGTGCTTATGTATATGATGTGATTGATATTTCTTTTGTTTACCCTTACTGAGCATTTGAGCTCACCCTTTTGTATGTTTTCATTCCCCAAGTCAGGAATAAGGTTATTAAGTAAGATATGCCAAAAGGGACTATAGATATGATGAAATAAATAGGAGACAGTGTAGACGCTTTATGAACCAGTTGTTTATGTTTCCCAGTTTCTAAAGACACTATACTTATACGGTCCTTTCGTGGTTTTGTTATATGTTGTAATAAGTATGCTTCAATTTTGAAGTATTAACAATGTATGTAAAGTATGGGTCATTATAATTGGTATCAGAGGAAAGGTATAGTCAACCTTTGGAAACTAGGATGCGAAAGCCTTAGTAAGAACCCTAAGGATAAGTCTAAGCATAGAACACAATATTAGTGTTTTAGAAATGGCCATGAATAACCTAGGATAAGACCTTAAGTGGGAAATTTTATTCTTGATTATGTGGTTTTCCTATTATAATTAGTGTTGCTCGCACTATTCTTCTTGGTTTTAGTCAATGGCTGGAACCCGAAGGAACCGTGTTAATGCAGAATGTGACAGGCAATGCAATGATTGTCCCCCTGAGCAACCAAACGTTATGGGAGCTGGAATGCAAAATCTTGTAGCCATGCTCACACAACTTTCTCAAGCTATGAATCATGCAGGACTTCCAAACGAGCAAAGGAAGGAGCAACATTCTGTTGAATCCTTCATGAGGCAGCGCCCACCTTCTTTCAGCGGGTCTACTGATCCATTATTTGCTGAACAATGGATTAGTACTAATGAAAAGATATTTTCAGTTCTTCAATGTTCTGAGCATGATAAAGTCATCTTAGCGGTGTATCGTTTGGAAGGTGATGTTGATCAATGGTGGAATCTTATTAAGAATACGAGGCAAAAGGATTAAATTGATTCCATGGAATGGGACGAGTTCAAGAACTTATTTTTCAATAAGTACTACCCTCGTATTCTCGAAACAAAGATGGAGAAAGAGTTTCTTGAACTAAAGCAAAAGGATGAAGAATCTGTTGGTACCTATGAAGCAAATTTTACAAGACTTGCAAGGTACGCTTCTGGTATTATTATCCAACCTGAGAGTAAGATCGATCGATTCTTTAGTGGCTTAAAACCAAGTATTCGAAGGGTGTTAGCCATAAGGGACTTCAATAGCTACGAGGAAATCGTTCGATGTGCTCTCAAAGTCAAGATGGAGATTGGAGTAACCCATCAGTCATATGGGTTTGATAAGAAGAGGAAAATGGAATTCAAAGGAAAATCTAAAGAGCACACTGAAAAGAAGATGAGCTTTCCCTTATGCTCAAATTGTGGAAAGAAACATGGAGGGAGTTGTCTTAAAGGGACAAGTAAATGTTTCAAATGTGGAAAGGAAGGTCATCGGGCATTTGAATGCCGCGATGATGGGAAGAAGATGTCTAATGATGCAAACAAAGGAAGGGATACACAGAATGAGCCTACTACACTTCAATGTTTCAAGTGCAAGGAGATGGGGCATTATGCCAATAAATGCCCTAATCCAAGGGTTGATGATGATGGTCGACGTCAACAAACTCTTAAGGCTAAAGACAAAGGAAAGTCACATGCAATTTCTATCAGCGATGTGGAGTACGATAACGATGTGGTGAAAGGTACACTTACCATCCACTCTAAAGTAGAAAATGTTTTATTTGATTCTGGATCCACCCACTCTTTTATTTATGAAGAATTTTCTAAGGGTATCACCTTATTACCTCAAAAATTAGATGTTGAGTTAGCTGTGACAACACCTAATGGCACAACAGTCGCATCAAAAGTTTATAATTCTTCTCCAATCGAAGTTTGTGGGAAAGTGCTTCCTAAAAATCTTGTGATACTTCCTATAGTGGAATTTGATGTGATTCTTGGCATGGATTGGCATTCTTTATATGGAGCTCATATCAATTCCCAAAGAAGGGACGTCACATTTCATATTCCAGATCAATCTATGATCGTCTATCAATGCAAGGATGAACATAACCTTCCAGTGGAAATTTCTTCCATTTTATGGGTATTGATTCCACTAAATGAAGGTTATTTATCTCAAATGGTTTGTGAGAAACTCACGATTAAGAATATTCCCATCGTACGGGAGTTTTATGATGTCTTTCCGGAGGAATTACCGGGTCTTCCACTGAATCGCGAAGTTGAGTTTTCAATAGAACTCGTACTGGGTGCTTTGCCTATTTCAAAGACACCTTATAGAATGGCCCCAATTGAGTTGCAGGAATTGAAGAAGCCACTCCAAGAGAATCTTGATAAGGGATTCATACGCCCTAGTGCGTCACCTTGGAGAGCACATGTTCTATTTGTTAAGAAGAAAGATAGATCAATGAGACTCTGCATTGATTATCGAGAACTTAACAAGATCACTATCAAGAAAAAATATCCTCTCCCACGCATTGATGACTTATTTGACCAACTACGCGGAGCTCAATACTTTTCCAAGATTGATCTTCGTTCAGGGTATCATCAATTAAGGGTCAAAAGGGAGGATATACCAAAGACGGCTTTCCGTACAAGGTATGGACACTATGAATTTATAGTGATGCCATTTGGTCTTACTAATGCCCCTGCTATCTTCATGGATCTAATGAATAGAGTCTTTAGAGACTATCTTGATCAATTTGTGGTAGTCTTTATAGACGATATACTTGTCTATTCAAAGAGCAAGGAATAACATGAAGATCACTTGAGAATTATATTGAAGACCCTGAGAAAGGAGAATCTTTATGCCAAATTTACCAAGTGTGAATTTTGGCTTCAAAAAGTTTCATTTTTGGGTCACATAATCTCAAAAGAGGGGATATCTGTGGATCCAGCAAAAATAGAGGTTATCGAAAGATGGTCGAGACCAACAACAGTAACCGAGATCCGAAGTTTTCTTGGTTTGGCTGGATATTATCGACGTTTTGTGAAAGATTTTTCATGATTATCTAATCCACTCACCAAGTTGACTCGTAAAGGAGTTAAGTTTGTATGGACGGAGGAATGTGAAGAGAATTTCAAGGAGTTGAAAAGAAGGTTATACAGTGCACCTGTGCTCACACTGCCTTGTAGTGGAGAAAGGTTTGTGATCTATAGTGATGCATCCAAGAAGGGATTAGGGTGTGTTCTTATGCAAAATTATATGGTGATAGCTTATGCCTCACGACAGTTGAAAATCCATGAGCAAAATTACCCAACACATGATTTGGAATTAGCTGCGGTAATCTTTGAATTAAAGATTTGGAGGCATTAACTTTATGGTGAAAGGTGTGATATTTATACTGATCATAAAAGTTTAAAGTATATTTTCACACAAAAGGATCTGAATATGCGCCAAAGAAGATGGTTAGAGCTGATTAAGGATTATGACTGCTCAATCCATTACCACCCTGGGAAAGCAAACAAGGTGGCAAATGCATTAAGTCGACAAGACCATGCCAGTTTATCCATGATGAGGATCACAAAAGATCCAATATTTATGGATTTATAAAGAATGGATCTTGGAATTATAATTGAAGGGGAAAATCTTATCTTTATCAAATGAATTTTCAACCATCTATACATGTGAAGATTAAAGAGGAACAGAAAGAAGATGTCGGGTTACAAAAGATGGTGATAAATGTTCCTGAGTTCAACCTTGATTGTGATGGGATAATAAAGTTCAGGAATCGGGTTTGTGTTCCTCCCATCCCCGAATTAAAGAAGGAGCTGCTAGATGAGTCTCATAGTTCTTCATTCTCTATTCATCCTGGAAGCACGAAGATGTATAGGGACCTGAAAGAGTACTTCTGGTGGGATGGCATGAAAAGAGATGTTGCTGAATATGTCTCTCGATGCTTGGTTTGTCAACAAGTTAAAGCTGAGAGACAGAAGTCTAAGGGGATGTTACAACCATTACCCATACCCAAATGGAAATGGGAAAACATAACTATGGACTTTGTCACAGGACTTCCTAAAACATCCAAAGGCAATAATGCTATCTGGGTCATAGTTGATCGTATTACAAAGTCTGCACACTTCATTGCTATTAGAGAGGATTTCTCTTTGGTTCAGCTTGCCAGGATATATGTAAAGGAAGTGGTAAGATTGCATGGAGTACCACTTTCTATTATCTCTGATCGGGATCCGAGATTTACCTCGAAGTTCTGGCGAAGTCTTCAGCATACTCTGGATACAGAGTTGAGTTTCAGCACTGCTTATCATCCTCAGACAGACGGTCAGTCTGAGAGAACAATTCAAACCCTAGAAGATATGTTGAGAGATTGCTCTATGGATTTCAAAGGTGGTTGGGATCAACACCTACCTTTATTGGAATTTTCTTATAATAATAGCTTTCACTCCAGTATTCAGATGGCTCCTTATGAAGCTCTCTATGGAAAGAAATGCAGGACTCCAACTTGCTGCGATGAAGTTGGGGAAAGAAAGCTATTAGGACCTGATCTCATTGATGAAATGGCAGAAAAGGTCAGATCTATTCAACAACACATAAGAGCAACTCAGAGTCGACAGAAAAGTTATACTGACAACCGAAGGAAAGACCTAGAGTTTGAAGTGGGTGATAAAGTGTTCTTACGAATATCTCCCTAGAAGAGGGTTATGAGATTTGGAAAGAAGGGGAAGTTGAGCCCTAGATATATCGGTCCTTTCAAAATACTGGATCGTGTTGGGAAGGTAGCTTACCGATTGGCGCTTCCACCGAATCTCTCTCAAGTTCACGATGTGTTCCACGTATCTCTCCTGAGAAAGTACATACCTGATCCTTCACATGTACTCAGCTCAGAAGTTGTACCGCTGGAGAAAAATCTTTCTTATGAAGAACAACCAATATAGATTATGGATCGTAGCGAAAAAGTCCTACAAAACAAGACCACTCGCTTGGTGAAAGATTTATGGAGGAACCACCAATTAGAAGAATCTACTTGGGAGCTTGAGGATATGATGAGGGAGAGGTATCCTCATCTGTTTGTTACAAAGTGACGAATTTCGAGGGCGACATTCATTTTAAGGGGGTAGAATGTAACACCCGAGACTTTTATGTTATATAAATCATCAAAGGAATCTTTTTCTACACAACACTTTCTTGGCTTGCTTTACACGAAATCGTGACCTTCCTCGATAGCGTGTGTCGTACGCAATATCGAGTTTCACTAAACAACGATATGCTATTAAAATATTATTAAAACTAGCCGTTATGAATTGTCATAACCACTTTATGAAATTTTATAAGTTTTATTTTTCAAAATGGACTTCATTTTTGGATTCGGAATATCGAAATTAGCCTAGGGTGAAATTTTGGTATTTTTCTAAAAACATTCAATTTTTGATGAATAGTGAAACCACTAAGTGGTAGTTAAAAAACTGAATTTTTCATAAAACTTAATTTTACCACATCTGTGAGTGGAATTTCAAAAATCCGAGAGACACGGTTAATATCAAGGACTAAAATGTGGTTCAATGAGATGAAAATAATTTTTGGTGAATAGTAAATTTTTACTTTTTTTTCCACGGTAAAAAGTAAATAGGGTAATTAAGGGTAAAGATGATATTATTATTACCCTAACACATGTCCTAATTCTATTGGATAAGTGTAATTCGACCAAAAACAAACTTAGGAATAAAATATGACCATTTAGGCCCACTTGGATTAGATTAGGACATTTATTATTAATTTATTTAAAGAAGGGTTAAAATAGTTAAAATCAAAGTTTAATAAGTAAATAATTTTTAATATGGTGTTATAAATGAGATAAATTCTACTATAAATATTCATTAGAAAGATAAAAAGATTTCCTACATAATGGTATTTTATTTGTAATTTTTAGACATTAAATAATTTAATTTATTTATGACACAATGATGATGCAGTAATTATCTTATTAATGAAATATTGACATAATTGATGTTATAAACACCAAAATAAATGTAATTTGAGACTTTTTATGAATTCCACTAATTTTCTAGGTTAATATGACATTATAGTATTGATTTAATTAACTTTTTTAGAACTAATAATTCTATTATGATTTTCACAAAAATCAATTACTAAATAGTGTCAAAATTGACATAAAATAGTTTTTAAAACAAATATTATATTGGTAATTGTTATTTTATTCCTAAAAATCTGAGGTCGGTCAAATGACTTAGATAAGGTTATATATATTAATAATAAACAACTTGGTGTTCGTTTGGCTGCTTAGAGTAAGTTTATTAACCTTATATTATAAGAACACAAGAAGACATTGTAAAAGTAAACTTATTTAACTTAATGTTAAATATAAATGATAAGGTTAAAATAGGAACCTAAACTTTTCTAAATTCTATTGGATGAGATTATTTCGACCCATCCCCACCTTAGCTTCGAAATATATCAATTTTGAGCTATTTAAAACCGAAATTGACTTTATAATAAAATAATATTTTTAGTTATTCCAAAGGTGCCCCTCTCCTCCCTTATAAAAGGACACCTCCTCCCCCTCTTCCTCACACCACTTTGAGCCATCAAGCTCGGACAACCCCTGCCACTTTCTCTTCTACACTTCCCTAGAGACATCCTAGAGGTTCTGGTCTTCCTCAAAGACCAATTTTAGTGCCCTAAAAGAAGGTATCAAAGAAGCACTTCAAAGAAGAGGTAATGTCCGTTACTGATTCTTTCATCTTTATTTCTTCTTCCACTTCTTCTTCTTTAGTTGTTTAATTATGAAGTAATAACATCAGTATCACTCATATACTGATATGTTATTATAAGTATGAAACAACCCTATTTCACCATTTATCCATCCTACGGAAAAAGAAATCACCGCGCGTGCGTACGTTCGGAATACCGTCTCCACGCCGTGGTGTAATATATTTTCCACCACCACCTTACTTGGATGGGTATAATGGTGTAAATAATGACTATATATGACTATTATAAAGTGATTTTGATTCTTAAATAGTATACATACACTCCAATACAATTCCACAATCATAGGAACGATATCATCACTCGTGCGTATGTACGGAATACCGTCTCCACGATGTGATGCGACTCGTTCTACATGATCTTCATTTCATAATGATTATATAAATGAATTTAATGAATGAATATGATATATATTACACTAATACCATTCTGGAAATGAGGTATCTATAACATAAAGAAAAGAATAATAATTTATTCGACAAAACACGCATAAGAACAAAAAGTTATAAACACCCGAATAACACGTAGCAATGAAATATTACTACTAAGAAGCTAAGAATATGACCATATATGATATCATAAAAATAAGTATGATTCTAGAATAAGTCAATAACATTATTTAAATCATTATATAGGAGGTTCGGACACTTACAAAGCAAGTCAGACCTAAGGTAAGGGAAATATCACAATCTCATTTTTATCCGAGATTTTTTATACTTTAGTATTTACTGGGGTGTATTTTATCATCCACATTCATGTTTCCTCAATATGTAATGTTATTTCCATCCACCTATAATTGTTTAAATCCCATTTTACCCTTCGATGAGTTTTTATTAAAGGATATGAAAGGAATATTTTGTCATTTTTCGTACGAGGTACTTTTTGAATTTTCCGACAAAAGTACGAAGAATGTTTTTTTAACTTATATGGCATGAATGTATTTTTATAACATTATTTCAAAGAAGATTCCTTTACAAGTTTTCATGTTTATTTTTAATCAACTCCTTTTAGTTTAAAGTTGTATGACATGTTAAGAAAGGAAAAATGTTTTTTAAGAAGAAAGGATATTTTCCTCAAGAATGGAGTTCAAGTGTTTTATCAAAATTATTTTCCATCTAAGATAATAAAGGGTTCTATTTTTATCCCTATTATTAAATTGATTTGATTATGTTGTGATGGAATTATTTTTATGAATTCCTTTATCTTATATGAATTGTTTTATGATGTCATGATGTTTAAGAATCCCATTTTTATTACATGGGTTATGTAATGATGTATGATTTATGATTTTGTGGCACACATAAGAATGGTATCATTATGACATGGGTGGGACCTATATCTCCCTCCAATGCATTGGGTAAAGATTTTATATCTCATGAGATAGACATGGCTGGAACGGTAGGTTATACCGGTTCAGTGAAACAGGACTGAAATGAGGGTGACTCGGTTCAGAAATGGACTTTGTCCACTAAGATAGTCTTGGCAATGAGTCTTGACTAACAAGAAATGATTCTCTATGATTATGTGTGTATGCCACAAAGTGTCATGTTTTAAGTTATGATTATTGTGATTACATTTCACTGCCATGATTTATCCCATGTTATGAAATTATGATCTCTTTTGCAGGTTAAGATTTCCAAAAGTTATGTGCTTATGTATATGATGTGATTGATATTTCTTTTGTTTACCCTTACTGAGCATTTGACCTCACCCTTTTGTATGTTTTCTTTCCCCAGGTCAGGAAGAAGGTTATTAAGTAAGATATGCCAAAAGGGACTATAGATATGATGAAATAAATGGGAGACAGTGTAGACGCTTTATGAACCAGTTGTTTATGTTTCCCAGTTTCTAAAGACACTATACCTATACGGTCCTTTTGTGGTTTTGTTATATGTTGTAATAAGTATGCTTCAATTTTGAAGTATTAACAATGTATGTAAAGTATGGGTCGTTATATCTTCCCCATTCATTTCTTGTAGAACAAATCAATATGATTAGTTTTATAAACGAAATAAAATTGAAGGACTCATCTGGAGGTGCTAAGGATTTGGGATGGATAACACATGAGTACAAGCCATGTAACTGGAGTTACATGCTTTGTACTTTTGTTCAATGAATAAGGAATTAATTTGGAAATTAATTAAAACCATTTTCATTATTGACATGTGGTGTATTTATTTCTTACACTGCATGTTGATCGGGGCTAGGGTGGAGCATGGTCAACCGAAGTACATGCCATATAACCCATGTACACGTCGTATAGTCCCATTGAGTCAAAAATGATATTTTTATTACCATACATAGCTTACCTGACTGGTGACTGTGTAAGAAGAAGACTACACACCATGTATTCGATTATACACACCATGTGCTCCAATTTTTAAGGCACAATTACATGATGAATCCATAGGTGTGTTCCTTAGATACATAGTGAGAGATATAAACACTGTGTATCTCAGCTCTACAAGTCATTTACTTTTATCAATTTATTTACTATACTTTGTAAACATTATCGGCATATGATTATGTGTGACCATTAAGTTGATATGACACACCATGTGATAGGTTTTAATATTTGTATATATATAATGTTTAATTATTATCTATATAATGTTCAGATCTATATATCATGTATGAGTCATATTAACAGTTGATACTCTACGTTCATTGAAGCATAGCACATGATTGGAAAATCTTGTAATTCATGTAATCATTAAATTGATATCACACATCATAAAAGTACGTGATAATCTATATATTCTATATGTCACAAGAGTAAATTGTTTATGATTATAATACATGTTGGGCATATTTGGACAGGTATTCACCATGTTTCCTCCAAGGTTCATTTATGTATATAGTTAATTTTAAATTAATTTATTTAAATTTTTTAAAATTGTAATGGATGAGAATCTCAACATAATTTTGATGAGAATTAATAAAAAAGAATTGATTAATTAACGATGATAATTCATTGATTCAAACATGATTTATCTTAAATAATAATGATTAATAATTGAATGATAGTTTTATTAAATGCATAATTTGTTGCATGCATGTAGATGAACATGAGCATAGACCATACCATTGTATGTGATTGGTTTCATTTAATTTATTATTAAATTAAATTGTTTACTTGCATGCCTTACCTCCTCTTATTATGTAAGTACTTTCATGCCAATGGTTTATTTTTTGTAAAGCAATTTCCCGTCACTAGTGTGTGATTAAAAGCATATGTAATGGATGGAGATCCCAAGCTAGCGTAGGTGGTTCATGTTTGGATTTGAGGTGAAACCAATCCAAGAGGGATACATTTGTGGATAGGTGGAAAGATGCAACATGAACCTTAATTGGTTCAAGGTATTTCTCCCTAGGTCAATAGTTAGTTTATAAACCACTAGATAAACTAAACATCAGTACAAGCTTATGATCATACCACTTTATTGTTTTATTTTTATCAAGTCCCATGGTTATTTCATTATGGTTTTTTTCACGATAAGATGAGTTACTGAAATTAACGAGCATGCAAGATAGATCTAAAGCAAGTTATATTATGCTTAAATATTATCTAAGACATGGTTAATATCTTAAGAAACTCCACTTAATATTAATAAGTATGTAATAAAGATAATTATTTCCAATTTATATATCATGTATAAAATCCATCAATTACATATATTAAGTTGGTATAGCCTTCCACTACTTAAGTTAAAATCAAACCATAGTTTAAAGTTCTTGACTAACCAATGTTGTGGTGCTTTCAATTATCAGGGAATTCTAACACAAAGTTTTTGGTTGACACGACTTAGTTCACATCAGGGGTTAATGACCAAAGTAGGATATGGTGTAACTTAGAAGAAAGAGTTGAGGAAATCTAATTTTAAGATTTTAGGATTGGGGAGTCCACTAAAAATATCAAGAAACTATGAGTTAATGTAGTTAAAATTTGGAACGACTACCTAAAACCATTGGAGTATCTTGAAAAAAAATAGTAGGGGTAATTAGAGAAGGAATAAGAATCATTTCCACTAGAATTTCCAAGAAACATGATATTCTGAAGCCAATGGTGAGGGATATAAGGTTTTGATAAAATAATGGTTGGTTAAAATATTTATTTATTTGTCTAAATTTTATTATATGAATTACTATAATTTTGATCATCTTAATTTGTATAAACAAAATTAAAAATTACTTCAAACATATCATTTTGATATATACTTGAGAAGGATAACCTTCTCAATGTCAAAAATTTCAAAGAGTGAAAAAAAATCTTACACATTATCCTTTACCATGAAATGGAATTTTATATGTCGGAAGAACCTATTCCTGATGCAAGGTAATGAATAAATTGATGAAGAGTTATTACTCAGTGAGAAACATTGGAATGATTCCATAGATGTTCAATGTTTCATGTTATCAACCATGTCCAATGATATTTTAATGTAACATGAGGACATGGATATGTATAAAAAGATGTCTCACATTTAGGATCTATATAAGGAGAATGAGAGACACAAGATGTATATGATCTCTAATTCTTTTTTTACAACTAAGCATGGAGAGTCTTTCCCATATCTTAGGGATTAAATTCTCATATGATTTTCGTACATATCTTATACTCTCATCACTTTCTGAGACCTTATCTAGATTTATTATTAATTAAAATATGAGAAATAATGAAAATAGTCTTTTATAACTTCTTACATTGATTTTTAAAGTGAATAAGTACATGGAGCGTGATAAAAATGTGGTTCTTTGGTGAATAAGAAAATAAAGAAAAAGGAAAAGGGTACCAAGAATAATAACAATTATAAATCTCCCAAGCTCCATCCTTCTAAGAAGGGGAAGATCTATAGGAAGGGGAAGGAAAAGGAGGAAATATGTTTTTCATGTGGAAATCCAGGATAGTAGAATAGAAGCGACAACCATAAGAAATTAGAATCTAAATATGCATCTGTTATCGAGTGTAAAATTTCAATATCTATACATTGGGTATTATATACAGTTTGTGGTGGTCACATCTGTATCCAAATACATGAACAAATTATATTTAAAAATATTGATAGAGGAGAGGTGGATCTGTGAGCTTCCAATGGTGACGGGATAGATGCTCTAGCCATTGGTGACTACCACCTTTCATTGCCAACAGGAATGATTTTGGTTTTAAAATATTGTTATTATGTACCTACGGTTACCAAGAACATAATTTTTGTATCATGCCTAGATGCAGATGAGTTTATTTTCATGTTTGGAAATAATAGTTTTTTATTTTATTGAGACAACATATTTTATGGTAAGACATATTTAAATAACAGTATTTATGTTTTAAATTACAAAAACCATGTATTGATGATAATGAATCATGTTCACATGACTCATATAACACCCATTTATGGAATCACTGCCTAGGCCATGTGAATGAGAAGTGTTTGAATAAACTATATCAAGATGGTTATTTAGACTCATCTGATCTAAAACCACTTGAAATATGACATGATTATTTACAAGGAAAAATGACCAAACCACCATTTGGTGGATAGGGTGAAAGGACCATAAATCTTATAGGATTTGTACACACTGATGTGTGCGGGCCATTTCCAATATAAGCTATAGGTGGATATTATTAATTCATAATTTTTAATGATGACTTGAGTAGATATGGATATGCTTACATAATAAGTCTTAAGTCTAAATCCTTTGAAAAATTTAAGTAATTCAAGAATGATGTAGAGAATAAACATGGTAATAAGATAAAAAAGCTTAAATTGGATTGAGGTGGTGAATAACTTAACCAAGATTTTATTGAATTTCTATAGGAGTTTGAAATTCTATAACAACTCACTCAACCTCATATACCATGGTGGAATGGTGTTAATGAAAAGAGTAACCATACCTTTTTGTGCATGGTAATATTGATAATGATTCATACTGATCTTCCATTATCCTTTTAGGGATATGAATTAAAAATTGTGGCATACACATTAAACTGAGTACAAACTAAAGCGGAAAATGGAATTCCCTTAGAGCCATAGAGTGGAAAGAAACCCATTTTGTCACAAACACCTATATCAGGTTGAAAGGTTTTTGTTAAGGCCTTCTTAGGAAAAAAACTAGCACCCTAAGGCATAAAGTGTATCTTTATAGGGTACCCCAAGGAAACAAAGGGATACCACCTAAACAAAAACTCAAATAAAAAAATTACTATCTCCAAACAATCTATCTTTATTGAGAGGGTCAGCATCCTAAAAAAGGAGAGTGGGAGAAAGATTGATTTTGAGGAAGTTGATGCTCAAGATACAAAAGAGTTGGTACAAGAACATATTGCACAGGTCCCCATAGAAGAAGTAGTTATTGAAATAAAAGTACTATGTAAGAGTGTAAGAGAGGTAAGGGAAATAGAGAGATATGGTTTTATAGTCACCAAAGATGGTGACTCATTATTAGTTGACAATGATAAACCTCTATCCTTTAAGAAAGTAGTAATGGGCTCGAAACCTACAAGATGGGAAGAATCCCTGAATTTTGAAATGGATTCCATATATCAAAACCATGTTTGCATTCTCATTGATGCAAATTTTTATGTAAATCCCATTAGATGCAAATGGGTATTCAAGATGAAAATTGACATGGAGGTTAAATTAAATACATATAAATAACAGCTAATGGATAAATGTTTTAAACTATGTAATGGAATTGACTGTGATGAAAACGTTTCACCAGTTTTCTTGTTTAAATCCATCATAATTCTATTTTCTATAGAAGCTTACCTTGACCATGATATTTGGAAGATGAATGTCAAAACTACATTTGTTAATGTAAACCGTCATGAATATGTCTATATGAAACAACTAGTAGGGTTTATTACTACAATTAATACCAAAATGATATTCAAGTTGCAGAGACCCATTTATCGATTGAAGAAAGAATCTAGGTCATGAAACATTCAATTCAATAATGCTATAAAAGATTTTGGTTTTGTTGAGTCAATAAGGTTTTCCTTATGACTTTTCCATTCCTTCTTGTTTTGAAAATCACAAACACCTTATCTTTAAGGAAAATTGCTTTCTTAAGGAAAATTGATTTCTTAAGGAAAATTGCTTTCTTAAGGAAAATTGCTTTCTTAAGGAAAATTGCTCTTATAAGGAAAATTTCTTTCTTAAGGAAAATCGTTTTTATAAGAAAAATTATCCTTATCATATTTTCATCCATATTTTTCTTAAGTATTAGATTCGGATTCATTTTCTCGGAATCGTTGAAACTTTGATTTAAAGCATTCTGTTTTAGGATTCGGATTCTGGATAAGAACTATAAGGGAGTTTCATTCCGAATTCCGGATATGAATTCTGACTAAGTTCTATTCCAGATTCAGGATACGAATTCTGAAGAAGAATTCTCATTACGAATTCTAATGAAGAAATCCCATTCCGAATTCTCATTACGAATTCTGAAAAAGAATTCTCATTACGAATTCTAATGAAGAAATCTCATTCTGAATTCCCATTATGAATTCTGATGAAGAATTCTCATTACGAATTCTGATGACGAATTCTCATTACGAATTCTGATGACGAATTCTCATTATGAATTCTGATGATGAATTCTCATTACGATTTCTGATGACGAATTCCTATTCCGAATTCTCATTCCGAATTCACCTATTAAACAGAATCTGATTATCTTTGTTTTATACACTCTGATCTTATACACTCCGAACCTTCACTCCGAAGTATCTATTCCGAACTTTTATGTTAGAGTTTAAAACGATGTTGTACTTTCTGTTACACTTGTTTTCTTATAAAACGATGTCGTCTGTTTTGTTATAAACTAACCGTTGTCTAAGTGACACGTGTACAGGTCCCTCCAATCTTTAAGGAAAATATGACCATTGGAGAAGGAGCCGACCTTACCTATAAATAGGAGCTCATTTGAAAGAGCTCGGTGCTGTTGGAAAAACAACTGTGTTTTGTGCCTACATGCTGTTGAAGTGAATTCTAGAGAGAGAGGCTCTTATTAACTCTCAAAGCTTCGTGTGACTCCGAATGTTGGTGATTACATTTGAGGGCTTCCGGGGATAGGAAGACAGAGGTGCCGACTACCTTAAAGTTCGAGGGCTTCCTTGCTGTGGAAGACAGAGGTGCCGACCACCTTAAAGTTCGAGGGCTTCCTTGCTGAGGAAGACAGAGGTTGCCAACTACCTTGAAGTTGAGGGCTTGCGGGGATAGCAAGACAGAGACACCGATCTTCGTATCGAGGGCTTACCCTGGTGTGGGTAAGACAGACTTGCTTGAAAGTATAAATCAAGGGACCTTTATCCAAGGTTGTTGGATACCCTTCTCTTTGGGTTAAAAGACTTATATCTTGTTACTAGTAGTTTTACTACTTGTTTTTATTCCGATGCAATTTGTATCTTAAGGAAAGTATAACTTTCTTATACTTCCTTACTTACTCTGATTCATTTAGATTCTATACGATTTAAGGTAGAATCTCATATTGTAACTTTTGTTAAGTTTCAAATTCCGGAACCATATTTCCGGAATCTACTTTTGGAATCTCTTTCCAAGATTAGTTCGGTGTTAGAGGTATTGTGAATTTACTTAGTTTAACTTTGTTAAACTTAGCCCTTTCCTTTTCTTAAGGAAACTTTAGTTATTCATAACCAACTTTAAAGGTTCCAAAGGAATTTTTAAAGTATACAATTCACCCCCCTCTTGTATATTGAGCATCTCATATTATATTTCGATCCTACAATTGGTATCAGAGGTTGGAAACCTCTTACTCTATACCAATCTTACATTTGGTATCAAAGGAGGTCTCTGAAATACTCGTACTCACATACAAGTTTTTTTTGCTCACTTTTCCATTCCGAACATTGTCATTCCGATTTATCCATTCCGAACTTTTCTCATTCCGAACTTTGTTATTACGAATCTTTGCTACTAACAAGTTTGTGTGCAAAGTTATTTTCAGTATGGCAGGAATTAATGTTGGTTCGATTGACAATCTGAATCCTACAAGACCACCTATCTTTGATGGTAATGATTATGAATACTGGAGAGATCATATGAAGACTTTTGTTATCAATACTGGTGTAGATAACTTTGTTATGCTTACTGGTGATTATAAAATTCCTGACAAGGAAGTCAGATCTTTCACTTACCAGGAAAAGCAAGAATATCAACTCAACTATAAGGTACGCAACACTTTACTATGTTCAATGACCAGAAATATATATAGCCAAATTTCTTCTAGTGAAGCAGCTAATTGTATATGGAAGAAGTTAGAGGTTACACACTTTGGGACTTCTAAGGTGATTGAGACTAGAAGAGCTATGCTTAGAGCTGAATATCATGGATTCAATTTTCCTTATGGAGAACCTATCTATAAAGTTCAACAAAGGTTTATGACTATCGTCAACAGTCTACAATCTATGGGAGAGAAAGGTTTAGATGATGAAGCTCTTGTGGACAAGATAATTGACATTATGCCCAATGAGTGGGAATCCAAGAGAACATCTATAGATGAGAACAGGAAGGTTACTCAAATTACTCTTGATGAGCTTTTTGGAACTCTTCTACAACATGAAACAAGAATGAAGAGAGATGCTGACAACATCAAGAAGAAGAATGGAAATGGTACTGTTTCTTTTACTACAACTTCAAATCAGATGAAAGCTAAGACTCCTGAGAGAGTAACCAGATCCAAGTCTAAGAAAGTCATTTTCCAATCCGAATCTAGTGAGAGTGAAGTTTCAAAAAATGAATTAGCCAATCTTGCTCGAAGGATGAACAAGATAGCTGGACAGAGAAATTTCCAATCCAAGTATAAGAAGAAGGATAGGAAAGACAAGAAAGATGGAGAAGTTACTTGTTATGAATGTAAAAGAGCTGGACATATTAGACCAGATTGCCCTATGCTCAAAAAGAAATAAAGAAAGGAAAGGCATTCAGACAGGAACAGGAAGAAGTATTATAAAGCTAAAGCTAATAATGTTCTGAAAGATAATGACACCTGGAGTGCCAGTGGTGGTGACTCTTCAGATGAATCTTCTGATTATGAATCTTCAGGACAGAAGAATCTTGGTCTTTTAGCCAGATTACCTATTGATAATCATTGTCTTATGGCTAAGGTACGAAATGCTGAATCATTGACCAATGTTTCTTTAAATCTTAATGATAGTAAGTATTATAACTCTTCTGATGAAGAATCATCTTCTGATGAGGAAAATACTTTACCTACTTATGAAGAAGTCTCTAGGTTTGCTGAACTTCTTGAGATTGAGAATTCCAAACTCAATAAGAAACTTGATAAGGCAAACTCTATGAATTCTATTCTTACTAAAGAAATATCAGATCTTTCTAAAGATCTTGATAAGAAAAATGCTGATTTTGAAAATATTTCAAAAAATCTTGAGGAAGTAAGTTCTGAGAAGAATAAACTTTCTAAAGAGTTAGAAAAAGTAATTTCTAAGAAAAATGTTCTCGAGCCTAACTCTAGTTCTAAAACTAATGATTTTGAGGATAAAAACTTGGTTGTAAAACTCAAGACCGAAATTTTTTCCTTAAAGAAGTGTTTATCAAACTTTACCCATGGTAAGGAAAATTTTGATAAGATGTATTCCCAAATACGACCTTTAAGAAATAAATCCGGATTTGGTTATACCCATGCAAAACCAGTTTTCAGTAACAATTATTTTGTTTCTCAAAGTGCCCCATTTTGTACCAAGTGTCAATGTGGGGGTCACTAGGAAAAAAATTGTTCCTTAAACAAAACCCAATCTCTAGGATTTCACAAAGCTTACTTTTCTAAGAAGATGTGGGTTCCAAAATTTTATTGTCTGAAAATCTCGGATCCAAGCAAGTTTGGATTCCGAAAATCTAACTTTGTTCTTAATTTCAGGATAATAAAGAAAGTACCAGCAACAATATATGGTACATGGATAGTGGATGTTCCCGGCACATGACTGGTAACAAAAGCTTTTTTGAAAAGATTATCAAAACGAAAGGAGGAAAGGTAACTTTCGGAGACAATGCTAAGGGAGAAATTGTTGGTATTGGTAATATTGTTATTTTAGGTAAAACCTTGATTTCAAATGTTCTTTTTGTTAAAGGTCTTAAGCACAACCTCATTAGCATAAGTCAGTTATGCGATGAAGGTTACCTTGTGAATTTTAGGAATGATAAGTGCTTAGTTCACAATTACAAGGAAGAATTTATTCTCTCAGCCAATAGGCAAGAGAATGTTTACACCTTAAACTTAGAAGATCTCAGAAGCCAAGATTTACCTTGCCTAAGTGCAATGGAAGATCATTCTTGGTTATGGCATAGAATACTAGGACACTGTAACCTTAGGAACCTATGTAAACTCTCTAAGAAGAAACTTGTTAAGGATCTACCGGAGCTTAGATTTGATTCTTCTAAAGTTTGTGATCCTTGTCAATATGGCAAGCAACCTAAATCTAGTTTTAAGTCAATCGGTGAAATCTCAACAACCGATGCATTACAGTTAGTTCACATGGATCTTTTTGGTCCAACACAAACAGGAAGTATTGGAGGCAAATACTATGTGTTTGTTCTAGTTGATGATTACACCAGATTTACTTGGGTCTATTTTCTAGCAAAGAAATCTGAAGCTTTTTCTTATTTCAAAAGTTTTAGAGCTCAAGTTAAAAATGAGAAAAACCTTCCATTGAAAACTATTCATAGTGATCATGGAGGAGAATTTCAAAATTCTGATTTTGAAACTTTTTGTAGTAAGAAAGGTATTACTCACAATTTTTCAGCACCTAGAACTCCTCAACAGAATGGTGTAGTTGAAAGAAGAAATAGAATTCTTCAAGAAATAACTAGAACCATGTTGAGTGAATATTCTATTGCTAGACATTTCTGGGCTGAAGCTTTAAGTACTGCTTGTTATACTATAAATCGAGTTTTGATTAGACATTTTCTTAATAAAACTCCTTATGAGTTATGGAATGGTAGAAAACCTAGACTTTCCTACTTCAAGGTTTTTGGTTGCAAAGTATTCATTTTTGAATACTAAAGATAACTTACATAAATTCGCACCAACGTCTGATGAAGGAATTTTCTTAGGATATTCCACAACCTCTAAGGCTTATAGAGTTTTTAATTAAAATTCTTGTACTGTTGAGGAAACAGTACATGTAAAATTTGATGAGTCTGATCCTTTTGTTTTTAAACCATCTCAACTTACATCTTCGGATGTGTTTTCAAAAACTGATTGTCAACCTTTGATAGAAGAACCTTCTGATAAGGAAATTGTTCTAGAAGATACTTCTGAAACATTTACCCCAGAAGACTTTCTACCCTATGTTGATGAACAGGTTTTACAAAACCCAAATCAGGTGTTTCTTAAGAATCATCCCAGTGATAGTATCATTGGAAATGTAAATCAACCTGTAAGGACTAGAAGTTCCTTAAGAAATGAAGTAGAACATATAGCATTTCTTTCTCAATTAGAACCTAAAAGCACTGATGAAGCTTTAGGTGATGATGATTGGATTAAAGCCATGCAAGATGAACTAAATGAATTCGAAAGGAATAAAGTCTGGACCTTGGTTGAAAGACCTAAGGAAACTACTGTTATTGGATTAAAATGGGTTTTCAGAAATAAATGTGATGAAAATGGAGTCATTGTTAGAAATAAATCTAGACTTGTTGCTAAAGGCTATAATCAGCAAGAAGGAATAGACTATGAAGAAACCTATGCTCCAGTAGCTAGACTTGAATCTATCCGTATTCTACTTGCCTTTGCAGCATTCTTTAATTTCAAACTATTTCAAATGGATGTGAAATGTGCTTTTCTTAACGGTTATGTTCAAGAGGAAGTTTTTGTTGAACAACCTCCTGGCTTTGAAGACACAAAACATCCTGATCATGTTTTTAGACTTACCAAAGCTTTGTATGGCCTCAAACAAGCCCCACGAGCATGGTATGATAGACTCACTGGATTTTTGCTTCAAAATAACTATGTTAAGGGAAATGCATATCCAACCCTTTTTATAAAGAAAGATAAGAAAAATGTTTTGATTGTTCAAATTTATGTTGATGACATTATATTTGGTTCAACTCAGCAATCTCTGACTGACTCTTTTGCTAGTCTAATGAAATATGAGTTTGAAATGAGTATGATGGGTGAGTTAACATTTTTCCTTGGTTTTCAAATTTCTCAAAAACCAGAAGGAACCTACATATCTCAACATAAGTATATTAAAGATCTTCTTAAAAAGTATGGTTATGACAACACTAAGAGTATAAGTACTCTCATCGGTACCTCAAACTCTTTAGATCTTGACGAAGCTGGGAAACCAGTAGATCAAACATCTTTTAGAGGTATGATTGGAAGTCTACTTTACTTAACAGCTAGTCGACCAGACATAATGTTTTCAGTATGCTTATGTGCAAGATATCAATCCAATCCTAAGGAATCTCACTTAAAGGCAGTTAAAAGAATTTTTCGCTACCTTAAGGGAACCATGGATCTAGGATTATTTTATACTTCTGGAAATGATTTTGTTCTAAAAATCTTTTCTGATGCTGACTTTGGTGGATGTAGAATGGATAGAAAAAGTACATCTGGAACTTGTCATTTCTTAGGAGATTCATTAGTTTCTTGGTCCTGCAAGAAGCAACATTCTGTAGCACTCTCCACTGCTGAAGCTGAATATGTAGCAGCTGGAAGTTGTTGTGCACAAGTGTTGTGGATGCAACACACACTCATAGACTATGGCCTGAGTTTTACTAAAACCCAAATTTTGTGTGATAACACAAGTGCCATTGCCCTAAGTAAAAACCCTGCACATCACTCCCGTGCAAAACACATAGATATTAGGCATCACTTTCTTAGGGATCACACACTTAAAGGAGATATTATTCTTCAGTTTATCGGAACACAAGATCAACTTGCTGATATTTTCACAAAATCTTTGCCTTCTGATAGATTTGAATATATTAAACAGAAGTTAGGAATGATAACCGTAAGGTAATCTTTCTTAATTAACTTTCTGTTGAAAAAGTCTCCTTACAGTAATAAACTCCTTTTAATAGGGGGAGTACATTTGATTGTTTGTTTAACAAAGTTTTTCAAAATTTGTTTTCAAACTTTTCGGAACGAAGATTTCCGGAATGGAACTTCCGGAACTACCATTTTCCAGAATGGATATTTTCGTACAGAAAACTTCTGGAATGAAAGTATTCGTATTGAAAATTTCCGGAATGGACAACTTTTGTACTGGTACTTTCATAACCAGATTTTCGTATCAAGTTTTGTTTTTCGTATTTACTTTTTCGTATTTACTTTTTCGTATTGAGTTTTTCGTATTTAATTTTTCGTATTTACTTTTTCGAATTTAGTTTTTCGAATTGAGTTGTTTTTTCGTAGTCGTCTTTATATTACCCATTACGAATAACTTTCCTAAGCTAATTCGAAAGGTATGATTTCCTTACTGAAGTTTTCGTAATCATATTTTACTTGCTGGTAGTTTCTTATATTTTGTTTTCGGTTTTTGGATTTCTTAATTCTTTATTTTTATAAAAACCTCAAAAAGATCGGATTCAAGCTCTCAACCATCAGATTTGATCTCAGATCATTCTAAACCGTTAGATCAACCGAGGAAGTTGAACCGTCATCCCATTGCCTATATAAAGGGGACCATAATTTCTAGTCCCACATCGGTTTCAAGCTTTCGCGTGCTGAAGCTCTGACTCTCTGATTTAAGGCCATTCCGAACTTCAGTCTTCTCAATTCCGAACTTCTCAGAGACTTCAGATCCGAATGTCTGCAGAGTTAGCTTCTCAAGAAATGTCTTCAACCAAGCCTATTTCTCAGTGGTTAGTTTACAGAGAAAGGTTAGTCCATCCGACTTTCTTCAGCAACTAAAATTCTATCATTTCAAAGAATATCAAGTTGAACGGCTGGGAAGATGTTGCAGTATCAAAAACCGGGAACCAAGATGAAGTGTACTCAAATTTGCTTGTTGAGTTTTATGAGTCAGTTGCTTTCTTCAAGGAAGATAATAGGGAGAAGTTCTCTTTTAAGTCTTATGGTAAGACTTACAAACTTTCTCACACCAAGGCTGCAAGCTTGGTAGGGCTATCCTATGAAGGAGAAGCCGAGTTTATTTCCCACGTATTTCCAGACTCCAAGGGTAGCTTCAACAAAGAGAAAGCCTTAGAAACTCTCGGACTTGATGATGACAAGGCTCCGAAGATTGCAAGTATGTCTACAAACTTTCGGATTCTAGAGTTATGGGTGCAAGGGCTTATCGTACCGAGAAAAGGTGATAAGGATAGCTTGAAGAAGAGTGAGATATATATCTTAGATTTCCTGATAAATCTAAGAAAGTTTAACTTGATGAAGCATATTCTTCTTAATATTGAAAATTTGAAGAAGGGGAATCTGAGAGCTCAGATCGTAATGTACCCAACAATATTATCAAAGCTCATAGTTCGGTGCCTAGAATCTTTCAAGGTAGCTTGCAGTTCTAAACCAAGGGTGTGTAAGATCATGCTGGTTAGCGATGGCACTCTTAAAAGAATGAATGTAGCTTTTGACAAGAAGTCTGGAATGTTTATTGATCTACCTCCTCAAGAAGAAGTGGCTCCGAAAGTTACTGATCCGGAATCATCTAAGCCGGTAAGAAAGAGAAAGCTGAAAGAAGTGGTAGTCGAAGCTGAGGAACCCAAGTATAAGGAAGTCCATTACGCACCTCCAAAGCCTAAAAAGAAGAAAACCTATACTGATGAGGTTGTAGCAAAGTGGAGAGCAGATAAAGAAACAAGGAAAGAAGGGGATCTGCAGTTCGGATTGGATCCTGCAGAGGCTAAAGCTTTGAAGGAGAAAACTGCTGATGAGCTTGAAAAACAAGCTAAGGAAAAGAAACTTAAGAAGAAAATGTCAGAAGCTGAGGCAGTCCAAGTGTTGTTGAAGTTCAATGAAATGGTTTCAGCAACTATTCCTGTTCCGAGATATTTCTCTCTGGAATCTCTACCTGAGACTCCAGGAAGAAATCTTGTTGCTCCAGAAGAGAATGTTGCTAAGAATTATGAGGAAGTAGAGCAAGTGGAACAAGTTGAAGAGGCTGCTGAAGGAAGTGGTGAGACAAGAGATGTGCTAAAACAAGTAGATGAGTACAAGGGAACTCCTTCGGAACACTTATCACTCCGGACTTCAGAAGCTGAATCTTCGAAGTTAGTTACTCCTGCGATGGAAGAAGAGAAAGGAGAAGAAGAAGTTGCCTATCATGGAGAAGAAGAACAACTTTTACATGATATTGCTCAGATGGAAAACGTAGAGTTTGGTGTTCAAGAAGTTGCTGATGAGGAAGATTTTGTTGTTCAAGTTTCTGACAGTGAAAAGAAAACTCCGGAACAGGATTCTATTCCGGAAAAAGACAAGGGAAAGAAAATTCTTGCTGATACCCCGAGCTCAGAAGTAAGGAAGAGAAAGGAAGTTGATAGCTCTTCAAAGAAAAAGCTTCAACTTGTTGAGGAAGGAAATTCTCCAAGCAAGATTTCAGATTCGGAGTCATCCTCTTTGGGGCATGACTTTGTTGTTCAGTCCTTAAAGAAGTTGGTGGGAACCATTCCAACCTTCTCTAGTATTGACTCAAGATGCCAGATGCTCCAACATGCGTTGAATCAGAAAACCGACTCCGTATCTATGGTTATGGATAAGTGTGTTGAGATTGAAGCTCAGTTAAAAACATTCTTTGTTGGTTACGAAGCTCATAAAAGATCTTGTAAAAGGATGACAAGCTGGTCGAAGAAGAATGTGGAAGAGATGAGGTTTCTTGATGAGTTTCAAGAAAATTTTAAAGATGCCTTTGAGACCGAGGACAAGAAGATTAACGAGCTGACCTCCTCCTTTGAAGAAAAGTTGACAGAGGAAAAGAACTTCCGGATCCAAGAAGTCAGGGATCTGAATGGGAAGTTGAATTATGTTTCTCAGAATTGGAAATTTGAAAGAGATCATCGGATCGATTTTGTAAAAAGGATGAAGACTCAGGAAGAGAAAATGAAAGCTCAGGAAGAAAAGTTGAAGGCTCAAGAAGAAATAATTAAAGCCCAATCTGCAAGAATAGTCGTCTTAGAGAAGCAAGCAGAAGAAGATCACAAAGACTTGAAGAAGATCAAGATAATTCTTAAGGGGCTCATGTCGAAGGAGAAAGATCCGAAATAATCTAATCCGATCTTTTTGTTGTATTTTTTTTTGTTGTTTCTGAGATTGCAAATTTAATGAAAGTCGTACTTGTTGTTTCTATTGTTGTCATTACTAATCTTTCAGGTACTTTGTTAAGTTTTTCCATTCCCTTCGATTCTTTTTGAAAATCACAAAGGGGGAGAAGGAAAAGATCCTTAAGAAAAAGAGGAACTCTAATAAGAGTTTATCAAAGGGGGAGAAAGGAAAAATACCCAAGGAAAAAGAACTCTAATAAGAGTTTGTTTAAGGGGGGGTTTTTTCTTAAAGAAGACCTTCTTATGAAATATCACTCCGGAAATATGAATACGATCCTTAGAGTTTCAAAGCCAAAGGGGGAGTTAGTCGTATTCATCTATATCCTTAAACCAAGGGAGATAAGCCTTAATGTGTTTCTTTCTTCTTAGAATAGCTTTTTCGTAAGGATGTTTGTGCTTTCCAAAAAGGGGGAGATTGTTGAGTCAATAAGGTTTTCCTTATGACTTTTCCATTCCTTCTTGTTTTGAAAATCACAAACACCTTATCTTTAAGTAAAATTGCTTTCTTAAGGAAAATTGCTTTCTTAAGGAAAATTGCTTTCTTAAGGAAAATTGCTTTCTTAAGGAAAATTGCTCTTATAAGGAAAATTTCTTTCTTAAGGAAAATCTCTTTTATAAGAAAAATTATCCTTATCATATTTTCATCCATATTTTTCATAAGTATGAGATTCGGATTCATTTTCTCGGAATCGTTGAAACTTTGATTTAAAGCATTCTGTTTTAGGATTCGGATTCTGGATAAGAACTATAAGAAAGTTTCATTCCGAATTCCGGATATGAATTCTGACTAAGTTCTATTCCAGATTCAGGATACGAATTCTGAAGAAGAATTCTCATTACGAATTCTAATGAAGAAATCCCATTCCGAATTCTCATTACGAATTCTGAAGAAGAATTCTCATTACGAATTCTAATGAAGAAATCTCATTCCGAATTCCCATTATGAATTCTGATGAAGAATTCTCATTACGAATTCTGATGACGAATTCTCATTACGAATTTTGATGAAGAATTCTCATTATGAATTCTGATGATGAATTCTCATTACGATTTCTGATGACGAATTCCTATTCCGAATTCTCATTTCGAATTCACCTATTAAACAGAATCTGATTATCTTTGTTTTATACACTCTGATCTTATACACTCCGAACCTTCACTCCGAAGTTTCTATTCCGAACTTTTATGTTAGAGTTTAAAACGATGTTGTACTTTCTGTTACACTTGTTTTCTTATAAAATGATGTCGTCTGTTTTGTTATAAACTAACCGTTGTCTAAGTGACACGTGTACAGGTCCCTCCGATCTTTAAGGAAAATATGACCGTTGGAGAAGGAACCGACCTTACCTATAAATAGGAGCTCATTTGAAAGAGCTCGGTGCTGTTGGAAAAACAACTGTGTTTTGTGCCTACATGCTGTTGAAGTGAATTCTAGAGAGAGAGGCTCTTATTAACTCTCAAAGCTTCGTGCGACTCCGAATGTTGGTGATTACATTCGAGGGCTTCCGGGGATAGGAAGACAGAGGTGCCGACTACCTTAAAGTTCGAGGGCTTCCTTGCTGAGGAAGACAGAGGTGCCGACCACCTTAAAGTTCGAGGGCTTCCTTGCTGAGGAAGATAGAGGTTGCCAACTACCTTGAAGTTGAGGGCTTGCGGGGATAGCAAGACAGAGACACCGATCTTCGTATCAAGGGCTTACCCTGGTGTGGGTAAGACAGACTTGCTTGAAAGTATAAATCAAGGGACCTTTATCCAAGGTTGTTGGATACCCTTCTCTTTGGGTTAAAAGACTTATATCTTGTTACTAGTAGTTTTACTACTTGTTTTTATTCCGCTGCAATTTGTATCTTAAGGAAAGTATAACTTTCTTATACTTCCTTACTTACTCTGATTCATTTAGATTCTATACGCTTTAAGGTAGAATCTCATATTGTAACTTTTGTTAAGTTTCAAATTCCGGAACCATATTTCCGGAATCTACTTTTGGAATCTCTTTCCAAGATTATTTCGGTGTTAGAGGTATTGTGAATTTACTTAGTTTAAATTTGTTAAACTTAGCCCTTTCCTTTTCTTAAGGAAACTTTAGTTATTCATAACTAACTTTAAAGGTTCCAAAGGAATTTTTAAAGTATACAATTCAACCCCCCTCTTGTATATTGAGCATCTCATATTATATTTCGATCCTACAGGTTTCATTTAGAAAGAATGTGAGCCATGTATTTACAAGATATTTAGTGGAAATATATTTGTTATCCTAGTATTTTATGTTGATGACATAATACTTATTGGAAATGGAATACCAGTCTTATAGTATGTTAGGGACCGATTAAAAAATTATTTCTTTATGAATAAATTTGGTGAATCAGCCTATATTCCAGGGATCAAGATCATTCATGATAGATCCAAGAGGCATCTTGGACTAATTCAAAGTAAATATGTTGACTAGATACTAAATAGATTTAGTATGGAGTAATCCAAGATGGTATTGTTTCTAAGGTCCCATAATTTACATCTTTATAAGAAACAGTGTCCTCAGACACAATATGAGAAAGATAGAATGAGTACAACCCTATACACTTAAGTGATGGAATTAATCGTTTATTCCATGTTATGTACTAGACTCGATGTTCCCTATGCATTGAGCATGGTAGGAAGATATCAAGCAGATCTAGGTGAACATTAGTGCTATATTATTTAAGCTACTATTAAGTATTTGAGAATAAATATGGACATGTTTCAAGTAAAAAAAAGAAACAAGGATGTATTCATCAGGGTTTATACTATTTATAGTTTTTAGACAGATCATAATGACATAAAGGCACAACAAGGATATGTTTTATGTCTCAATGGAAGAGTTGTTAGATGAAATAGTTCAAAGTAGCTAGTTGTTGTTGATTCTACAATAGATTCCAAGTATATAGTGGATTTTGATACATACAAAGAAGCCATTTTGATATATAACTTTGTCCAGGAGCTTGATGTGGCACCTAGTAGTAAAGACCCTTTCACATTTTATTGAGATAATACTATAGCAGTGGCTCTTGAAAAAGAGTCATGGTCACATAAATAGACAAATCATATAATCCATAAGTATCACCTCTTGAGGGATTTATATAAAAGGGGTGATGTTGTTGTGATCAGAGTACCCATATAAGAGAATGTGGAGGACCTTTAATTAAAGTCATATCTTAGTAGAAGCATGATTATCGTGTAAGAACTAGCAGACTGAAGTATATTAGTAGTTGGATCTAGTGAAAGTGGTATCATGTGGGAGTTGGTTCCCTAAAAAAAACCTATGTGTATTTTATGATAACTGTATTAATAGTTTTGAATATTAATTAACTCATTGTCACATCATGATTATTCTTTTTCATAACATAGTATGTTATATTGTCCTAAGAGTAGTTTTAACACTAAAAGGACATAGTAGTTCTCTGCTATGATGAGAACTTGGAAGTGCTATGAAACTATTCTTAAAAATATGTTATATAACCGGATGACACATTTTAGGTACAAAAATTTTACAGGATATCATGTGTGGAGACTCATAGGACGTTAAGGGACTTTCTCATGGTGTACACCCTTGGTAATATCTAGTGTAGGATATTACGAGAATGAGAACCGCTAGTAGGAAATCTACATTTATATGTGTCATTGGATGTTCCTATTTGGTGTATGTGTGTAATGATACTTAGTAATAATAATATTATTAATGAGTATTATGATTTGAGTACTTTGATGTATTGATAAAAATTGTGATGACAGATGTTTGCAGTGGGCTAAGATATGTTCGGTGCATCACGAGTAATATTGAATTATTGAATAATGAGAGAAATGAATTGTCCCTTTTTTCCTTAATGGAAGTTAATATCTTAGTCCCTTTGATTAAAATGATAGAGCCTAAATTAATCAATGGACATTGCTTTCAATAGGCATGTTCAATTTCTGGGATTTCAAAGAAAGAGACATCGAGAATATAGGTTGATGGAACTAGCATAAAACCTACTTGATTTGAGATATCCTGATAAAGGTATTATATTACACAGTAAGCGTCTATATGAGGTATTATGTTCTTGTAACATTTACTTATTTTCTTATGGGTATCTTGGAATATTGATAGATTCGAACCTTGGAATTTAGGCTGCTTTGCCTAATGACACTAAGAAAGAGACGGAGAGGTTCACACAGTATGTGTATCCAGAATATTAGTTAAATAATATGTTATTATTTTTTATTAAATAATTTGAATAAATATTATTCTCACACACATTTTAATAATTATTCATGTTTTCTTAACAATATATATTCCATCACCATATATTTAAGAGAATATAATGTGAGAAGAATATTTAATAAATATTAATTTTATATTAAGTGAATATAATATTTATTTATTTACTAGAGAATAATGTAGGGATATGTATTTAATAAATAAATAGTTATTATTCAAGGCCGGATAAATGTTGCAGAGGAATGGTGGAAAGCGTTTAATGGTCCAATGAGAAATAATAAATATTTAATAGTATTTGATTAAATAATATTTAATTTAATTTGAAAGTTAAGAACATTTTGAGAAATAATATTATTATTACTGTTATTTGACATGGGGTTTTGTAGGGATTAAAAAATATAATATTGGTCACTTGTGAAATTATTTTATTCTAACCCTAGCGATATATAAATCCATTTTTACTATTTTCTCTTAGTGCCAATTCATTTGTTTTTATTTCAATATGTATTTTTAGAATCCTATCAAGATATAGAGGGATCCTTTATCCAAGAATGATCCCAAAAATGGAGAGCGATCTTCATCCACCTCCCACTCTTAAGTTAAGAAAAATCTAGGAGAATTCTTTGGAAGTGATTATCATGGTGATCAAATACAGACGGCCGAAAATGTTTAGAGATTTTTAGAACACATATGGATCACCATTAGATGGAATTTTCTCTATATTCCTATAACACAGTGATGGTACAATGTAGATCATGATGTTTATCATTGTGTAAATCTCATATTGATCATAGATTGTAAAAAAAAATTGGGAATGAAATGCCTCACCCAAACATTTAGAGATTGGGTTGTATGATATTTTAATTCTTTACCACTTAGTTTGAAACCTTCTACCTCATTTTACCTTTATCTTGGTAAATCAATTTTTACCTTGGTAACTTATTATTATGCCTAAAATTAAATTAACCACCTTAACTACACCAGTCCTAACATCATCCTAAACAATTAATTCTACTCTCCCTATCAAGATATTGTTGGAGGTATGGTTGAAATGCACTTTAAATATCTTTATGAAGGTTCCAACACCTGAATGAAAGGAGATTACGTGAGAGGTAGGGTTAAGACATTCAATGCAATCCCTTCCATGGTCTTTGATCATGAATATTCTTTATCGGAATCCAAACATGGAGAGAGGGGGTATATGAGGTTGTGTAGAATCTCAACCCTAAAAGTGCGCTATGACCTAAAGGATTCCCATGATCCTTATATAGGGGTTTATAGATCTTTTTAAGAGGTATCAGGTGCTCACAATGCTTGATTTCACTCATGGGGGTAGCCTACCTCATGTGTCTTACACCACCACACTGGACCTCATCCCAATGATTAAAGATCATTATTCTCTTCAGCACTACTAACCCATCAGCATATGCAACTTCCCATACAAATTCAAAGAATGTGTGATCAAAAATATACTATCGGTGAAACTCCCTCAATGTATTTCAAAAGAGAAACACAATTTTTTTAAGGGGAGATCAATCCAAGGAGAAATTGGAATCACATAGGATGTGATCACATATATCAATCAAAGGTACCTAGGTTCCAATATTTCTATCCATATTAAAATGTATAGATCATATGGTGGGATTGAATAGAAATTCATACTCAAGGTACTAACATTCATGGGAATTTCTACATGGTCCTCAAATCACATTTTTTAGGTTTATCATCTTTCTATGGATTTTCATCTCTGTCATGGAAAGTAATTATTAATTCTTCAAAATTTACATGGGATAAGGGAAAATGACCCACTTTTTCTAATATTATTCAGCCTCACCCAATATTATATCAGTCTTCTCATCAATAGTATCATCTCAAAAGGAAGGATCCTCCCATACCAGTGCAGGTATATCTCTTATAATGTTTGTAGATGACACACTCATATTTGTAAATTCAAGTAATAATTCTATTATATGTATCAACAAGATCCTGGAGGACTACTGTAAATGGAGTAGATACACTAAAAAAGTTGTTCTTAGCAGAGGTTTATTTGCAGCAGTTCTACTAACTTCCATGAATTAAATCCATTTAATATATATATATAAATATATATATATATATATATTATAGAGGTTCTTAGAGAAGTGTCATACAACTATAAAATTGTGATACTTTACCTTTTCCTGTGTTCGAATAGACAATATCAACAAAATAACCAAAGTTCCAATGTAGAGGAGAGTAATAAAAATTAGTAGGCTTTCCCAAAATTACTTCCCTACTCATTCAACCGTGATCGAAAATGTTAGCACATTTATATAAAAAAATTATATAAAAAAATTCTAGAAATATTTTATATCCTAATATAACAAAATTTATATGTCAACTAGTTTTCCAACAAAATCCATTTTCTAAGGAAAAAAACTAAACAATACTTTAGAACAATTTCACATGTTCCATTTTGGCATAACTAATTCCATAACACATATCCACACATCCAACCATTCATGAAACTTGGACCTCCCTATACTCGTGAGTGGTGAGTCATCCTTTCACTAAGTCATAACTTAATGAACCATTTAATGGGGTAAATCCCTGACCCTAATCCCTCTCACTAATGATGGGGGAGATATATTAACATTATCTACTCAACTAAAAATAAACACACAAAACGATTATTCCAAAAACCAATTCCAAAACAACCACTTCAACCATTTTAATAAAACCATTCTTTTATTAAAAAACATTCCAACAAACCATTTCAATAAAATAATCCTTTTATTAAAATCCTTTCAAACGAACCATTTCAATAAAACCAAAATTTTATTGAAAACCATTTCCACGAAAAAAAAACAATAATTTTAAAAATCATCATGTTGAAATCAAGATTCCAATTTCACTATCCACAAAAATGCCTAACATATATAATTCTATAAAATGTCACCAAAGAGGGTTTCTAATAAGAAATTCACAACAATTTCACAAAAAAAATTCAACCAAAACAATCATTTTTAAACTATTACTTTATATTCTAAATAGTGGATTTGAGAGTGAATCCACATACCTCATAAAATTTGTGAAAATGATAAATGATATGAAAAATGTCCATGAAACCAAGTCTAAACTCTAAAAACCTATCGTATAACTCTTCCCCTAACATAAAAAAAATACAAAACCAATCATATTTGCAATAAAATACCTTATATGTATCCAGAATGGGAATATATCTAAGAAAACAAGTGAGAGGGAGAATTAGATCTAAGGAAACTAAAGGAAACCCACCATTAACAATGACTTAATGTGAAAATCTGGCTTAAACGCACCCAAATAAGCCTTCAAACTACCTCTGGTTTGATAAGAGAATAATATACTTCCTTTGTGAGAATAAAATATATAGTTAGGGCTATTTTGGGGAAAACATGGGGTCAAAACACAATCCCAACCTAGATCTACAATTTGTGGATGTTGTTTTTAAACCATTCAAGGTTAGTCATAGAGTTTTGAAAACCATGCACTAATAGTGTGCCAATATCTGCCTCAAGGGGGACCTCACACGATTGGCCCACATGGTTAGAAAAACCATGAACCGAACATGAAAAAGACCACTATCACACTTAACATGGTTTCTAATGGGTGTCCTCGTGATTTAGACAAACTTTACTCCTTAACCGTGCACCGACCTAGAGCCATCTCCCTCATTGTGAATGGTTTCCCATAGTAGTTGCATGGTTTCTACTAACTATGCACTAACCGTGCACCTTTATAAAAGCCCCAAAAACATCCAAAATATTTTCAAACCCTTCCAAACTTAACCCAAACATTTTACATACTTAAAAACCATAAATAAAGGGTTAATTAATTGAAACTAGGGGTAATACAGACATCCTTATTCCAAATTTCATAGACATGGTAGATGGTACAACAAGTTGAATTCTGTTGGAATTAAATATAAAAACTAGAGAAAAGGTTTCATCATAGTAAATTTCTTGATGTTGTTTAAACCCTTTATCCACTAGTCATGCCTTGTAGGTATTTACATTACCTTTCATGTTCAATTTTCTTTTGAACTCCCATTTACAACCAACATACTTTACATCAATAGGAAGATCGATCAGAACACAAACTTGGTTCTAACACATGGAATCCATCTCATAATTCATGGATTATTTCTATCTTGCAACTTATCATCTATCTAATTCTTATTTTTAGGATAAAGATTCATTATTTTCAATATATCATGATCCACCACCTTTAGTGACTAGAAAACCATATGTTTCTAGTTTTATTACCCATCTAGTATTCCTATATAGTACTTGTGCATTAGGAACAAAATGATCAATGGTGATCAATTGAATCTTTTCTTGTACCAACCCTTCTGTATATTGTGCATAAACCTCATCAAATTTAATATGTCTACCACAATACATATTAAGTATGTTCTCCCACATATGAAATATGACTTGTCTTACAACAATGACTTTATTATCCAATGGATTTTTTAGATAGTGTCTCATTGTTTCCTTAGGATACCTCATAAAGATATACTTTGTGCCTCTGGGTGCTAGTTTTTTCCTGATATGAACTTAATAAATATTCCTAATATACCAATACATGAGTGTGTGACAACACATATTTTCATCTGTACAATAAATTATATTTTTTTCCATAGTTGGTAGTTGGTTTAGAATTTATGCTACATCATGTTATGTATATCCCCAAAAGAATAATAGAAGATATGCATGTATCATCGCCGACCATACCATGTCAAATAGGGTATGGTTCCTCTTTTATTTGACACTCTTTTACTATACTATATAAGGTAGAGTGAGTGGAGTTATAATTTCAAACTCTTATAAAAAATTGATAAACACTTGTTATGATAATCACCAACTCTATTAGATCAATGCTTCTTTATCTTATTTCCTTGTTGATAATCAATTTCATTCTTGAATTAATTTATTTTTTAAAAGGAATTAGATTTATACCTCATTACGTAGACATAACAACATCAACTAATGTCAAAAGTAAAATTAATAAATTAAGAATATTCACATATAAATTCTTCTAGAAATGGTCCACACACATTATTTTTTACCAATCCTAGAAGATCTATGGCCCTTCCACCATATTCATCCAAAGGTGGTTTGGTAATTTTACCTTTCAAAAAAGAATGATATTTTTTAAGTGGCCTTATATCAAAAGAGACCAAAATAACTATATTGATATATCTTTGTAATATTTTTTTACATGACCAAGTAAGCGATGGAAAAAATAATTGTAATATGATTCAGGAAAAATGATTCATTACCCATTTCTAATGCTTTTTTCCATAATTTAATGCATAAATATAATTATTTAGTTGTATTTTACTATAAAAAATTTCTCTTTGTAAATAACAAATTCTTTATTTCTAAATTTGAATAGAAACCCATCTATTTAAAGGAAGTAACCATTGATTAGGTTCTTAGTAACACTTTAAATAAAATAACAATTCATTAAGACCAAAGTCATTATTTTTGGAAACAGATGGTGGTAGTCTCTTATATAAAAGGTAATAAGTCTCTTTTTATTGAATTATTGAAGATCCACCTCTCATATGTCAATTATTCAAAATATGAATCGTTCCTATACTTGGATAAAAATTTGAACACAAGAATCTATATCTAATACCCAAATTATAGATATAGAAATATTACACTCGATAAATAATGCACATTTAGCTTCCCCTTTATTCTGCGTGCAGTTCTTATTCTAGTGGCCTAGATCAACACATGAAAAACATACTACATATTTTTTCTTCTCTTTTCACTAGATATTCTTCTTATTGGAAGGTTGGTTCTTGGGAGATTCAGAGTTTTTATGATTCGTTGGAACCTTAGCCCGTTTCTTACTTTTCTTTTTCACTATAAGGATTGTGGGTTTTTATGCCCATTTCTGTGTCAAATTAGAGAATGAGAGAAGGAATATTTGAAATCTTCCTTTCATTATTACCTATTTTTATTACATTGATAGATGGTATTGGATAATAAATATTAAATTTTTTTAATCTCCCACTATTTTATCAAAAACTCATACCCCTCACTATTAATTTCCAAATATCTTATTTCTTGTATATCTTAAGAGTAAATATCTATATTTCTCTTATCTTAACCCATTTGGAGGTCTATCAATATATTTGAAGGTATTTATGTAGATATAATATTCCAACTATTTTGGCTCACAACTCATTGATCTATTGAGTTAAATCCCCAATCCTAAAATCCTAAATTTAGATTTTTTTTCAATACTTTTCCTACTTGTTTCACTGTATCTTGCAGAGGTTATCAACCCTTAATGAGAACTACTTTAGGCCTAACCAAAACACGAGATAAAATTTATTTGATAATTAAAATCATCCCAATGGTTGTTGATCAAGCTCTTTGAACTATGGTATGATTCTTACCTGTAGTGGAAGAATATGCCTACTTAATATATATAGTTATTGAATTTTAATCCTTGTATGTAAATAGAAAATGTTGTCTTTATTACATGATTTTTAATATTATGTGGATTTACTTAAGTAGATAACCTTTTATTAGATATCTTTTACTATTAATCCAATTTATTTTAGTTCTATATGTTATTCATATTAATTCCGTAATTCATGTGTTCATGAAAAAACATCCATAATGAAATTAATTATGAAACATAATGGGAAAAAAATAATAAGAGTGGTATTATCATGAAATTCTCCTATTGGTCACATTATCTATGTGATGATAAAATAATAATCAACCTAGGGGAAAACACCTTGAACCAAAACTTTATTTGTGTTGCAGATTTCCACAAATCCTCCCTTGTATCTCTTGGATTGGTTTTACCCAAACTCTAAACATAATCGTAATCCACTCTTCTAGGATCTCTATAAATTATATAATATTTTACTCACACATAAGTGAGGGGAACCTATGGATTGGATAGCGTGGTTTATATAAAAGGAAACCATTAACACATATTCCATTACATAATTATAGGAAGGATAAAGTGAAATCCATCAATTTAATTTAATAATAAAAAATAAAAATAAAAAAATCACATAAAAAGGTCTAGTATATTCACTTGATCATCCACTTACATACAAAAAAATAGACATTTAATAATCTAACATTCAATACATATCATTACAATTTAAGATAAATCACACTAAAAATAATTAATTACCATTATTAATTAATCAATTATTTTATCTTAACTCTCATCAAAACATTCTTGAGATTCTCATCCATATATTTTTTAAAAAAATTAAAAAAAATTATTTAAAATTAAGTATTTAAAAAACATTCAAATTGGAGGAAACATGATGAGTACTTATTTGGAGTACCTAGTGTGTATGATATTTGTATACTATATGCTCATGCGGTATATAGAATACACATATAATCACATAATTTCATGGTGTTTATTATCATATTAATGACACATAGAACACATTTTACTTATGTAGTCTTTTGTGTTTCAATACATATAGGGAAATCATTGTATTATGAATTATCCATGATTTCAAGTTATGAATATTACACATAATTTAATAAAACGTTTAATATATATAAAACCCATAAAATGGAATGTAAAATTCAAATGAATCAAACAGGAAACACATGATGATAAATTTTAAATGGTATAATAAATAAATTTAAATTCTATGTAAATATGTAATATACACAGAATTTACTAGCTAATTACACATCATTTATAAATCTTCATCCTATATCTATCACACATGACTAGAGAATTTAAATGTTTTCTTAACATGAACATTAATGTAGTATAAAACACATATATGAGTTACAAATCATGTGGTGTTTGAGTTACATGGTTATCTTCCAAGTGTACCAGATAAAATTACACAGTTCATATTTTACTAATTGACAATACACCATGTATAAAAGTTACAAAACATGTAGTCTAGCAAATCGTGTTCGAGGATGAACCATTCAACACAATATATGTTAAATACAAAAACCGCGAAATAAATACATATGCATCGAATTAATTCATGAGACATCTTGGTACATTGAACACAAGTATGACAACCCATATCTTTTATAAAATTTGTTTCATGACTTATTACATAACAAAAATCCCAAAATATCCAGAGGCTTGGTGTATTTGGGTAATTGGATACATAACACATTAACATGAAATTGGGATGCCATGAAATTATTTAAAACTCCATAACATTCCCTTACATTGTATTGATATTCCAAAAACTACATGGGATAACCTGGGGAGGTACATAAGCAAGGGGTGAGCTATAAAGTTCAGTAAGGTAATAATAAAAGAATAGAATAATTTAAATAAGTACATGTGAGTCAAGAGGAATAACAAAACGAAATTTAAGGTGAATATTGTAATCATGAATTTATAAGAATAAAATAAGATAATAACATCATAGAATCCATAGAATACCACAAAAATATAAAACATGAAATCATAAGCATAAGCCAAGGATAATTGTTAAGACATCATAACACAGTGTTTCTAGGATAACGTTTCATGAACATACACAATATTTTATTAGATAAAACATTACCCAATTCATTTTAGGGAAATATAATTATAGGCCCACCCGTTACATTTATATCATGTACACGCATTTTTGTTCCACATAGATGTTACAACATAAGAAAATATTTCATAAATTTTAATCCCATGATTAAGGAGTCTAGGTTAAATATATCTAAGTCCTAAATAAATTATTTATAGTTATAACTAGGTGAATACATTTGATTGAAAATAGGGATGGGTATTTATAATACAAATGTTCTTCATGAAAAATCATGAAAAAATTTAATCAGTATAATGACTATATATAATGGTGTACATAAGGGTTAAATGAGAGTAAAAGGTGGTCCCTAATTACATAGGGATCATAAGAACAATAAAAGTATGCATAAAAACACATTATTACATGAATAAGTGTCCATAAAATGGATTAACAAAAAGAGTGTACTTGAATAAGAAGGAAGAGGAAGCGAGTTCCTTACTTTAGAAAAGTATCAAATTAGGTAAAGGTTATAATGAGAGGGGATAAATAATTTCTCATGTTTATAAAATAAAATTATAGTAAATGGTTACTTATAAAAACATGAAAACATGAAAAATTGATATTAAAAATTCTTTATATAAAGGATGTTGTTGAATGAATAGAAAATTTATGAGATTCATTTTCCTTGAGAGGGTGCTTCTAAATGGTTGGAAGGATTGTTCTTAAGAAATTAGAAGCACAATGATATGTATTTAAATATGGATAAGGATAGAAAATTAATGCTAAATATGCTTTGAGTGAAGAGGAATGGGAGGTTCAGTGGGTATTTATTTCAAAATAGAGGGGAATTCTTTATTAATTTCTAAACATTGGTTTTAAACTCTAACTGATAAAATAATAAAAACCACCTAGCTTACCATGGGGTTTCCCATGGTTTCTACCAAAGAGTAGTGATTTTTAATATTTTAATTAGGTTATTAACTAACCTCTATAAAATAATACCATTCAATAATTGGATGTGAGTCATGTTATTAAGAATTTATTTTTAAAACCTCAAAATATAATTTATCTTTTGGAAGATTCATTATAGGTTTGTAAAATTAATAAAATAATTTTTAAAAAATATATTTTAAAGGTGATATCCATTTTCAGTTATGTTTATATTTTAGAGTATTTGTTACATCACTTTTTGGCTATAATGATGTCATAATACATATCATATAATTTTACCATACTTAATTTTTATCTAAAAATACAACTGTCACAAAAAATTACAAAATAATAACCAGAGGCTAGTTTTTATGTGATTATTTCAATAATGATACTTATTTTACCACATTTTTTCAAAATATAAGAATTTATATTTTAAAATAAAAACCTCATTTATTGAAAAATAACAGCTTTTATGATAAAAAAAACTTTATAACCCCAATAAAGATTACATTGGAATTTATTAAATTATATTATGACTTATATTTAAATTAATATTATTTAATAAAAATATTTCATGATAATAAGATTTATTTTAAAAATATTTGATTTATCAGAAAGAGTTTTTAATTAGGGATATATATATATTTCCCAAAAATATAATTTTGGTTTATTCATATCAAAATATAATTTTCAACAACTCACATATATATATATATATTAATAAGGAAAAGGGATCATGATAAAAATTATTTTATTTAAAAATGAAATATAAAAATTCATACAACTACGGTGTAGATACATAACCCCTTATTATACTAGTGTATTCTGTAATGGAAATGTTTGAAATATAAGTAATTTATTATTGTGGTTTGATACACATGGTCTGGGTAGTGACATATATAGGCTTTAAATTCTCCCATTAATTATTTAAATTATGTTTTAGTTGTTTAATCTGATCTTGGAATTGGTACAAGGAAAATCCCAATGATTCTATATTCCTATAAGTCTCTGATAAATGGATTTCATAGGGTACGATCCTACTGGTCCAGACCATCACTTCTTACTTATGTGTAAATTAGATTTTATTATACCCTTAATATATAATAATTCTAACATTCAATGTAGAATGGTTATATTAAAAATATGTATGGTTATTAATAGTCTATTAAGATTGACAAACAAATTATGGATATATTTTATAACAGTCCTAAATGTTAAATGAAATATAGTGCATGAGTTTTCTATAAATACATTACATAAAAATGGATTTATTAATTCAATAAGGATAGTTAATTTTTAAAAGTATAGGTAATTACATTCTTCCCCCTTCATAGATTTTACCCTAAAATTTTCATTTCTTACACTAAAATATATGAGGATAATTTTGTTTCATTAACACCTGCAGTTCCCATGTTTCCTCCTAAAACATATGGTTCTTCTATAGTACATTGATTATTTGATTTTTATTTTTTCATATAAAATTTTCTCCATGATCTATGACCATAACTAAATACTCCTCGTTTGAAATATGATTTCTAAAGGAACCGACTTTGAATTTAGTACATGTGAGGGGTCTGATATGCACTTCTTTAATAGGGATACATGGGACACATCATGAAATTTAGATATGTTATGTGTGAGTTCTTATAGATAGTAAAAATATATAATGCGATCAGGTATCTAAAAGGGGTTGTGGTATCTGAGACTAATATTTCTTTTTTTCCAAAACCTCGTGGATTTCTTCAATGGTGACATAAAAAGAGACACATAATATGTAATCTCTTACTCTATTTATTATATAATATTGTATATATAATTTTTTATCATGTTTTTATGGATTTAAAATTTCATTTAATGGTTTGAACCTTATATTTCCCCTCTTGAATATGATCAGGTCCTATCAGCTTCCTCTATCATCCAAACATGTTGGAGTATGAAAAATATTCCCTTAAAAAACATAATAAGGTTCCATTTTAATTATAGAATAGAAACTGTTATTATATGAGGACTGCAATAGGGTATAGTGTTGATACCAATATCTTGTAAATATAGTTAACAAGAAATCATCATTTCTTATAGATTTTTAATGTGTATTTTAGATTGGAAAACCCTCAGAAGGTGATAAAAATTTCAAAAAACTTGGTTTCAATTTCTTGCTGAAGGCTTCTCCAGATCTTATAGTTAAATGTTATATCTTGATTAGATACAATGGAAAGTTTAAATACATGTAGTATTACCACTTATATTATATATATCTTGGAGATTTGGTCAACATATAAATTTTCCTTGATAAAAATGAAATGTACTGACTAGGTAAGGTGACTGACTACCATCAAAATAGTGTTATAGAATTTATTTTTCCTATAAAATACTATGATGAAATCCATGGTTATTTTTTTCCCATTTACATATGGGTATGGAAAATTGTTTCATCATACCCTTTGAATTTTTTTTTTCATCATTGACTTCTGGTCATAGCAAGAATTGAGTTAAAATTTCTCTAATCTATCAGCACATTTTATAACACCAGAATATATCCTTAATATCTATATACATCTTAGTGCTTCTTAGATGAAAATAGAAGGTTGATTTTTTCACATAATGATCGCATTGTCGAGCGCGTCAAATTAGTTGTTCGATTTAGATTAGAATTTCTACAGTATAGCAGCAACCCTAGGTCATCTCTCGACAGAGCCTTAGATCATTAATTCCAAAATGTGGTTCTGATTATGAAGGTAAAAAGGGAAATGGGGTTTTATAATACTTGGGTTTTATGATTAAAGATGACAATATAAAATGAAAGCGGTAAAACAAAGTAGAAATGAACAAGATTAATTAAGTGTGATCAACCCGGGGTTTTCTCATGATGTTTATCCATCATCGCTTCATGATATAAGGTTATGATCTTCTAATCCCTAGTTTTTTACACATAGAACCAGAATTTTATTGAGTTTATACTAGGATACCTCCTAGGGCTTATTCGAAAACACACAATGATTCACCAGACACTTCCGATGATTGGGTGATTTGTGTTCGACATCATAACTGAAACTCACCAAGGCAACGCACGAAGAACTCGATGTGATGTCCTGGTATGTATGTTATTTAATTGTGATACCATGACATAAATTTACATGACCTTGACAGGGATTATGTGAGTTCAATTTACCAATATGAACCACACAAACACCGCAATTGGAAGAGGGAAAAGAAAGTGGTGAACAGTGTGTGAAACATCACATGAATTGGTACCCCCAAACATGATCGTATGATTTGAGCATGACATACCAGTACATAACTAAATAAAATAAGAAGGGGATGATGAAAAACAACACAACAACCTGTAATTCAAAATATCATTCAAATATTAAAAACATGAAGCTTGGTATTTACATCACGTTCCTCCCCGAGTGATAACAAGGGGTTTAGAAACCCATGGGAGAGGAAGAAGAAGAAGATGTTGAAGTAGAACTTCCCATATCCTCCAGAACTTCTATGGATGTTGAGAAGACTCCTTGGGGACTCCAAAATGGCAGCACCTTACCTCCTAGCCGAACTTCTAAATGGGGTGCCCAAGGTGTCTTTTTATAGCCAAAATGAGAAGTGGTTTTGGGCACCCAGATTTTGATAAACCACTTAGAGGAAGGTTTTAGGATATTAGACAGTCGAATATCCATTTTGACAAAACTGGAAAGTTTTATCCCCACGTCTTATCTATCACCACAGAATGTTTTGCACCATTTGGACCAACACAGCTCGATATATTGATAAAATACAGAACGCCACTTTTGACTTTGTGTATATTCGGTGTCTTGGACAGATTAGTTTGGATGGTCCCATTAAATTCTGAATCAGGATTGGGTTCTTTGATGTGGAATGAAGAATATTTCATTTTGGATCGTCCCAAAAAATATCAGCCCATTTCGATGCACAAATTGCACGTACTATTCAAAACAGTTGACAGATGTGCATGAATCCATGCAATTTTGGCCCATTTTTCTTCCACTTCATCAAGGGCCCTCCAAATCATCTCCACCTACATTGAATTAATAAAAACAAGTAACATTTTCCATTATAATATTGATTAATATCAATTAATTAATTGAAACATAAATTGAAATTTATAATTATATTTGGAATATTCATTACAAAACTAGTATAAAACAGCAGTGTAAGGGTGGAATAAGACAATGAATCGTGGTACGATCACACCCCCACACCTAAACATTTTCACTCCAAGGAAAAGTCACTTATCAAAATAAAATCATTCATATATATATATTTCCAATATCATGAAGATTTATCATTTGAGGAAATTTTAATTCACCAAAGTAATGTGATCAATGCACGAACTACACTAAGGAGTTCTTCCCAGTGAAAATGGAAAAATATGTCTCATAAATCATATCACAATAAAATTGAAAGAGATTTATGAAACTAACATGAGAAAGGAATTCAAAATTCAACCATTACACTAACTCTCCAGGTGTGTGTGTGAAAACCATTCCATGCTATTCTTTCCACTTTCTATCAAATAAATATAGGTTATTTTAACATTATTTAGCTTTAAATGATTTTTCACCGAACCTGTCCTACATTATTTGCAATGATATTTCAAGAACCACTCACTTAAACATTCCCAGAAGTCAACCCATAAGCTCCTGACCTATATATCCTCATATGTATTACATTTCATCACACCCCTCATTTATTATATTTTTTTATAAGTGCATTTGGAAAAAATCTCACACTCATCCCTCAAACCTTGTTTGATCTCCTCACGACACTAATTGCAATAGTTATTAGCAGATCAAAGGTTGAGGAGGAGTGGTTTTTGTCCTGCCCAAGACACAACAATTTTTTTTTGAGGGCGTACACCAGTCAGACATTAGGTACACACGCATAGGTCAATCTGGTACAGTAATGAAACAGATCGGATAAGGAACAGACGAATGTAAATAGCATTTAAAGCTGAAAAATATTAACCCAACATATATTTACCTTATATTAAGTAAGAAATAACCACACTTTGTGGTTCTGTGCAAATATTTGTGAAGATATTAGTGACACAGTTTTCCCAAAAACTACTCACACAAGGGGCATCAAACATCTCAAAGTTTTCACATAGATACGACCATTTATATCATTGACAGAAAACTAATTCACTAAAAAATCACTCCTTTATGTTAAATTCATACAAATATTATTTTTAGCATTCATTATGGTATTTTTAATTTCCCCCATTTATGGTCACCAAATCATCGAACTTTGAAATTGTTGATGGGGAAAAATGAAAATACCACAAAGAAGGCTAAAAAGAGAAGAAAGGAGAAAACGATGAAAATTACTAACACAAGAATGTATCCACCCCCCCCCCCCCCCACACACACACACCAAGAATGTGCAGTTTTGTCACTGAAATAATTGAAAATGTGGGAAGGAAGGATAAAAAATACTTTGTTTTATTGGTATAATTCATTGAGAAGGTGGATTTTCTCCACCAGATTCTTTGGAAATCCTCATAGAAGTGTTTAAGTCGCTTCCCATTTACGGTAAGACTTCGTCCACTCTGATCATGCAAAATCTGTATTGCACCAAAAGGGTAAACATTAGTAAAAGTATAAGGATTGAGCCATTGGGAATGAAGTTTACCTAGGTGGAGCTTAAGCCTGGAATTGTACATGAGGGCCTTCTCACCAATATGGAATTTCCACTGGTGAATCATGCTATAATGAATAGCCTTTGTCTTCTATTTATAGATCCATGAGTTCTCATATGCATCACGTCGAATTTCTTCCAACTCTTGAATCTGCGGCTTCCTTTGCTCACCTACATCTGAAAGGTTCATATTACATTGTCTAACAGCCCAATATGCACGATGTTATACCTCCACTGGGAGGTGACAAGACTTTCCAAACACAATTTTGTATGGTAAAATTCCTATTGGGGTTTTAAAAGCAGTACGGTATACCCAAAGTGCATCATCCAAGTGCAAACTCCAATCTTTCCTATTGGGTTGTACCATTTTTTCCAAGATTCATTTAACTTCCCGATTTGTTATTTTTGCTTGTCCATTAGTATTGGGGCGATATGCAGTGGAGACTTTATGATCAACCCCATAATTACGAAGCAAATTTTTCATGTTGTGATTTCAAAAATGTAAACCCTGATCACTAATGATGAATCATGGTAAACCAAACCTAGTGAAAATTTGGGACCTCACAAAATCAACAACCACTCGAGAGTCATCGGTCCGAGTGGCCTTTGCATCCACCCATTTAGATACATAGTCAACAGCCAATAATATGTACACAAAGCCAAATGAATTTGGAAAAGGCCCCATGAAGTCAAAGCCCCATGAATCAAAGATCTCACAAAATAACATGGGTTGTTGGGGAATTTCGTTCCTCTTGGAGATATTCCTTGTGAATTGACAATGACTACATGACTTGAAAAATCTATGGGAATCCCTATACAATGTTGGCCAAAAAATTCCTGAGTCAAGGACCTTTCGAGTTGTACGTTGAGAGCCAAAGTGGACCCCACATACCAAGGTGTGGCAGGAGGTCAAAACAGAGGTGAACTCATGGTCAGGGACACACCGATGAACTACTTAGTCACTAAAAATTCTCCACAAGTATGGGTCATCCCAAATGTACCATTAAGAATCATGTTTAAGTCTCTGGTATTTTGCAATGCTAAAATAATTGGGGACCCTATATGTTGCTAGAAAATTCACAATGTCTGCATACGAGGGGGTAAGGTCCACAACATCACAAAGGTTCTCATGAGGGAAGAATTCTCTAATGGGGAGAGGTGAGTCAACATGATGGTCCAGTGGTGGGGAAATCCTACTAATGTGGTTAGCTACCACATTTTCCACCCCCCTTTTATCTCTAATCTCATGGTCAAACTCTTGGAGGAGAATTAACCACCGTATGAGAAGGGGTTTGGCTTCAGGTTTCTTTAAGAGAAATCGAAGGGCAGCATGGTCAGAAAACATAATCACTTTTGACCCAAGAATATATGAACGGAATTTTTCCAAGGCAAACACAATATAAAGGAGTTCTTTTTCTATGGTTGTGTAGTTTACCTGGGCAGGGTCAAGGGTACGCGAGGCATACACAATGGCATGAGGAGCCTTCTCAACCCTTTGTGATAAAATTTCCCCAACTGCAAAGTTAAAGGCATCACACATAAGCTCGAAGGGGAGATCCCACCTTGGTGGTTGGATTATGGGAGGTGATGTTAAACTCTTTTTTAGTGAATTGAATGCATCCTCACAATTTTTATCAAAAACAAACTTAGATTCTTTTTGCAATAACTGGGACAATGGAAGTGCAATCTTACTAAAGTATTTAATGAATCGACGGTAAAAACCAGCATGACCCAAGAAAGATCGCACCTCACGAACACATTTTTGATATGGAAGGGTTGAAATTAATTCAATTTTAGATTTATCAACTTGAATTCCATTATTTGAAATGACATTCCCAAGGACTATCCCTCGCTCAACCATAAAATGGCATTTCTAATAATTTAAAACAAGATCTTTTTCAATGTAGCGGTTGAGGACAGAACCTAGGTGTTCCAAAAAATCATCAAAAGAACATCCATATACCGTGAAATCATCCCTAGATAATTCCATACAACTCTCAAGGTACACAGAAAATATACTCAACATACATCACTGAAAAGTACCAGGATCATTACATAGACCAAATGGCATCCTTCTATATGCAAATGTGCCGAATGGATAGGTAAATGTTGTCTTTTCTTGGTCCTCACGGCTATATGGATTTGGAAATAACCCGAATAGCCAAAAAGGAAACAATAATGGGACTTACCAGCCTATCGTTCTAACATTTGGTCAATGAAAGGTAATGGAAAGTGGTCCTTCCACGTGTCTTGATTCAGTCGACGGTAGTCAATACAGACTCGCCAAATATTTTGCACACGTGTTGGAACCAATTCATTCTTTTCATTTGACACAAATGTTATTCATCTTTTTTAGGCACAATTTGCACTGGGCTAACCCATTTACTATCAGATAAAGGATAAATGATCCCCACAGTAAGTAATTTACTGAATTCCAATTTTACCACTTCAAGGAGAGTGGGATTCAACCAGCGTTGAGATTGTTTTACGGGTTAAGAATCATCATCCAAAAGTATATGGTGCATAAAAATAGATGGGCTAATCCCAGGAATATCATCCAATGTCCATCCTATTGACTTTTTACACTCTCTCAAAAGTTTGATCAATTTCGATTCCTATTATAAAGAGAGGTTATTGGTAATAATGATGGGCAATTGGTTAATACCCTCAAGATATGCATATTTTAAATTAGAAGTAAGTGGTTTAAGTTCCAACACTGGTTGTTTCTCGATTGGGGGAGGGGATTTAGGGGGAGTGAGGTCCATTAAACTGTCTATCTGCTCATGTTTATTCTCTAAAAATAGAGAATCTATAAAAATGAGATTTGCAGAAACATTGACCGTCATGGTTACCTCAGAATGAACACACTAATCAATTAAAGCACAAAATTTACACATTTTAGAACCCACACAACACTCAATACATGAATCAAAACTCAAATCATCCAAGGGTGAAGAAAAAAATGAATCAGAGTTTGGGTTGAGGAGAGAATTGTGTGTGTGTGTGCATTGTATGAGATCACTTTCATCGAATATACAGGAAGAGTGGAGTGCTCTTCAACGGGTTTATTCATAGCCTCAAGGATGTTAAAACTTACCTTTTCTCCTTAAAATTACATGGACAGTGTACCATTGTGAATGTTGATGATCGTCTTTTCTATTTTGAGGAATGGCCTCCCAATTATGAGAGGAGTGTGTCCTTGGGTTCAGGTATCTTCCATCTCGAGATTGTAAAAATCAACAGGGAAGATGAGATTCCTCACTCTAACAAGGACATCCTCAATCACTCCTTTTGGATATGTTGTACTCCGGTTGGAAAGTTTCATGACAATGCTTTTTGGTTGAAGCTCTCCAACCTGTAGAGAAGTATACACGGAGTGAGGCATTACATTAATGGAAGCACCTAAATCTAGCATAACATCAGAAAAGAAGGTCTCCCCTATGATACACGGTATCGTGAATGTGCCCGGATCCTTGCATTTGGTATTCATTTCTGGTTGAATCAAGGCCGATACATTCCGACCCAATTTGACTCTCTCATTCCCCTTCAGCCTTTTTCTATGAGTACAAAGTTCTTTAAGAAATTCGTCATATTGAGGGATTTTCTTAACTGCATCCAATAGGGGAATGTTAACTTGAACTTTTTTAAATGTATCCATTATTTAATTTTCAATTTCATAATCAAAGTTTTTATTAGATTTACTGAGTCTTTGAGGGAAAGGAAGAAGAATTTATTGTTCATGGGAATCCTTAATGATAATTTGATTTCCCTTTTTTTTCATTACATGAAATTTTTTAGGGTTGGGAAGGAGTGTTTTCAAGAGGGGGACATACCTGTTGAGTATAATCAGTAGAAGGAGAAGATTCTTTACCACTACGAAGTGTAATTGCACATACATTTCCTTTTTTCTTCATATTGGAAATGGTTTGAGATGGTAGTTGTCCAGAACCTTGCATCTTAAGTTCACTGATGGTGTTCGCCAATTGTCCCACTTGAGTTCGTAAATCTTGAATTTCTGATTGTGTGGTCTATTAGAACTAAAGGTTCTAGGTTTCCATTTGCTTCACCATATCCTCAAGGCTTGGTTTAGATTTGGGAGTATGAGGATTATTGTTTTGAGAAGTTGAAGGATAAGGAAGTTTCATACCTTGGCCTTATTGATACCAATTCTTCTTGGGGTAGTTTGAGTTGCCTCCTTATCGGTACTGGGTTGTGTTTTCCTCCCAGGGTTTGGATTTGGACAGAATTGTTCTTACTTGAAGGGAGGTGCTTGTTGGAATGGACACCCTGGGAACACAGCTGCACAAGACTCAGATAAATCTTGATGTTGTAGGCACTGGTCATAAAAATGAGTGTTATCATAACAAATACCATAATGTAATGGAATAGAAGTAGAGTGCAAGTTACCTTGTTCTTGAGATAATTGCATTATAAGGGTACGAATCTCATCAAGTTTAGTATCTACTTTTTGTTCTAGGGCTGAATGACTTACCTCATGAACTCCTCGGGTTAGTGCAATTGCTTGTGTACCAAATTGTTGTTCATTTTGAGCCATGTTGGCTATTAAGTCACAAGCAGTAGAAGGGGTTTTGTCAACTAGGGCACCACCAAATACAACATCAATCATTCCACGATCCATGGGGATAAGTCCCTCATAGAATTATTGAATTAAAAGTTGTTCACTAATCTAGTGGTGGGGGAAACTTGAACAAAGTCTTTTGAATCTCTTCCAGTATTCATGAAGGGTATGTCCTTGTAACTACCTAATGACACAAATTTCCATCCTAATTGATGCAGTTCGGGAGGCAGGGAAAAACTTCTCTATAAAGATTCATTTAAGGTTATTCCAGCCCCCAATTGTGGTAGGCAGATAGTATAGCCAGTCTTTGGCTACACCATCAAGGGAGAAAGGGAAGGCCCTAAACATAATGAGGTACTCAGACACATTTTGGGGTTTTATGGTGGAGCAAACTATGTGAAACTCTTTTAGATGTTTGTGAGGGTCCTCAACATGAATAACATGGAATTTAAAAAGATGGTGTATGAGACCTGATCTCATCTCAAAGTTGGCTGCTTCCTCGGGATATTGGATGTACGTAGGTTGGTACTCCACATCAGGGGTGGTCGGTTCTTTTAAAGTTTGATTATTTGCAGTTATGTTTTCTTGTGTTTTATTGGGTTCAATTTTTGATTGGTTTAAAACAACTTTAGGTTTCAAAAAGGGTTCCTCAATGTTACTTGATTGACCTTCTCTAGATGCATTGATTTGTGTGTGAAGTGGCTTTTCACTTTCAGGGTCAAATTCAAGTAGTGTTTCTTTACCATATCAGGTCATGAAAACAATTTGTGACGTTTTTTTAAATAAAATCAAAAAATAAGGGTAAAAATAGAATATAATGTTATAATATAGAATTATAGAGAGGGATATGGATAATAAGAGAGAGAGAGAGATAGAGGGAGAGAGAGAGAAAGAACACACAAAAAACAACCAAAAATAAATACAAAACCCAAAACAAAAACAATCAAATGGGGGTGGGGTATTTAAAAGAGTACTAATTAAGAAGTAAAATAAATAAATAAAAGAAAATGAATAGGAAAAAATGATCTTGGCTCCCCCGAAACGGCGCCAAAATTTGATCTCGTTGTCGAGCGCGTCAAATTAGTTGTTTGATTTTGACTAGAATTTCTGCAGTATAGCAGCAACCCTAGGTCGTCTCTCGATAGAGCCTTAGATCATTAATTCCAAAATTTGGTTCTGATTATGAAGTTAAAAAGAGAAATTAGGTTTTATAATACTTGGGTATGATGATTAAAGATGAGAATAGAAAATGAAAGCGATAAAACAAAGTAGAAATGAACAAGATTAATTAAGTGTGATCAACCCAGGGTTTTCTCATGATGTTTATGCATCATCGCTTCATGAGATAGGGTTATGATATTTTAATCTCTGGTTTGTAATACCTAGAACCAGAATGTTACTGAGTTTATACTAGGATACCTCCTAGGGTTCAGTCGAAAACTCACAATGATTCACCGGACACTACCGATGATTGGGTGATTTGTGTTCGACATCATAACCGAAACTCACCAAGGAAACACACGAAGAACTCGATGTGCTATCCAGGTATGTATGTTATTTCATTGTGATACCATGACATAAATGTACATGAACTTGATAGTGATTATGTGAGTTCAATTGACAAATATGAACCACACAAACACCGCAATTGGAAGAGGGAAAAGAAAGTGGTGAACGGTGTGTGAAACATCACATGAATGGGTACCCCCAAACATGATCATATGAGTTGAGCATGACATACCAGTACATAACTCAATAAAATAAGAATAGAAGATGATTAAAAATGACACAAAAACCTGGAATTCAAAAGATCATTCAAATATTACAAACATGATGCTTGGGATTTACATCACGTACCTCCCAGGGTGATCACAAGGGGTTTAGAAACCCATGGGAGAGGAAGAAGAAGAATATGTTGAAGTAGCACTTCCCATAGCCTCCAAAACTTATAAGGATGCTAAGAATACTCCTTGGGGACTCCAAAATAGTATAACCTTGCCTCCTGGCCGAACTTCTAAATGGGGTGCCCAATGTGTCTTTTTATAGCCAAAATGAGAAGTGGTTTTGGGCACCCAAATTTTGATAAATCACTTGGAGAAAGATTTTCGGATATTATACAGTCGAATCTCCCTTTTGAAAAAACTAAAAAGTTGTATCCACACGTTTTATCTATTACCACAGAACGTTTGGAACCATTTGGACAAATAAATCTTGAGATATTGATAAAATACAAAACACCACTTTTGACTTTGTGCATATTCGGTGGCTTGGACAGATCAGTTCAGATGGGCCCTATAGAAGACGAATCAGAATTGGGTTCCTTGACATGAAATGTATAATATTAAATTTTGGATCGTCTCACAAGATATCAGCCCATTTGGATTCACTAATATCTCCTTCTATTCAAAACAGTGGACAAATGTCCATGGATCCATGCAATTTTTGCCCATTTTTCTTCCACTTCATCAAGGGCCCTCCAAATCATCTCCACCTACATTGAAATAATAAAAACAAGTAACATTTCCCATTATAATATAGATTAACATTAATTAATTTATTCAAATATAAATTTTAATTTATTATTATATTTTGAATATTCATTACAAGAGTAGTTTAAAACAGTTGTGTAAGGGTGTAATAAAACAGTGAATCGTGGTACGATCACATAATCCAAAAGTTCCTTCCCAAGTTATGTTTTTATGGGATAAATATGCATGTTAAGAACCTTATAACTCCATATTTTTCAATTTTAAACTCTATAATATTCTCTAACATTCCCTTTAGATTCTTATCATTTTTTAGGACTCCATGATCCTCTCAAGAATGGATGGTTGAGCATTTATTTCATAATATAATAATGAAGATTCTTTTATGATTCCCATTTCCATCCTTTTCATGTACCACAATATTGGATCCATTCCAATCGTCATCATGTATAGGGTTACATGAGTGTCTCTTCTTAGAGCATCTACCAATTTGTTTGCCTTCTCAAAATGGTAATTGATTGGATAGTCATATTCCTTTATCATATCTAGGAACATTTATTGGAAGATATTGATTTCATTTTGTGTGAATAAATACTTGAGAATTTTATGATATATATATATATCACACTTCTCCCCATAAAGATAATATTTCTAAATCATGAATACAAATATCTATGAAGCAAATTATTGATCATGCATTGGGTAGTTATACTCATGGATCTTTAATTGGTGGGAGGTATATGATATCACCTTGTCATTTTTAATGAGTAAAAAACCCTAGAACTATTTGAATGTATCACTGTAAATAAAAAATCTTCCCCCACTGGTGGGTAATGTGAGAATAAGTGAAGTTATTAGCCACTTATTTAACTCTTCAAATCCCTCCTCACATTCAACAGTCCAGAAAAACATCACTCACTTCTAAATTTCATTGTTTGTTGTGCTTGAAAATAATCATAGGTTTATCACAAATCAAAAATAGTACACAGTTAATCCAAGGAATATATGGATATATAGTGCATATATTGGTCTGGGCCATCTTTTAATTACCTCTATTTTGAAATGATATACCATTATCCCTTTTATAGTGATAACATACCGCAAGAATATTACATGTTCTATCTAAAAAAACTCATTTACAGTAATTCACATATAACACAGTATTTTAGTAAAACATTCAAATGCTTCTCAAGTACCTCCTTATATTTGGATTAAATAATAATACTTTTTATAAATACTTAAAAAATATTGAGGTAATTCATAGAGATGATATTCATTAATTCAATGAATATATAGGAGGTATCAGTGAGTATTAATGGAATCACTATAAACTCATAGTAGGTATACCATTTTTGAAAATTAGTCTTGGAGATATCCTCATTTTCCTTTATTTGATAATATCATGAATAAATAACTGCATTAGAGATGTACTAATTTATATGTAGCGAATATATAAATTAATCAATCCATGGTTTAGGATACTTTCTCTTTATCATGATCTTGATGATCTCACAATAATTAATATAGTGACATATTGTCCCATACTTCTTCTGGAAGAAAATGACTGGCACATCCTACGGTGAAAAACTTGGGTCTATAAAACCTTTATATAGATTCTATTATAGTTTCTTCATAAAATATTAATGTTTATTAGTGGTCATTATATTTTGAATCATCGATATTGTAAAATATTTGGGTATAAGTTTGATTGATAATTTGACCTCTTGACTTGGAGGAAAACATGGAAATTATTTAGGCAACACATTAGCATGTTATATTAAAATGGGCATGTCATTGAGGAATACCTTTTTCAAAGTCTAAATCATTTGGGATGGATACTATTTCACATAATGAAATAATATCTATCATTTAGATGATGATTCCAAAGGATATTCATCCATTTTATTATACTTGTATGGAATTGGAGGATGATTCAAGATACAAAGGGAAATTTTATTCATTCATAAATTCATGTTACCTCTATACTAGGAAATCCAATACACACCAAAAATTATATCAAATTCCACTAAAGGGACTATCATAAGGTTTTATGGGAAATTTATCACACAAATATTGATAAGGGATAAGTCATATTATTGGGATGTACTAATTGGACCATTTTATGATTTCACCAATAACCTGAATTCTATGTTTTGATGTGGTGTTGGAATAATTAGTTTAAACATTAAAGATATGAAATGATGTGTAAAAAAATTGTAAAATAAAACATTTGAACGTTATGAATTGATGATAAGCCCACCTTTCACTATTTGATTCTAGTTCTAATCATTTACTTAATCCCAAATAGAGTTAGGGTTTATAATTTTAAAACTATTAAGCATATAATTAGAAAACTATGAAAATAAAAGAGATAACCCATGATCGACATGTATTATTTGACCAATGAATTTCTAGTTTTTAGTCTATGTTACCCACTGCCTATTTCCTAACATTAAATTTCATAGTTATTTTGTTCCTTTCAAAATGGTTTATAAAAAACACTTGATTAACCAAAGAATATATATCTAGAGTTTCCAGCATTGTGCATAGTCTTATAGCTCTTTATCATGAACCAGGTATAGACTAAGTTAATACCCAAAAACCCCTTAAAGAGTTATTAGACCTACATACATGTGTTCCACATACAAATACACTTTCCAAGATCCTAACAGGGAAATATTTTATTGTAAACCAAGAAAGTGATATAATTATTATAAAAACAAAAGAAAGTGACAAAATGTCACCCTCTTGTCTATTATTTGTATAATAATTTTAATGTTGTGATAAAATTGGTGAAACAATAAAAATAAATAGTATAGATAATTATAATGGAATTATATACATCATGTGAATTTCTTTATAATTTTCAGATATTAAATAATTTCCATTAATATTGACACCAAAGTGGTACAATAATTTTTTTGTTTAGAGAAATATCAAATAAATGATATTATAAATATTAAAATAAATATTATATTAAATAATTTATATCATACACGATTCATATAGGTGAACATGACATTTTATAATTATATTAAATTATTTTGTTTGCATTTATCTCTTTTTTTTGGATTTTATTTAAATTCAATGAAATGAATATTGTAAAATTGACATAATTGATGTTTTAAAAAAATAGTAATTTATTAAATTATTTAAAAATATTAAAAATATTTTAAAGTAATGAAATGAATTTGATAGGTTATAATAATTAATTTCCCAATAAAGATAAATTTACCCCATATAAGAAAAATGTATTACCTCTTAATACTTAAAATGTTGTTACCACAACTAAAATTAAAAGAGAATAATTAATAGTAAACCAAAAGGATGAGGTATAAAATAAAATAAATAAATATCTATACATTATTGGATGTAAGGATTTAAAAATATCCTCATATTATATTTTAATTATTTAAATTGAGAATGTTTTGGATTAAAATAGTAATTTCTATTAATTTAATATTATAAGAATTTCTAAGGGTGCCTCTCACCTCAATTATAAAAGGGCACCTCCTCCCTCACATATTAATTTAAATTAGAGCCTTCAAGATAGGACATACCCTACCATTTTCTCTTCTAAACTTCCTTAGTCACATTATATATGTTTTTTTATTCTCAAAATACCATCTCTATTGCCTTTAATAGAAGATTTAGAGGAAACACGTCGAGGAATAGGTAATCTCTTTTACCAATTCTTTCAAACTTCTTTCTTCTTATACCTCATATTCATTAGTTGTTTCATTATAAAATAGTAATATCAGCATCAATAATATAATTATATGTTATTATAATTATTAAAGAACCATATTCCACTTTTTTCCCATCCTGCGAAAAATGAAATCACTACATGTGCGTACGTACGACTTACCGTCTCCACACCATTGTGTAATATTTTTTTCACCACCAACCTACTTGAATGGATATAATGATGGAAATAATAACTATATATGAATATTATAACATGATATGAATTATATAATAACATATATACCCTCCACTTCCATACCATTTCACAATTATCAGAATGATATCATTGCTTGCGCGTACGTACGACATACCATCTCCACGATGCGATGTGATTCATTATACAATACATCCCTTAAAAATTTTCATATAAATGTATATAATGAATAAATATGATATATATCATGTTAATATCATTTTTTAATGATATAAATATTACCTAATATAGATAACAATAACTTATTTGGAAAAACATGTATAATAAAATGAAGCAGTTTATACCCGAAAAATGAGTAATAATGAAATATTACTACCAAAAAGTTGATAATATGATCACATATGATATCATAAATATTAATATGATTATTTAATAATAAAATTAAATCATTTAAATCATTATACATGGGGCTCAAATACACACAAAATTTATAAGACTTAAGGTAAAGGACTATTTTTTCTAACTTTTATTTCTATGTGACATATGCCTTATACGCCACCTATTTATTTTATATAGTGTTTATGATTCCATTGAATGTTTTATTATTATTATTATTAAGGTTTTTATATTTACATATTAATATAAATTTCTTTATTTTATGAGGAATATGATTTGACTGATTATAATTGGTAAGGGATAATTATCCAATCTCATTATTATCTGAGATTCTTTATTTGAAAGTATTTACTAGGGTATATTTATCATCCACATCCATGTTCCCTAAATATGTAATAATATTTCTATTATTCTACAATTTATTAAATTCAATTTTATATATTGGTAAATTTTTAATAAATGGTATGAAAGGAATATTTTTTCGTTATTCGATATGAGATACTTTTTTGACTTTTCCGACAAAAGTAAGAGGAGAATGTTATTTTAACTTATATGGCATGAATGGAATTTTATGCTTTCATAAATCCTTATTTCCAAGAATATTACGTTACATATTTTCAAGGTTATTTTCAAATGAGGTACTTTCTTTTAAAATTGTATAGTGTTTTATAAAAACAAAACATTTTTGAAGATGAAAGGATATTTTCCCCAATAATTAATTTCAAGTGTTTTATCAAAATTATTTTCTATTTAATATTAAAGATAATTTTTCAAGTATACTATCTATATTATTAATTTTGTTGATTATGTTTATGATGGAATTCTATTTATGAAATGCATTTGTTTTACATGGATTATGTTATGATGTAATGATGTTTAATAAACCCATTTTATTCTTTAGGTTATGTTATGATGAATGATTTATGTTTTTATGGCACACATATGTATTGTTTTTATTATGTGATGGGTGGGACCTTTATCTCCCTCCAATAAATTGGGTAAATATTTATATCTCATGAGATAGACTTGACTGGAATGATAATTAAATTTGGTTCAGTAATATAGGGCTAGAATGACAAGTAAATAGAGTTCAGTAATACATGGCTAGAATGACAAGTAAATCCAGTTCAGTAATACAGGGCTGGAAAGGCAAGTAAATCCAATTCATTAATATCGGTCTGAAACGACAAGTAAACCTGGTTTAATAACGGACTTTTTTCACTATGATGGTCTTGGAAATGATCCTTGGATAATATGGAAATGATTTTCTATGCTTATGTGTTTTCTATAAGTTCATGTTTTATGTCAATGATATGTTATTATGGTTAATGTTACTTTATGATTTTTTTCCTACGTATTGCTAAGATTTATTTTATGACTCGTGATTTTGATATAAAAACTATATTTTTATGTTTTTACATTCTTATGTTTATGTTTTCCATGTTTTCCCATACTGAGCATTTGAACTCACCCTATTTATATTTTTCTTTCCCCCATGATATAAATAAAAGTTTTAGGTAGGAAAAATAAATGTTAATATATTAATGGGAGATATTGATGATTTTTCACCAAGCTATATGAATGTGTTCTATGTTTTCAAATACACTAAACTAATATTGTATTTGGTAATCTATATCCATAATGTATTAAGTATTCTGCAAAAGAAATGTAATTTCTATGTATGTCATGCTTTGGTTGTTAGATTTGGTATCAGAGCGATGGTTTAGTCAACCTTTGGAAACTAGGATGTGAAAACTTTAGTGAGAGCCCTAGAGATATTTCTAAGCATATTTCTAGGGCTGTCATAAGGATAATTCTAAGTATAGGTTACACTCTTAGGGTTTTTGTGATAATCATGACTAACATAGAGATAAATCGAAGATATCATAGATTAAAATATTATAAGTAATTTACCTTACTTATGTGTTTCTAATCTATGATATGTATTTATCACACTTTTCTTTATGGTCTTAGACAATAGACAGAACTACATAGAACATAGTTAACCATTATATTTTTTAGATATAGAAATTTTGGGAATTATAAAGATTTATTTCCTAGGTGGAGATATCATGAATATAATCGTGATGATGGTATGAGTATTGGTCATACTATTGAGGATAAAGAGATTGAAAAAAAACATGTGAAAGGTATGTGATGTTCTTTCAGTATTGATTAAATTAAACCTAAGAAGCTTGAGGTTGAGAAACCTTAATACGTGATTCATATTTTAGGAAATATTAAGATAATGGATCATGAGTAATGGTTTAAGAATAAATTTGGATGATTTAAGTGTATATGTTTTGTAATTCAAAGATTATGTTATATGAATCGTAAAATATATAAGTGTTTTCAGTATAAGTTTTTCATTAAGGATTTGAAATTATATGTTGAATAGTTTTAAGGAGACAAAAAGTGATTTAAGGGTAAGGTGATATACTTGGATAACACATGATTAAGATAAATATAACACTTAATATGTCTCTAATGTTAAGATAATGATGTTTGAATAAATATATGGTGGATTTGAATAAGTAAATTGGATGATGACAGTTTATTGGGAACTCATTATGGAGTTGTTGAAAAGAGGGTTATACTATCATGGATGAAGCATGAATCTTTTTGGGACTTAATGAATATATCCAATAAGTTTTGGAATAAGGAAACATGTATGTTTTCGATAAGGATATATGACAATTTAGGTTGTTATCGTGACTCAAGAGAACACATGATGAAGGTGTTCACATTTTTGGAATGTGAGCAACCAAATGTATATTATGATATATAGGGATAAATGTTAAGCCGATTTTTTAAACCTTTTTCTATAGTGTTGGTTTTTTATCTTCCAAAAGGATGGTATGGTTATCAAATTTCTGGAAAGATTAAGTTAAACATCATATGATGTTTTTTAGAATAAAGTATTATCTCACCATATATGGACTTATGCATGTTTGATAACTTGTGCTAACCTTGTTTTGATAAAGACCTCTGGAAGGACCTATCATTAAATTTATGGATTGCATGATATGCTAGCACTTTAGAAATTAAAAATTCAACTTCATTTCTTTTAATAAGAGATAAAGTGGAAATTGTTCAAGGCATTAACAATGATGAGATTGTATTGAAATCAAGTATGTATTTCTTATCATATTATTCAGCTTTAGGAAAAATATATTGAAAACCAAAAATGTTATCCAAGTACCTTTTCATCTGATGAATCATATGGTCCCTTAAACCATCATAGATTTATGGATTTCTGTTTGTTAACATTCTCTTAACCTTATTCACTATCACTCTCCATCAGAACTTTATGGTTATATTTTTTCTTTCATATCTTTGTTTTCACTTCCCACCTAGGTTCGCTTTTGTAGAAACTCAGTGATGAGCTACTTTGGGTAACCTTAATGTTTCTAAATTTACTTTTTACAAAAAAACTTTTAGTATTAATTTTTATGATATGGGTTTCTATGAAATAAACATTCAATTATTAAACCTTTTATAACCCCTACTAATTTCAAGGATGAAATTTATTTTAAGTGGGGTAGAATGTAACACGCCAATATTTTTATAAGATAGAGTCTTATAAATTTCATTGATGTCATGTGTTGTACAATACACCAATATAAGGTTCTACAATATGTAACATTATCTTAGCTTACGGTATACGCAATGTTATGCTTGTCTTGTGTTACACACAAGTTCAACTTCTATTAATATAATTCATTTCAAGCAAGACCGAGTATAAGTGAATAACAAAATATTATTATGTTACCTTATAACCTAGCTCTTAAAATTATGGTAATGAGAAGTATTAATTTATTTATGAAAGTTTTTAAAAAAAATTATTTAATTAATTCTTTTGTGAACAATTATTTATAAATGAAAATAATTTTTTTTAATTAAAACAATTTCTTTTCTGAAAAAATATTTAAATGAAAATAATTGACTTTATAAAATAATAAAATCACTATTTATATATTTAATTAAAGTAATATATATGTAATATATTCAATGTATTTTTTTAATATTCAACATATATGTTTTCTACACCTGATATAATAACAAATTCAATTTTTCGGATAAAAGAAGTATTTTTCAAAAAAATACAGTTTTACTGCCTTTTGATGGCGAACCCATTTTAAATCTAGTTTTTTAACTTTTATAATTTATTTTTTAGAAAATAATCTTCTTCTTTAGAATAGGGACATAAATATTTATTTTTGTTGAATTTTTGGTATTTAATTGATAAAATTTATATTTTAATGAATATTAAAAAATACTGCATTTTAATTCAAAACTACCTTTTTTATAATTTATTTATGTAGTTAGATTATCTTATTAATTGGTTTTAAATTATATTTATATATTTTTTTTATCATTTAATCCAATTTTGGTCAGTTGAAGTAATTTCACATTGAAATTTCATATAAACACATGTCAATCTTTTGATGGTTTTTACTTTTAAAACCCTGTTTTCTTGTTTTGAAAACAGGGATTGTTTTTTCATTAATTTCTGCTAATTATGTGTTGTGAATTTAGAAAAATGGATTACATAATTTGAATCATTATGTTAAAATTATTTAAATAGGTCCCTTTTATTTTTTTACATGATGAATATTAACTACGTTAATTTTTAATTACCATTGTTAATGGTAAATCGAGTAAATTAATGTAACAAACAATATGATAATTACAAAAATATTACCCTAACACCATCCAAAATTCTATTAGATGAATAAAAGTATACCCTAAACACCAAATTATCAAAATTTATTTGTTTATTGGAATTTTTTCCATGAATGTGATTTAATTATTACTAAAACAACAGAATGTGACAAAATGTCACCCTCTTATCTATTGTAAGAATAATAAATTTGATGAAGTGATAAAATTGATGGAACTATGAAAATAAATTGTCTCCAGAGATATAATAAAATTATATACTTCATGTGAATTGTTTTATAATTTTTATACATTAAATTATTACCATTAATATTGACACAATAATGATACAATAATTAATTTATTAAGAGAAATAGCAAGTAAATGATATTATAAATATTAAAATGCTTATTATATGAAGTAATTTATTTAATACACAATTTTTCTAGGTTAATATGACATGTTATAAGACTATTAAATTCTTCGGTTTGAATTTATCTCTTTATTTTGATTTTATTTAAATTCATTGAAATGAATAGTGTAAAATTGACATAATTGACATTTTATAAAAATAATAAATTATTAAATTATTTAAAAACCATAAATTCTTTTAAAATAAAAAATTGACTATGATAAGGTCTAAAATTTCATTAATTATACAATTATGGAAAATTTTAAGAACCTAGATCTTCATTTCAGGTATGGATATTTATTTTAGGTTGTTTTTTAGGAAAAAGGATGAATTTTGAAATTGTCTATGTAGACGCCATGTACTCTTGAGTAAAAACCATTTACCAGGGTACCACACACAACCACATACTAGCCGTGCAGTAGCCCAGAACATGGATATGTGGGTGACCTAGCAGACCACCTAAAGCGGGTGCCGGTTGAGGCTAGTACAGGGCGTGTATATTAAATGAACATGCCATATAATTTTCTTTTTATTCGATTAATCGGCTCTGGGACACATATCATCTTCATAATGAACTTTTTCTCCCAGTTTTTCATAAAGGAGAGAAATGTACAACCAAATAACTTCAAGATCCTCCTGTTCCTCCATCTGAGCTCCGATTGAGACGCCGCCGGGTGCGTTGGATTCCCACCGATGAGTTATCTCTTTCCCTAGAGCCTATCTTCATGATTTTTTTCTCTCATAAGTTATTCAATATTGAAATATTCTGACTTTTTTTAGATCTACAAAATTTTAGTCCAATTCAAGGGTTGACGTTTGAGAGTGTTCACTGTAACACATTGAGGTAGGTGGTTTGTCCCTTTCTTTGGTTTTCTTTGGATTACATATGTTAAAAGAGCTAAATACCCTTATTTAGGGTATTTTGTGTTTTAGAAATTAACCTCGTTTAATGTATTCTATGGTTTGTTGATTGAGAAAGGGGTTATTGGTTATGCTTAAGGTTTTTTACCTTGATTTTAGATGTATTTTTTCATGTTTGATTGGTTATGGATGTTGGGTATATGAAGCATGTTAGGATACCTTGTTTTCCAGGACTAATGTTTTTAGGATAGATTTGATGTTTGTATGATATGTATGTGTTATGTGTTATGAAAGTATAACCAACGGGAATATACTATGAGGGCTTCCCTGGGTAGGGTATTTTATTTATTAATTGTTGTTATGATTGACCGGAGGTATTAACTGTGAGAGCTGTCGTGGGGTCCTTGATTAGAGGGGTTAGACTGTGAGAGCTACCCAGAGGGTCATTATTAAATGAATATTGGACCATAGGGAATTTACAGTGAGATCATCAAGAGGGTTATTATAATTAATTGTTCCTATACTGACCAAGGTGTATTGAATGTGAGGGCTACCCATGTGGTCATTATATTCGATTAGTGCTACATGGGAACAAAGGGGTTAGACTGTGTGATATTTCCCAGAGGTTCGCTATTATTTATTGATTTGATGATATGTGAAACACGAGTGGGTTAGACTATGAGTACTTTACCAAAGGTTTTCTTGTGAATAATTTAATGATTTCGATGAGTATGCGAATCCAAAACACAATATTGGGCTATGTCTTACTTGGTTGTTTATATGATCTTTTGAGACATCGATTTTTATATTATATAGGGGGTACAAATATTAGGCTATATCCTAAGGTTACATTATTAAATGGACTGAATAATTAATAAATATAAATGAATGTAATTTAAAAATAGTATGAATTTTTAATTTTGAGAACTTCGTAATTTTTTGCTTCATTTCTGCATATTACCTGAAATATATATTCACTGAAAGTTAGCCACATTTCTTTTGGTGGTTACCTACTGGGATTCGTCTCACACCCTATTTGGGTCATGCTTTTGGACCCAAAAATTTTATATGGTTTCATGTATAGATAAGGGAAAGCTTCCATATACACTAGTTACTTGATTGTTATTGGAGATGGAGTGTATGGGACCAAACTGCGGCTTGCAATGCAATTAGAGTTTTCTATTTTCTATACTTTGGTCTCAATCTTGTATTTCTAGCATTGTGACTTGTTTGTATACTCTCTTAGATACATGTGACACACACTATTTATTTATATATGCTCCAGTTGTTTTACTATCATTCATCCGCTATTTTCTTCTATTGTATGGTATTACTACTTCTGCTTTTGTTATCATTATTATGCTACTATGTATACTCTACCAATGAGGGAATAGTTTCCCCACTATCAGACCCTGGCCCTCACTGATAGTCATAAGCCTCTATAATTTGAGAAAATGTGCTTGAAGTTATGTGACAAACTAAGTCCATGTCACTTCAGGGAGGCACCCAGAACCGGGACATTACCAAAATTGACCCCATATAATTAAAATTTATAACCTCTTAATACTTAAAATGTTGTTACCACAATTAAAATTAAAAGAGAATAATTAATAGTAGACCAAAAAGATAAGTTTTAAATTAAAATCAAAAATGACAAATAAATTATTGGATAAAAGGATTCCGAACAATCCTAATATTATCTTTAACATATTTAAATTTGGAAGCATTTGGATTAAAAAATTATTTTATATTAATCTAATATTTTAAGAATTTCCACGGGTGCCCCTCGCCTCAATTATAAAATTTGATCTCCTCCCACACCTATTAACATCAATTTGAGCCTTAAAGATTGTCCATCCTCTACCCTTTTTCCTTCTCAACATCCTTAGTCACATTATAGAGGTTTTCTTCTTCTCAAAAGACCAACTCTAGTTCCTTTAAGAGGAGATTTTAAGGAAGCACGTCGGGGAAGAGGTAATATATTTTACTGATTATTTCAAACTTATTTCTTCTTATAATTACTCTTAATTAGTTGTTTAATTATAATGTAATAACATTAGAATAACTAATATACTAATATGTTATTATAATTTTGAAACAACAGTATTCCACCTTCTTTTCGTCCTATGAAAAACAAAATCACCATGTGTGTGTACATATGACTTACTGTCTCCATGCCATGGTGTAATCTGGTTTTCACCACCACCATACTTTTATGGATATAATAATCGAAAAAATTTCTATATATGATTATTATAACATGATATTAATTGTGGAACAATATATATACCATCCACTTCTATACCATTTCACAATCATCAGAATGATATCATCGCTCGTGCATACGTACGTCCTACTATCTCTAGGATTGGATGAGATTCATTCTATAAGATGTTCATTCAGATATGATTATATAAATATAAATAATGAATAAATATGATATGTATTATGTTAATATTTTTTTTAATGACATAAATATGACCTAATAAAAAGAACCATAACTTATTCGACAAAACATGTATGTGAAAATAAAGCAGTTTATACCCGAATAACAAATAATAATAAAATATTACTACCAAAAAGATGATAACATGATCATATATTATATCATAAACATTAATATGATTCTTTAATAAGTCAAATAAGTCATTTAAATCATTATGTAAGAGGTTCGGATACACACAAAGGACATCAGACCTAAGGTAAGGGATTATTTTATCCCACTTTTTTTGTGGGACATAGGCCTCATACACCGCCAATTTATTTTGTGTGGTGTTTATTATTACCATAAATGTTTTATGATTCTTATTATTAAGGTTATTATATTTACATATGCTTATAATTTTCTTTATTTAATTAGGCATGTGATTCAACTGATTATAATTGGTAAGGGATAATTCTTGAATCTCATTATTATCTGAGATTGTTTATTTGTAAGTATTTACTTGGGTATATTTATAATCAACATCCATGTTCCATAAATATGTAATAATATTTCTATTATTCTAAAAAAAATTTAAATTTTACCCATTGGTGAAGTTTTACTAAATGGTATGAAAGGAATCTTTTGTCGTTATTCAATACGAGGTAGTTTTTTAACTTTTCCATCAAAAGTATGAGGAGAATGTTCTTTTTAACTTGTATGACATGAATTGAATTTTATGCTTTCAGAATGGATTATTTCCATGATTCTTCCCATATATTTTTTCAAGGTTATTTTCAAAGAAATTATTTTCTTTTAAATTTCGTGGTGTTTTAAGAAATGAAATCATTTTTGAAGAAGAAAAGATATTTTCCTCAAGAATTAGTTTCCAAGTGTTTTATCAAAATTATTTTCCATCTAATATTAAGGATATTTTTTCACGTATAATATCCATATTATTCTTAGGGTGGATTATTTTTATGATGGAATTCTTTTTATAAAATCCACTTATTTTTCATGGATTATGTTATGATGGAATGATGTTTAAGAAACCCATTTTATTCTTTGGGTTATGTTATGATGAATGATGTATGTTATTTTGGCACACATATGTATGGTTTTAATTATGTTATGGGTGGGAACTTTATCTATCTCCAATGCATTGGGTAAAGATTTATATCTCATGAGATAGACAAGACTTTTATGATAAGTAAATATGGTTCAGTAATAGAGGGTTGGAATGGAAAGTCAATCAGGTTCAGTAATATAGGGTTGGAACGTTAAGTAAATCTGGTTCAGGAATACAAGGTTGGAACGACAAGTAATCCTGGTTTAGTAATAAAATTTTTCCACTATGATGGTCTTAGTAATGATCCTTGACTAATATAAATTTGATTTTCTATGCTTATATTTTTGCCAAAAGTTCATGTTTTATGTTAATGATATATAATCATGGTTAATGTACCTTTATAATTTACCACTTACATACTGCCAAGATTTATTTTATGACCCAAGATTTTGATATTCAAAATATATTCCCATGTTTTTACATTTTTATGATTATTTTTTCTATGTTTTCCCTTACCTATCATTTGACCTCACCCTATTTATGTTTCTCTTACCCCCAAGATATAAATAAAGTTGTTAGGTAAGAAAACTAAATTTGTAGATATTTATGGGATATTTTGAATATCTTTAACTAAGCTAGAAGAATGTGTTCTGAGTTCCCAAATACACTAAACTTATACAGTCTATGGGAATCAATTTGTGTAATGTATTAAGTATTCTAAAAAAGAAATTTAATGTCCATGTACGTCAAGATTGGGTTGTTAGAGGAATAAAAAAATCATAGTATAATATAAATAAGTACATTTGAATCAATATGTGTAACATGATGACATAAATAATGAGAATAATAATGATGAACAATGAAGTATGACATTATATGATAACATCAATGAATAATAATAATGTTTCTACTAAAAACTAATGTTATATGAATAAGTCAAGGACAAACAATGAAAAATCATAACATAGTGTTCATAGATTAATTTACCATGAAACATAAATGGAATCTCATGTGATAAAAATATTACCCAGTGAATTAAATGGATATATAATTCCAATCCCACCCATCACATTCATATCATTCACATAAATTTGTTTCCACATAGATCATACAACAAAAGAATGTATTTCATTACTTATTCTAATTATTATGGAATATTGGTTATATAAATTGTAGTACCCATTAAATTAAATATTTTTATAAGAAGGTGAACACCCTTGAGTGAAAATGGTGATTAGTATTCACAATAAAAAAATATCATGGAAAATCATAGGATAATTTCAGTAGTTTAATAGGTGTACATAATGGTTCATGAAAGGGTCTAGTGAGAGTTAAAGGTGGTATATCATTACTTGAGAATCATATGTATAGTAAATGTATTCTTAGAAACACATTATAACATGAAAAAATCTAAATAAAAAGTCTTGCTTCATTAAATTACTTAAATAAAAAGGCATAGGAAGATAACCCCTTACTTAAACATAATAACATCTTAAGTAAATGTTATAATAAGAATAGATAAATAATATCTCATTACTAAAAAATCAATTGGGGTGTAAAAATATATTTATAAACACATGATAACATGATTAATTGATATATAAAATGACTAATACAAAGGAAGTGCTGGAATGAAGAGGAAAATTAAGTGATTCAATTACATTGAGAGGGAGATTCTAAAAGATTGGTAATACCTTTGAATGGATTTATATAGAGAGAAGGGGTGAAATTTTTGATCAATGGGTTTTTAGTGAAGAAGAATTGGAGGTTGGGTGAGAATTTATAGGAAAAGGGAGACAAATTATTTATTATTTTATAAAATTTGGTTTTGGACTCTAAGTGATAAAAAAATTACCACCACAAACCTTCCCATGACTTTTATCAGTGGTTTCTTTAAAATTAGATTTAATTATAATATTTAATTAGGTTAATAATTGAACTCATTAAAATAGTATCATAAATGATGTGGAACTGAGTTTTTCTCTCCAAAAATTATTTTTGAAACCTTATAATATAATATTGGTTTTGGATGATTCATTATTGGTTTATAAAACTAATAAAATAAATTTAAAACACATTATTTGAAAGTGAAAACCAATTTTGGTCAATGATTTCATTTATAATATTTATTTCATCACTTTTGGGATATAATAATTTCATAATAGATTTAAAATATTTATACTATTTATATTTTTACTCAATAATTAAAATATCATAGATAATTATGAAAAAAGAACATTTAATTATTTTTACATGTTTATTTGAAAATTTATATTTATTTTACAAAAATAATTTCCTAAATATAGTAAGTTCCCCTTAAAAAACAATTCTTTATTAAAATATATTATTTTTTAATATAAAAATAGCTTTATAGCCCATATAAATATTATGTGGTACGTAATTATATTATATTATCATTTTAACTTAAATAAATATTATTTAATAAAACTATTTCCTGAATATTAAATTTATTTAAAAACTGAGGGATTTATCAGATTGAGTGTTTTAATTGAAGCTATATATTTCAAAATAAACAATTTTGTTTTCATCATATAAAAATATTATTTTCATCAACTCATATAATATAAATATATAAATTAATAATGAAAACATATCAATATAATCATTATTTAATTAAAAAAATTAAATATAAAAAATCATACTTCTAGGGTCCAGATATATAACCCCTTATTACACCAATGTATTCCATATGGGTATGTTGTTTGTTGGTAGTACTGTCTTTGGTTGGTTCAATGAACATGGTTTGGGCGGTGAACACTATATACTTGAAATTATCCTGAATATAGTTTCAATCATATTTTTTATTGAATATTAGCATGTAATTAGTTAAGAGAAAATCCACATGAATCCATCTCCTTAGAAGATCTGATATATAGGCTTCATATGGCATGATACCACTATTTGAGGCCATCACTTTTTCTGTATATGTTAATTATATTTTATTATAACCCTTAATATATACTAATCTCAATGGTCACTGTAGAGTGGATATATTAGCAAAATTTATGATGCCTAATAGTTTTTCAAATTCAAGAGAAAAATTATGGATATATTTTATTATAGTTCAAGAAGAAAAATTAAATATATTGTATGTATTTTCTAAAACTACATTACTTATTAAGGTACTTATTCATTCAAAAATGGAATTTAATTTATAAAATTTTGGTTCATCACAATAGGTAAATAATGTGGAGTTATAATCTAGATGGCATGTACTCTTATTCTAACCGGCCAAAATCTTTAGCACCTCTAGATTAGTTATTCAGATTTTACTCACTCAAAATTAATCCATTTTTATTATATTTATTATAATAAGGAGAGTGAAAATAATATTTAATTATTCATATTAAATAATTAAGTTCTGAAGGATCGAATAATAACTGATGGGGGGGTTAAATCAATTTTTCACTTTTTTATAAGTTTCACTACTTTTTAAAACTTCACCACTACAACCTATTAATGTTTATATTCTTATCATTTTTTAGTAAATACTAATGGATGAAAAGGTATGATAGTAAGTAAAGCACATGAGATTTATATGTTTTGGCCTTAGTGTGTGAAACTACATCATTTCCAAATCCACTCTCATGAGTCTATGGAAATTCACTATTATGAATAAGTGAATTCAACTTGTGACAACTCCCATTAGACACCTTATATCTCCCTATATATAATATTATACTAAATTATGTATGTTTGGAAAGTTTAATTATAATTTTTTTTTCAAAATAAATAGTTTTTTTCAATTTACACTACAAAATTTCCTAGGTCAGATAAACCTGAATCCTATTAACTTTAGTCTGATGAACCAAGACTTATTGACTCAGTAAAATAGACTCAATACGATCTTCCATTTCTCAATATAAATATCTCAAACTATACTAAAGAAACTCAGTTTGATCTTCCTCAGTCCGATTGAATCAAAAAGATCTTCCCAAAAATGATTTTTCTCAGTTTGACAAACAAAAAAAATTGATGTCTAATATTCTAATGAGATATATTCCCAAAAGTAAATTTTACTCAAATTCCTCAGCACTCAGCCTTTTCTGATTATGTGAAAAGTATGTGAAAAGTTAAAAAGTAAAAATTTACTAAGAAACTATTTATATGCAACACAAAATGGAAAATGGGGGAAACATGAAAACCTTCCATGCTTCCTCAATATCATAAACTCTGTGATTTCTTCATAATTAAATTTCATGTTTGACCACTTCAAATCTTTATAAATATTTTGGAATCTTATTGAGTGTTTTTTGTATTCATCCTTTTTTGACTTCCTTGCTTTTATTCAGTATGATTAAGTGAATCTGATTATATATTATTTCTTGTCTATAATATTCCTTCCTGCCTCAGCTTTAGTCAGATGGAACTTTATTAGCTTACTATGATGAAACTATTCTAGCTTATTTTTCATTGAATTTCCTCATTAGAGTTAGCCTCATTGACTTTCCTTATCAGAATCAATTTGATTAAATTTTCTTATCTTAGTCAGTCTGATTGACCTGATGACACACCGAGTTTGATGGATCATTACCTACAGAACTTTCATTTAATTCTCTAATTATGAGAAAACCAAATATTTAGTAAATAAACCTTTCTGCATTTGATTCTTCGGGATCTGATGCTATGTATATTAGATTTATTGGTTTTGAGTAAAAACCATCATCTTCATCTTCTCACATTTCATCATGTCGATGAACTCATAATGATGGAATTTTCATTATGATGTCCTTCATCTGATGAATAATTCTCATAGAAAATTTAAAATTCTTTAGAATTCATCAGTTATAACTCATTTAGAATTCTGAAATATTCTATTTCTAGTACTTCTGGATTCTATAAAAACTTTATCTTGATCTCTGAAATAGATATAATCATTAATATTCTTTAATTTCATCAAAATATTTAATCATGAGAGTTTTCATGATATATGTGAATTTCAAGATTGGTAAATCATCGTCAAAATTAGGTTAGAAAGTATGAAAACTTTCTAACTCCTTACTTCACTATATTCTTTCAAATAACTTTAGCAACATTACAACTTCTTCACCTAGAAAGATCATTCTCACAGCCTTCTGATATTTTCACACTGATGATTCTCATACCAATTATCTTCATTCTTCTGTGTTTAGTGTTCCACACACCGATGAGTAGTATCCAAAATACTTTACATAATATTCTCCTCTCTTCCAACAACTCTAGCTTGTATCATAACTTTTTTATGATTTATGAGAACTTCATGATAAGAAAATCATCATAATATTTTATCACTATGAAAATATAGAATTTCTAACAAAAACTGAGTCTGACAAATATGAACATCATGCCGATGGATCTAAGACTAATTCTACATTTGATCAACTACTTCATATTTCTAAAAACATCTTTAACTGATGGTTCTCTTCAGTCATTTTGAGTCTAGTGCTTCTCAATTTTATTTTCTATGTCTATAATCCCCTGTATGGAATAAACTTTTCACAAATATAACAAATTTTCTTTCCTTTATATTTGGGTTAAAACATTAGGAAACTTTAAACTTTCTTAAAAAACCTCATTCTGATAAACTTGGTTTGATCCTGAAAAACAAAAACATTCTTAGGCAAAAAGGACTGTTTTCAAAAAATAAAGATACTTTATCAAAATAAATCATAAATTTTCTTTAATATCACCCTTTATATTTGTTGAAAACACTTGTTAACAACATTTTCAACTCTCATAAATGTTTCAAAACACAAATTTTGTAAAAAAATAATGTAATTCAACATTTACCAAAAGACAGACTTTCCTAAAATAGAGTTTCTTGACACCAAACTATTGAATAAAGTAATTTTTTTGAAGTAATTCCATTACTCAGTGACAATCCAATTTTGAATCCATGTAAAGATAGACTCCCCATGCCAATTTTCTCTTTTATCACTTTTATTTTTTCTTTCCCCCTTTATTTTCATCTCCCCTATTATCTAATAACCACATATTTAGATTCATAAAATAAAGATAAGTAAAATGTTCTTAAAATTTTAAAATTTGTTACTTTATCTCCCCCTTTGTAAACATAATACAAATAAAGGTGGGGGATATTATTATGAGGTTTAGGAAGTCATTTTAGGAGGATAAACATGAAGTTGTATCCTCAATTGCACAGATATCTATTTCGGCATAGATTTTTTAAAGATATCAACGATTTGTTACTTTGTTGAGATATATTCCAGCATAATATCTCTAGTAGAAACTTTTTATTTTATATAGTGAAAATTTATATCATTTTTTTTATCTTGAATTTTGGGCAGGATTTTTAGAAATTTCATTTTAACTTTGATTATAAAAAAGAATCTTCAGTAGTCTAGAAGCATTCACTTTCAAGCCTTCTAGCTGAACTTCCATCCACAATATTTGGGTACAAGCCTGAGTAGCTTATAAATATTCCAATTCCATTGTTCTTAAATTTACTAAAAATTGATTCTTACTATTAAAACTCACACAAAATTCTACCAAGATAAATGTTTCTTCTAAGGTTGATTTTCTATCATTATATTCTCTATCCCAATCAATACTAGTATAACCATGAAACTTTATCTCAAAATTTATTTTATTTGATAACCATATAAAACTGGGCCTTTGAAATATCTTATACTTCTCTTTGATTCCAACATATGTGATTATTTATAATTACTTTGATACCAAGCACACAAAGTAACATTATAAAAAATATCAAGTCTTGGGGATTTGAGGTAAAGTAGACTCCCTATCAACTTCCAAAAGTATTTAGTATTCACACTTTTTCCAGAATCATCTTTTTTCAATTTTGTGATTAGAAATATAGGAGTAGAATCTTTTTTGGATTATTCCATCCCAAATTCTTTTAACAATTATCCAGCATAATTATCTTGTGATAATGGATTTTTTTTTGAATTTATTATCCAAGGAAGAAATTTAACTCTCAAAAAATTGACATTTCAACATTCTTCTTCATTTCCTTAGAAAATTATTTGTAACTTTATCTTCCTCACCAAAAAAAATTATACCATCCTTAAACACAATAAAAATTATTAAGATGGTGTTTACTTCCTTTACATACAAGTTATAATCAATATTTTTTAAAAAAAAATTAAAAATTCTCAAACATATATCATGTTTTTAAGACAACGCATGTTTCAATTATTTTAACCCATAAAAGGATTTATTCAATATAAAAACCATGTATTCATCTTTATCAAGTTGGAAACCACAAGGTTATTCAATTTAAGCTTCTTCTTAAATCTCACTATTTAAAAAATATGACTTTACAACCATCTGATAAACTTTGTAATTATAATGTGTGAATACTAACAGAAACATTCCAAATATATATGATATTACAACTGGGGAAGAATTTTCTTCAAAATCCACACCTTCCACCTGTTCATAGTCTTTTCAAACAAGTCTTGATATCTTTCTTGAAACTTCACCATACTTATTCAATTTGTTTATATAAACCCACTTTGATATGATAATATTTTTATTTTTTAACCATGGACCATGTTTCCATGTTTCATTTTTCACAATATAACCCAACTATTCATTCATAGAATCCAACCAATCATTTTTTTAATATCTTATGATGCTAATTTTGGATCAGATTTTGAGATAAGAAAAATTGGATTTTAAAATATCAACTTTATTTTGGTTTGAACTGGTTCCTTTGAATTTACAATGATGTTTTCAGACTCCATATGTTTTTGTAATGTAGGAAATGAAAAAGTTTCTTTTCTATATAAAAATTCTTCATCACATTATTGTCCTGAATCTTGGAAAGGATGTTGATGTTTTGAATTACTATCATTATCATTGGAAATCTCTAGTTTATCCTCCTCAGCATTCTCAACAACTTTTTCTAATGATTGTTTATTTTCAAGTACTTTCACATAATATGAGTCCACCAACTTTTTTAAGAATTTTTTCCAACATTTGTAACTTCATCTATTGGGTGAATAAACTGTACAAGTTCCTCCCTCTAATTTCACATCAGTCTTTCCCAAAAATGGATTTTTTATTTTAAGTAAACATGGAATTACAAAAACAATTATTTATTTAAATTATTTTTTTATACCTCATTTAATAATAAGTCATGTTGGTTTTCAGACCCAACAATCCTTTTTTGAACATATACAATAGTATTAATAGCTTCTTTCCAATAGAACATTCAAAGATTTTATTATTCTAATATACTTCTTCCCATTTCCACCAAAGTTCTATTCTTTATATCTGATACTCGATTTTGTTGGAGTATAGGAAGAAATATATTGATGTTTGATATCATTATTTATCATATAAGTTTCAAAATTATTTCTTGTTAATTGGACACCATTGTATATTCTCAACTTCTATATATAAACCCTTATTATTTTCTGAACATCTTTTTTGAAAAACATGAAAATTCAAAAAATCTCTAACTTAAGATTTATAAACATGATATTTTTCATCCAAGTGAAATCACAAAAAATATGATAATGTATAAATATTTTTTATTGATTGATGTATCAATATCCTACAAAAATAAGAATGGAAAAGTTCAAGGGGTATGGTAGATTGAATCTCAAATAATTTACGACTATTGTTAGTCATGTCCTCTTTTTACGTGTAACATAAACATCTTAATATATTCTTTTATCCGCATCATTTATTTGTATATTAAGAAATAAAATGGGGGGGATGAAAAATGACAAGCACCACCAGGGACAAATAAAAACTGGCACAAGCCTAAGTAGGTCTGAAATAATGTAACCCAAGGGCATTATGGAAAATAGGAGACAAAATCCACTTTATAAAGTTTGTGGATATATTTATGAAAAATGTGACCATGTCTTCGGTTCAAAAAATTATTTTCATATTTATCACTTAAGTCACATGAGATATTAAATTCTTCTATTTGGAAGTGATTCCCATTGTTTCTTTCTCCTTTTATAATAATTTTTCTGTCTTTCACAATTTTGATAAAAAAATAATATTTTATAAAGATAAATTATCTTCCATAATTATAAAGTTTACTTTCACTAATAAAGTTATGTTTTAGCCCATTAATAAATAAAAGATCCTTATATTTCACTTTTCTAATTCAATCTCAGTCATTTTTTATTCCCGTAATTTAAAAGAAACTATCATTAACAAAGGTAACTAGTCCTCCATCATGACTTTAAATTTTTGTAAGATTTTTATATCACTTATCATATGTAAAGAACAACCACTATAAATTATGCATGTTTTTTACTTTTACTTACTTTCAATGATGTATAACAAAAAAATATATTTTTTTAATTTTATTCTTTCCAGTTTTATTTTCTTTACTACAATAAGAAATATGTTTCTAAAGCAGTGTTATATATATTTTGGCATGATGAATAGTTTGATCACATCTTCCAAAAATTTATTCCATCCATTCAAATTAGTTTTTTATTGTAAATTTTCTAACATCTTGAGTTTTTTCATTTTCTAACTTCTTGTGGGTTAGGAAAGTTACTCATCCTTCTTCAAATATTTATTTATCTTTATTAAAATATTCTTCTTAGAAGTAAAAATTGATACAAAAAATTATAATCTATCTTCACATAGATTCCAAAACACCAAAAATAGCCATCAAATCATGATTTTCTACTGAAGAAAAATATTTTCTTCGTAGACTCTTTGTTGTGGATGATTACTTCTTTCTACTCTATGATACTCAGAACGTGAACCATATTTCCTTCTAAGTGAGTTTTTAACTTTTGTTGATGTGAAATGTTTATCACATATTTTCTCCAACCAATATTTTTCAAACCCTTTTTTGGAACTAGAAACTTTAAATGAATCAGATGAAACATTGTTTTTGAGTGAGGATTTCACGTAATTCATGTTTTGATACATCTCAGCAACTTTAGAAGTTTCATCTTTCACATAAGAAGGGTTATTGATGTTTTTATTCATCTTCCTCAAGTTTATTTTAGAATCAAAATGTTTTTATTGAAACTTTTTAATTTCTTCTTCCTTATCTTCAAGATTCTTACCAAGACCTTCAACCATATTTCCCTATTTATAAATTCTATGTTTGTAAGTTAGTGTCTCCTAGATGTATTATTCCTCATACATGACGACATATGTTCTTCCTTTAATAACTTCTTCACACTATATATTTATTACTCTGAATTCTTTCTTGATAATCTAGTTTTTTCCAAGAAAAGCAACAAGTTCTATTTTGAGCTGATACTCTCTATATGATTCTTTACTAACTTCTTCTCCATAGGATGAATCTTTTGTTTTGTCAACATCTTCAAAGATGGTTTGGAATTTTTATAAACTTTAATCTTTAAAATAATTATTTTTAGTTGAGTTTGATTCATCTTTCTTACTCAATATACTTCTCTTTTTTTCAGTAAACTTTTTTTAGATTTCTTGAATGCCTTTTCTTATTTATAATTTTTTTCACTTCTCTATCTATTATTTCCATCAAAACCATATTGATATTCTCCAACACTCTTCTTGGTAAAATTCATAGAATAGTGTATGATTTCCCCACACTCAATACAGTTGAGAGGAATTTTACCTCCATACTTTCCTCTTCCTATTAAATAGTTCTATATATAAGAGAAATGATTTTTTTTATTCAAATCATCATCCAATTTATCATTATATCTACAAGTATTAACATATTAGAAATCTTTTATTTTCATCATTCTCATGGTATCAAAATTCATTTCATATTTTATATTATTTTTAAACATTAGATCTTTAATCATTTTATAAGTAATAATAAAGATATGAAATTCATCAGCATATAAATCGTCGTTATATTCTAAAGAATAAATTTTTGAATCAAACATATCTGGAAAGTTTTTAATATGTTTCTCCACAATTTTTTAATCTTCTCGAATATCTTCAAATCCAATGATGTTACAAACAATTTCATTTACTCTAGGGAAATATTCATCTATAGTTTCTTCATCTCACATTCTAATGTCTTCATACTTACTACACAAGATTTATAGCTTTAATTTCTTTACTTTAGTATTCCCTTCAAAAATACATTCTAGATTATCTGAAAAACTCTTTTAATTTTTGATACCCATCAACTTCATATAAATATTTTCTTATAAGGATATAAGGATAACATTTATAACTTTTCCATCAACTTTGATAATTCTATTATCAGCAAAATTCATTGGGTGCATCCTTATAAATACGTGAAGAACCAATTATAGCAGCATCAAAAACTTCTAGTATATGAGATATGGGATAAGGAATCATCCTATTTTCTATCCATAACAATTTTTCCCCCAAATGTAGGAATTAACCTAAAATTAATAGAATTGATATTATCCATGATAAGTATTCCACAAGGGAACCTTTTTCTGATACCAATTAAATTTCCAAATGATCAAATAACAACTGAGGTTGGGGGGTTAATCAGTTGTTTACTTTTTGAAAGTTTTAATAAATTTTGAAACTTAAACCCTATTATTTAATAAACCTCAAATCATTATCATTTTTTAGTGAAAACTAATGCATGAAAAAGTAGGAAATAAAGTAAAGAAAATGATATTTACAAGTTTCATCCTCAGTGTGAGAACCTGTATGCTTTCCATATGCACTCCTATGGTTTTATTGAAATTAAATTTTATAAAGAAGTGAATAAAACTTTTTCTTGTAGGATCAAAATATATATGTAGATGCTAAATTACAAGAGGGGGTGAATTTTAGGTTAAAAAGATTTCATTTTTATTTTTTAAGAGAATATATGTTTAACATGGTTAAACAAGATTCTATTAAGGATAAAAAAAATGTTTTTAAACCTAAAATTCACCCCCACTCCCCACCCCCACCTCTTGTATTGGAGCATCTACATATATATTTTGATCCTACAATTTGTATCATAACAGTTCTCTGAATACTTATAATTAAATATAATTTTTCTTTCTCAACTTTCCTGTTGAACTTTAATTTTTAAAGTTTTCTTAAGATTTTATTTCTATATAAACCTTTTCTATTAATCTTTTTTGTGGAAAATATTTTTTTTATTCTCTTATAGAATGGTAAGAATGAACGTTGGTTCTATAGACAATCTAAATCCCAACAGACCACTAATTTTTTATGGTAATGATTATGACTACTGGAGAGAGATGATGAAGAATTTTGTTAAAAACACCAAAGATGATAATTTTTTCATGCTCATTGGTGAATTCAAGATTCCGGAAAAGTAAATCATAACATTCAAAAATCAATAAAAACAAGAATATCAATAAAACTACAAGGTATTCAGTACTCTTTTATGTTTCATGATCAGGAATATCTATATCCAAATATCATCTTGTGAAGCTTCTAATAAGAAACTTAAAGTTACGCACTTTGGAACTTCAAAAGTGATTAAAACAAGAAGAGATATGTTAAGATATGAATATCATGGATTTGTATTTCCTTATGGAAAACTAGTTTTCAAATCTTAAGAATGATTTATGACTATCATCAATAGTCTTCAAACTATGGGAGAAAAGGTAATTGATAATGAAATACTTATGGACAAGATAATTGATATCATTTCCAATGAGTGGGAATCTAAAAGTAGAGCTATTGATAAAAATAGAAAAGTATACAACATCACTCTTGATTAGTTATTTGGAATTATTCTTCATCATGAAACAAGAATTAAGAGAGATGTAGACATTAATAAGAAGAAGAATGTTAATGTAAGTGTTTCTTTCACTACTACATCTAAATCAAAGACTTCAGAAAGGGTAACTAGATCTGACGCTAAGAAAGCTATTATAATATCTGAATCAAGTGACAGTGATAAGTTTTAGAAAAAACTATCCAACATTTTTTAAAGGATGAACAAGATTTTGGGGAAAAAATATTTCTTGTATAGATATAAGAAGAAATATATAAAGTACAAGAAAGATTCGGAAGTAAATTTTTATGAATGAAAGAGGGTTGGACATATCAGAACAAATTTTCTTATGCTCAAGAGAAAAGAAAGAAATGATAATAATTCTGAAAGAAATAGAAATAAGTACAAATAATCAAAGGGTAAGGAAGCCTTGAAGGCTAATGACACATGGAATTCCAGTGGTGGTGACTCTTCTGATGAATCATCAGAATATAAATCTTGTAGTCATAATTATATTGGCCTTATATCCAGATTACCTATTGAGAATCATTGTCTTATGAATAAGGTACATAATGATGAATCTTTAACCAATATTTCATTAAATGCTAATTTTCTAAATTAAGAATATTATGGATCTTCAGATGAATAATCTTCCTCATAAAAATATTATACCTTACCTTAATATGAATAAGTCTCTAGATTTGATAAATTTCTTGAGAATGAGAACTGTAAGATAAAAAATAAGTTAGAGAAAGAAAATTCTAGAATTTATGTACTATGAAAAGAAGTATAATATATTTATAAATTTCTTGATCAGAAAACTCTTAATTTTGATAATATTTTTAAAAAACTTAAGGAAGTTAATTCTGAGAAGAATAAACTTTCTAAGGATCTCGAAAATGTTATTTATAAGGAAAATGTTTTGGAGAATAACTCAAACCCTAAGAATAATGACAATGATGATAATAATTTACTCATCCGAATAAAATATAAAATATTTTCCTTAAAGAAACTTTTATCATATTTCACTTATGAAAGGAAATAATTTGATAAAATGTATTCATAGCTATATATTCTTAAGAATAGTTCTGGATTTGGTTATACTCATTCACAGCCTGTTTTTAGTCATAACTATTTTTTCCCCAAATTAATCCTTTTTCACTAAGTGTCAATGCGGTGGACATTGGGATAAAAACTATCATTGAATAAATCCCAATCCTTAGGTATTCATGAAGCATATTTTTTTGAGAAAATGTGGATACTTAATATTTTACTTACTAACAATTTTGGATCCAAGAAAGTTCAAATTTTAAAAGTCTTGACTATTTTATTTTCAGTAAATTAAAGAAATTGCCAGCAACAATACATGGTACATAGATAGTGGATGTTCCCGACACATGACTAGTAAAAAAATATTCTTTGAAAAGGTTATCTAGATGAAAGGAGAAAAAAAGTAACTTTCAGAGATAATGATTAGGGATAAATTATTGGTATAGGTAACATTGTTCTTCTTGGAAAAGATTTAATTTCGAATGTTTATTTTGTTAAAGGTCTTAAGAACAACCGTATAAGCATAAGATAATTATGTGATGAAGGTTACCTGGTGAATTTTAGGAATGAAAAATGTCTAGTACACAATTACAAGGAAGAGTTTATTCTCTATACCGATAGGTGTGACAATGTTTATAGTCTAAACTTTGAAGACCTTAGAATCCAAGACCTACCTAGCCTTAGTGCAATGGAATATAAATATTGGTTGTGGAATAGAAGACTAGGACACTATAATCTTAAGAACCTATGCAAACTCTCAAAGAAAATACTTGTTAAGGATCTACTAAAGCTTAGATTTGATTCTTCTAAATTTTGTGATCCTTGTCAATATAGAAAGAAACATAAGTTAATATTTAAATCAATTAGTAAAGTCTCAACTTATAATGCATTAAATCTAGTACATATGATTCTTTTCGATCCAACATAAATAGGAAGAATTTGAGGAAAATACTATGTATTTATTTTAGTTAATGATTATACAAGATTTACTTCGGTTTATTTTATAGAAAAGAAATCTGAATCCATTTCCTATTTTAAATCTTTTTTATCCAAAGTTAAAAATGATAAAAACCTTCCATTGATAACTATTTGTAGTGTTCATGTGGGAGAATTTGAAAATTCTGATTTTAAAACTTTTTGTAGTAAGAAAGGAACTACTCATAACTTCTAAGCTCCAAGAACTCCTCAATAAAATGGTGTTATTGAAAGAAGAAATTGTATTCTTAAAGAGATAACTAGAACCATGTTGAGTGAATTTTCTATTTCTAATCATTTTTGGGCAGAAGCTATAAGTACTTATCGATATACTATAAAATAAAGTTTTAATCAGACTTTTCCTTATTTAAAACGCCTTATGATTTTTGGACAAGTAAAAAACCTAAAGTTTCTTACTTCAAAGTATTTAGATGAAAAGTATTCATCCTGAATAATTAAGATAACTTACATAAATTTGCACCCAAATCTGATGAAGGAATTTTCTTAGGCTAATCCACTACTTATAAGTATTATTGAGTTTTTAAAAAAAATCTTGTATTATTGAAGAAACAATACATGTTTAATTTGATGAAATTGATCCTTTTGTTTTCATACAACCTCAACCTACATCTTTGGATGTGTTTTCAAAAACTAATTATTAACCTTTGATATAAGATTATTCTAATAAAGACAATACTCAAGAAAATGTTTTTGAAGTATTTACCCCAATAATTTTTTTACCTTATATTGATGAATAGGTTTTACAAAAACTAAATCAATTGTTTCTTTAGAATCATCCCAGTGATAGTATCATTGGTGACTTAAATTCAGACTATGAATTTTTTTACCAGACTCTATTTGTATATATATTCACACGCCATTTCATACTATATTCAGAATCTGATTATTCATACTTGTTAATGTTACATATTTTCTTTATGATATTTTTATAACTTTATTGAATCCTAGTTTACTTAGGTTTATTATGCATAAGAATGTTTTTATTATGTGTTATTTTTTCTTACACATGATTATGTTACAACGAAATGATATTGTACAATCTATATTAACAAACCATTGAGTGACGCTGATCCAAGTCCCCATAAAATTCAATGAAAAATATATCAATTGGAAGAGTTTATGACTGTTGAGGATTTTTTCCTATAAATACCCAGTCATTTGAACGATCCATTACACATAACACACGTCTAGAGATTAAATGTTATAATTCTATGAAGTGATTTCTAGAAAGATACTCTCATGCTTTGTGCGATCTATGAACATCTTGTTCATCCGTGAATAACTTGTTCAATCTACCTAGTGATATTTCGATTGGCTAATCAATCGAGGGATTCCAGGGATAGAAAGATAGAGGTGCCAACTACATTAAATTTTGATGTATTTTGCTGATAGTAAGACATATTTTGATATTCTTATCTAGGGATTAACCTGGTGTGGGTAAGATAAATTTTCTTGAAAGTATAAATCAAGGGACCTTTATCCAAGGTTGTCTGATACCCTTCTCTTTGGGTTAAAAGATTTATTATACTTGTTCTTGTTTTATTACATTTTTTAATTCTGTTGTATTTTTTTAAAGAATGAATGTCTAACTATCTTATACTTTCTTATACTTATATACTCTGATAAATAAGATTATATATGCTTTAAGGTAGAATCTTTCCCTAAGTAATCTTGATTTAAGTTTCTTTATTAGATCCATATTTTCGAATTCTAAGAAAGATTGTTTCTTATTTAATAACAAAATAGGGTTTTTGAGTCCATATAGTTTAACCTTGTTAAACATATATTCTCTTAAGGATAAAAATGAATATTTTTAAACCTACAATTCACCCCCCCCCCCACCATCTTATAATTGAGAATCTACATCTATATTTTGATCCTATAGTGAAAACTCTTATTAGATGCCTTCTATATCCTGATAGGAATGATTATAATAACTCACACTAATTTATGAATTTTTATTATAAAAATATTGATCCAACAAAAAAGTAAAAAATGCTTTGTTCAATTTTCTACACAAAAGTTCCTAGGCTGATGTACCGGAATCCAATGACCTTCAGTTCAATGAACCCATTCCAGTTGAACTAGTATGATAGTGAAAACATAATCATCCCTTTATCAATCATCACTTCTCAAACTCTACTAAAAAGACTTAGTCTGATCATCCTTAGTCTGATCGACACAAAATTATCTTCCAAAAATAATGTTTCTCAGTCTGATAAACAAAAAAAAGATATATGATCTTATAATGAGATCTATATCTGGGAGTAACTTTTACTCAAATTCTTCAGCGCTCCACCTTTTCCTCTTATATGAAATGTTACGAAATTATGAATATACTGAGAAACTATTTATAGTTAACCTAGAATAGAAAAAGTAAGAAACATGTAAAAATTCCCTTCTTCCTCAAATTAAAAAACTCTGAGATTTATGCATAATTGAATTTCAAGTTTGAAGACTTATACTCTTCATAATTCTTATAGAATATTCTTGAGTCTTTCTATTATTTGTCCTTTTTGGACTTCCTTGCTTTTCTTTAGTCTGATTTGGTTAATCAGATTATGTCTTCTTTCTCCCCTCTGATATTCCTTCCTATCTCATATTTAGTTCAATGGAAATTTCTCATCTCATTACAATGAAACTATTACATCTTTTCCTGAATCTAATTTCATCATCAGAGTCATTCTCAATTAATTTCATTATCAGAATCAGTTTGACTAAATTTCCTTATCTGATTTAGTCTAATTTACTTGATGGAACACTGAGTCTGATAGACTGGTACCTACAACACTTTCTTTTCTTTCTCTTATTATGAAAAAAACTTTCACCAACCAACAATTTCTACCTCATATTCTTTTGTATCTGATGATATGTATATTTTATTTATCATTTTTGACTCAAAAATAGCATCTTTTTCTTCTCACATTTCTTTACATTGATGAACTCATAAAGATAGAATTTTCATTATGATGTTCTACATCCATTTAATAATTCACAAAGAAACATTGAAATCCTAAAAACATAATTAGTTATAACTCATTATGACTTTTGAAAATTGCTGTGTTTTGTACTTCTATATTTGATGCAAACATTTTCTTAATACCTAAAATCGATAAAATGTCTATAATTACTCCATTTCATCGAAATAATTTATCATGATCTTTTTCGTGATATATGAGAACTTCAATATCATAAAAGTATCTTTTAACTTATGTTATAAAGAATGAAAACTTTCTAACTCATCACATCACTATCTTCTTTCAAAAATCTTCAACAACATTACATCTTCATAACTTAGCAAGATCATTCTTCCAGACTTTAGATATTGTCACACCAATGATTATCATAATAATTATCTTCATCCTACGGTGTCTAGTGTTTATCACACCATTGAGAAGTAGCCAGAATACATTTCATTGTATTATCCTATCATTCACTAACTCCATATTGTATCATAACTTCTTCATGATTAATGATAACTTCATGATCAATAAAGGATCGTCATATTTTTTCACTCTAAAACTTAATAATTTTTAACAAAATCCGATTTTAAGGAATCTGAACTTTATGCTAATGGATTTGAGACCAATGATACGTTTGATCAACTACTTCATATTTTTGATGACTCTTATGATCACTTCTTCTGTTCAGTCATTCTGATTCTGGTTATTCTCAGTCCGATTTTCTATGTCTAGAAACCTATCTCTGGAAAAAACTTTTCTCAAAGATAAAAACTTTTATCCCCCTTTATGTTTGGCATAGAAAATTCAATAACTTTCATCTTTCTTAAAAACCCACATTCTTATGGACTTAGTCCGATCTAGATAAAAACATATTTATACAAAAAGGTTAGTTGTCAAAAAATGAAAAAAAACCTTGTTAAAACAAATCACAAAGGTTATTCAAATAATAATTAAATTAGAATTGAAAAACTAACAACAAATTCATAAATTAATCAGTGATCTATAAATAATTATAGTTTATTTTGTGATCCCTTTAATATAAATTGAAAGGTTCTGGGTGCAATGGAAGCACCACTAAGAAATTTCCAACATGAATTTTTATCATAATTGATGATTAATACAAGATTTACGTGATAAATACTTTCATGACCAATATAATTGAATCAAAGATTAATCGACATAGGATCTTTGAAACCAAATGTATGATAATTACATACTGATTTATAATTATTTCAATATGTTAAAGAATTACCTTACAATCAATTCATTTTTTATTGATGTTCTAAAAATGCCTCTATATCATATTATCCATGCATCATAGGAACTAAGTATAGATTCCATATAGAGAAGATCCAAACATGTACCATGATACTTTTGGAATCTCCATAATAATCTCATAGTAAAAGTTTTAAGACAAAAAAAAACCTTTTTTTCTTAGATCATTATGATAATCCATTCTAACAAGGTATCTCCTTGATCACTCTGGAATCAAGAGGGGTGGTGGAGGAGGGTTTCTCAATGTTCTTGAGATTGTTCTTGGAGAGAGGATCCCTATATATTTTGAAAATTCATCAGTCATTTTTCAAAACCAATACAATGGATTACAATAGTGTTGGAAATAATATATTTGAGTTTAAATAGTTACAGGGTTAGAAAATAATAATTACACATGAAACCTCATTATTTCCTTAATCCCTATATAACCCCGTTGAATTAATTAAATATTATTTGTAATTAGACTTTTAAACCTAGTCTTTAATATTTATCAGAATCTAAAAATGGATATTTATTTATTAAATAAAACCCACTAGATTATTCACTAATAAATAAATATTATAGTAAATAAATTAAAATTATTTTTTTATTAATTTTTTTATCACAAATATTCACTCGAATAACCAGTTACTGAATATATGTGATCATGTAAACAATAATAACTATTAAAACATGTGCCGAAATAATATTTATTTTACATGTTAAAGAAGAAATAATATTACATATTTAACTGAGGTTTTGGAAACACTTAGTGCATGAACTATACGTCTCTTTCTTAGTGGCATTAGGAAGATCTGCCAAAATTCCATGGTTATCATCTAGAAACATTATAAGAAACTCATATAGAAGTAATATGGGGTCATAATGATATAAAAACTCATATGAATGATTAGTCTTTAATATAATTATTTTATCATGGTATCTCTAATCAAGAATATTTCATGATCGCTTCATCAACCTATGTACTCAATGTATCTTCCTTTGAAATAATGGAAATGAACATGCCCACAAAACACAATAGACATGGATTTATTTAGGACATTTCATTCAATCAAATATCCTGAGATATAATATTCCATTAAATAATGGGCGGGGAAAATCATCTCTTGTATTATTGATAAAAGGAAATATCACTCTGATCGCACCCAACATATCCAACTTCACTGTGAACTTATTTAATCATAATTATCATCAATCCATAAAAATACATGAATAATAATATCCAATATAATCTTGAAGTCAAATGATTAATACACATGTCCATAGGTAGGAACATCTAATAACATATATAAATGTGGATTTCCTACTAGCGGTTCATGTCCTCATAATCCAATGCACCGGAAATTGCCAAGGGCGTACACCATGAGAATGTGGCTAGATTTCCTATGAGTCTCCACCCATGATGTCCTATATCACATGTACCCCATTAAATGATTTTATCCAACTATAGAACACATATTTAAGAATATTTTCATGGAACATACATGTTCTCATCATAGGAGGGAACTAATATGATCTTTTAATGAAATTGATACTCTTAGGAAATTATCACATACTATGTCATCAAAAGGAGTAATAATGATGTGATAAGAAGTTTATTACTTTTATAAAAAATTAATACATATAATCATAATTTATATAGAAGATGGTTATAGGGAACCAACTCTAACAGTGCCCACATAGGTGTTTAAACCAAGATTTATCATTCTTCCATTACCTTTAATTTCTTTATAACACATTAGTTTAGAAACATATTAGGATGTAGTTTTAAAATCTTATATCTTTTTTAGCATTATGGATAAGGACCTTGTTCTTTGAATATATTTTTATTTTATATGTATATGATTATTGGGTCCTAAAATTTTTTCATATGAGAAGAAGAAAATTCTCTCTACTTGGAAAAGGATAATAATAAATATAAAGAATTATTTGAGGGATTTTTTTAAAAGGGGGGATCCATGAAGAAAGATTCGATCCCATGAAGTACATGTAGCTTCATTGACTACCGATCTGCTTGGTGTTACACCACTCTGTGAAGCACCCATGAAAACAATAGTTCATATGAGGTGGTAGTACCACTCACATCAATGAACAAAACCTCATTCATTTGTAGCACAGAATAGTGACTTCTATCCTCATGAATGATTATCCCCCACAAAGAGAATAATTCTTAGAGTGAGGCGATACCACGGGCCCTGCAGATTAACAAAAGTCATTTTCGGGGCTGGGTGGTGATTTTCTCCCCATGAACAGTCATTGCCTTCTGAATAAGGCATTCTCAGGTTGGGGAATCTTCCTTGGGATCCCACAAATAAAGTCATGCAGTCCACAGTAGATGACCTTCCATGCCAATATATGGTCCCTCTATTCTTATATAATAAGATCCCAAGGGGGGATAAAAGGAAGACCAAACTAAAGAGAGCTGAAGGTGATGAGCGATGAGGATACAAAAAAATAGAGCCTCAAAAATGAATTTAGAGAGATCATTTGATTCCCAATAGTTTAAAATCCACCACATAGTATTAAGGAGGAAATAAAAATTATCTGTTCATCTGTGAACATAAGACATTTTAAGAAGATACCCTTCTATGAGAAAGAAACTGATTCCCTTTTTCATCCCATCACACCACATAGAAAAACACTTTTTGGTTAGAACCCTTCCCCATTTAGCCAAACATTATATTGGTTTAACTCAACCCCATGTGGAAACAACCATTATAGTAAGACTCCTACTCCGTGTAGCACCATGCTACGTTGATGGTACCCTCACCTATGTAGCACCATTCTACATGGATTGTACCCTCACCCACATAACAACATGCCGCATGTTGGGAACCTCATTCTACATAAGAACCTATTACATATAATTGTTTGTCTTATGAAGTTCTACTCTCCACATCCCATCACTATCTTTTGTCATGTCATAAGGCCCCATATTGGCCCCTCCGAAATTGAGTCCATCAGAATCAGGTCAAGGCCTCTTCAAATGCCACTTGACATGTATGCTTAGACCATCGAACACATTAGTGTGTCCTATCATGTATATATACCCATGGTAAGTTGAGTTACCTGTGTAATATCCTCAACAAGGAGGACCCCTAAATTGATTTTAGGTCTACATTCCCATGGAAATGAGGATTACTACATTGAGGTACTCACGTGAACCTCCACATTATAGGTAGTGAGGGTAGGGATCACACTTTATTTTCCCTTTGACATGGAATTAGGTCCTCCTCCCCCAATAACCAATTTTAACGAATCCCTCCTAGAGTAATCCTCTAGACATTTCTACAGGAGGTGACACTTTTTATCCTCTTCACCTCAGCCATAAGAAATTTCCAAATAAATCCCTATATGTTACTATACAAATAACCAAAAAAAGTGGGATATAGGAACACTAAATGCCATCTCCCTATCTCTTTGAGCATCAACACCTTGTCCACCAGTGGATATGGTGGGCCATGTGATATGTAGATCTACTACGTCCTCATGTTTTTGACATCGAGCATGAATGATGTGGGTTTAGAGGTTATTGGTGAACATGAAATCCACACATTCCTAACCCTAAAAATGGGAATCTTCCATGCATAATCCCCAACTACATGGCTAGCATACATGCATAAGTCCAAACCTCTATTCAAATTGGAAGCTTCCATGTGTAAGCCCCAACCTCATGATAATTCCCTGAGTGTAATCCCTAATCAAATCATGTCCCCTAAAATGGGCCTCTTTCATAGGTGTTATCCCCAACCATATCGAACTATGTGGGATTTGATTCTTAACTAATTTTGATACGTAGAAAGCCTCTCTAAGGTCTATACCCAACACCCATATTCACTCTAATGTTAACAAGGCCATATTATAGGTAGGGCCCTATCTAGTAGGGAAAACAAATCACTTCAGAGTCCCTTGTGCTTCCTCAGAGTTAGTCCTATATAAAGATTTGACTGGGCACTATCCACATAAATTCCCTTTCTACTTGATGTTAAACTATATGGTTTGGTCCTCATCGCATGAACTTATAAGAAGACGTGTCATGTTGAGTGGAACTAAACTACTTGTGTTTTAATTTCTATCATGAGGACACATAAGAAGCCCATATTATGGGTTCAATACCGAAATCAAAACAAATTATTTCTCCTTGGACGAAAAAAAATGCTAGAGTTCCTCACCATGTTTCTTAAAACCATAATCTTCTTAATAAACAACCAAAGAATCAGTTATCTATCTATAAAAGGATACCATTGATTGAGAACATCAAATATATATAGATTTTTTCATCAATGTAGAACCTCGAATACATAAAGATGGTTATAAACCCATTTGTATTAATGATTGATATTTACCCTGGGGTAATCTATGTATGCATACTTTGGAATGAAACAAGGATTCACAAACATATCTTAAATCTATAAGAGAGTACAAGTAGGAAATAATTCCCCCCAAAAGGGTGTGATGATCCCAACTTCCCATCCTCTCGACCATTGTGAGTTCTCAATTTTCATTGGAAAATTTACCCCATAAATGCCTGGCTTTGGATAGTAGGTCCATGATTCATCATAGATATAAGACACATTAGACATTTATGGCTCCATGAAGAAAACTCGTTGGATACAATTTTAAGACATTGTGTTCGAAGTTTGTTTTTAAACACAATTTAACCCCCTGAAATCAAATGTTGGGCGCAATAATTTTTATTAGTAAACAAAATGGTGTACCCAACATGAATCCATAACCAAGGTGGCAGTGATACCTCACATATGGACCCTTTCACATTCAAAATGGAAAAGAGATCGATAATACCGTCAACTACACATGTTGTTGTGATATAATATTTTGATGAGGTTTTTTTTTCTGAATCTATCTCATATATTGAAAGAACTCTTCATAAATCTATTCAATCCAATGAATTCCCGCTATTTTTTTACCAACATGTGCATCATCCATCACACCGATTGGGTCCTCAACCAAACTGAGGACACCATAACTCACCTAACATCTTTAATAGTGGGTTTAAAATGAATTGGTTAGAGAGAACCACCAGAATGGTACTCTCCCCACCCTAGAGATATCTAGATAGTTCCTATAGTCATTAAATCCCCACAAACCATCCAAATAGTGCTGGTTTGTGGTCCAAAACTAGATGGATCCGCCAACCATATTTAACTGTTTCAGGAGCCTATCCTTCAAATATGATAACGAGTTCCTACCTTAACTTAGAAAGGCTGATGAAGTCGTCACAACTGACTTCATCCCAGTGATACAAGGGTCCCACCATAGGATAACTACCATAGTTCCATGTGTCCTAGTAGACTCACCATGCTAAGGATACCACTCCATAGGCCCCAGCTAAAATCAAAGAGACCAAGGAGCACAGGTCGGATCTTTAAGGGTGAAATTAAAACAATTTATAACATGCCATCATATTTATTCCTCCCAAAGAATCCCACTATGTAAATATGGAAAGAAACTATGAGAATACATATATTTTTCTTCTATTATGAAGCCCTTTGGTCAAATACAACGAAAAATTACGGGAAGGCACAAATTCTTCTTACTTATCACTAGCCTGTCTAGAAAATAGGGTAGAAAATTATTAGCAAACACATATCACTACTTACTCATATCTATACCATCAGTCAAATTTGACTAAAAATTGAGTATATAAAAATCTATGCTCATTAATATGAAACCCACCATGTAAATATGATAAAAAGTGTAGGGATACATAAATTCTTTCTTCTATACTTGATGATCATTGGTCAAATACAATAGAAAGAATAATCATACACAAATCCCTTCCCATAAATTTAAATCACGCTAGTCAAAATGGTGGGAAATTATAGGAAGATGAAAATTACTACAGATGAATTTCAAGACCATCAGTCAAATAACATGGCAACGAATGAGAAGAGACAAATTTATGCTCATTCATATCAATTTAATCAGTAAAATACATTTATAATAGGAGGAACCAGCTAGTATATCATAGTTTTAAATTGGGGGAATACATAAACCAATACTAATGAACAAGAGAACTATCAGTAACAAATGAAAAGAAATGGAGGACCAGAGCAGGCACATATTCCTAATCTGACACTGAAATGGGAAGATATTCCCATTCCTACCAAGGATGTCTCTCTACACTTATTAACAATTATGGAGGACCATCCACAAATTCCCAACTACGTCCAATAAACTTGTCAAGATGTAATCAAACCCATGGAAATAATAAGGATTCGGGCCCACAACCCCACATTCCCAAGTGGTGTGATTTATCCACAGAGTAGGGTGGTCACTCAAAAGTATACATGAATCCATGCTCTAATATAGATTGTTTTTTGGTAATATTATGTGATAAATGGAAAATAGTATTAGGCACAAATACCTATTTTAACTAGGGGAAACCAGTCTACTTCACAGGCCACTTCAAGGAATATATATATGCATTCCATAATTCCAGAGGCTTACTAACATATCCAAGTATAACCACAATATCCACTTGAACATGAACCCACGTATAAAGGCCTCCTCTTATCGAAATCATCCTTAGATACCCATAAAAGATCACCTAAAAATAAATCATGACAAATGAAACATGACAAAAAAGATCATATTCATGAACCTACTTTGAGGCCATAATACATATGTTAATGGTGGCTCTTGATACTTCTAATACATTAAAAAATTATAGAAACAAAAGTGGAATTTGAAAAGTTCCTCCCCATAATGTTGTTACCAGTGGCCCTAGAGGACCTCCCAAGAGAACATACCACATAAAAATCCTTCATGGCCACAAGATGATCAATCAGGAGAGCCTATCTCGTGATTAGAATCACGGTAACCCTCCTCATGGTCAAAAGGTTAAATAGTAAGAAGGTCCCCCCCCCCCATTTCTATAGACCACCCTAAAGGTACTCCCTTGGGAATACACTATAGAAATTCTCCCTATATTAGGACATCTATCTATGATAGTAGTCCTCACCATTATGGAATTGACTCTAAAGGTCCTCCCCACAGTGACATCTTATTTTAGCAAGAAGGTCCTTGTCTTCTTCCTTGAAGGTCCTCCCTAGGGTATACACAATAGAAATTCTCCCTAAAGTCATACATTAATATATGATGGTAGTCCTATCCATGATAGCACCCACTACAAAGGTCCTCCCAGTAGTAACATTTCATGTTGGCAGGGATTCCTTCCCTTGCTAATTTAAATACAAGAAATCCCCCATATTCTGAGTCCCTTGGAAAGATGGATCCAAACATGTTAGTGACCCTATAAATAACAAGAATCATCCTTTCTCAACCAGAAGATAATCTGTGATAACTCTTAGCCCCCGAGCCACCCTTGGACCATTCCCATACTATTGAGACCCCTATCAGTCCAGTTACTTGCAAAAAAACTAGTCAAAAAGAACTCATGTTTATCCAATCAAGTAGAGGAGTATCTCGTAGAATAATATAAGGACATTTTTCTCATGGGAATATGATTAGATAGGGATTATATAACCATCATGTTTTGGCCCTCATCCACTTCTCAGTTTTCCATTTTAGAGGCATTGCCAAAATAATTAATACATAACATTCGTCTCAATCTCTGGAAAACTAACCATCACATGAAAGAAAATTTATTTCCTTAAGATGTATATGTTGACCAAGTTAAAAAATTTTGATAGATTATTCATCAAATCAATTTAAAATTCCCTCTATCTATGTGAGGACTATAATCAGACAACAAATATAACAATATTCAAATGACATGACTCGATGTGTTGCATAAGTTTCATCATGTAATTGTTGAAGCCCCTATTAGTGTTTATATCTAAGGGTGGGGGAACATGGATATTTATATTTCACCTCATTCCACATTTACTAGAACCTAATGGAAATAAAATCATTTAATGTCATTATTCTAAGGTGGTTATAAAGAAGAAAACCATCTTAGGAAAGGTGACACAGTCAATATGAACTGACCTTGAGTAAGTCTCAAAAGCATCAGGCACGAAGATAGAAATCCATCAAAATATCTTGAAATAACAATTGAGAACATTCAATAGGATTATCTATTAAGGGAATCCAATCATCAATAATTTCTAATGTCCTTAGAAATCAATAGTTCACGTGATGACCTGACATTATCTCTGGATCACATTTGAATAAGGATGTATGAGATCAAGAGAACAGTGAAAACTGTAGTAGCCATCACAGTATGGGATCAACCCCAGCCCACAGGGATGGAATAATTTTTAATAGAAAATGCCTCCATAAGATCACAAAGTCTGTAATGAAGAAGGATAACAAGATAATGAGAGAAACCCTATCCTATAGGGTTGGGGGCATTTTTAACTCAACCACCCCCTCAACGAAAATCATCCTTTTTCATTTAGGGAGGAAAAAAATAGTAATGTATCTCTTTTCACCTCATATAGTATCCTATTTTCCCTAGAAGGGAGGCATATGATCAGGATTCATAAAGGTTCTCTCCGAGTCACCCTTTTCCAAGAAGCTCGAAGGGGATCCTAGAAATAAAGTTAGATGTTCAGAAAAGTATGTAAACAACCATCATATCATTGAGTAGCTGGTATGATTTCCATAATGCATTATGCATCAGTGAATGTCATGGATGTCAATCCTAAATAAAACACCAAAATTTTTGAAAATGAAGATAAATAAGGGTAGGATGGTTTCATCTAGAATCTAATTCACATTTAAAATTAATGTGTGCATACTTGGAACCATATAATCACCCTAAATTTGGGTGTTCCTTTGATTAATCCTATACCGCCTCCTTAGAGAATCTATACCAGAGAGAAGAATGAAAGTAATGTCACCTAAAACCCACCTCTTACTCTCAATGAGAATGAGTTCCCTACACAAGAATAAATATTAACTCGGAAAGAGGAATAATTTAAAGAGTTGAGGAAACTTGCTGATGAGCTTCTCCAAGGTATCATTCCCATTGAGTATCCCCCCGGGAAGAGGCTCATCATACACTTATAGTAGGTGTACATTATCTATAACGATTTATCCTGACTAAAGAATGAGGTCCTAGACTTTATCTTAACACAACCCATAGACCATCGGGGTATCTTGACCTAGTCATGGATGGATATCAATATTTCTATCCATTAAGGATACAACTAGAGAAATTTCAGGAAAATTCTCAAAAGATGTCCCCAAACAAACATCAACCTCAAATAATGGATGAACTGGCACACTAGATCCTATCGATTTCTATAAGGATCTTAGATCTGGTTCAACAAAACACTTATCAAGATATTATCAACACCATCGAGTCATTGGAAGCTAGATTGGAAGCCATAGAGTAGTGACATTCCCCCATTGTAGTTAGAATTGCAGTGTTACCATGACTGGGTGAGCAACACCCCACCACTGCCAGACCTCAGGGGTCCTATGTTTCCGTTATTATATAGATTAACTGACTAAAAAAAAAGAGCTTATGAACTATTTATTTCATTGTGATTCCATGATGGGAAATACAGAGTATCAAGATGTAGTAAAACTCATATAGTTCATGAAAACCTTTCAAGGGACAACCATTATATGGTATGTTGATTTTCCAGCTCAATCGATAATGGGATTGGAATATATCCTTCAGTAATTTCTTTTTCTAGTTAAATTAAACACTGCTAAAGAAAGAAATTAGTGACCTCTCAAAATGAGAAAATTTAAAAAACAAGAGAGTCGCATATTTCATTTCTAGATGGAAACTAGGTATCTACTCCCTGAACCAACCACTTCCCCAGGATGATTTTCTCACTCTCTTCATTGATAACCTTCACGATGAGCTTTGAATGCCACTCATCCTTGTAAAATATAAAAGGGAGTTTCAAGATTTCTCATCCACTAACAAAATAATGGACAACTCCATTTAATGGAATGAGGTAAATTCTTTGATAAATTCATCAATATGGGGGGAAATATCATGGAAATAGAAGGTGGCATCCGTCACACATAAGACATACCCCATTCCAGATTCTACTTCTAAGACTACACCATACCGTGCCATAACCCATGGGAATTAAAAATAACTCTTTCATTGATAAGATGACAGGAGGGGAACCATGAAGAGTCAATTCATGGAGCAAAGGAATAAATTCTAATCATTCTATAATGATCATGTCAGTGGCTATTTTATAGACTCCATGTACAATGATCTACTTTTCCTACCAGAACTAGAGAGGATTGAACAGGTAGGTCTCAATTACTATAAAAATTATTTCCCATTTCATAGGATATCGGGACACACCATTTAGGAATGGTTCATCTTTAAATTCCTCCTACAAAAAATGGTAGATTCTTGGAAAGTAATGTTGGGAAGGCCACCAGCACAAGAGGCATATATTTTTACAACTACCACCAAGGAAGGAGGTGACTGACAAGATATTTTTAGAAGAAGGTAGTATAAGTTAGATAGTTAGATGAATTCAAAGACAATAAAATGAACTCATGGTATTATTCAGGCATAGTTTAAATAACCAATTATTCCCCCAACTACTTCTACTCTAACACATCCGACGTCATCTGCACCACAAAAATATATGGGTCGTCCTTTAAATAAGTTTTCGAACCAAAAAGGTAAATAGGAAATCTAGGGGGATGAAATTTCATCATGTACAAAGTTGAAATTAACTATCGCAGATTTTATTCCCTCATATTTGAAACAATGGGCACCACCCCACCAAACAGCACAACTAGAGATGGTCAGTCATAAAAATTATTCATATGATGAGGAGTTGATCTTTGATTCCAATAATTCCATTCACTTAATGGATCCATTATTTTAAGATGAGTATGAATATGAAACTGAATTCCCCACATCCATTTGGAAACCTGGAGGAATAGGTCGCATGATTCAAGGACACTGATGAAAGCATAGCTGTGACAGAAGCCAGACTTCCAGCCACACCCCTACTGGGATAATAAATGTTGCAGAAACACGGGGAAGATCCTTTTAGAAAGTTCATTTGGAAAAAAGAAAATCATCCTACATTGGTCAAAAGACACCCTAACCCATCACCCTAGAATATTAATTGGAATAAGAGCATGTTTCATATTACCCTCGATGGGAAGTAAGACCTACATGAACCAACCCACCGAGGACATGAGTGCCTCCAAATCCTATCTCAAAGGACAATCCATTCACATAAAATATTAAATATCCTAAATCACATGTGAAATATAATCCTCATGTAGGGAAGAGACAACATTTATACCATAAGTATGAAATCCTAAAATAGTTATCCATGGTACCGACCAAGCTATCGATTCTAGATTCCCTCAGTTTGTCAAAATACATTAGGAAATCATTCATAGAGGCTTTACTAATCCCTAAAGAGTTTAGAGATGAGGTTTTTGATACTAAGGTCTATCTAATAGAGACTAATCCTATGGAATTACATGAAATTATCTCCTTCATAGATCAAGATGAAGATTCCATTATAGAGGAACACATCATACCCTTGTATGTTTACATCATGATAAATGGAATCGATATCTAAAAAATCTTCATTGACAATGGATATAGAGTTAACCTCATTCCAGCACAAAAAATTATACATCGTGGATAAAATTACGATAAACTAGTGCCTTCCTTCATAACAATACTAGGATAATAGTAAAGTGTTCAAAATTCATTAGGCCAAATCAAGGTTAAGGCTCAGTTTAGAGACCTCGTAACCGAATCATAATTTATGGTGGTTCGGAAGAACACTACCTTAAACATGTTTATAAGAAGATCATGGTTTCATCATCATGTGGATATCTCTTCATCATACCATTAATTCATAAAATACTTCATTAATGGACAAATAAATACATTGCACACTGATAAGACCCCACTCAAATCCTTCGAAGAACACTATATCAATGCAAGATTCTATCAGGGGAAAGGGAAACAACCCCTGGTTGATGGTGTGTCTTGGGTAACCACCTAGAATAGTCTATAAATTATACTTAACAAAACCTTTATACATATTTTAAAACAATTCATGTTACCCATAAATCAGGTCGGTTATATGAGTCCATATTCAAATGTGTATTCAGTGGTCTTCATGATTTCAATCATGCCCACTAGGTCCAGCAGCTTTGAAGAGTTTGTTGTCTCCCCATATAATGGTGAAATATCGGATGAAAATTTCATTATTACATCATCATATCTATAATAAATCCCTACCTCACCAACTGAGAGAGAAGATTTTGTCTCGCCACCTGAATGGGATTAGAGAACTCCTTCTCTGCACCTTCATCCTCTCTAGAGTTTCAAGGAAATCCCTCATTATCACCCAAGTAAGAGGAAGTCACTTAATCTTCAGACTACCAAGGTATCATATCCTCCCCCAACTCTGGAGAACTTATACTGCTAATTTCTTTCCCACATAGAAGAAGAGGAAGAATATCAAGAGGAGGAAGAAGAAGGTTTGGAGGACCTTAGGGATTACCCTCCATCATTTGAGGAGGAAATATCTACCACTGTTGATGAGCTCAAATAATTATATCTAGGTTTAAAAGAAAATCCTAGACCCCCCTTGATTAGAAAAACCAAGTATTTTAAAGAACAAGAGGTATGTACATCCTTCTTCAGGCAGCATATAGTTGTATTTTCCAGGAATTACACAGACTTACCAAGGATCGATCCTAAAGTGGCCACTCATCAATTGGAATTACCATAGGAAAACTGAGGCTATAAATAGGAAGCCGAAATATTGCAACTAAAACATGCTTTTAAAATTGAGGATTAAGGTTAAAATATCATTAAAGACAACTTCACTTAGGAGGTATAATATCCGAAGTGGCTAGCCAATACAGTGCCCTTCAAGAAAAATAATGAGAAAATCATAGTCTACATAAACTTCATAAATCTCAATCGGTACTTCCTACATGATGATTTCCTAGTACCGATCATAGAATTATAAATCGGTGTAGTATCCGAATATCAGACCCTCTCTTTCATGGATGACTATTCAGGATACAATCATATCTGAATGGACCTAAAAGTTTAATAATTCACCAACTTCAAGGCTCCCTGAGGATTATTTTTCTATCAGGTATTTCTTTATGGAATGAATAATTCCAGTGCTACATACCATCATGCCACGCATCACAACTTCAAACCATTCATATGAAATATATTAAAATGTAATATTGATGTACTGGGGGTTAAATCTCAATAGTACCTAGACTACCTGACAGAACTTGAAACCATTTTCAACAAATTGTGACAATATATCCTGAAAATGAACTCTTTAAAATGGGCTTTATTTATGACCTAATGGAAATTCATTGGCTTCATCGAACTCCATCCTGGAATATAAATCAACCCCAATAAGAAAAAAGGTTTTCCTTGTCATTTTTCCTCTTTGAAACCTAACAAAGTTGAGATGAATTCAATTACACTTATCCTACATCTAACTCTTTGTAGCCAACCATGCTGGAAAATTATTCCCCTTCACAAGGTTGATAAAAAGGGGGTTTAATACAAGTATAATGATGATTTACAAAAGTGATTCAATAATATCAAGGGATATCTTGTAAGAATGATTCCAATAAAAAATTCCTTTATTATCACATTCGGTCCATGATCAGTGTTGAGACTCGTTACTCTGATATCAAGAAGAGTTCTTTGGATCTAATATTTACAGTACAAAATCTCAGGCACTATCTAAAATATAAGGAGGTCCATTTAGTCTCTTATAACAACCCACTAACATACATCATGAGCCATCTGATGTTGACTAGAATTGTATCATAGGGACCATTATCCTGTAGTATTTTGGAATTTAATTCATGTCTCAAAAGGTAGTAAAATTCCATACATTAAAAGGCTTCCTAGCAGAGAAACCCTAAATAAAAAAGTCTTCATTGGATAATGCACTACCCAATAAATAGTTTTTCTCTATTCAATATGGCCCAAAGATATGGGAAATGTATTTTCACAATGTATCTAGAAGTATTATAGGAAATAGGATAGAGGAATCAAAGATCAAAATAGTATGGCTTGGATTCATGATCATATCTCAATTAAAGGATGTCTACTTTACTACCTCCTATTATCAGTGGGGTGTACAAACAATGAAGAAGAATATAAGGATCTCCTTGTAGGGATATAGATGTTAATTTAGGTGCATGTCAATCACTTGAAGATAAAAGGTTATTTATAACTGGTAATTAAGCAGGTTAATGATGATTATGCTATAAAAAAGAAAGAGTTAATTCACCTGGTAAATGATAAATGGGGACCTATGGTAGAATTCCATTTGAAGATGACATTGAATCATGTCCCACAATCATATAATTCTTAGAAAGATGCATTGGAAAATGAATCCACAGCTCTAACTGGATCGAAGCAAGATGAACCAATCATCAACATTTGCGCACTGGAGGATGGTCTCAATGTTAGTTCAAGCCAACATGGAAGAGATAAATGAGATTATCACCATCATTGAATTGTACAATCATACCATTGGTTGGATGACACCCATTATAGACTACCTTCAAAGGGAGAGTTTCCACTATACATAACTGTTGTAGAAAAAATTTGAAGATAAGAAATTAACTTTGTTCTATATGGTAGCTCAAATCACTAAAAGGTCCTCTATAAATAGAACCATGATGGGGTCCTTATCATGTTCATTGATGGATAAAAGACCACTACTGTCATGAATGAAGTTCATGCAAGATTTTGTGTTGAATACTAGTTAGGACACATGATTTCCCACCAAATATGAAGGATTGGGTACTACTAGACTACTATAATAGAATAATAAACCTAATTCACCCAGAAGTGTCATTCCTTATAGGTTAATTGCAAAGTCATTCAATAAACCCCATAATTTATTCCCATAGGCAAGTACTCCTAGACATATTACATATGCGGAATGGATGATGTCTGACCATATCCTCCTACCATGACAAAGTAGTTCAATTACATTTTTTATGCAACTAACTTCTTCTCCAAATGGGACGAAGCTATACCTCCGAAAGAAGTTGGGGAATGAAACATTGTAAATTTCATAAAATCCAACACCATAACCAGATTTAGTGTTCCTCATACATTACTGATGGACAAACAAACCAATTTTTGTTCTGCTAAATTGGAGAATCTCTATTAGGAGTATGATATCAAGTCCAACCATTCACCTCACTACCATGAAGTGGCTAACAGATAGATAGAGGACTTCAAAAAGACCTTATAAAATATACTCCAGAAGATGGTAGATAAGGATAAAAATTCATGGCTAGAAAAGATCCTACATGCCTTGTGGTCTTACCAGACCATGAACTGCACTACCACACAAACACCCCATACATATTAGTATATAGAAAGAGATGATATTTCCCATAGAAGTTAAATTTCCCTCACACAGTGTTTCCATCTATGAGAAATTATCCATGGGTGAGTAATCCCAGAAATGGATAGATGAATTTTAGTGAATGGATGAGAAAATTTTACATACCTTACATCATTTGAGATTCCATAAAACTGGATTGCATGAACCTTTAACAAAAAGTTTCACCTCCAATATTTCCTCAAATGAGATATTGTTTTGGTCCTTAGGACTTTAATGATACCTTGAAAGAAACCTCTAAAATTGGAACCAAAATGCGAGGAATCATAATCCATACATATGTTCTACTCAAATAGAGCTTATTCACTAATTTCAGTAGATGGATATCTCACTATTGCTCGCACAAATGTAAGTTTCCTAAAGAATTATTTCATGTAATCACATAACACAACATCTTAATTGTATAATGTTAAACAGAATGGTATAACTTCTTTACCATGTGATGTTAAATTTCAGGGTACATCTTTTGTGAACACCCATCATTGTCTCTACCATACTATATTAAACTACATGTCTACATACTGGAAATAACATGTTAAAAAAGGAATGATACTTCTTAATAATTTTTGGTATGGCACTACGCCTCCTAGGCCCTCATTCATGATGGATGTTATTACTCTTCCATGCCACATATACCCATTTTGGGAATCCTCCTTCATTCGGTCCAAAATACATGACCTTAAACTGGAAACCCAAGTCTAAGAATTGTGATGTAAAACTTTTTGTAAGACTCTTATGGAAAGCGTAATTGGTATGTTTTCCTCCCTTAACCTCATTCACACTAGGTTTTTTATGCCACCACATTACTAAAATCCATTTTTGGAGTGCTCATCTATTGGTTTGAACTTAATGACCTAAATCATGGAGTTAATATCCTCAACACATGATGTTAAACTATAATCTTATCTTTAGTAAGTTTTTGATACCTCTTAAACATATATGAGATGATTCCTACCCCATGATTTGAACATGGGATGCCTCCCAATGATCATGGGATGCTTCAGTTCTATCATCATGCTATGTTAAACTGAATAGGAATCATCATTTCAATCGATGGTTCAATGAAAATGAGTTGGATATATGCAAGGGAAAAAGAAAATGCCCCTGAACTTGTGTGATAGTTCGATCAATGTATTGGGTGTATATTTCTCAAGAACTATGTATAGCTTGATTCTTGTCATCACGAGATACATAGTGATTCCCAAACCTCATGTCATTGGCACAGCCAAACAAAATGGAAAAAATCCCCCTCTGCATATAAACCAGACCATTTTAGAAAATTCCAATACCTAACTATATATGGATTGATTCCTGTCATCAGATGAAACATATTGATTCTCAAACCACTTGATTTAGGCCCAATCAAAAATTTACCTCAATGCGTAAGATTATTTTCTCACTATAATTTGGGACCAAAGACTCTTTTTGCTTTTAGATTATGTTTCTCACTGGTCTACAAAATCTACCTTCCCATAACTATAATACACAATTGTCCTGATCATATGAAGTCAAACTATATGTTATATCATCCATGTTGTAAGAAAATATACTGTATGGAACTAATTTCCTTTTGATATGATGTTAAACTACGCAGCATTATAATGTTTTCACCAGAGAGGACATTTCCCATTGGATCATTCCTCCACCATTACATATTTAGGAACTATGTATAGCTTAATTTCTATCATCACATGATAAATAGAGACTCCTGAATTTTATAACCTAGTCCAAACACCCCAATAAAAAAATAATCCCCCATCCCTATGTATGGGACATACCTACTCAGGGATATTTCCATCAAGAACTGTGTGTGTCTTAATTCATCCCCTTATAGGATACTTAGATATGTTGATATTTCTATTCATGGGCTCAACTATGATGATACTTCTTTCACATCAAGTGACCCCAATCATTACCACAAGATATTAAACTGTATTTTTCATCATGAACTATGTGTTTCTTGATTCTCATTCAAGGGGATACATAGTAATGCCCAAACCCCATTTCATAGTCTCAAACATGATATAAAAGAAATGTAACCTCCCTATATGTAGTCCATACCTACATAAGAATATTTTCATCATGAAATACATGTGTATTGATTCTTATTCTATGGGATACATAGTGACACCCATACCTCAATTACTAGGCTCAATTATGAAATATAACAAATGTACCATATCATGCATACAATACAGATCAATACAAAGGAATTCAAAGTGGGTCTAATTTAAATGTCCACTATGAAAATCACCCCTCATTGCACATGAGTCAGATCCTTGTGGGGAAGCACACTGAGAAGTATGTGTGTCTTGATTCCTTCTTGAAAAGGATACATAGTGACACTTAGATATTTGATTCTAGGACTAGTCAAAACATTCCCCTTCCTTCACATTGGGTCACCCTCATCCTCACTGCATGATGTTAAAATACATGAGGTCTCATTACAATGTATGGTTGGATTATTTCCCACAAAGAATATTTTGTGATGCCCAGATCTTCAATACTGGGTCCAGATGCAATAATCAAACCATTAATAAGAAAACATCCCCTCTATGTGTACAGATCATACCTAAATAGAGATTTCCCATTTAGAACTTTGTGTGGATTGATTCCTATCATCACAAGATATGTAGTGATTCCCAGATCTCTAATCATGGTTTTATATACAATGAATGATAAAAATTACCTCCTTTTATGTTGGTCATATATATACAGAGTGTTTTCTAATAACTATGTGTGGATTGATTATCATGTTGATAAGATACATAGATATTCCTAGATCCTTCATCCTGGTGCATCTGCCACAAATTTAAAATTCACCTATCCTTAATTGTGTTGCCTCTATGAGGAATAATATACCCCTTCCACCCACTTTTTCTCACACCAAGAATAGTTCACATGGGATTTGGATTTTCAACAGGGGATTCCCTACATGATCAAGGTGTATCAATCCACACTAGGTTTTCCATTGTCCTATTAGAAAGTCCTTAAAATGAACACCAAATTTTCTTACTATATGACGTTAAACTATAAGGAAAATATTCTTACTACATGATGTAAAACTACAAGGATCCACAACCTCAATCTTTTACATCGGATGACCTAACATCTGTTCTGTAAGAAGTTAAAAAACATGGTACCTACAAAACTACATGTGACTTGATTATCATTTTGATGAGATACGTAGTGACTCCTATGCCCTATTTCTTAGTACCATACATGGGATAAAAAATGAAAGTGTCCCCATATTTTGTGCATTAATAGATATATATGAAAGATATATCAAGCTTGGTTCCTCGTAAAGGGATCTATCATGGAAACTGAAATGACCCCATTCATTTGAGTCGAATCTATCTAGGGAATTTCACAGTCCATGGTTAATCATGGTATGAATTATTAAATTCCTTGTAATATTCAATTAATTCCCCATACTCTATGACCCAAGTGTTTTTAGATCTTTATAAACCCCCATGATCATTGGAAATGGAGGGTTAGTGTCTTGAGGACACCTTTTTTTTAATATGCACAATATGACCCAATTGTCTTTGCATAAGTTGCACACAAAAAGGCCAATCAACCAAAGGAAAATTCATCCCCGGGAGAGGAATATTATTTCTTTTTAATCCATAATGGAATTTTCTCTCCATATATGTCCTCGTGATATGAGAATCTCTAGAATAATTGTTTACACTTTATTTACTCCCCACATCCAAGGCATGTCGGAAAATCCTGGTCTGATAAGCCTTATATTACTCATCATTTTTGTGACATATGGTCATAGCCACATAACCTAAAACCGTAATACCCTATGCTGTCCAAGTCTCATGATGTTAATTTTCATGACTGATCTCCTAGTCACATGACACTAAATTTCATGATGTCCAGAACTACATGTGGCTTGATTCTTACCATCACATGATACATAGTGACACCCAAATATCCAATCCTTGGTCCAATAACAAGCAAATTAAAAAATACCTATTTCTTGACAGAAGAGTTCGATTAATGTATGGGGAAAACTTATAGTAATTATGTATTACTTGATTCATGTTATCATAGGATATTTTGTGACACTGGGATCCTCAATATCGGGTATATTTATGAGGTAAGAATGTAACCCCTCTTGTTGTGTATGGGTCATACCTGTGCCAAAACTCTCAGCCACAAAAAAAGGGAAAAAATTCTCCCACTCTTTTATGCATGATATTGACCTGCATAGGATAGTTCAATATGAGCCTCACCCCATTCGTGACCTTATATCTTGGACCCAACCACATAAAAAAACACTTCCAACGTCTAGGTTAGACTTGTATAAGGAAATATTTTCTACCCATTCTAGGTAAATTTCAACTTGATATTTACCTTTCATATTAAGGCACTCTCCTTTCACAAACCAAACTCTATGTCTGGGATGATTTGAATCCCCATAAACACCCCATCTATCGGAAATATAGTGTTAGTGTCTCAAGGAAACATTTTTTGACTATACATAATATTCCCCAATTGTCTCTACATAAGTTTCCAAAAAAATACCTATCATCCAAAGGATAATTTCTTTTTAGGGGAGGAATTTCCTATCTCCATACACCCCAGTTATTTTGATGTCTCATGTCACTCATCAGATTCAAAAACCCTGATATTATGGTTTTCTACCTTTCCCCTCCATGACTGGAGATGATAGAACACTCTTGGAAAGATTACAATGTAATGGGAAAATCTTTTATCCCTCTGTTCAAGGTAAATGACCATAAATTATATCCCTAGAATTTACTTCCCATAATATGTTAAACTTCATGATCCATGTCCAAGTTTCATGTTGTCAAACTACACCATGATTTATCCCTACTTTACAAAAGTCAAATTTGTATAGTAGTGGTTTCTCATTCATTTTCGGCATCAATATAGATTTACTTTTCATTTTTAGATATCATTCCCTTGACCGGCCACCCTTCATGGTCTCTAAAAATATGAATTTTCATAAAATTACCTAGCCATCATAAATTTAGGGATACTGTCTTAATGACACCTTTTATTGACTACACACAATATTCCCCATTTGGCTCTACATATGTAGCCCACTAAAAAGGCATTTATACCAAAGTAAAATTATTCCCCAGGTGAAGTTTTTCCTAAATTTTTACTCCAAAAAAACATCATGTTTAAAACCTTATGGTGACTCCACACATGCGTACCCTATATCATGTCTCAGATTCAGAATCACAAAACTAAGGTCAAGAAAAATCCCTTATTAATGATTGGAAAATATTGGAAAATTCTCAACCATTAATTCTTATTGGGGCCTTCACCCCGTAATTCATGGTCAAAGATGATTGACCTTAAACATTAGTTTCATTATTATGATTGGAAATACATGAAGGTTCAAAAAAAGTGACACAAAACTCACCATGTGGAAAAACCAAAAAAGGTAACCCTAGGTAAATGTAAATTACCATCTTGCTAAACCTATGATCTATAGGGTTTAGGCAAAAAATCGAGCAGTAAAAATTTAAAAAATGCACCAAACCCATTAGGTCAAAAACCCGACAAAGGACGTAAAAATGAAATTCTATGTTATGTCCTCTAATCCCACACCACAACAAAATTAATAAAAATTAGGGTGAAAATAAAAAGGACAGAAAGTTGTTAGGGTTTTCTATGTAACCTTATAAACGGTCAAAACTACACTCACTAAGTCCATTGGATCAAGAAAAAATTACATCATTACATGATAATGACAATTGGGTTGTCCTAGATTATGATGGAAATTCATATCTACTGACAAGAAATTCAAATTCATCTGATAGAATTATCTTTAAAAATATATTGTAAATAGTGATTGATTGGAGTTGTAGTAAAAGAAAAACAATAAGCATTAGAGTGTAAAAAAGTTACATTTTATTAAATGATAATATAGAAGAATCCATATAATAAAGTCTCCACTTGAATCTAAAAATAAATACTAAAAAAAAGAAATGAATTGTCAAAATGGTTATAATTAGGCTCAACATTCATTAGTTAGAAAATTGATTACCACCTATCTTAAGACATCAAATTTCCATTCCAAATGATCCATTTACCATCCCTAGTTTAGATGTTGGGCATATCTATCTAATGAGGGACTTGAGGTCTCGAACCTTTTTCTTGATGGCTTCAAAACTAGAACTCATTGATGATATCTACACCTTTAACCTTTCTATATGAACCTCACATTCTAATAGCTCCATTGTATATGAAACCACATGATTATATGATCTTGTTTCTTCAATAACTATGTTATGTAGATCTATGGTAAGATCCTGTAAGACTTTCTTTAGTTGATGGGAAGCATTAAACTATGTAAGGTCACATTCACAAGTATCCTGGTCTTCATGGGAAATGAAGATACTGTAAATAAGGATATTAATGTGATGATAATCAAACCCACCCAAGCATAGGCCAAGGACAAGTTGGTGACTGATATATTCCATGTCATAAATATATGCTAGGGAATATCTATAGTGACTTTACAAATTTGGTTCTAGAACCATCTTCTCATAAACTGGTGTTTGATCAAAACATTGGGAACCTGATACAGGTCACTCACTTCCACAGTTATATGATCAGGAAGTAAAACCACAATAGACATGTTCATGTTATAAAATGACTCCAAATTGTGAAAATTTTCCATATCATCCTCCTTCCCAGCTTCACGAACCCTATTGATAGGCCCAACATTAGTTGGCGTAGTTCTCAAGATTCTTCTACTGGGACTGGCATCATCTAAGCTGCCAGAAGCACCCGTTGAAAACATCAAACCAACATAACCTTCAATAGGGGGAGGAGTTAGATGTTGATTCTCCAGTAATATTCTTAGACATTCGGGACACAAGCTGTTATCCTTATGAATTTCATGAGGAAGGTGTATCAAGAAACAATTTGGGATAGGACAATTGTTTAAGAACCTTTCATATTAACCTATATAATATCCCATCCGGATTTTATTTCATACACATTATGGTGTAGTACCATGATAGATTAATGAGAGCTTCCACACAAAGAAAATATATGGGAATGGTAGAATCTTAAAACGTCATCATCATCCATATCTAGATAAGGGTGATTGGGTGCAACTCTCAAATATGGGGAATGGGTGGAGAGGAAATGTGTTACATACATTCTAATTATCATTCAAATTTTTAAGTACTATATGACTCCTAGATGGTTACCCCTTCTACCCATGCAACTAGATTTTTGTCTAAAAGAGATAAGATATAGTATCACTCTCCCAAATTCCCTTCACAATTATCAACCATCATGCCTGAAGGTATGGGGTAAGGGATAAAAGTAAAGTAGGAGAAATTGTTCAACATCTCAACATTGCTGTCGATACCTAGGGATTTCAGGTGAATGACAAAAAAGTTAAGCAGTGTAGGATAGAAGGAAGAATGAGGGATTGTTGTAGTATACTGATATTTATATCATCTACAATGTTATTCCAGCTAACCATATAAGAATTGGAACAACCTGCATAGTCACTGAGGATGCCTACCTTCTATAATATGGACAAATATCTCATAGATATAATAAAGGGTGGGTATATTTAGGTTGAATGGGTTTACCTCTACCATTTTTCCACCATTATGATGGTGAAAACCCTAACACCATTGTATGAATAAATGGATGGGAAGATCCATCCACCCAGGAACATAGAAAATAAACTCACCAATATGAATTTAGAAGATACATCTAGACAGATTCTGTAGCCCCACATGGTATATTGACACGCTTTGAGAGTATCCAAGTAAGAACCATGAATGCCTTGTGACTATTGAGTTGGATGATTCCTTATATGTATCATTTTTTTCCATAGGCCACTAACTTGAAAAATCCAATTTATTCAATCAATGAATGGAATGAGTGAGAGACCATGTTGGGGCTGAATAAGAAATTTCTTTTTTGCTGTCTGTAGGTCCTTTGCCAATAGTGATACATTCATGGTGTTTTCCCAGCTATTGGATGTAGGATGTAATTCACCAAAAAAATATGAATAATGGGGATTCCCCCTAGTTAGTAGACATCCCATAATCTGACCCTGATGTCACCGTACAATATGTGGAAAGTATTTGTACACAAACACTAAAAACAGATCAATTTAAGAAATATCTCAGTTATTGAATAAAAAAAGAATTGGGAGACCTATATTTCCTATTATAATTTAATAACCTTTATCTATTCATGTGACTTTATGCAATTCTGGTGCACCTAGAATTCCTAGTCTAATTCATCTATGAAACTCCTTTCCGACCGCAATTCCCACTTAGAGATCCTCCCTCCATTGGGATTTCCATGCGAGAGTTTGAATATGGATGGATAAACTTGAATGGTGGATTGAATGGATGTGTTATGACTATGTTGATTACTTTGATTCCATGTAGAAATAGTCATAATAAATAATTTCTCTTGACCTAAACTAGAAATGGCATGCCCTATAGAATATTTTTTCACTTGGACATGATCTTGGGACATCTCTAACCAAGAGTATGGAAGATTATGGTCAACTGGTGTAGGGGGACCATCTTCCTAAAGTAAAAAGGTTGTAAAATAGTAATCGTATGGAAAATTGGTAGGTTAGAAGCTCTGATAAAAGAATGTTCTTTAGGATACCCTGTTGAGGGATGATCTGATATCTTCCATTATCTTTGACGTTCTTAGCCATGGCGGTTCTTCTCTTAGTTTTAGTTGTTGATGTGGAAGAGAAATCCATTTTTCCCTACAATGGATCATTTTAAATATGTGATATCAATTTGGATAATAATGGGATATAAATTTATAGAGAACTTAAAGAACTATGTGTTTCCTGGTAGGCCCGACATAGGCCCGTGGACGACAATTTCCTAGAGAACTAGATCGTAGAGCGCTTTTCTAAGAAGCATCTACATGCGAGGCACTTGACCATGAATAATTAGACAAAAAAGGAATGAAATCCATAGGGTTATCATTATGTGAAGATTATTTTCTATATATATATATATGAGAGTCAGAATTACCATTCATGGGTGAAGGATTTTAGTTCATTAAAAGGGAATATGCAAAATAAATATGGTTTTTGGAGGAAACAAGAGATCAGAAGAGTATGTGGAGTGCTTAGTTTTCTGAGAGAATCGATAAAGGAAAAATGAGTTGATCCATTATTTATAGAAATGGTCCCCTTTCTCAAGTCCACTTGCATTATGAGAACTTGTTTAAAAATGAACTTCGTTCTACATTGAAATAACCTCCTCTTCATCTAGATTTGAACCCATTCTAATGTGGGGAATTTTTTGGGTCTTGAAATTTCCACATACACGAATTAGAGAATTTCATCAAATTGGAAAATTATATGAATAAATATGAATAAAGGTTTTTGGAAAAGATATTAAAAGGGGGGATCCATTAAGGATAGGTTAATTCTATAGTATATAAATTGCTTCACGGACCGCCGCTATGCATGGAGTTTTGCTACTTCGCGAAGCACCCACGAACAAAACAGTTCATGGGAGGAGGTGGTAACACCGGTACCCATGAACAAAACCACATTCATTTGTGGTGATAGACAGTGATTTATTACCTTGTGAATGAACATCCCCAACAAATGAAATAGTTCATGGGGTGAGGTTGTATCACTATACCAATGGATGAATAAAATTTATTTTAAAGGTTGCGTGGTGATTTCCACCCCTGTAAATGACAACTTCTGGTTGACTAAGTCATTCACATGATGGGGAATCCTTCTTATTCACCCACAAAAGAATCCCCATGAACCACCACAGATGATTATCCATGATGATATCTGGTCCCTCTATTATTATTTGAAAATACCCTATGTGTGAAGGAAATAGAGACTAAACCAAAGATGTCCAAAGTAGACGAGCTATGAGGATATGAAAATATAGGATCCACTGAGATGAATCGAGAGAGATCCATAAATTCTTATTAAGTAAAAATTCATCACATAGCAGTAAGTAGGAAATATAAATTATCCAGTTATCAGAAAAATTAAAACATTTTAAGAAGATAACCTTCTGAGAGGAACAAACAGATTCCCCCTTTACAACCCAACACCCCGAATAGAAAAACTATATGCAGTCAGAACCCTACCTCATATATCCAAACTATGTGATGAATTAGCTACCCCACATAGAAACATGCTATATGTGTAGACCCCTCGCATGCATAGAAACATTCCATGCATAGGGTAAATCATTCCTCTTAAGAACCAACTATATAGAATGGTGCATCTTAGGGTGTTCTACTCTCCAACTCCTATCACTCTCTTTTGTCATCTCATCATGCCCCATATTAGACCCTCTACGAACTAGTCTACCAGAATCATGACAAGTACTTTCCAAATCTAACTGACATGTATGATCAGACCACTGGATAGATCAGAATGATCTATCAAGTGTACATACCCATTGTAAGAGGAGTCACATGTATAATCTCTACAACAAGGTGGGACCTTATAAATTTTTTAGGTCTACATTTCAATTGTAGTAAGGGTTATAACCATGGGGTTCTCATGTGAATCTCTCATTTATGAATGGTGAGGGTAACGATCACGCTTCCATTTCCCTTCGGCAGGGAATGAGATCATTTCCCATAACCAATTTCAGGACACCCCTCCTGGGGTAATCTTCTAGACTCTCCTATAAGAGGTGACACTCTTTCTTCTCTTTAACTCATCCCTGTGATATAGATAGATAGATACCCATATCTAACTATCCTAGTAAAAAAATAAAAGGGGAGATATGAACACTCAAAGGCCTCTCCCTATCCCTTTGGGCTTAATCACCTCATCCACCAGTAGACAAGGTAGGTCATGGTATATTTAGATCTACTACTTTTTCTTGTTTCTCACACCGAGAATGAATCACATGGGCTTAGAGGTTAGTGGTGATCATGTCATACACAAAATCTCAAACCTTCAAATGTGATGTGTCAATGCGTAATCCCCAACTACACATCCGTCTTCCATGTATAATCTATAAACTCTATTCAAATCGGTAGATTCCAGGTGTAAGATCAAAAACATGTGGGAATCATTTGTGTGTATTCCCTAGTCCAATCATGTCCCCTCATTGGGCCTCCTCTATAGGTGTAACCCCCAACCATACCAAACTATGTGGGATTTTATTCTCAACTATATAGGATACATAGGAAGCCTCTATGACTTCCAAAACCAGCACCAAAATTCACCCTATTGTTTTTCAAGACACATTCCTAGTGGAGACCTATCAACCATGAAGACTATATCTATTTCAGCTCCCTCAGTCTACCTTACTGTAAGTCCCAGACCAAAATTTGACTAGGAACCTTCCTCATAAATTCCCAACCCACATGAAGTTAAGCTTCATGGTTTGGTCCTCATCACATAACCTTAAAAGGTGACATTTATTGTTAAGTGTCACAGAATGATGTACATTCTAATTCCTCTCATGAAGAAAAGTAAGAAGCCTATCATATGGATTCGATCCCGACATCAAAACAACTTTTGTCTCCTTGGATGATTTCAAACTCTATAGAACCTCACCATGTGTCTTAAAAGTGGGATCATCCTAATAAAAAAACAAGAAATTTCTTATCTATCCATAAAATGGTATCATTCATGGAGAACTATATATACATACAGATCTATCCATCAAGGGAGAACCTCAGATAAATAGAAGTGGTTCTAAACCCATTAATATTCATTATTGATTGTTAACTCAAGTTCATTTCTATATAAATACAATGTAATGAAAAAAAGGATCCATAAATATATTTTAAATCTATAAGAGAGTCCCAAAATATGAAATAATTCCAAAAAAATGGGTTTGATTAGCTGGAATTCCCATCCCCTCGATAAATTTGAGATCCTAATTGTCATTATCCAGGTTACCCAATGAATTCCTTCCTTTAGAATATCGGTAAAGGAGTCCTCACATATATAAGATTCATTGGGAATTTACATATCCATAAACTAAAACTGTTGGAGACCATTTTAAGATTTTGTACTTGACATTTGTGATTGTACAAAATTTAACCACCTACAATCAAATACCAAGTGCATGCATTTTTCTTTTGAAACAATTATGATGAGTAAAAAATGTAGGACAACATAGCCTAAAAGAAATGATAAGAGTAGTAAATGAATTCACTTCATGTGGAAACGTAACTTCACTTTTAAATTCATTAACTTTCTAGTTCCCCATACTTTTTTTAAATATGTTTTGTGATTAAAAGGTAAATTTTATGTCCTACCATAGATTTCTTTCTAATATTATGATTTAGTAGATACATTATTACATAGGATACACATAATTTCATTATTTAAATTTAATTATTGATTAGAATGTACATGTATAATGAGAAATGGATTATTAGAGGAACACATTAGGGGTTGAATTTTAAAATTCCTGATTTTGGGGAAATTATTGGTTTTTGTAGATGAAATTTTTCTTAGATTTTAAATGTTTTGATATTTTTGAAATTTTATGGATTGATTTTTTGTTGTTATTTCCATGAGTGATTGGCCCAATATTATATGTTTCCAATTTCTAAGAAAAATTCTATAAGATTTTTCCCACTATTTCTCTAAAATATTTTTTGAGAGACTCTAACTTGCTTTCTTCTATAACATGCTTGGAATCTTATAAAAGCAAAGAATTAAAATATTCAATTTTAAAATGATTGATTTATTTTATTATTTATCCCTTTATCCTTGTATATTCCTTTTAATTTAATATTTTATAGCATATAAAATCCATGAATTATCTTGATAGTAAAAGTGTTATATCACAAGTTGATTATTTCTATTCATACCCTTACTCTAGGTATATATTAATGATATTTTTTAGGATAAGTGTGGTGGAGAGGTTGTTTGTAATGGAAATGGGATTCTCCATACTAAGGAGGATATATGAGGGATTATCAATTTATTTAGGGAGAGGCTATGACCTACCATTCACTGCCTATTATTGTTCACCCCTTTTAAAAAAGAATGAATAAAAAATGACAAAAATAGAAAAGAAAAGATAGAGAGAGAAAGGTAGCGCCTTCAAAAGGATGAAAATAACCATTAATTTACTGAAAATATAAAGATTATATGGGGTTTTTTGGTCGATGTGAGATTCTTATTGAGAGAATATTTTGAAAAAATTAATATGAAAAAATTTTGAAAAAAAAGGAAAAAAGGTAAGAGGATGGATCATTCATCATGGGTACAAGTCATATCATGAGCATACTTTATGTATTTTGGGGAGTAAGGATATTACATATCTATTTATAGAGGATATACTCATTATAAATTAATTTTTATATTATGAAATATAATTATGTGAAAACCACCTTATTGAGCCTTAGATTTTTCACATCATTTCTTACCAACCTGAATCCTCATAGTCATTTGATACTTAATGAAATACCTCATGATTAACTATAAAATTTATGTTTAAGTAGAGTATATAGATTATCCCTTAAATTAATATGGTAAGTTACATGTGTTTGAGGTATGGTCACAACTTTAGTAACATTTATTACTATGAGAGATGAGTGAATGAAATTAAAAGGGGGGTAGATTGAAAGAGTCATGAAAATAAATGATGATTTGAGAAATATAATATGAAGTAAGAATGCAACATTTTATTTTAAAATAGGTAATGTAAAATTAATTATTAGTTTTGGTTACCTAGAAAATATAGAGTTAGATGACATTCCTTTTATGATTCTTTAAAACAAATCTCATAATCAACCATTTGATTTTATTAAACTCTGATGTTTAATATTGTTAGGGAGAGTTTCCTTTATTAAACATGTTGACATATATTATTATGAACAAGAAATATTCTATGTTTGGTTGTGATGAAGTATATAAATTTTAAATTTTTGTGATGTTTTTCATTAAAAATTATCCTATAAATATTCTAAAGTGTAGAAAATCCATACATGTTTGTTACATATAGTAATTTGGACCTTAATTATAAATTGGATAAAATCAAGGTTTTAACATGTTTAAATAATTTTTTAGATTGAATGTAAAGAAAATTGATAAAATTGGAATATTAATTGTTCTTTGATCTTCAATAGATTCATTTTGAAAATGTTAATTGAATAGTTTAGGCTAAAAAAGTGGATGATAATTCCAAAAATTATATTATATAAATTAATTTAAAATAAGTATGAAATGATGTATATGTTAAATTAAAATGTTAGTTAGGAAATACTATAAATGTTGTTATTGAATGTGGTCCTGCACCAGTGACCAATGGAATTTGACTTTTCACATGTGTCTATGATTCCATAACCATGGAAAAGTGAAAGTGAACTTGTGACCGTGAGTTTGAAACCATGCGAATGTGACTGTGTATATATAAAAATGAATCAATGATTGTGGATCTCTATCTGTGAGCATAAAACTATGAATTATATGACTGTGAGAGTACATATGTTCCCTTACCTTATATCTGTGATCATTTTATCATGCTTCTTCTACCATGGTAGAGTGACCATACCATCAACTATGAGTGATATGACCATGGTAGAACAATTTGGTCATCTTTTTTTCCTCACTCAGTGTACATCCATTCCAAGCCTTCTATGAAGTGGATATGTGTCGTTGGGTTATTATATTTCCTGAAAACATCCTTCAAATATTAAACTTGTATTATTCCCCTATTTAAAATTGTGAAATGAATATGAATTCATTAATCTTGATGCCATTCAAGATGAGGGAAAGGATCCCCCTTAGATATGAATACAATAATACTGGTTCATATCATTAGAATAATACTGATAAATGGGAGGAGAACTAGTTGTTAAGGATGAGTTGAATTGAATGTGTATACCACCATATGAAATAAAGGTCAATTAAGATGACCAAAAAAATAGATTAAGAGAAATTGAATCATGTTACCAAATCATGTTTCATAATCGATGAAAATAAGAGATAACACCACTTGAGACTTCTAATTTAGATGATGAAGCTACATGAAATCATGGATTCAAAGTTTATTTAAGAATTATTAAATTGATTGAAGTCATAAATCTAATAAAGAAGAGTTGTAAGCTCAATTTTTATCCCTATGAAGGTCCACACGTGATAAAAACAAGGATTCAAGATTACACAAATAATTGGTCATAATGATTAGGATCAGTGTATATACAATGTTTGTTATTTTTAATAAGAATATATTTCATCATCATGATGTTGATATGTTGGTATAATTTTAAAAGTAGTCATATTTCTACTAATTAAATCTTATTTTCTACTAAGAAATGAAATCAAGGGTTTCCAGGGTCTTTTCATGATTAGGTTTTTCTAAGATTATGAAACTGGTTCATTTGATTTTATCATGGTGGATTCTTCTAAGGATGAGTGTTGTAGTATGATCTGCTTAACTGAAGAGATGTTCATAATCTATACATAACTAAGAGCAGTTCAATCCAAAAAAATATTATTCATAAAATCCAAATGATCACACATTCATACAACTCTGTATGCATGCATATCCATTGATTATAATAGGAGGTATATCATAATGATTTAATATAGAAAGGTTGGGTTCACAAAATGTCCATGTATGAGTTCCACATCACAAGTACCACATTAATATTTTAAATGTATCCAGGCATCTGAATCAATCCCATATTCATGATGAAATTTTCAATAATGAAAATACATGTATAAGGAATAATTTACATTGTGAAAAGAAAACTCTATAATGGAGAAGTCGCATTCACTTTATGTATGTGAAAATTAAACACTATGGAAAGGAAAATATCATAAAATAATATGACACATTGGATGGTAATTTTAAATTCAGGGGTATTGAGAATTAAGGATTCTCTAAAATCATTACAAATGAATTAATCATGTTTGAACATTACATTAATAGAATACTTGTATGATTTCAAGGGTGGAACTTTGTGGATTCATTATTTATAAATATAGATACCATAATTATATGATTTGAGATCATCCACTTCACTATGAAATATGGACAAAACAACTTCTTTAGTTTTCTACTATAATTTTAATTACTTTTATGTAATAAAATATCCATATTTTAAATTTATGTTTTATTACATTACTTCATATATCTATAAATATATCTTTAATTGGATCTATTATACTCATGTTCATGAGTAACTAACTTTGTCTTAGCCTCAGGGGATACTTTCATGGTGTTCGCAAATTCATACATTTCAATTCTTTATGTTTTTATTCTTTTTTTTAGAAAGAGAGGGATGTAATTATGATTAGTGTGATGGTCATCCATCACAATTTTAATAGAATTTAAAAATCTTTATATTCCATATTAAACATTAACTACCCCATTTATTTGGGAAAAAGTCTTTATACAATGGATTTGAGTGTGTTCCAATGTTGAAAATGCATACAGTGGAGCTGGGTCTTGAAAGGTGACACAATCATGGTTAAGGTATGTCATCATTATTTAACACAAGAGAAGGTGAGGTTTGGAGTTCCATAGAGGTATATTAATAATTCTAAACTTCACACTCATTATAATGGTTAATAGTTCATGCATGGTGGTATTAAATATCAAATAGAATTCAGACAATGATAATGGATAATGAATGAACCTGAGTAACCAACCCTAGGACAAAGAAATTTTATGCTTATAAAATCCATTATATATTCATTTTCATGTTTCTGTTTCTATTATACATACCAAAATCTCAAGAAACATATTTATTATGATTTAATAAAAATATAAAAACCTAAAAAAATACAATATGTGAATTAGGAATAGTGAGTGTTTGATTGTGAAAGATCTGGAGAGAGATGACTCTGGTCAGCCACAATATTGTATTAGAAAAATAAAGTATATATTTTGAAAAGAATTGTGACTAGTGTTTCACATAAATATCTATTTAGGAGATTAATTGTAACCCCCCAATATTTTATAATTTATTTTATTTAAATAATACTACTTTCTATAACATACTGTATATGCAACACCGATATTAAACGACTGATGATGTACTATAGAAATATTATTTTTTAAATATAATTGTTATTACTTAGATATTGGTTTGGTAGGTATCAATAAGAATAAATAAATTATGAAATATATGTAGATATATTTTCTTTATTAAAATTTATAATCAATAATTCATTGATTATAAATGAAGATAAAATATTTTTAAGGTAAAAGATATATTTTTTATAAAACTTTTTTTATGTGAACAATGTATTCTTATTTGAAGAGATTATATTTATCACTATTGATAAATTATTCTAAAGAAATAATTATAATATATACAGAGTTTAATGAATTAATAATCATTTATTCATGGTTTTTTGGAAATGAATGAGAATAAAGTCATTTTATGATTCAGAAATAAATTTTCTTAAAAAATGGTTTGTATTTCATTTTTTTTTGTGAAAATTAAAATTAAAATTTTCTTATATTTGAAATTTTATTTTAAAAGAAATGGGATAATGTATGAAATAATAATTTCATAATGGGATTAAGATTAATTTTTGGGATTATTCTGAAAAGATTAATTTTTAAGTGAATATTGAAAAAACCAATTTTTGTGAAACAAGCATTTCTTTTCATTAAAAGTAGTAATTGAAAAGTAATATTATAAATTTAAATTTTTTTCATTAAAATAAAATAAGACTCCAGTATTTATAAATAATATAATTATTAAAATATGAATCAACATGATACTTTATTTTTGTATAAATTTATTTGAAACTTAAAAGAACATTTTTTCTAAAAACTATATTTCATTATGTTATGAATTTTTATCTTAAATTAATTTCATCAAATTATATAAATTTAATATCAGAATGTGTATTGCATATTTATAATCATGATGTTCAAATTTGGTAAATAGGTACCCTTTTTTGTCATTATTAATCATAAACGTATTAGGTATTTGTCACTTTAGTAAGGGTAAGATAGGTAAAAGAGGGTTAATCCTATGAGATAAGGCTCCAAAATAACCCTAAAACATGTCTTAATTTTATTGTATTATTATTACTCGACCTTAAACACCCATGTTTTATATATTTTTAAATTTATTTTCAATTTTATTTGATAATAAACTAAATACGATTTTAACTAAAGAATAAAAACATGATGCCACCCACTTTGTTTCAAATTATCTAATATTATTTCATTGGGATAAAATTGATTTTTCCAATTATAAATTTATATTTGAAATATGAATGAAATTTTTTATTATAGAAACTTTCTTCAATTTTTAGTGATTGAATAATTACATTAAGTTTTTACTCATGTTGCTAGAATGCATGTACAAGTAATAGAAAAATCATGTAAATGATTTTTTAAAAGATTAAAAGTAATAAAATTTGGATGAATTATTATGTTTTGTAAATTTATTATATAAATATAACATATTAGTTTTATATTAAAATTTTATATTTTATTTAATTTACTATATTGATTTCATTAAAGTAAAACTATGTGAATGGTCCCAAAAAATGACTTTAATGGCATATTACATTAAATAATATTTTATATAATGATATAAAATTTATAAAAATATTTTATTAGGATAAGTGATTGAGATATGGTATAAAATATCAAAAAATATCCAATTATGGGTCTCTTTTCCTTTTATAGTAAATTTATTTTCTCTTAAATTGTAAAATAATTTGATATCATAGTAATAATCAAAAGGGTTAATAGAGGGTTAAAACTAAGAGATAAGGGTCAAAAAAATCACTTAAACATATCCATATTTTATTAGATGAGATAATTATGACTCATCGTAATCCTATATTTTTAATATGTCAAATTTTATCCCCTTTAATATGAAAATGAATTTATAATATTTTAATGTTTTTACGTAATTTCATGGGTGACCCTTCCCTAACATAGAAAAGGGAAGCTCTAGTACTCCATTCCTCACACATTTTAACAACTATATTTCTAATAATACCTCTTAAAATATCTCTAAAAAGTACATAAATATGTTCTAGAGTTAAAGGTCTCACCAATGTACCAAATATAAAAGACTCAAGTTGTAAGCCAAAGAGGTTGTCTGGGGAGAAGGTATAAGTCCAAACTAACCTATTTTATGTTTATTTTTTTCTTATAAATTTTACAAATATTAATTAACCATGATTAAATAATAAAATATGTGTCTTCAATATACTTATAATTTATAATGATTATGATATAATTGTTTTTATATCCTTTACAATCCCATGGGAAAGCAAAACCATATTCATGAGTATATGTGGATTAACACCTCCAAAAAATGATGTTCTTTTTATTTCATCAACACCTCACTAGGATAGTTATTATGATGGATATAATTAATATATATTCTATTCATGAAATAATTTTAATATTTAAATATAATATATCATCTATTATTTTATGTTTCCTTCTACTGAAAAGTGAAAATGGAATTCATGTGTACTTGTGGACTACAGCCTTTAAGAAGTGATGTGGTTTTTTTCATGCATATATTTAATTAATTTTTATAAATTTTATTTATTATATAAAAATAATAAAAATTGTATTAATATGATTCTTTATACTATGTAAAAATTAACCCTTTGACCATAGTCATCCTACTGATGCTGTTTTGGGATTATGAATTGAACATCCTCAAAACATCTGATATAAACTTAACTGATAAAGTAACTAAAAAACATGGACCTTAATGAAAAATAATGGATAATTATAATTAAATTAATAATAAAAATTTACTTGATAAATTAAATAACAAATATTTGTTTATTATTCCTAATGACGAAGAACCAATTTGACAAGTCAGGCTCAAGGTAGAAGACACCTTGCCTTAAAAACTCATTTTATATTGTTTAAAAGTTTAATTTCTAATTAGTTTTATTCCATGTTAATATTATCAATATTAAATTATGTATTTATTTATACGGACATAATTAATTATAAATAAAATTTATTTTCCACTTTTTTTACTTTCAGTCAAAAAAATCAAAAAAAACCTTTTGAAGTATTTAAACGAAACAATTTTTTACAAAAGGAAAAATTATTATTCTATTTTAAAATATATTTTATTAAAATAATTTCAAATAATCATGACGATTATTTACCAGTAATAATCCTATTCAAATTATCTTGGTTTTTCAAAAGAATATAATATTTTCTATTATTCAAGGAATTCTAGTTTAAAGAGTTTTCAAAGAAAATGATTTTTATCACTATTTTTACATAAAACACAAAAGTGTATCTATATATGTGTTAAATGGAATATTTAATGTGATTTTTTGATTTGAATGTAATATTATATGTTTTTATGTATTTTTTAGTTCTTATAAGTTGTTTATTGTGACCAATGATCTTGATATAGATCTCCAATTCATTTGGTAAATATTATTTTTTCGGAAGAATTTTGTTGGAATTAACTAAGTAGGTTATTACATTTATAAGGGTACTTTTAAGGGTTCAAAAAAGATGATTTATCATGGACACTAAATAACGTAAATGTTATTTCTAATTAGTTTTCATGGGAATATATTGATTTCATAAGGTATAAAAATGATCTTCTCATTAAAGGAATGATTATTCCCCAAAAGGGTAAAAAGTTATGTCTTTAAGAAAATGTTTTTCATGGGTTATCATGTTTTCTAAAAAACCCCCATGACTTATATTATTCCATTATGTATTATTATAAAGTGTTGTATGAATTACTTTGGGTAGTAAATATAATTTTCTATGAAATTAAATTATTATTTGAGTTCAAAGTTTATTATCTTAAAGGAAAATGTCTTATATGATCACATGGTTTTAAAATGAACTAACAAGTTTATTTTAATCCGCTTATATGTATCTTAATGATTTTTTCTCTCATAACATGCTTTCACACATTTTTCATAGGTTTTAGTAATTAGTAATAAAAAAATAATAATTCATGTTGATATTCACAATGATTTTTCACTAAAAGAAAACATGTCCCTTTTTAAAGGATTTATATTATGGAAAAATGGAAACTGATTGGAAGTGGCCACTTTTTAATACATGGATTTTATGTAATCATTATAAACTAATTATCTAAAACTATATATTTTAAAGATCCTCAAATTATACTAGTGTGAATTATTTTCTAAAAAATATGTATCATGTAATTTTTTATGTTTGGGTCCTTTTATTCGTGGTGTTTTATAAGAAGTGAAATTTAGGTCCTAAATGCATTGAAAAATTTGTGATTCTAGTTTTAATTAGGGTTATAGACTATCTACTAGAACTCAATATAAACATATATCAAGTGCATGAAGTTTTCAATGTATCCCTCTTATGAAATTACATTCCATATCCCTTAGATATACTGAATGCAGTGGCGGTATAGATAGAGAAAGATATATATTATGGAGAGGGACTAGTGAAGATCATTAATCATACAAGAAATGTTCTACATAATAATAAAACTCTTCATGTCAATGTATAATGTAAGAACCATAAGTACCAAAAGGTTTAATGTAAACCTAATGAAGCAATGAAAAAAATTACCATCATCTTTTTTTATATTAGAGTGGAAAATGAAATTTCAAGGATGAAAATTTTAAAGGGGATAAATATAATGGAATAAAATGCAATATTTACTTCTCAATATATATGTGTGTTATTCAGATATAAGGTATAACATAAATTAGTAACATCAAAACACATGTAAAAAATGAAAAATGTTTTATTACATTAATTTAATAAATTATATATGAGTTATAAATATAGTCTATAAAATTTTAAATCGTACAACAAGTAAATAAACATAAGTAAATAATAAAATTTGAACTTGATATTTTGGTATGTTGTGTTCCCAAAAAATTATCACAAATTCAAAAAACACTAATAAAAAGAAATAAAAAATTATCTATATAATTATCATTTTGAAAATAGAGAATATATAACATTGAGAGGTATTGTATTGAATGTATAATGATGAATATAAGAGGTATTTATTGAATGTGTAAATGTTATATGACCATTATAAATATTAATTTTAGAATATTATCTCGAACATTATATTATTAACATGACTGTTATAATAGAATGATATGATTATAACATTATCATATATTTGGGTATCCAATGAAATAAAAATATAAAGAATTTATACCATAATAAAATTAAAATATACTATTAAATACGATAAAATAAATATTTTATACAATGAAATCAAAATTGTATTCTTGGGAAAAATATTAATGTATTATTTTCATTAAATAATATTTATATGAAACATTTAGAAATTTTAAATAAAAATTAAACAATTAATATTTGGGAATGAAATTAATATCCTTTTATCATATTTATATAGTTATGGATACATTTTATAAGAACATACTTCATTATCAAAAAACCAGTGCGATGTTGGAACAATGAAATAAATATCCTCATGATGGTGAACCTGAAAATAATGTATTAATAAAATGATTATTAAAAAATATCAAAGAATAATAATAAATTGAATATATATGAAAAATGTTATGGATTATGTTGTTAATAAATTTAATTTGATTATCTAAGTGGTTGGATACACATACTAATTGATACAGGACACATGGTTGGGGAACTGCCAAACCACCTAATTTTTTATTTATGTTATTTTATTTATCTCTTTATCTCCATTTCTATCTATGTTATTAATATTAAATTATTTTAAATTTTTTATATATGTTACCAACATATATATCTATTTTATTTTCTATTTTATTATTGGTGTAATTCTAGTATTTTTCTTATTCCCCTCTAAATCCCTTATTTAATGAGAACCTGATTAAAAGAAATAAAGTATTTATTATTTTAATCCTTATACCAATATTTAAATTTTTAAATTATTTATTATTTAAAAAAATAAAATTATTTTATGGAAATTATTTTAGTCAATTTTAGGTTTTTTAGAAATCCTTGTGCACATATTATATTCAATGGAGCTTTAATCGATTATTAAAATATTGCTAAAGGGGTTCATTACCACCACTTATTCTTATACCCCTTTTCATGATTTTTACTTCCCCTAATAATTGTATTTATGATCTATATTTATTTATTCATATATGAATGTCTAAAAAAATTTAATCATTTATTTTATTGGGAATCATTATGATATATCATTTGGTTGTTCTTTAGACATGATTATGTAGGTCATATCCTTCTCATTGGGTTTTCATATACTTGAGATTTAGGTATGATTTTTTTATATGCCACACATATGTATTTATATGTTATTATTTTAATGGTGATTCCATAATTATACATCCACAAATTTCATTGGGTAATGTTTTCATCTCATGATATGTAATGTATGATGCACGAGAAAGAATCCTAGTACACTATGTTACGTTTTCTTACAAATGAGCCTTGACCTACAATTTTGGTGCCATGTTTTGTGTTATTTTAAAATTCTTATGATTCCATGATCTTATTATATAAAATTATTAATTATATTCTTTTTTAAGAATATATAAGATACTTTTATTTTATGATATTAAGTTATGCTTCTAAACTCATATGTTTCACTTCATTATCAGGGTTTCTTCCTTACTATTCTTTACAATATCACTCTTTTATTCCATGTCTATCCCTAGGGTATCCTATACAACAATAAAATAAAAAATTTATTTAAAATAAAATGACAAATATCCAAATAAAGAATATGTGCATTATTTTTATATTGATGTATTATGAATCTAGTATCTAAAAGACATTAGACAATAAATATTTCTGGGTTGTAATTTTAGTATTTTTAATTTCAAAATCTGATAAAATATATGTATGAGATTTAGGTTATATTATTTGGTACTATAGAAAGGTCTAGTTATTCTTGTAAATTATGTTTGAGGACATGATAGGAAATCGACCACGTACAACCCATATTGAAACCTAAAAATTCATAATTTAAGATAAAAATATTATTTATGAGTTATTTATTCAAAATTAATAGTTTAAAATTTTTATATTCATATTAGTTTGAGTAATATCAACCCTAAATTTCCCTTATTTTTTCAAATGGGTGGAAATAGAATGAAAAAATCTAATTAAACATACAATGGGAAATGTATTTTTTCCCCAAATGATATGCCTAATATGATGGGAACGGGTTGAGAATATCATATTGGTACATTTTCAATTAAATAATTTTATGAATAATAACATGAATCATGTGAAATATACCCCTTATCATAAAAGGGGAAAAGTTGTAGTGGAGTCTTTTATGCGTTAAATTGCACCCAATTTTTGTATATCTTATGATATGAAAATCATAAAATAATGGATTAATTATATTGAGAATATATTCTTCATCATCAAAAATATATTAGCAATAGAAAATTATAATGGATCTTTATCACATAGAGGGAGAAACCGAACATTGGTGGGAACTGATTAATAATGTGAAACCTATGGATGAAAATAAATCAATAAGTGACATGAATTCAAAAAAATATTTTTAAACTAATATTTTCAAGAAATCTCCATCTTAAAATAGAGATGTAGTTTATTAAGATTAAGAAAATGGTGGACGAAGTAATTAGGTATTATGAGATATCCTTCACAAGGAATGTGAGGTGCGTCCTTGGATATTCATTGAAACTGAATGTATGGTTGATTTCTTCTTTAGTGGAATAAATATAAGTCTTCAAAAAAAAATTACTCAAGGTAATGATAAATATAAGAAAATTTTACAATGTGACCTTAATGTTATGATTGATATTACTTATTCTCAATGGCCTCATTTGGGTAGAGATAAAAAGAGTAAAATGGTATTTATTTCTTAAGAAACAATAAATAATTCTAATTTTGGAATGAAAATAAAAGTCCCACTTATCATAAGTGTGGGAATAATTATCCATGAAACTTCCACAATGGAAAAGGAGATGTTTCATGTTGTTAAAGGAGGGGTATCATCCTAACATCATTCTAAGGGATATTAAGAAATAGAAAAATAGTTTTATAAGATAGGAATATTCAAATAAATCTTATACCTATGGTATACTGTTTTAGCTAAAAGGAACATGGAAACCATTAATGTTATTACATAAAAGCAAGGTCCATTGAGGGTAACTTGGGATAACCTCCTATAAAAAGAGATAAAGGATAAGTTTATACAATTATGACTGATGAGGTGGATTGTGAACTTGAAGTGGTGAAAGATACACTTGTTAATCATTTATGAGTTGTAATTGTCCTATTTTATTTTGGTTCTAATTATTATTTATATCATTAATGTTTAGTAAAAATATTTAAAAAAACCTACATTAATGATGAGTTATTTATGAAAACACTATGTAGTGAAATCATTACATCTCAAATATATAACACTTCCATAATAAATATTTTTTTGATAAATATTCCAACAAACATTGATATAATTTAATATAATATTGGGTATGTATTTCTTACCATTATGTATATCCAACATCTACTTCTTGGAGAAGGAAATCATATTATATATCCAAAATCATCTTCAGATTATATAAAAGTTTTAGGAGGATGTTGAATCGATGTTATAAACTCATTATTATAATTTATATTGCTTTATTATGTGAAATAAAATATACCTCCAATGATTAAGATAAATTAGAAGACTATCCTTGAAGACATGCTCGTTTTGATATAATATACAGATGTATTCACTAAATATATTCCATGTATCCCTCTTTATCAAGAGGATGAGATCTTGCTTGAACATATACCTAGAGTTCTTACCATATCCAAGAGTCCCTATAGAATATCCCTCATTGAACTATTTGAATTGAAGAAGTAGTGAATATGGAATCTAGATAAGGGTTTCATATACAAAATTTCATCACCATGTAGTTCTTTGAGAATATTTTTCGTGAATAAGTTTAGGAAAATTCATCTCTAAATTGATTAACTTTGTAACACCCCAAGATTTTTATAAGATAGATTTTTTTATCATTTTTTTAATTTCATTTCTGTCTTATGTTGTACACTACACCAAGATAAGCTTATGCTACATACAACACCGGATTAAGCTTTTGGTATACACAACACTATTTTTGGCTTGTTTTACACACAATTTCAAGCTCTTTTGATATAACATATTTCACGGGGGACCATTTTTAAGTGTACAACTAACAATTATTATGTTACCTTATAACCTAGTCATTATAATGGATGGTATGAACAGTAATAGCTATCATCTAAAAAATTATTTAAATACAAATAAGTAAGTTTATACAATAATAAAATCACTATTAGTGGATTTTATAAATGTAAAATATGTAATATATTTAATCTAATGTTTCAAATTCATATTATATGTTTTATATACATTATATAATAACACATTCAATATTTTGAATATAAGAAGTATTATTTATAAAAATATAGTTTTGTCTCCTTTTGATGGAGCACCCATTTTAAATATAGTTTTTGACACTTTTATAAATTATATTTAATAAAATTAACTTCTTATTTTGAATCAGTATATTAAAATTTACTTTGAATGTTTTTTTGATATTTTTTTTATAAGTTTTATGTTTTGATGAATAATACAAATATAAAAAATTGTAATTGAAAACAAATTTTTTCATTGAAATAGTTTATGTGGATAAATTATATTATTTAATGGTTTTAAAGTAAAAAATAATATATTTTAAGCATTTAGTATAATTTTTCTCATTTTAATCAATTTTACTATGAATTTTTATGTAAAAATATTTCAATATTTTGCAATGTTTTAACTTTAGAAAATATATTTCCCATTCTAAAACAGGATTAATTTTAAATTAATTAAATAAAATTAAATATTTTTAATTTTAATAAAATGTATTACATATATAAAATTAGTAGGTCCAAATTATATAGATATATTTATTTTATTTTTGGGCATTATGAATAGTAACTTTAGTAATTTTTATTAATATCTAAAAAGGTAGATCAGGCAATTAAGGGTAAAAATAATATTACAAAACTAACTTAACACTGGGACTAATATGATTGGATGAGTTTTTTTCGACCTAAATCATCCTTGGGTTTAATTTGTACCCTTGGGAAGCCACTTGGGTGAGATTTATACATTTAGTTTATTTTATTCAAATAAAAGTTAAATATGTCTTACTCAATTTTTTATAAGTATATTATTTTTAATATAAGTTATTGTAGAAGATAAATTAGACTATAAATACTCATCTTAAATATAATATGTTTTTCTTTATCATATAAATTTATTTTTACTTTTAAGAAATAAATATTTACCTTAATAGCTTATACATTAATGATGTATAAATTAATTAGTTGATGAGAAATCAATAAAATATTTTTTATTAAATTGATAATAACTATTAAAAGACAATAAAACTTGTCTAAATTTTATTAGTTGAGTATATATCTACAATAATCATCCAATGGTCTATTTATTAACCATTTGGAGCCATATTGTAATGATTTTGACACTTATCATATTTTATTTAAAGTGGTGTTAAAGTTTCCACATTCATGATTTAATAAAGATAACATTTTTAATATTGGATCTTCCAGAATATATAATTTACTATCAGAATTCATCTCAAATTTAGAATAATTATATTAATTATGGTGTTTTTCTTATTTTTACTCAACAAATAAGTATATTAAATAATTATACAATACAGATGAAGTAATTATTTTATTAATAGAAATTCCAAATTTATGTAATTCAAAACATTAAAATAAATATAATTTTGGACAATTTATATATGGAAAAAAATAGATGAAAAAAATCTCTTAGTAATATAATAAAATATTTTTTTTGAGGATCACATCTTATCTTGATATTTTTTAAAATCAATAAATTAAATAGTGTCAAAATGGACATTATTGATTGTTTATAAAAAGTATGTATTATTAAATTATTTAAAAATAATTAATCATTTTAAAAAATATTGAATAATTATTATATGATATAAAATGTTCAAAATTATTCATTTATATTCTAGTTAACATCAAATAAGTAAAAATTACGCTATTTTAATATTGAATAATTTGGTACCTTAGTTAAAATTAAAATAAAATAACTAAGGGTTAATTGAAATGATAAGGTTTAAATTGATATAAAAACATGTATAAGACTTATTGGTTGATGATATTAGAACCTTATCTCATTCTAGATTCTAATAAATGATATTTTTGTGGTATTTGTATTGATATATATTTTATTATAATTTAATATTTTTCGAGATTTCAAAAGTGGAACTCACCTTAATTATAAAAGGAAACCTCCTCCCTAACTTCCTCACTTTAATTTGAGAATTAAATTTCATCCATACCATGCTAATTTCCCTTATAAAATTTCTTAGTCACATTATAGAGGTGTTTTTATTCTCAAAATACCAACCATAGAGCCTTTAAGGGGAAATCTAGAAGGATCTCACTGAAGAAGAGGCAATCTCCTTTACCGACTCTCTCAAGATCATTTCTTCTTCTGGATCCAATTACTTTTTTGTTTAAATTTTTAATTAATAAATCCAATATAAAATATATAATCAGATGTTATTGTGTTTATTTAACAAATTTATTCCACTTTCTATCCATCCTATGAAAAATTAAATCACAATGTGTGTATACGTACGACTTACCGTCTTCATGTCATGATGTAATATTTTTTTCACCACCACCTTAATTAGATTGGTATAATTATGGAAATAATAATTATCTGTATTATTATAACATTATATGGATTTTGGAACAAATTATATACCATTCAATTCCATACCATTTTTTAATTATGGTAATGATATCGTTGCTTGTGAGTACTTACGGCCTACCATATCCACGATGTGATGCGATTAATTCTACATGATATCTATTAAAACATGATTATATAAATGTATATAATGAATAAATGTGATATATCTTATGTTAATATCATTTTTTTATGATATAAATATGAACTAATAATGATATCCAGAACTTATTCAACAAAACATGCATGAGAAAATGAAGTAGTTAATACCCGAACAACGAGTCATAATGAAATGTTATTAACAAACAGATAATAATATGATCATATATGATATCATAAAAATGAATTTTATTCTAGAATAATTCAATGACCATATTTAAATCATTATATAGGAGGCTCATTTACATACAAAGGATATCAAACCTAAGGAAATGGATTATTTTGTCTCGCTTTAGTTTTTGTGGGACATATCCCTTATACACCACCTATTTCTTTTGTGTGGTGTTTATGATAACCATGAATGTTTTCATGACTATTATTATAATGATTATGATATTTACATATTCATATAATTTTATATATTTTATGAGGCATACAATTCTACTAATTATAAATTTTTAAGGGATAATTTCATAATCTCATTATTATCTGACATTGTTTATACGTAAGTATTTACTGGGGCATATTTATCATACATGTACATGTTTCATAATTATGTATTATAAAATATTATTTTAATTATTATAAAATTTTTAAAGTAAATTTTTCTCATCGGTAGGTTTTTATTAAATGGTATGAAAGGAATTTTTTTCTTTCTCGATACGAGGTACTTTTTTGGCTTTTTCAAAAAAAGTAAAAGGATACTTTTTTAACTTATAGGAAATTGATGGGTTTTTATGTTTTCATAATTCCTAATTTTCATGAATCTTGTCTTACATGTTTTCAAGTTTATTTTCAAAAAAAATATTCTCTTTTAAAATTTTATGGTGTTTTAATAAAAGAATATGTTTTTAAAGAAGAAAGAATATTTTTCTCATGAATTTATATCAAGTGTTATATCAAAATTATTTTCCATCTAAGATGGAATTATTTTATAGGGTTATGTTTCATGTATAATATCCTTATTGTTACTATGGTTTTATTATTTTTATTATGGGATGATATTTATGAAGTCTTTTTTTTAAATAAATTATGTTATGGTGGAATGATGTTTAAAGAGACCCATTTTTCCCTTGGGTTATAATGAATTATTTATGTTATTATGGAACACACAAGAATGATTTCATTATGAGATGGTTGGGAACTATGTCTCCCTAAAATGAATTAGGTAAATATTTATATCTCATGAGATAGACAGGACTGGAATGTTAAGTAAATCCAATTCTATAATAGAGGGCTAGAACGACAAGTAAATCTAGTTTAGTAATTCAGGGCTGGAACAAGGGGTTAACTTGGTTTAGTAATAGACTATGTCCAATATGATGGTCTTAGAAATGAGCCTTAGCTAATATGGAAATTATTTTTTATTCTTAAGTGTTTTCCACAATTCCATGTTTTATACCAATTCAATTTTATCATGTTTCATGATCCTTTATGGTTTATGCCTTATGAACTGACATGATTTATTTCATGACTCAATATTTTGATATTTGTTATAGATGGTATGATTTTAAAAATTTATGTTCATGTTTTTATATTATTATTATTATGTTTTGTTTCATATTATCCATGTTTACCCTTACTAATAATTTGATCTCACCCTCTTTATATGTTTTCTTTTCCCTAGGATATAAAGAAAATATTTAGGTACAAAAGTGAATGGGGAAGATATTAATGGGAGATGTTCAAGAACATTCACCAAGTTAGAATAATGTGTTCTTAGTTTCTAAAGTCAGTAAACTAATATGGTCTTTAGGTGTATTTTTTATATAATGTATTAAGTATTCTCAAAAAGTGATGTAATTTCTATATAGGTAAAGCTTGTGTCATTATAGTTGATATCAAAGCAAAGGTTTAGTCAAAATTTGAAAACTCAGATGCAAAAACTTTAGTGAGATACCTAGATATATTTATAAGGGTACTTATAAGGATGTCCTAAGGATAGGTATAATTATACGTTACAGTCCAAGAATTTTCATAAAAATCACGGATAATATAGGATTAAACCTAAGATGTTATAGATTGAATGTACTTTCCCTTGATTATGTATTTTTTATTTTCACTCATGGATTTCATTTATGGGTTTTTGAAAATGGTTGAAAATAGGATGATTGATGTAAATAGAGAATATAATGGATAGTGGAATGATATTACTCATGATAAAACAAATTAAATGGTAGTTGGAAATAAAAACATCATTATTATGCCTAATCATCAATATCAAAATATGATCAATAATCTCAACTTCAGTGAGTTTCTTGACCCACCTAATAATAAAATGATGGAGTTTCATGGTGATCATAGAGAAAAGAATGTTTAATTTTCCTCATGTAAATTATGTGGAAAAATAAATCAAGGAGAATGTTTCAAAGGAACTGAAAGTTGTTTTCAGAATGGAAAGGAAGTACACAAATCCGGTAATTGTAAAGGAAAAGGTTCAGTTAACATAATGAACAAGGATAATGGTATTTCTAAGACATCAATGACAGTTAAATGTTTTAAATGTAGAATGTTTGGGAATTATTAAAATCAATTCCCTAAGAGAAAATCTCATGAATTGTATTAGCATAGTTGTATGGGTAGTATTTATGTTTCAGATTATGAAGAGAATATGAATGGCATATGATATGAAATAAGAGTTAAGGAATAAAATGATAAATCTTGGTCAATAGTTTAAGAAGATAGTGGAATGATTATATTTTTATCAAGAATAATGTTGTATAAGTAAATTTATAGTGTTGTAGAATAAAGAAGCCTCTAAGGATTGTTACACTATTGTTTTTATTTACATACTTGAAAGTATATTTTTAATGGTACTAGTAACCATGAAAAGTGGTTTGGGTAATAAGTTAAAAAATACATGATTAAAGGAAGCATAACTCTTAATATGATCATGATGATGATATAATGAAATGTGGGTTATGAATAACTAAATTTGACCAAATTATTTCCTTATAAAAGATTAAGGATTTTTTGAAAAGTTGTTTATGCTATCATGGATGAAATTTATAGATTTTTGAAATTAAGAATAAGGAAACATGCGTGTTTTCAATATGGATATATGGTAATCCAGGTTATTATCAATAGAATACATGGTGATGGTGTTAAAAAGTTTGGAATGTGACCAAAAATATACATCTTATGATATATGGGAAATAAATGTTAAGATGATTTAGTTAACCTTTATCTAAAGTTATGGATTTTCATCTTTCAGAAATATTTTAAGATTATCCATTTATGGAAAGTATTAGTTAAACCATGGATGAAGTTTGTTATATTAAGTTATTATCCCCATATAGGTATAGTTATGCATATTTTATAACTCATAAAAACTATTTTTCTATGATCAAGATGGATGGAATGAACTATGATTCTATTTATTGATATCACGGTCTATTAATGCTTTAGGAATGACAAATTCAACTTCATTTCTTTGAATAAGAGATGAGGGAAAATTTGTTAAAGTCATGACCAACAATGAAATTGTACCAAGTAAATATTTCTTCTCATAAAAAGTCATCACCATTAGGGAAAGAATCTTGAAACCAAAAATGTTATCTGAATACCTTCTTATTTGATGAGTTTAATTGTCCTTGAAATCATCACAAATTTATGGATTTTGGTTTTTTACTTTATCCTAACTATGTTCTCTATCACTCTCCTTCAGAACATGATAGTTTGATTTTTATTCCATATACATTTTTTCTATTTCCACTTATTTTATCTTATTTAGAATCTCAGTTATGAGTGAATTTGAGTAATCTTTATCTTTCTAACATTCCTTTTTAAAAGTAAATTTATTATTCATGTTTACAATGTGGGTTTCTATGAAATAAACTTTCAAGTATTAATCCATGTATAACCCAGATAACCTTTTGGGGGAAAATTAATTTTAAGGGGGTTGGAATGTAACACCCTGATATTTTTATGAGATTTATTTTTTTATCATTATTATTTTAAAAAAAAAATTGATTCCTTCGGTTGTACGTAATACCAAGATAATCTTTCTCTACACGCAACATCAACTTAAGCTTGCAGTATATGCAACACTATGCTTTGCTTGTGTTACACATAATTTCCAATTATTTTGATAGAATTAATTTCATGAAACACCAAGTTTAAGTGAGAAACTAAATATTATTAAGTTACCTTATAACCAATTCATTATAATGGCAGGAATAGACATTATTAACTATCTTCTAAAAATCCATTTAAATAAAAATAAGTGAGTTTATAAAATAATGAAATCACTATTGGTGGATTTTATTAATGAAATATATTTTTAATATATTTAATAAAATGTTTAGAATTTATCTTATATATTTTATAGACATGATATAAGATCAAATTCAATATTTTATATAAAAGAAGTATTTTTTTCAAAAAAATTAACTTTTCCACATTTTGAAGGTGTGCCCATTTTAAAAAAGTTTTGAAAATTTTATATATTATATTTAACAAAATAAAAAATTTCCTTGGAAGAGGGATATAAGATTTTACTTTGGATGAATTTTTGATATTTTTCTAATAAGTTTTATGTTTTGATGAGTAGTAAAAATATACTAAATTTTAATTGAAAACTAATTTTTTCATCAAAATAATTTATGTGGATAAATTATATTATAAATTTTTTTAAAGTGAAAATAGAATATATATTTTTAATTTAGTATAATTTTGTTCATTTTCATTAACTTGACCATGAATTTTGATGTAAATACATATCAATATTTTGCAATATTTTAACTTTTAAAAACCCATTTTCCATTCAGACAATAAGATTAATTTTAAATTAATTACTACAACTAATGTGTTTTGAATTTTGAAAAATGGATTCAATATTTTTAATATATAGGTTCAAATTATATAAATAGATTTATTTTATTATTGGGTATTATGAATAGTAACTTCAGTAATGTTTTATAATATGGTAAAAAGGTAAATTGAGTAATTAAGGGTAAAAATACCATTATATAATTACTATAACACATTTCCTAATAACACTGGATGAGTTTTTCTAGAACTAAATCATTCTTGTGTCCAAATGGTATCATTTTTAATCTTATTGGGTGAGATTAATACATTTAATTTATTTTATTCAAAGAAAAGTTAAATATGCCTTACTCAAATTTTTATCACTATATCATTTTTAATATAAGGTAATTTAGAAGATAAATGAGACTCTAAATTATAATTTTAAATATAATATTTTTTTAATTATCATTGAAATTTATTTTGAATTTTTAGGAAATAATTATTTACCTTAATAGCTTATACATTAATGATGTAGGAATTATTTAATTGATGAGAAATCAATAAAATAAGTTTTATTAAAATGATAATAACCATTAAAATACAATAAACTTAACCAAATATTATTGTTCAAGTATATATCTACCATTATCATCCAAGGGTAGATTTATTGACCATTTGGAGCCATACAGAAAGGATTATGACACTTATAATATTTTATTTTAAGTGGTGTACAATTTGTCACATTCATATTTTAATAAATATAACATTTTCAATAAAGAATCTTCTAGAAGATATATTTGACTAAAAATATTAACTTTGAAATTAAAATAATTATATTCATTTTGGTATTTTATTTTTAATTTTTATTCAAAAAATATGTATATTAAATAATTATAAAATATGAATGTAGTAATTATTTTATTAATGGAAATACCAAATTAAAGATATTAAAAAATTTAAAAAAAGTATAATTTTTGATAATTAATATATAAAAAGAATTTTATAGATGACATTGAACCATTTGTGATATAATTAAATATTGTTTTCGAGGATAACATCTTATCTAGATATTTTTAAAAATCAATAAATTGAATAGTGTCAAAATTGACTATATTGGTTGTTTATCAAAATTATGTATTATTAAATAATTTAAAAATCATAAAACATTTTTAAAAATATATAATAAGTAATATATGTTATAAAATGTTTTGAATTATTCATTTGTGGTCTCATTTAAATCAAATAAGTAAAAATTATACTATTTTAATATTGAATAATTTACTACCTTAGTTAATATTAAAATAGAATAACTAGGGGATAATTGAAATGACAATGTTTAAATTGATAGAAAAAAATTTCTAGAATTTATTAGTTGATGATATTAAAACCTTAACACATTCTATATTATAATAAATGACATTTTGGTGGTATTATTATTGATATATATTTTATTATAATTTAATATTTTTGGATATTCCAAATGTTCCTCTCACCTCAATATTAAAAGGGTGCCTACTATCTCACTTATTCACTTCAATTTTAGACTTAAATTTCGTCCATTCCCTCCCCATTTCACTTATAAACATTCTTATTTACGTTATATAGATTTATTACTTCTCAAAAGACCAACCTTAATTCCTTTAAGGGGAGATCTAGATGGAGCTCTTCGAATAAGAGATAATCTCCTTTACTGACTCTCTCATGATCATTTCTTATTTTACTTCCTACTCCTTTATTGTTTCCATTATTAAGTAATAATTACAGTATATAATATAAAATGAGTTATGATTATGGTTATGTAACAATCTTATTCCACCTTCTTATCCATCTTATAAAAAATGAAATCCTCATGCGTGCATACGTATGGTTAACCGTCTCCACGCCATGGTGTAATCTATTTTTCACCACCACCTTACTTGGATGGGATAATGATGGAAATAATAATTATATGTATTTATTATAACATTATATGGATTCTATAATATATTATATTCCATTCACTTCTATACCATTTCATAATTTTGGGAATGATATTATTTCTCATGCGTACATATAACCTACCGTCTCCACGATGCGATGCAATTCATTCTACACAATATCCATTAATACATGATTATATAAATGTATAGAATGAATTAATATGATATATATTATGTTAATATCATTTTTTAATGATATAAATATGACTTGATAATGAGAACCAGAACTTATTTGACAAAACATGCATAAGAAAATGAAACTGTTAATACTCGAATAACGAGTAATAATGAAATGTTATTAACAAACTGATGATGATATGATTGTATATAACAACATAAAATGACTATTATTATATAATAAGTCAATGAAATTATTTCAATCATTATATAGGATTCTCTAATACATACAAAGGATATCAGACCCATGGAAATGGATTATTTTGTCTCACTTTTATTTATGTGAGGCATATGCCTTATACACCACCTATTTAGTTTGTGTGGTGTTTATACAAGAGATGAAAGTTTTTATGATTATTATTATAATTTTAATTTAATTTAAATATACATATAATTAGCTTTATTTTATGATGCATACAATTCGACTAATTATAAATTGGTAAGGGATAATTTCATCATCTCATTATTATCTAAGATTGTTTATACATAAGTATTTACTGGGGTATATTTATCATTCATATAAATGTTTCCAAATTATGTATTCCAAAAAAATTATTTCATGCTTCTAAAAATTTTTAAATTCAATTTTACCCATTGTTTAATTTTTCTTAAATTCTATGAAAGGAATCTTTTATTGTTTTTGATACGAGGTACATTTTAACTTTTCTGGAAAAAGTGTGAGGATAATGTTTTTTAACTTATACGGAATGAATGGATTTTTATACTTTAATAACTCCTTATTTAAAATAATATTTATTTAAATGTTTTATAATTTATTTTTAATGAAATTATTTTCTTTTAAAATTTTGCGGTGTTTTAATAAAAGAATACTTTTTTGAAGAAGAAATGATATTTTCCTCAAAAATTAATTTCAATTGTTATATCAAAATTATTTTCCATATAATATAAAATTATTAAATAGGGTTATGTTTCAAGTATAATATCCTTATTTTTACTATGGTTTTATTGTGTTTATGATTCAATTCTATTTATAAAATCCACTTATTTTACATGGATAATTTTCTGGTGAAATGATTTTAAAGAAACCTATTTTATTCCTTCGGTTATGATGTATGATTTATGTTATTATGGTACACATAGTAATGATTTTATTATGAGATGGTTGGGACCTATATTTATCTCTAATTCATTGGGTAAAGATTTATATATAATGGGATAGACATGACTGGATTGGAAAGTATATTTGGTTCAGTAATATAGGGTTGGAACGACATGTAAATCTGATTCAGTAATACATGGATGGAATGAAGAGTGTACTCAGTTCATTAATGGAATTTGTCCTATATGATGGTCTTGAAAATGAGCCTTGTAAAATATGGACATTATTTTATATGATTATTTTTTTCCAAAATTCCATGTTTTATACGAATACTATTTTATCATGGTTCGTGTTCATTTATGATTTATGCCTTATAAACTCGCAAGATTTATTTCATAACTCAAGATTTTGATGTTTGTTATTGATTAATGATTTTTAAAATTTATGCTCATGTTTTTAAATAGTTATATTTATATTTTGTTTTATATTCTCCATGTTTACCCTTGGTGAGTATTTTAGCTCACCCTCTTCATATGTTTTATTTTCCCTATGATATAAATAAAAGTTTTAGGTAAAAAACTAAAGGGGAAGATTTTTATGGGAGATGTTCAAGGCATTTCACAAGGTTAGATGAATGTTTACTAGTTCCCAAAATAACTAAACTAATGAAATATTTGGGATTATTTTAATGTAATGTATTATTTATTCTTCAAAAGTGATGTAATTTCCATGTACATCAATCTTGGGTCATTAGAATCATGAACTGAACAAGTTCATGATAAATAAAAAGTGATTGGTAATGTAATTCATTTTAATGTCATGCAATAAAACCAAACTTTTTTCTATTAATTTCTTTTATACATGAAAATTTGTGAATTTTTTAAATCTATTCAATTAGGATTATTATGACTTTAATTTTAAGGCTATATGAAAAGGACCACTATGTAGTAGATTCCTAAAAATGTTTATTGTAACACTTTCAATTGAGTATGTTTTTAGTGGTTTAACTTGATAGGTAAGTAAGGTGATTAAATTAAAGGACTTATAATGGATTTTTTTACAATTTTTAATAACCTTATTCCTAAAATAATTTATGTATTCGTTGAATCATTAGGGATGGGAACTATTCGAAGAAAATATATTCATTAAACAAGGAAAAAATATGTCATTATACTTTCTTAAAGTGGTCCAAGTTCAAGTTGGAGATGAAAGTTCTCTTAGATAAAATATTATGATTGGGTATTATAAACAAATAACTAAATTTTTATTGTATATATCTAGTAATCGGATGGTTGGTAACCAGATACATGAATGGGGTGTTTAGCATGACTAGGGATTGTAAAAGGGAAACCCAGAGTTTAGTGTTGGTAGAAGAGTTAGTGGGGGTAGATGACCATATCGAGGGTAACATGGAACATTCATTTTTATATTGGATATTTAAAATGATGATAGATGTGTTATAAAATGGTTATTTTTATTTTATTACTGGGAATATATAATTTTGGTAAGGTTTATCTCAATTTACCATATGTTGAGGCCTATGCCAAATGCCATGCCTTTATATTCAACAATAAGGCACGTTGGGAGTATGGATAATAGAAAAATCATATATAAATTTATATTCCTAATGATTTTGAACATAGAAATATTGTGTATAATAATTAATATGGAATATTCATTCTTTGGGACTCATAACAGTGTGTGTGGGTCATATGTCTCTTGATCATTCGATATTTTTTTGCATTAAATATTAGTGACGTGTGACCAAAGTGATTTGATAATATGTCCCATGATGGAACCCATAAAATAAAATATGTTCTATGCTTAATTTTTAGATAGGAAATTAAACTATGAGATATGGGTTTTGATTTTGGAGTTTCTATAATTTATTTGGTCACATAGAAATGTTGGGCATGAAGTGAAGGTGATTTCAGCTGACAAAGAGAAATTTATCCTGTAATTAATGAATAAAAATCATCTATAACACTTTTTTTGGAATCCAGATTATTGATTGGAATTTTAGGTATATTTTTTGGAGAAAATATATATTAGATAAATTTTCTCATGTATAAAAAAGTGATATTCTCTTGTTTGGATCACATAGGTATGTGTCAAACATTTAGAGGGGTGAATTAAAATTGGAATAATTTTACTCTAATTTTGTTTTTTATCCATTTAAAAATATTTAATTATTATTTAAGAGGATATATTTCACTCTATTTGTTTCTATAATTAGATATAGAATATAAAATCAACACAAAATAACACTAAGGTTTTTTAATGAGGTCCATCTCCCTATGGATGACTACATACCTAGTAAATAGTGGTTATTATTCAACATTCACAACTTCCTTCATATTATTAAATATAGAACGGATAATGGTATGAACATGAAATCATTATCATGTAACTATCCAGGTACCAAGAAAGTAATTACTTGTTGTCCCTTTGTTTAAGAGGATAGAATTGTATATCCTTGAAGAAAGATAATCTTTGATGGCTCAAGTCCCTCTTGAACTGTATGGATTGAACTTATTCCTCTCTTGAAAAAATCAAGTGGTATTCTTCATGTTTCCTCAAGATTCTAAAATATATGAATATAATCTATAATTATAATCTTATAGGATTGGATTATAATCTATAGTAATATAGCCAAACTCACTCTTCTTCATACTTCTATATAAAATTAAGGATGTCAGTTGACTCTCTCAAATTTTATTCTCCTACATATTCTTCAATATGATAGGATTAATGATTCACTAAATCTACTTATTCACTTTCCAAAACATAGATTAACCTCGTACATGTAAAATAAATTCATCATCTTCTTCTTCTCTAGTTCACAAGAAAAACACTAGAACTATATCTCTTTCTTCTTTATTTGATACACATATATTCTTTCCTTTTTATTGAATAATAAAATCTCCATATTCATTATCCTATGAATTATAGATTATGAATTATACCACATATTTAAGAACATATTCAAATTATTCACTTTCCCTAAAATTATATATCCTCTCAATATATCATTAATATTTATTTTCATTAAAATATTATAGAAATACTCCTTGGATTTCAAAACGATCTCCTTATTCAAACTAATTTAAATCTAAGGCAAGATCCTCCTTTTAATTTTTTCTAAAGACTAAAATTATATTTCTCAATGTTATATGTTAACATGAAAATATAATATCCTTCCCAAAAAATATTCTTCATAAAATATCCATGTATTCATGAAGAATTCATTTATCATAGTGGCACTCCTTGCTTCGGGGTGTAAAGGTTCCCCATAGATCTTATTTCATTTTCATTATCTTGAATAATTTAATAAACCTTGTGATTATTATAATTTTAATGTATGTTAAAAAATCATAATATGTTGTATCTTATGTTGTTGGATGTTATATGAACAAACCTTATTCAATGTTATATAAACAAGTCATACATCAAAGTCTAATGCTCTATGATGAATTATTATGAACCAAAGTCATAATATCACATCAGAATTCATAAAATTGAAGAAATACACTTTCAAGACAAATGATAATCAAATTAATATACTCATTTCATATGGTACAAAGTCTTTTTTTCATCATTGCATGAATTCTATGAACTCATTTTACATAATTATTCATTTTTATATTCTTCTTCATTTATCATAGAGGCATGTGATGTGTCAATGTATCTTTAAATATATAAATAAATCCTTATATAATTGTTTATTAACCATGATTATCTCATTAAAATTAGGATGTTTAATATTTTAGAAATTATGATGAATCATTAGGTTTTCCTATTATTGTTGTACTCTGAGTGCCTTAAGAGGGGAGGGGTGAATCAACACGTCAACATTTTCCTTGAATCAAATGGATCTTTCCCACATGTTTATATGATCTCATTAAACCTATCTAATATAATTTTGAAATAAAAAAACATAGAAAAGATAAAATAGAAATACAAAATATAAATTTTATTTGGTTCACCACTAAGGGAATTTCAAAGAAGAATATGTTGATGATGAGTCGATCATACCAACATCCACTAATATTAACTAATTTTCGTGGATTGAAATGATTCAGTCATGTACAATCCATGAAAGTCAAATTTACTTTAAAATAATTAAATAAAATTGTATTACCTCCCTTGTATCACTTATGTTAACTCCTCCTTGCTCACAACTTACTTTGGATACTTCCTTAGTTTATTGAATTAAAGGTTTCTTCTATATCTATGTAAATGATGATAAAATTTTTCATCACAATAGATATAATATAATAGTTCAATTAATCCCATAATAATTTCCCCAAATTAATCTTACTTTTTTCTATAATTTTAGCATAACATCGTTTTTTCTTTAAACACTATTTTTCTAAAAACATAAATCTATATCCAAATGTCCTTTACTAAAATATATATCCTTCATATATTTATTAAACATATTTTTTTATAATATGGGTTCATGTAATATTATAGTTTAATGAAATAAATATTTTACCATAAGTCTTACAAAAATATAGAGTTATCACAGACCTTATCTAAATCACTGATAATTAAAACTATTATTTTTTCCTATTTATATAAAAAATAACCATCTTGTGAAATTATATAATGCATACAACAATTTTTCACCTCAAAATAAGAATATCATGTAAACTCCAAATCTACATAATTTTCACTAAACTCCACTTTCATAAAATCACCCAAATTTCATGAAACTATAAATATTTAATAAGAATCATGTATTCTCTTAAAAAAGACTTTGTAACTTTCTAAACATTACTTTCATGAAACTTATTTCTTTTCACTCTGATCAACATCACTCTTCCTTTGTACATTCACAACAAACTTTTTCTAAACACTTGGAAAATATTCCATTTTCAAAAGTCTTTTTTTCTTCCATCTTCAAAAAATAATCTACCATAGTGTTAAAACTCCTTTATCAACCTTGAATGAATTTCTAACAAACACAACACAATGTCAGTCACTAACTCAGATCACCATGGTTCTAATATTCTCCCCCTTTTTATTTTTTGGAAATAAAAAGTGAAATTCAATATAACACAAATATCATAATACTTTTAGGTAGTAGTGAAATAACTAATTCATCAATCTAAGTCCAAATGAGAAATGATTGGTGTTTAAAAAAAAGTTTAAGTGATCATTCCATGCCTCTTTAAATTCCTCATTCTAGAAAATACACTATTATAAACTCCCCTGACTTTCATACCACATTCTCATCCTTTCTCCCACTTTTAAAAAAATCCCAAAGAGATACTCTTCCTTCATGCCGGGGTTACTGATATATACTATTCTTTTATCTTACTCGGTGAGGTTCTTTCATGTTTCTTAATTAACAATATGATAAATTTTCTCCCAATAAATAATTCAACACTACTTGTGGACTTAAGATCCAAAACATATCCAAATGAGTATGCATCATAGAATTATGATGACTCATGATATTTTCATACATAATATAAAAAATCATAATTGAGAGTACCTTTGATATACCTTATAATGTATTTAACCACTATGAGATACTCTTCCTTCAGATTATTCTGAAATCGATCCACTAAACATTTTTCGAAGACAATACTCATATGTGTTGATGTCAAATAGATAAATCTTCTAGTTAAAATCTTAAATAGGGTAGGATGAAAATACCTTCAATTTTCATGCTTCCCAATTTTGGTTTCAACCACATTTGGAGTTTACATTGGTTTGGAGTCATGCATATCAAATTTCATCAGTAGATCTTTCACATACATATCTTCATATATAAATATTTGGTTCCCTTTCTAAATCACCTCTAATAGTGTAAAATACATGATATCTCTAATAATAGAAATTTATAATTTACAGTTCATCATATTTTATAATTATTCAATATATTTATGTCTGTTATCGCTAACCCGATTTCATCAACATAGAAAAACACCACAAACTATTCTTGCATGAATTAATTCACATAGAGACCGTGATCAACACTTCATCTTTTGAAATCAAGATTCATTAAGTATGAGTCAAGGTGATCATACTATTCTTGTGGTTATTTTTTTAATCCATACAGGGCCTTCTTTAAGCTACACACTTTATTTTCATCATTTCCAATGTGAAATCCCACCACTTGTTCAATTTAAACATCCTCATGGACCACTCCTTTTAAAATTTCTTTTTGACATCCATTTGATATATCATGAAGCCTCTCTGAATATCCATTTCCACAATGATCCATATTTACTCAATTCAATACACTTGTATAAATTTTTTTTCAACATCAAAAACATTAATCCATTCATATCCTCTATATACTAGACATGAATTATTTTCGATAAAATTTCCATGTTTATAGAACATATTATTTAAAATCCCATTTTTACTAATCTCTTTGTGATGATTAGGATTCTTCATAAGTTCATAGCTACTGATTTTGTCAATTTGATATATTTCATTATTAATTGATTGAACCAATGATTCATAATTTTCTTATTCTTCAAATGATTTTGGTTCTAACAATTATATAATAACAATATTATCAGAATTCCCCATTCTTTATTTCTATGTGGGTGTGGTTATATCTCCAATCATGTTGGATGGATCAACCTTCATTATCCTATTTCTCTTCTACAGTACAGACCAATTCTCTTCAAATATAGTCTCTTCCACTGATTTGGCCTCATATAATTCATACTTTGATAATATTTTCTCACCCATAGGAGTACTTTAAATTTTATCATCTTCTTTAGCTGATTTATCCAAGTTATCAATTTTTTTTATCCTTTTAGTATTTTTATTAATAACTTTGATGTAATTTCTGTACACATTTTTTATTTGTAATTTTTTTTTAATTAATTATATGTCATACTCCATTTTGATTCTCCTAAAAACTCCCCTTAATCTTCTGTATCACTGTACTTTCCCTAATTACCTTCATTATTTACAATGTATCATTTGATTTCGAATACTAGAAAATGTTTCATTATGGGATTCTGTCCATTCTACATTTCATATGAAATCCTTTCTTTCCATGGTCTAAGCACCACCCAGTCTTTCATGAACACAAATAATTTCAATAAATATTTACAATAGTGAAGAGATATGAAACATTAAATGAAAAATGTTTTGGAAATATTATTAACCTATAAATTTCTTCATTTGAAAACTCAATTCGATTGAATCGTTTATATTGATGACACTTCATGATTAATTTAATGTTTCTCAAGGTATTTTTTAAATAGAATGAATATATATATATATATATATTGTTATAATATCAGATTGTAAGATCTTGATTGTGAATTTATACTCATTTTACACTCTTCACATGTGCCACTTTATGTAGTCCAGTACTTCCCTCATATTCTTCATGAACATCAGACAAAAAATTCTACTATATTCATAGAAAAATAGAATTAAATACCTTTCCATATTGTTCTTGATATAATCATTGGTCCACAAATGTCGATGTTCACTAATGTGATGATATTAGAATACCATTTACTCTTTTATCACAAAGTATTTCAGACCATATTTCCTCACATAAAAGTATAAAAGTTTATTTTATGATCTAATTTTATAGATATAATATCTTATAAAACCTTTTTCCTTGATAAATTCTCCATGATTTTTTTATTAATTTTTTCTAGCCTCTAATTACATAAGTTCTTCTCCTATTCAACTATTTAGATAAAGGGGTTTTCCATACTATTGACCTGGTAAAGATGAAATTTTTCCATAAAACTTTTATTAGAGAGTTCCTAGACTTACCATTGATTGAACAACCATTAATTATGAAAGTAACCTCAATTTTGGAGTTATAGAGTTTACTCAGACACATGAGATTATACAAAATCACATCCATATATTGTATTGCAGTATTCTTTAGCTCATCACACAAAAATCAAGTATTGTCTCTTCCTTTAATTTGTTGGGTTCCATTATTAATAAAGTGCAGAGTTTCATTAAATATTCATTTCAAATTATTTAATGCATTTATATTTCCTATCATGTGTGATGAGTACCCAAAATCTAAGATTAAGGTGATACTACTGTTTGTATATTTAAGATAAAATTTAGTGAGATTAGCCTTATGTATTTTTTTATATTCTTAAGATACCTAGTTTAGGTGGGGAGTAAGATTACATATCATCTTTCTCTTCATCACATGTGGTAATTAATACACATAATATTATTTTTACAGAGATATTATATTAATTAATGAAACCTTATTTTGGATTTCTAGCATTATCATGCCTCTAACTTTCATGGTGTTAACCTTCACTTCTTCTATATATGCAATCAATAGTATAATGTACAAAATTTGAATACTGAAAATAATATTGATTAAAAAAATTCTTTTCTATAGTAAATGACATGACTTAATTATTCTTTAATAACTTCATATAGTTTCCCAATTTAGATTTACCCCTTTATTATTCATAATAGGACATCGTATTTGAATGAAAGCCACAAAATTAACATTTCATAATAGGAAATATATTCTCTCCTTTTTTGCTATACAAGTCCCAACCTTCTTAAAACATTGTGATGATCATTATTTAACCCACAAGGATTGAAGATTATTTTTTTCCATAAAATTTACTTTGATAAAATTTTTAATTATCTAAATAACTAGTGTTTTAAATTTTACATTAGCAAAACTAACTTTCTACTTCCCTTTATTCTCATATATTATTGTTTTTACTTCCCATGTTTCGGTATCACAATAAATTCCACTTTTACCTATAAATTTATTACTTTTATCATTTAGAATGTTATTAAAACCTTTATATCCTCACTTGAATCTCTTTATCAGTTTTGTATATATGATCCTTTTGAACTGTAGTTTCATCTTCGAACAACTTAATATCACTTATGCTTACATTTTGTTTCTTAGGCTAATAATATCCACCTAAATGGATTATGCCTTAATTTTTCTCTCTTTCACACATGTATTAAGGACATAAACAACCATAATTCATTATTCAGTGTTAATCTCAAAATTCATAGCTTTATCTAAATTCACCAGACTAGATAGATGATTTTATAAATATTCTTACAACTAACCAATCTCTAAGTCACGTTGATCCACAAAATTGGAGGATTATTTCAGTAGTCTATTAATAATTATATTTTTTCTTACTTTGGATATTGTGGTCTTTGATAGATCCTTCAAGGTACACATTGATATCTATTGATACTTTAGGTTCGTTATTACATTCCATTTCATGTTCTTCTTTGAAAAAAAACAACCATCATAGAATCTTATTTATAATATTTTAACTTGGTCTCAACTTCTTACAAATAGTATTCATTATCACCTCCTTATTTTATAAAAAATAATTTTATGTGGAATTTTATTCTTGATAAACTCCCATTTTAGACTCTCTTCAAGGATGAAACCTTATTTGTATATTTTTCTAAAATATATGTATCAATTTATTCATCATCAATTATTCTCTGGAATCATTATATAATATTCCCAACTTTATGACATCGAAAGCAAGCCAATTTCACCATGCCTTCAAACCTAACTTTTACTCTCTTTAATATTCTTGAAATAAGATAATGTAACTCATCATCAACATCTTCTTCTTCTCCTTCTTCTTTAGTGATATTTAACTTTTCTATTCCATTTAATTGTATCTCCCTACATGTTTTGTTGTTTCCACATTTTGGATTGACACGCATTTCATATTCTAGAAGGTAGCATATAATATCATATAGGGATATCTTAGATAGATAAATTTCTTAAAGAGTTGATAACATTAGATTTTATAGAGTTAAAAATATTCAAAACATTTTATTAAAAAAATTATACCCTTTATCTCTTCTCTAATTCTATTAATAGCTCCAACAACTTTAGCGATTCGACTGAAGAAACTATCAACATTTTATTAAGGGGAAAATTTCAAGTCATGAAACCTATTATGAAGGAATTATATCATTACCTTGGTAACATTATTTCAACCTTTATAAATGTTAGAAAAAAATTCACATGGAATTGGAACTCATATATCATCACTTTCATATATAGCTGATCAGACATTGATTCAATTAGAGAATTTTGAGATTTGGAATCGTCATCTAGAACATGCATGTTAGTCTCAATGATAGACTATCATTTCATATCACTGACTTGAATCCCATAGATTGTGGGGGATATAAATTCTATAAAAATTTATTGAAGAAATATTCTCATGATGTATTTCCAATTCTTATAATTGTTACCATCAAAGTGAGATACTCCTTTGAAATTAATTGAATTCTTTATATTGATATTTAAAAGAAAAAATCAGTGATAGAAACCTCTGTATAAATACTACCTATTATACCCCATGATTCTTGGAGAGGGGAGGGGAGAATCAAGATGTCAACTTTTTTATTTTAATTAAATGTATCTTATACCCAAATTGGGAGGATCTTTTTAAACATGTCCTATTGAATTGTGAAATCACAAAAAACAAAAAAAATTAGTAATAGAAACACACAAAAACAATTATACATGGTTCACCAGTAATGGATATTATATAAAGAATACTTCAATAATGAGTTTATCATACCATAAACCACTAATATTTATTGTGTTTTGGGGATTACAATGATTTTTTTAGGGTCACTTTGTTCTTTGAACACTTCCTTCAAAAGAATTCAGGGACAGTGAACTACCTCTCCAAGATCATTCCCACTACCTACCCCTTACTCATTACTTATGTTAATGTATCCCTCATTTTATTTACTTGAATATTTACTCAATATCTAAGTATATGATGATAAATTTTTTCATCATTAAAAACCAAATATAATGCTTTAATACATTCTAAAATCATTTATCTTAGTAAAACATAGTACACCCAACTATTTTTAGGTAACATCAATTAATTATTAAAACTATAATTTTTCTGACACATCTAACATTCATAAAACGTCATTTACTAAAATAAATTTTTGCCACTTATTTCCCAAACATATGTTTCCCAAAACATGATTTTGATTAAGATTCATATTTCACTTAATAAATATGTTTGAGTAAGTCTTCCATAAATAAAAATCAATTGTCCCTTCTCCAAATATTATATAATTTAAATGAATATATGAACACTATTTATAAGAAAATATAACTCTCTCAAGAATATCCTCGACACCCAAAAAACGTTTTACCCTTGGATATGAATTTCATGTGAAACTCTAAATCTGTACCATGTACACAAAACTACACTTTCTTGAAACCAATTCATTTTCATGAAACGGTAAGTATTTCATGAAACTAATTACTTTACTTCAAAAGAACTATACAACTTCCTGATCATGAATTTTGTAAAACTTTTTATTTCTCCGGGATAAAATTTGCACCTCCCACAAACTTTCACAGTTATAAATGTTGTAAACACTCGAAAAAAAAACTCTATTTTCCTAAGCCATCAAGTCTTATATTATCTAAAAACAATATATTTTATAGTTCAAACTCCATTATCAACCATGAATGAATTGAAAATAAATAAATAAAACCATCAGTCTCCAGAACATATCACTATGGTTCAAATAATCATATATTCAAAATATTTATTCTGAATTGGGTTCATATTTTTCACTAAAATATGTATAATTATTTTTCTATAAATTAATCAGAATGTTTATTTGCGTTTCATCATGCATAAATTGAGAGAAGTTGAAACATACACTTGTTAGTTTCAAATATAAGATGATTCATTGACACATAAGGTCACTCAGTAACTTGTACGATGATAGCTCAGATCACATATATTATTAGCTCTCAACTTACTGTTACACAAGTTTAGTTTATCTTCACATAGCTTAAAAATGGCCTTGATGAGATTTATTATTTATATGGTTACCTTAATGAAATGGGCTATTACACTTAGGTAGAACAATTCACTTCAACATTACCTTAATATAATAATAAAAATTTCCGAATTGCCATTATGCAGATGAAAACCCCTAGAGTACCTTTATACAGAAGCTATGATTACCTTTATGCAAGCCTATAATATACCTTATCCATCTCATTTTCCACTATAATTACCATTATACAACTAATGATTATCTTAACACATTATACCGATCCAATGGATCAACTTTTAGTACATAATTAAATTTCTAAAATAGATTTACATAGATAGTAAAACTCTATGTTTACCTTTACACAATTACTCAATATCTCTAAATTAACCTAGAGGATCTTCAAAAAATATTAGGTATTCTAAAACACTTCCAAACCATCATATAACTATTCTTAACACTGATAATAGTATCTTCCATTAATTTTACATCTTGTGTTTCTTATCCTTGGATTCATCTTTCATGAACCAAGTTGGGATGCCATCTAACCTGACACACAACCCAACCTGAGACAAGTCCCGAAGGGAGTTCTTGATCCCGAGGGGATGAAAACTAGTACCTAGGTAACAAAAAAATATTTTGGAAAATATTTTACCCATTTATATAACAATAACAATCCCACAAAATTAAATCAACATGTAACCAATAACCATAACCAAACATGGTACATCAATTTTTAGAATCAATATTTTACGATTTATAACAATAGAAAAAGTGAAATAATGGAAATGGAAAAAATAAACATCCCAAAATACTCCATGAAACCTAAGGGAAAATACACTCAATCCACCAATAACAACACCTATAACAAGTGTAAATCTGCAGAAACCAGAACTACCATCACCACGACTCATATTTCCTTTACTTGAGTCATACATAAAAAATCTTACATACACTAAAAGGTTTAAGTAGTGTGTGATCAAAATCCTTGAAGGATTACACCCAAAAGAAAATATTCCATGGTACAAAATTATAAGATAACTCAATATGAAACTTTATATGAAAGAACATGGAAACATATTCAAAGGAAATTTCATGTAAACATTTTCAAGTAAAAATTCCTTCAAGATAATACATATTTTAAAAGAATCTATTCTCGATGTCACAAAGTATACAATGTCCACCGTATACTAAAGGTCTTCACCACATCACATTCATAATGTCCAGAGAGAGCACCACAGGTAAATCCATAAGGGTATATAGTATAAGTGAATCACTAAGAACCACATACCTCGATGGTCAATATCATCCTACTCAACTACCAATAGCTTTCTTGTGCATGATCCACTAGGAAGGATAATCTCATGGTGCCTTTGGTCTCCAAATAATAAGCTAATTCTAATGTGTTCTCGTGTACAAGAAACTAAGAGGGATAATCCCAAGGGCCTTGTGTTCTCGGATCATATCACATGTTTAGTTAGTGTTACAAGCGTATGTCCTACTAAGGGAATCTGATCCTTTCTACTTCTAAGTCAATTATTGTCATGTATACTAGAAGGATCCAAGAATTCCACTTCTGAATTACTAGTATACTAGTTCTAGTTTACCCACCTAGATACTAGTGATTCCCTTTTTTCTGAAATTAGGTTACCACATAACCATCAATTTAAAAAACACAGGCCATGCAACATATGCACACAAGGAAATCATTTCTTTCACAACAACTACATGGAAACCACTCTTTTCCATAAATAAAACCACCTTCCATTTTACACACACAAAACCCATTTCAAATCATTTTTTATATAACTTTGACAATCCATGAAACCCATTTGGAAACATTACATGAAAATAACATAATCAATTTAATCATTTCCATGGGACAATCCCTTTCTAAATCCACACATAAACCAGATTCACTTATCAACATGCATTAGATTATTTACTAAATTCAGAAATCACATTTCAAGGTACGTAAAAAAACTAACATGTCAAAATAATCCATTTTTATTTATAAAACCTACTTTCAACACATTCTCACCTCAAGAGCCTTAAAAATATTTTATACCTTTCATATAATCATAAAAACACCTCTACAAAGAACCACAATGAAGAACATACAAATAAAAACAATTTTTATTTGAAAATCCCATTTTTATCACATATTCTTGTCAAAATATTTCCGAAAAATGTTTCACGATGAACAAAGAACTCATATAACACATTTATAAATCCAAAAAACCATATTGAAATTATCGAAAAATGATAGATCATGGAACCACCTACCTCAAACTAGGATGTTTCCAAAAATTGGTGAAAACCTACAACTAACCTCCATAGAACCCTATATTGGAATAATCCACAAAAAAAACCATCAATATTTCCCCAAAATCGCAAGATAAACCCCCCTTTTAGGCAAAACATTTTATGTAAAACAAGATCCCAAGAAAGAGGAAGCAAAAAACCTAGAAAGAGGGAAGGATCAAGAGAGAAACCAATTACTTGAAGAACCCTTAAAGTTTCGAAGTCAAAAACACCCCAGGAATGATTCCCAAGAGGTCTAAGGAATCTTGGAGGGAGCTCCAATAGATGAAAACCCGGTATAAGGTAGAATATAGGTGACTAAGTGTTAAATCCCAAGAGTAATAAAAATATACTATTCCCAATTTTAATGACCAGAATGAGTTGCTTGATTTTTCTATATGGTTTCCCAAAATGTGTGGAAATTGTGCACCCCCCATTGTCTAAGAGGGACATTTCACATGTTTGTCCCACATGGTTTGAAAAATTGTGCACTAACCAATTAGTTTCCACTGTCCAAAAATTCCATTTGGCCGCATGAGTTCCTAGGAAAGGTGCACGGTTTCCCTTAACCATGCACAAACCGTGCTCCACATGATATTAATACAATAAACTCAATTTTTCATTAAAATTAAATGGGAAAACCCAGGGTTAATAACTAAAAAACAAATGAATACATTAAAATGAAAACATGAATGTGATAAATATCCCCATCATGAAAACATTCTTCCCTCAAAAAGTTATTCTAAATCATGATCCAAAAAAAGAATGGGCACTACATTTCAACCCAATAACTTCACTCCTAGGTATCTTTTTCATCACAACCATTCCTCAAAAGAACTCAGATTAATGGAATAATATTTCTGTGAAGAATATTCTTTTGGGGATCTACAATCTTCATTGGCTGCTCAAACACAAATAGATCGGGATCCAACTCTAAATCCTACCACTTCAACACATGGGATGGATCTTGATTATACTTTTTCAATTTTGAATCATGGAAAAAATCATGGATTGATATTAACTATATATGAAATTCAAATCAATATTCCTCCTTACAAAATCTCTCAGTAATCTCAAAAGGCCCAAAATACCTTGGTGCAATCTTCCCATTCATTCCAAAATTATGATGAACCTAGCGGGGTGCCACTTTTAGGAACACTTTGTGACCCATAAAGAATTATAAATCATGATGCCTCTTATCAGCATAAGGCTTATAATGACTCTGATCTATCAAAAACAACTACTTGGTCAACTTTACTTTCTTAGATGTTTCTTTCACAAGGCTTGACCCCAAAAATGAGGTCTCACCCACCTTATCTCAACACAAAGGGGGAAGAAATGACCAACTGTAAAGTACCTCAAAATGATTCATTCTAATATATATTTGTATATATTTTTTATATGAAAACTAATCAAATCCCAAATGGATATCCTTAGAATTTATAAAATTCAAAACACATGATCCCAAAAATATGATTCAATCGCTCCGTCTGACCATCCTTTTGAGGATGCTATACCGTGCTTAATTTGACCTATGACCCCATTCCCTTTTGAAATCCTTCCCAAAACTGAGAGGTGAAATGTGGGTCTCTATTAGAAATAATAGTCAAAAACACACCATGCATCCTCACAACCTTTTGAACATACAACTTTCCAAACTCTTCCACTTTGGCTGAATCTCTGATCGAAATGAAATGAGATGACTTCGTCAGACAGTAAATCACTACCCAAATGGAATTATGTTCCTAAGGCGTATAAGGTAATCCAATGATGAAGTCCATTGAAATATCATCAAACTTCCAAGTAGGAATATGTATAGTATGATGTAAACTGGAAGTTCTCTGATGTTCTTTTTTAACCTGCTGACACGTATAACACTGCAAAATAGAGTCAGTTATATCATGTCTCATGCCTAGCCACCAAAACTACTGGCACACATCATAAATCATCTTAGAATTTCTTGTATGGTTGTCCCACTAATACTGATGTAAATCCTAGATAACTATATTCTGTAATATTAAAGGCACCACAAAGATACCTCTAAAACATAAATCTTCATTAGGAGAAAATAACCACTCACTAGGCTCCTCCACACTATAAAGAAACTACATAGAGTGCTAGAACAATTCATCATCTATCTATTTCAACGGAATAAATTATATGAGGATATAATTCAACTATAAAATATCCAAAAAAACACCTCCCCCATGCTCCTTGGTCTCCAAGTGCATCTGAGAAAATATCCCCGTCAAAGTCCACTCATCACTAGACTTCTTCAACTCCTGTACTAAAACTTTTCTTCTCAAGGAATCTTACACCCCATTTCCTTTTCCCAATGTATAAACTATATCAAATTAAAACCACTTAAGGTACTCAAACCAACAAAACTACCTCAATTTTAAATCCATTTTGGAGAAAATATAATAGAATATCTTATGAATAGAATAAACCACAAATTTTTTCTAAAAAAGATAATGGAGCCACATCATCAGGGCATGAATCACCGCTGATAACTCTACGTAATGGGTCTGGTAATTTGTTTCACGTTGTCAGAGCTAGATAGAACCATAATCCACCACATGATTATACTGCATTAGTATATATCCAAGAACCACACCCAAGGAATCACAATAAAATACATATTTTTTTTCAAATTCCAGAAAAATAAAAACATGAGAGTGGTCTACTATCGCTTAAGCTCCTCAAAGGATGCTTGACATTTTGAGCTTCATCTAAACTTTACCCATTTCTAGGTAATATTTTTCATTGAGGAAGAAAGATGATAGAAAGCTCAAATGAACCTCCTGTAATATCCAAAATTCCCAGAAAATTCCGGATCTCAAATATATACCTCGCCTGCTCCCGAGATATCACTGCACTAATTTTCTTAGGATCCCCAAAAACTCCTCAATCTGAGATCATGTGACCTAAAAAATTCACCTCCCTAATCAAAATATGCATTTATAAGGATTTTCATAGAGGCGATGATTCTAAAAAGTTCCCAAAATAGTTATCAAAATATTCCCATACTCTTCTTCATATCTAGAATAAATTAGGATGTTATCCAAGGACAATACAATGAAGGATTCTAGATACTGTTGAAACACCCAAATCATAAGGGCCATAAAGACTATTGGAACATTTTTCTACTGAAGGGAATGATCAAGTACTCGAAATGGTTTACATACTTTGGAAAGCTATTTTCGGGGCATCCAACTCTCTAACACTAATTTGGTGATAATGAGAATATATGTCAATTTTAAAAAACCACCTTGACCCCTTTAACCAATCAAAAAATTCATCAATGTAGGGAAATGGATACATGTTCTTAATTGTAACCTTATTAAACTTACAATAATCTATGCACAATCGGAGAGATCTATCGGCCTTCTTTGAAAATAGTGATGGGGTGGACCAAGGAGAGACGCTCAGACGAATGAATCCTTTGGATTCCAAATCATACAGCTATACCTTTAATTCCATCAACTTGATGGGAGGGATAAGGAATGAGGGAAGAGATACCAGTTATGTTCCCAATGCTAAATAAATAGTGAACTCCACATCCCACTCTGGAGAAAACCCCAAGAAATCCTCTAGAAAAATCTTTAGAACTCATCCATCATGGGAGGTAATTCAGATCCATAACTACTACCACTATACTCTAACATGATTAATGAGAACTGATACACAAGGTCACCAAACTCTATAAGTGTAGGTACAACATGACCTAACCGAGGATCCCATTTACTATGAAAAACTTAGATACTACCATCAGGTTTCACAAAATTGACTCATTTTCTATAGAAATCAATGGGAACCTAAAAATGATCCATCCAAACCATACTGAGGATTACATATAAGAGCTCCATTTCTAATACTATAAAATACCACTCCAGCTTGACCCCTGACACAGTGAGTGCACAAGATAAACACTTGAGACCCTTCTCTCTCTTATTACCAAGTAGCGTTACGAAATACATCATGTATGAAATAATATCAATTTGAAACTTTAACACATCCATAAGAAGGAAAGATATAAAATACACAGATGCACTAGTATTAAATATAATGGAATTTAAAGAGGATGTAATAAAAACGGTACCTCGAACTGCAGTAGGCCATGTATCTCACTCCACTGGACATTTGTCCACTACATGATGATGCCTCATCTTATCCTAATCCTGAGGACAACTACTAACCTATGACTCTTCTCCAAATTGACTCATCCCAAATAAAGATACATCCATACTTCCATGACCACCAAACAAAGAACCCATTATCTTGGAATGTTCTATCCAAGTTGAAATCCCCCTCGAATCCACAAATATAGAACCCCTATAATATGGGGGGTGACACCTTACAAAACTGATGCAAGTTCCACAAACCTCCACACTCATGGAAAGGTCTTGGTGGTGATGAACACACTAATCACATGTGTCCCACTTTTCCCCATCGATGATAAACCACTGACCCTCCACCTGAATCTGCAGATGAAGATAGCCAAGAAAGATGTCTTGTACCATAACCACCCCTATCCTTCTAATCCTCTTTGTTTCCTCTTATTATTAGATGAACTACCACTACCTACTATTGACACAACACCAAAGGAACCATAATTTCCCATTCGATAAATCTACACAATGAAATTATGGTCAACCACCTTGGAATATGTTTTCATATTAAATAGAAATACCTAATAATGAATTTATGGTCACAATCCCCTCTTGAACCTCCAAACATTATTATACTATGTATAAATGGTATCAGGTGAATACCATACCAAATATGCAATGTGATTGACATACTACATAACTGTTCAGTATCCTTAGATAAGATCTATTAATTCTTGAGACCTAGGGTAATCCAAATCTATGAGACAATACTGATAATTTAAAGTGATTTTGAAAAATCTCCAACCCATTGACTCATTATTTGCATCTTGAACCACTGAGTCACATCACTTTTGACTGGGTACTTACAATATAAATGAACCACATTTCACTCTAATAGCCTTAGGAGTGTTATGAAATTCAAACTTCCTTTCTATATTCTCAAGATAGTCCTCTTCTTCCTAAGGTTTCGCATTTCCCTAGAATGAGGCAGGATTTCTATTGAGAGACTCTTAATATATGTCCTTTCAATGACCTGGTTCAGCTTCCCTATCTCAAGAAGAATTAGTCCCCACTCTTTGTCCCAAATTTCAGACAGCCAAAACCATTGGCTCCAGTAGCCTCTGGTAAATTGGTGAATGATAACTCTCTCCAGCATCTTCCAGTGACATCACAAGAACTCTCTAAGGAGGAATTTTTCTACAACAAGTAATAACCATAAGAAAACACATCAATATAACCATTATAAAAAATTTCAGAAATAGTAAAAATCTAAAATGATTATATAATTAAAGGAATAACCAATTCCATTACAATAAAAATCCAAAAACAACCAAACTAATCCACCCCACCCAGTATCCTCATACAGTCTCTAGCTCATTCATCTCACTTATAAGAGATGTAAAAATAAAACCCCAACATCACATGGAGACTTTAGCCTTATCATGAGTTGTGATGTCCAGACACCCTACTTAAAACCAGAATATCAAGTACCAACAATCCTACTTTAGTATGTTCACAATCATCCCAAACATCGTGTCCCTAAAGATCATAACCTCCGTTGATACAATTTTTTCATGAACCAAGATGATATTCCATCTAACCTGAAACTTGAACTGACCTGAGACAAGGCCTGAAGGGAGTTCTCGATCCCAAAAGGATGCAAACTAGTACCTAGGTATGAACAAGATATTTGGGGAAAAATTTTACATATTTATATAAAAATAAAAAACCTGTAAAAGTAAAGAAATATGTAACCAATAACCATAACCAAACATGGTACAATGATTTTCAATATCAATGTTTTACAATTTATTCTATAATCCTAAGTGCAATAATGGAAAGGGAACCACTAAACATCACAAAATACATTATTCAACCTAAGGGAAATCACCCTTAAGTCATTAACACCAACACCTACAACAAATGGAACTCTTTAGAAACCAGAACCACCATCACCATGAAATATCTTACCTTTACCTCGTTCATACATAATAAAGTCTACATACACCCAAAGGAGTATGTAGGGTTTGTACCAAAGCCTAGTAGGATGCCACCCAAATCACTAGCATACTATTTGTAGTTTACCCAACTAGATACTCAATATTACCTTTGTGCTCAAATTCCATTATTATATAACAATCACTTTCACGAACATATGTCATGCCATGTATAAACACGATGAAATCACTACGTTCACAACAACTACATGGAAACCACCATTTCACAAAAAATAAAACCACTTTCTATTTTACACATACCCAAACCATTTAATAACATGTTTTCTATAACTTTAATAATCAAATAAACACATTTGGAAACATTATAAGAAAATCACATAATCATTTTAACAAATTCAATGGGCCAAGACATTTCTAAATTCACACATAAACCAAATTAAATTCTCAAAACGATTCACATCATTTACTAAATTCAAAAATTACATTTCAAGGTGCACAATAAAATATAACATGTCAAAATAATACATTTTCATTTAGAAAACCCACTTTAAACCCATTCACACCTCAAGTGCATTTGAATACATATTTTATAACTTTCATAAAATCATAAAAATGCCTCCAATAAGTACCATAATGAAGCACATACAAATAATAACAATTTTCTTCTGTAAATACAATCTTTATGACATATGAATGTCAAAATCATTATAAATCATATTTCTCATCAAACAATAAATTAATAGAAGACATTTATTAATCTAAACAATCATATCAAAAGTATCTAAAAAAATTAGATCATGGAACCACCCAGATCACACTTGGATGTTTCCAAAAATTGGTGAAAAACTAAAGAAACACCTCAAAAAGACCCTATAAAAGAAATATCAACCAAAAATCATCAATATCTTCCCAAAAAAGACAATATAAAACCCCATATTTGTCAAGCATCCATCGGAAAATAAAAACCCAAGAATGAATGAGAGGAGACCCTAGAAAGATGGAATAATCAAGAGAAACCACTTACTTGAATACCCCTTGAAGTTCCAAGGTAAAAACTACCCAAGGAATGATACCCAAGAGGTCCAATGAATCTTGGAAGGAGTTCTAATGGATAAAAATATCAAATTGGGTAGAATGGAGGTGGTTTAGGGTTAAATCTCAAGATGAATCAAATGGAATTTTAAAATTCTTAATGACCTGGATAAGTCACAGTTTTCCCTCATGGTTTTACAAACCATGTGGCTACCATGCACCCCTCACTGTCCAAGAGGGACATGACACATAGTTATCCCACATGTTTTGAAAAATTGTCCACTAACTATGCAGTATACACTATCCAAAAATGTCATTTGAATGCACAATTTCATGGGCAAGGCACACAGTTTCCCTTAACTATAAACAAACCATGAACCACCTTCTTTTAAGACCAAAACCTCAATTTTTCATCAAAATTAAAGGGGGAAACCCATGGTTAAGAACTATATTGAAAATAAAAAATGAATACCTCGGAATGAAAACATAGGTATGACATCACCTTTTCGAATATCCTTTATTTCATTAAATATTTCTTGATAACTCAATTATTCTCAATAGGCTTGGGAACATTAATCTTACTTAAAAACAATCCAACTTTATATGATACTTATAGTATACAGATTTGTTTCTTCCTTGAAATAATAGAACTGAAATAAAAACTATGTTCAATAATACCCCTAGGTATTTGTTATTTATACCACTGAAAGAAAATGGATTTTAAACATGTGAAATCATTTCACTCACCTTTATCATTTTATTATATATCCCCCATATTAATTTTGAGTCAAAAGTTTTATTTTGACTCTTATGTCTTGTTTTGGAAATCACAAATGTATTTGACTATGCTGATCATACTAACTATGTTGATCGTACTAACAATGCTTATCGTACTAACTATGTTGATCGTACTGACAATTCTTATCGTACTGGCCATGTTGATCGTAATGACTATTTCAATCGTGCTGACTCGGTCAATCGTACTGACTCTATCAATCGTATTGACTCTGTCAATCGTAGTGACTCTGTCAATCGTAGTGACCCTATCAGTCATACTAACTATCAAACGTACTGACTCTGTCAATCGTACTGACTTTTGTGCATCATACTCACTTTTTATCATATCAATACATTACACTAAGTAATACTTATAGAACTCATATTTTACTTCTATCACATTCTTGTTTTTATTCTTTATCAACACATGTCAATAGTACTCATGTTTATCATCTTCATATATCTTTTATTTTAAAACAAAACAATGTCATGAAGTTATTTATAAACTAATCAAAATGATGTTGTGTTTTCTGTTTCAATATGACTGTTATAATTCCAGGTGTCCAAGTCCCTCCGAGTTTTCCAGATAAATAGGACCATTGGAGTAAATATGACCGTTGGAACCTGAGGCCTATAAATAGGAGGTCCTTTGAAGCTGAGAAGAATGACTGTGCGAATTTTCTTCTATCAAGTTCTAGAGAGAGACGCTGTGAATTCTCTCCTACTTTGTGTGAAATCCTTGAAACTACAAAATGTGAACGGCTCGTTCTAAGTTTTTTTATTTAAATAAGTGCCTTGTTTTAGTTTGTGTGACCGATCAGGTGATAACGATCGAGGGCTGCAAAGGATAGGCAGACGGTGCTACCGATCATAATATTGAGGGATTTAAAGTGTTTTAAAGACATAGGTGCAGATTACCTGCAAAATTGAGGGCTTTCAGGGATAGAAAAATAGACATATCGATCATCGTATCGAGGGCTAGCGGGGATAGCAAGACAGACGTACCGATCATCGTATCGAGGGCTTACCAAGGTGGTGGTAAGACAGACCTGTTATCCTAGGTGAAAGTATAACCCTTCTCTTTGGGTCAAAATAATTGTAATACTTTTACATTTCCACTACTATTTGTTTTAAGAAAGTGAATTTTATTGTTTTCCTTTCTACTTTCTATATTAATTTGTAATTGTTTCAATTACAATCATACTGTTATATATTGTATTGATTGATACTATACGCTTTATAGTAGAATCCTTCACTATTGTATTACTCTGATTATTGTATTCATCTGGAATACAATTGCTTTACTTTTCTTATAGTATTACATATAATCATACCTTTATATTCAATACAATTGTGGTTGTTTCTTTTTGTTGTGAATTGTATTAGTTAAGATCATTTAAAATAATTTCTTAAGTGTTTAAACACAAAGTTTTTAAACCTAAAATTCACCCCCATCTTGTATTGTTCCATATAATATACATATACATCTATATATCGATCCAAAAATTGGTATCAGAGTAGGTTCCCACTGATCTGTATTACTAGCTCTATTTCTTCCAAATTTCTGTTTCAACTATTTATTGCACTAACATGTGGAGTGGAAAAGATTTTGTTTTATTAGATGGAAGGAATGAATATTAGGTCAATTGAAAATATAAATCCAACTAGACCACCTATCTTTGATGGGAATGATTATGAGTACTGGAGAGATCGAATGAAGACATTCGTTATCAATACTCGTGTAGGCAATTTTATTATGCTTACTAGAGGTTACAAAATTCAGGACAAAGAAGTAAGTACTTTCACCAATCAAGAGAAATATGAATATCAACTGAATTACAAGGTACGCAATAATTTACTATGTTCTATGACCAGGAATATATACAGACATATATCATCTTGTGAAGTAGCCAACTATATTTGGAAGAAATTGGAAGACACACATTTTGGTACATCCAAGGTTATAGAAACAAGAAGAGCAATGCTTCGAGCAGAGTATCATGGATTTCTTTTTCCTTATGGAGAGACGGTATGCAAAGTGCAACAAAGATTTATGACAATTGTCAATAGTTTATAATCTATGGGAGAAAAAGTTCTTGATGATGAAGCTCTTGTAGATAAGATTGTTGATATAATTCCAAACGAATGGGAGTAAAAAAGGATAGCTATTGATGAAAACAGAAAAGTTTCCCAGATTACTCTTGATGAACTATTTAGAACTCTTCTATAGAACTAGAAAAGAATGAAAAGAGATGCTGATTTAAATAAGAAGAAAAATGGTAATGGAAGTGTAGATTTTACTACAACATCTTAAGATAAAACACTTGAAAGGATAACAAGATCCAAAGACAAGAAAGTTGTCATGTCTGAATCAAGTGATAGTGATCACTCGGATAATGAGTTAGCCAATCTTGCTTGCAGGATGATAAAGATTGTGGGAAAGAAAGACTTCCAATACAGATTCAAAAAGAAATATAGAAAGGATAAGAATGATTTAGTGGTAACATGTTATGGATGCAAGAAAGTAGGTCATATAAGACCTAGTAGTCCTTTACTAAAGAGAAAATACAATAAGGAGAAACATTCTGAAAGAAATAAGAATAAGTATTACAAGACAAAGACAAAGAAAGTCTTGAAGGAAAATGATACTTGTAGTGAAAGTGGTAGCGATTCATCATATAATTCTTCATAATATGAATCCTTAGTACAAAGGAATATTGGACTTATAGCCAAACTACCAATTGGAAATCATTGTCTCATGGCTAAGGCACACAATACTGAAGCTATTACAAATGTTTCCCTGAATGAAAATTATACTAACAATAAATATTATGAATCTTCAAATGATGAGTCTTCATCATCAGAAGATAATACATTACCTTCTTTTGAAGAAGTGTCTAGGTTTGCTAAATTACATGAGAATGAAAATTCTAAACTCAAGAAAAATCTTGATAAAGCAAATTATAGAATTTAAATTTTAACTAAATAAGTATCAAATCTTTCTAATGATCTTGATATGAAAACTTGTTATTTTGAACGTATTTTAAAAACCCTTGAGAAAGTCAATTATAAAAAGTATAAACTTTCTAAGGATCTAGAAAATGTAATTTCTAAGAAAAATGTTTTCGAACCTAACTCTAGTTCAAAATCAAATGTTTTGGAGGATAAAAACTTTGTTTTAAAACTAAAGTCTGAAATTTTTTCCTTGAAAAAATGTTTTTCAAACTTTACTTATGGAAAGGAAAACTTTGATAAAATGTATTCTCAAATTAGACCTTTGAAGAATCATTCTAGTATTGGTTATACTCATTCTAAATCAATTTTTAGTAATAACTATTTTGTTCCTAAAAATACACCTTTTTTTCTATAAGTGTCAATGTGGAAGACACTGGAAAAAAGATTTCTCTCTTAATAGAACTCATTCTTTTGGATTTCATAAAGCTCATTTTGAAAAACAAATGTGGATTCTTAAAATTCTTTTATCTAACCCTTCTGGATCCAAACAATTTTGGATTCTAAAAAACTAATTGTTTCTTTTTCAGGAAAATAAGAAGTGTACCCAATAAAATATTTGGTACATGGATAGTGGTTGTTCTCGACACATGACCTGAAACAAAGATTTCTTTGAAAAGATCATCAAAACAAAGGGTGTAAAGGTTACCTTCGTAGATAATGATCAAGGAAAATTTGTTGGAATAGGTAATATTGTCTTTCTTGGTAAAGTTATTATTTAAAATGTTTTGTCTGTTAAAGGCCTTAAGCACAATCTCATCAACATAAGCCAATTATGTGATGAAGGATACCTTCTGAATTTTAGAAATGATAAATTCTTAGTTCACAATTCCAAGGATGAATTCAATCTTTCTACCCATAAGAAAGAGAATGTATACACTATTAACATAGAAGACCTTAAGAGCCAAAATTTACCTTGATTAAGTACAATAGAAGACCAATCATAGATATGGAATAGAATACTAAGACACTGAAACCAAAGAAACCTTTGTAAACTTTCAAAGAAAAGACTTTTAAAGGGACTACCGGATCTTAGATATGATTCTTAAAAAGTCTGTGATCCTTTCCAATTTAGCAAGAAACATAAAACTAGCTTTAAATCAATTAATGAAGTTTCAACTTCTAATGCATTACAGGTAGTACAGATGGATCTTTTCGGTCCTTCACAAACTAGAAGTATTGGAGGCAAATAATATGTATTTTTTTTAGTTGATGACTTTACTAGATTTACATGGGTATATTTTCTAACAAAGAAATCTGAAGCCTTTTTATATTTCAAAACTTTTAGAGCCCAAGTTAAAAATGAGAAAAACCTACCACTGATAACTATCCATAGTGATCATTTCTCATCTCCAAGAACTCCTTAAAAAAATGGTGTTTTTGAAAGAAGAAATTTCATTCTTTAGGAAATGACAAGAACCATGTTGAGTGAATACTCAACTGCTAAGCACTTTTGGGCTGAAGTCGTTAGTACTGCTTGTTATACTATAAATCGTGTTTTAACCAGACCCTTTCTTAATAAAACACCTTATGAATTGTGGACTAGCCAAAAACCTAACGTTTCATACTTAAAATTTTTGGGTGCAAAGTATTCATTCTAAATTTTAAAGAGAATATCCACAAATTTGCATCAAAATATGATGAATGAGTCTTTTTAGGCTATTCTAAAACTTCGAAGGCTTATAAAGTTTTCAATAAAAAAAACTTGTACTATTGAAGAAACAGTGCATGTTAAATTTGATGAAACTGATCCTTTTGTTTTCAACCAACCCCAACCTACATCCTCAGATGTGTTTTCTAAAAATGTTTATCAACCTATATTAGAAGATTTTTATGATAAAGAAAAATGTTCAAGAAAGTGTTTCTGAAACTTTTATCCCAAAATATTTTCTACCATATGTTGATGAATAGGTTTTACATAACCCAAATCAATTGTTTCTTAAGAATCATCCCAGTGATAACTTCATTGGCGATGTAAATCAACCTGTAAGGACCATAAATTTCTTGAGAAATGAAATAGAACATCTTTCCTTTCTTTCACAATTTAAACCTAAAAGTCCAAGTGAGGCCTTAGGTGATGAAGATTGGATTAAAGCAATACAAAATGAACTAAATGAATTTGAAAGGAATCAATTTTGGACTTTAGTTGAAAGACATAAAGAAACAAAGGTAATTGGTGTAAAGTGGGTTTTCAAAATCAAATGTGATGAAAATGGAATCATTGTAAGAAATTAAGCAAGACTTGTTGCTAAGGGATATAATCAACAAGAGGGAATATACTATGAAGAAACATATACTCTTGTAGCTAGACTTGAATATATTCGTATTCTATTAGCCTTTGCAGTATACTTTAATTTTAAACTACATCAAATGAATTTTAAATGTGGTTTTCTAAATGGTTTTGTTCAATAAGAAGTTTTTTTAGATAATCTCCTAGTTTTCTTGACTCAAAAACATCCTAATCATGTTTTTAAACTTACCAAAGCTTTATATGGCCCTAAACAAGCCCTTAGAGCATGGTATGATAGACTTACAAGATTTCTTTTACAAAACAATTATGAAAAAGGAACAGCGGATCTAACCCTTTTTATAAAAAAAGGAAAATAAAAATGTTTTGATTATTCAAATTTATTTGATGACATCATATTTGGATCAACTCAGTAGTCTTTAACCGATTCTTTTGCGAAAATTAATGAAGTCTGAGTTTGAAATGAGTATGATGGGTGAGTTAACATTATTTGTAGGTTTTTTAATTTTTCAAAAACTAGAAGGATCATATATATCTCAACATAAGTATATCAAAGATTTACTCAAAAAGTATGGATAAGACAAAACTAAAAGTATTAGCACTCCAATTGGTACCTCAAATACACTTGATCTTGATGAAATTGGGAAACCAGTAGATCAAACAACTTTTAGAGGTATGATAGGAAGTTTGTTATACTTGATAGCTAGTCGACCATAATTAATATTTTTGTTATGCTTATATGAAAGATACCAATCTAATCCAAAAGAGTCTCATTTAAAAGCCGTGAGGAGAATCTTTCCTTATTTAAAAGGCACTATGGATCTCGGTCTTTTCTACTCTTCTGGAAATGATTTTTTTTAAATTTTTTCTAATGCTAACTTTGGTGGTTTTAGAATGGATAGAAAGATTACATCTGGAACATGTCATTTCTTAGGATATTATTTGGTCTCTTGGTTCTGAAAGAAACAACACTCAGTAGCACTTTACACTGCTGAAGCTGAATATGTAGCAGCTGGAAGTTGTTGTTCTCAAGTGTTGTGGATGCAACACACACTCACTGACTATGGATTGAGTTTTTCCAAAACTCAAATTCTTTGTGATAATACTAGTGTAATAGCTCTTAGTAAGAACCCAAAACATCACTCTCATGCAAAACACATAGATATTAGGCATCACTTTTATAGGGATCACACTAAAAAAGGAGATATTATTTTATAATTCATCGGAACGCAAGAACAACTTTCTGACATTTTGACAAAACCATTACCTTCTGAAATATTTGAGTTTATAAAGAAAAATCTAGAAATGATTACATTAAAGTAATCATTCTTATCTACTTTATGTTTTAAACTTCTCCTTACATTAAAAAAAACTGCTCTTAAAAAGGGGGAAAACATTTTACTTAATGTGTTTCTTATTTTATTATGATCATTATTTGTTTATTCTCTTGGTTTATTATTATGTCTATCATATTGACTGTTTAGTTATAGTTTTTATCTTTTTTTTGTCATCGTGTTTTCCTGATTACCATATTGATGTTTGTTTTCCATCGGCACATCACCCTATGGTAACAAATTTGTTTTCCATCGGCATGTCACCCTATGGTAACATGTTTGTTTTCCATCAGCACGTCACCCTATGGTAACAAGTTTGTTTTCCATCGGCATGTCAACCTATGTTAATGACTTTGTTTTCCATCAGCTTGAAAACCTATGGTAATGACTTTGTTTTCCATCGGCTTGACAACCTATGGTAATGACTTTGTTTTCCATCGTCTTGACAACCTATGGTAATGACTTTTTTTTCTATTGGCTTGACAACCTATGGTAATGAATTTGTTTTCCATCAGCTTGACAAACTATGGTAATGACTTTGTTTTCAATCGTTTTGACAACCTATGGTAATGAATTTGTTTTCCATCAGCTTGACAACCTATGGTAATGACTTTGTTTTCCATCGGCTTGACAACCTATGGTAATGACTTTATTTTCTATCGGCTTGACAACTGACTGTATTCTTTATCCTTGTACGCTTGTGTTTTCTTTTACTATGTTAATAATATTAAACCAACAATTACCCTAAAATCTCCAGTAGGTACATACATTCCTTACCTTTTATTGTTTTTACTTTTTATTGTTTTTACTTTTTATTGTTTCTCATTTTTTTTTCAAACCCATTAAATCATATTCGTCGATTTTATTTCTTTTAATCTCAACCGTAGAAGTTCAACAATAATTTTTTCAACTATAAATATACCCCTCCCCTTCCCAAACCCACACCAGTTTTTCAGAATTGTTGATGAAACTCTGCCCTTGTTTTAAGACTTCGTACGATCTTCCATCAGCTTCACCTTTATGTCTCAGTCTTCTGCCAACACTCCTGCTGAAATGTCTTCAAAGACTTTTTCAGAGAAACGTTAGTTTCTCAGGACTTCTTTGATTCGTATGATTCTACAATCAGGATAATTATTTTGTTTCAAGGCTAAGAACTTCTGTGTGTTGAAAAACCTGTTTTTCAAGATTCGGTACTTATTGAATAAGTTAGTAAGTTCTACAAAACCATGTCTTTTGACAAAAACATGACTATCAACTTTGTTTTGTACGATAGAAAAAATTTTATGCCTGTGAAACAATCAGCCCACTTTCTAAATTTCCTAACAGAAGGTGATTCTTTTTTTCCATCTTATAAACTACCAGAGGAGGTTGGTACATTTAATAAAGAAAGTGCTGAAAAGTCGTTGTTTCTAATAAATTAAGAGAAGAGAAAAGTGGCTCATCTTTCTTCAGATAACAGATTTGTGACACTTTGGATGTAATATCTTATCCCAAGGAAAGGGGATAGAGAAACTCTAAAAGTCTCTGATATCTTCATTCTAGACTATCTTGTCAATATGAGAAAAGTAAATTTAATGGGATACATCTTTGAAACAGTCAAGAATGTCAAGTCAAGAGCGATCAAATCCCATTTGATCATGTATCCCTCTATCCTAAAAAAGTTCATTCTCAAGAGAATAAAGTTCATCTTTGAATGTTTGTTTTGATAAGAATTAAAATCTTTTCATCAGAGATATAGAAGCTGAATCGGCATAGAATGAAGCGGCACCAAATCAATCGGCACCTATACCAGCAAAAGAAAACCCAAATGATCTTTCTCCTCAAAAGTCAGATCCACAAACTAGTTCAAAGCCAAAGAACAAACCTAAGTACAGTAAGGAGGTTGTGGCCAGGTGAAGAAAAGAAAGAGAACAGAGAAAGCAAGGTGATCCGAAGTTTAGTCTTGACCCATCTAAATCTTTTTCTGAGAGGATAAGGGTTGAAGATACCCTTCAGGATGAAAATAAAACGAAGACTCTTTTGAAAAGGTAATCTCAGGAATTTGATGTTTCTAAAGTCATGAAAATGGTTGAGGATGCTAGTTCTCAAATAACAGAAGAAGTATATCAATAGCCTATCGTATAGAGTCTCCCACAGAAAGAGAAAGGGAAACAAATGTTGGAAGAAATACATAAAGTTGAAGAAGATGAAGGAGATTTTCTTTTGGAATTTCTTCATATCTCAAAGAAAATTAGAGAAGAATCGTTTCAAAAGCAATGTGAAGGTATTCAACAAACTCCTCATGCCAATCAAACTCTATCTCAATCTTTTGAAACTCCGGATAAAATTTATTCTCAAGAAAAGCAACGTGCTCAATCCTCTCAGAATTAAAAAGAAATTGTCATCGGTGAAAAAGTAGAAGAAGAAAGAAGGGAGAAAGAAAAAATCAAAAGGAAAACAGCCAGTTGAGGACTCAAGTCGATCAAATGAACTCGATTCATACGATGAAGATACTGATTCAGAACAAACAATATCTCTCAAGAGGAGTGACTACATTGTTCATGTTTTGAGAAGGATTGAAAATACCATTCCTTATTTCCCTATACTTGAAGGGAAAATTAATTTCATCATTGAAAATTAGAGGAAAAGGTTTGGTTCTGTAAGAGAACTAAGGAAGATAGTTTTGTCAATCGAAGCTGATGTGAAAGTTCTGTCAGAAAGTTTGGTTGTACATTATAAGGCTTGCAATAGAATGACTAAGTGGTCATACAAAATTTAGAGCTCAGTGAATGATCATGAAATATCAATTGAAGACTTGAGGATAATTTCAAATGATCTTTCAATTGCTTTCAACAAGCTTGACAAAGAAACTGTTGAAAGGATGAATCTTCTGTAAAATACTCATGGTACCGATATTCATTCAATAAAACAGGTACACGAGATAATGAATGCTTTTCAGTCTAAGTTTTCAAAGGTTTTATCCTTCAAAGATGAAATTATTTTGAAAATGAAAAATTTCGTGTTATCTAAAGACAAAAAGAATTTGCAATACAGAATTGATACTCTTGAAGAAGTAATCAGAGTCCAAGAAGAGACAATCAAGAATCAGGATCAGCTTTTTTCCGATCAATAAGAGCTTCTCAGATCCCAGGGGGATTCTATCTCAGAAGATAAGAAAGAAATCAAAAAGATAAAATCCATTCCCCGTGAGCTAATCAAGAAAGAAAAGGGAAGATAAAACAAATGAGTGTTGTATCTTTCTTTACTCATTTCCAGAATTCTATAGACTTTTGTATCTCAAGGATATTTATGTTACCTTTCCCTTTTCCTTGCATTTATTTTCTTTAACTCTTTCAGGAAAATCAAGTTATCCCATTATTTTTGTAAATCACAAAGGGGGAGAGTGTTTTATAAGGGGAGAATGTTTTAATCAAATACTTATAAATCAAGGAAAATATACGAATACAATCCTTAAGAAAGTAAATACCTAAGGGAAAGTTAGTTGTATTCAATTTCATATTCAGAAGAGTCTCCAATAACTTAGGGGAAGATAAGTATTTATTTTTGTTTTTAATTTATGTTTTGTGCTTTCCAAAAAGGGGTATATTGTTGAGTCAAAAGTTTTATTTTGACTCATATGTCTTGTTTTGGAAATCACAAATGTATTTGACTGTGTTGATCATACTGACTATACTGATCATACTAACAATGCTTGTCGTACTGACTATGCTGATCGCACTGACAAAGCTTATTGTACTGACCATGATGATCATAATGACCATTCAATCGTATTGACTCGGTCAATCATTCTGACTCTATCAATCGTATTGAATCTGTCAATCGTATTGACCCTGTTAATCGTAGTGACCCTGTCAATCGTACTGAATCTATCAAACGTACTGACTTTGTCAATCGTACTGACTTTTGTGCATCATACTCACTTTGTATCATATCAATACATTACACTAAGTAATACTTATAGAACTCATATTTTACTTCTATCACATGATTGTTTTCATTCTTTACCAACAAATGTCAATCATACTAATGTTTATCATCTTCATATATCTTTTGTTTTAAACTAAAATGATGTCGTAGAGTTAGTTATAAACTAATCAAAATGATGTTGTGTTTTCTATTTCAATATGACCATTATAATGCCAGGTGTCCAAGTCCCTCTGAGTTTTCCAGAGAAATATGACCATTGGAAGAAATATGACCATTGTAACCTGAGGCCTATAAATAGGAGGTCATTTGAAGCGGAGAAGAACAACTGTGAGACTTTGCTTCTATCATGTTCTAGAGAGAGACTTTGTGACTTCTCTCCTGCTTCGTGTGAAATCCTTGAAACTACAAAACATGAACGGCTCGTTCTTAGTGTTTTTATTTCAATAAGTTCTATGTTTTGCTTTGTGCGACCAGTCAGGTGATAATGATTGAGGGCTACCGGGGATAGGCAGACGGTGCTACCGATCATCGTATTGAGGGCCTTCAAGTGTTTGAAAGACAGAGGTGTCGATTACCTACAAAATCGAGGGCATACCGAGATAGCAAGAAATATGTACCGATCATCGTATCAAGGGCTTGCGGAGATAGCAAGACAGACGTACCGATCATCATATGGAGGGCTTACCAAGGTGGTGGTAAGACATACCTGTTATCCTAGGTGAAAGGATAACCCTTCTCTTTGGGTCAATAGAATTGTAATACTTTTACATTTCTGCTGCTATTTGTTTTAAGAAAGGGAATTGTATTATTTTACTTTCTACTTTCCATATTCATTTGTAATTGTTTCAATTACAATCATACGGTTACATATTGTATCTATTGATTCTATACGCTTTATGGTAGAATCCTTCACTATTGTATTACTCTGATTATTATATTCATCTTGAATACAATTGCTTTACTTTTCTTATAGTATTACATCATATCATACCTTTATATTCAATACAATTGTGGTTGTTTGTTTTTGTTGTGAATTGTCTTAGTTTAAGATCATTTAAACTAAATTCTTAAGTGTTTAAACACAAAATTTTTAAACCTACAATTCACCCCCCCCCCCTCTGGTATTGTTCCATCTAATATACATATACATCTATATATCGATCCAATAATTAATAATATTAATAAATCATATAAGAGAGGATAATATCATTTGTTTCTTAAAAAATAGTCCATCAATAATTCCACTCGAACACTACATGATCCCTACTCAATGAAGAAGCCATGAGGGTTTGATTTAGATATTAGGTTTGTCCATAATCAAAAAATATGATAACAACCTATACTTATTAACCTGAACCACTCATGGTCTATTAAAATTTTATTAAGATCAAACTGAGGTACATGAATTAATAACTTTTCATTTTCTTCAATATATTATCCTTGGTTTATGAATTCAAGTTAACGCACAAGAAAACAAACAATTAAACACATGTAGTGGGTTATATCTATTGTAAACAACTCTGAAATTCCTCAATATTCTTCATTTTTTATTTATTACTTTATATCATCCAACTTAATAACATAAATCATTACTTATTAAGTTGGGATAAGATAATATTAAAAAATAATTCATAAATGGCACATTCAAATAATTTTATAAAAATACTATATTTTTATGAATTTAATGGGACTGGAAGCCTCTCAAGATCAAATCCACATCAAGGGATGATTACCATTTTTAATTTATCAAGGTTGAATTTTTATTCAGTTTTTATTTATAATTCCATTTGATATATCATGAAAATATAGTGACTTATTCATATCTAGAATGGTTATTCAATCTCATGTCACTATACAAGTTGTAAATTTTAGAACTAGAATAATGTTTAATTTTCAACATGGTTAACCGAAAAATATAATTGGGAATACCATAAACCTCCTTGTTCATTAATGTGATTAGTAGGATTTAGAATTTCTTCTCAACCAGTTTTCCGTTTCAAATTTATCTCCAATATTGAATGGACACTTCATGATTACATAACTATTCTTTACATTTGGGATTTCATTGATAATTATGGATAATTTTGTTTTCTATTTTTCTAATATCTTCCTTTATACATGGTCCACCAAGGAACATGCATCTCTTTGTGGAACTTCCATATTATTTTGGATTTGTTCTTGGAATGGTACGTCTATGAGTCAATCAATTGAATGGTTTCCATTCTATTTGCACCTTCTATACAGCTCTTTTTGGGATCTTAGGTTATACCATTTTGGAATAATCTTATGAACGTTTATTTATTATTTATATTGAACCTTTTCATTCCCACTGGTGTTATACCTATTTTGGGCTTCTATTTCTCTTTATTTCTCCAAATCAGCTAGAAATATTTTCAAATAGAATTTATGAATGCACTGATCCTTTTGGGGTATTCTACTTTTTTTATGAGGAATTATTTACATTAGATCAATCCTGTTATTTATTTCCCTTATTAATTAATTCCTTTGTTTATCCATAATTCCTTCATCAATTTTGAGTTCTAGGGATTATTTACAAAATTCCATTATCTTCACTCTTTTTCTACAATATAATATGATTCTACCTTTTGGTATTACATCCTTCTTCATATTCTTGGGTGTGTTTGATTATATATTTTTATCATGCTTATTAGACATGGATGACTCACTATACTTCTTCATAAATTTCTTGAATATTCTTATGAGGAAATTTCTTAGGAATCTTCTGCATGGTCATCTTGTCTCAATTATTCAGCTTTTATGGTCATATATTCTCATTTGTTTTAGTTGCATGCTTTAATGATTTAAACTTGGATTCCTATTTAATATGAAAAAATCCATTAAAACACCCCAGTTATTTACCATAAATTATATTTTATGTTTATTTATAGTCTGCGGTTTTTTCTTCATATTAGGATTAATACCCCTCTATAAAGGCTCTCATTATCATCCATAAGATAAAACATTATAACAGTAGTCAAATTTTATATGCCCAAATTTGTTAACGTCACAATAATAACCAAAAACATTGGTTTCCTTCTTTTATGTAATTGTTGGATAGATTTGTACATATGATTTTTTTATTAATATTTCATAATTGTTTTTTATTTACTAGGGGAAAACACTTCATAAGATTACCTACATCGAACATGGATGTCGTGGTGGAATTATATACATTTTCCTTATCCATAATTTTATACATTTTCCTTATCCATAATTTTGATCATTAGGATATGTCGTGATATTTTTTTCACCAGGTAGAAGTGTTTAAATATAATAATACTCCATAGTTTTTGACAAATAAACAAAATTTCCTTTACCTTTTGGTAAAGAAATAGATTATCATATTTCTAGATTCTTTTATTTATCTTTTTTCTCAAATAATTTCATGTTAAAAATTTATTTTTAATTCTCCAATATATTATGTTTTTCTTCACTGGTTTTTTTGATTTTATGAATGTCATCATAATGAATTTTGTTCTTATCTTATAGAATATGGTTAATCTCTTTAATATTGCGGGATTTAATCTTTAGTTGAGCATCATTGATCATAATTAATTCATTCAATTCATGTTTCTTTTCATTAATTCCATTCCTAGATTCTTATCTTCGGTGAATTGTATCAATCTGGCTATTTTTAATAATGGATCATACTTATTTATACTTATCATTTATGGAATCTAAGTCTCTATCTTTTTTGGAATGTTTTATAAACATAAGTATCCTTTTTTTCAAAATACATCTCCATATTCTATGAATCTTCATAAAATTTCATAATCACTTCCAACATTGTTTTTCTAAAGCCACTAATAAAGGTGACTACTTATCTATGAATGTTTAAAGGGTATTCAACAAATATTAACATGAATAATAATATTCATTATCATATACTTATTCAATAATATGATATTCCTTATATGTTATTGGTTCTTCTATAAGACACTTTTCAAAAGAAATTTTCACTTTAATATTTTCAGGTAGTGGTGATAAACTACATGGGTCGCAACTATTTTCCAATTCCCTGGTGGTGGGTTCTACCTCTATATTCTCACCTTAAAGGTTAAACATGTCCTATTATAAATTAAAACATAAGGAAATAATTTTCTTTACCTATTTTCTATTGAGGGTTATCTTTTCACATTCTATAAGGGGAGACTCAATAACATATTTAATATAAATACTTCTACTTTAATTACCTTCAAATAGTGGATATTAATCTTTATTTGATGATGATTTTCTCAACTTATTTGATTCCCTTTTCTTCTTATTATTCAGTGTATTAGCATAAATATCTTCCAAGATTTCTTTAAAATAGAAAAAAATATCTTTTTTAAATCTACAATTCATAGAGCCATTCAAAATTAATACTTAATTATTAAAAAATTATTCAAATATAAGAATCTAATTGAGGTTTTTTTTCTCTAATACTAATTTTTAGGATCACATATAGGATGTGTCTAACACTGGGGGTGATTTAGTGTTGGTATAATTTTACTCTAATTTTTATGTTTTATCCCTTTTACCATCTCACATATTTATTGAGGGGTTATCTGTAACTTTATCCATCATTTAATTGGTAAGAAGATATATAATATGTAATAAATATAAGGTGATACTAATGATTATTAATGAGGTTCTCCTCTCGAAGGATAAATACATCACTAGTTCATCATGGTTATCATACCACACCGTAATTTCTTATTTTTATCAAGGAATGCATTATAAAGGGTATAAAATTGAACTAGTTATCCAAAAACTAAATAGGTATAAAGAAATTATGGTCCTTATATCCTTTTATATAAGAAAATTTACTTTCACTTCCTCGAAGAAGGATTTCTTATGATGGATCAATTCCCTCCTAGTCTGTATGAATTTACCTTATTCCTTTATTGTAGCAATAAAGTGGGATGTATTATGGTTCTTCATAATTTTAAAAATAGATAATTGTAGAATAGATCAATAAAATTATAATCTTAGAGTACAATATATAGTAACACAACCAAACTCACTCTTCTTCATAATTCTAAAACAAATAAAAGCTTTAGGATAAAACTCTCAACTCCTGTTCTACTGGTTCTTCTTCACCAGTGTGAAAGGACTACTACAACACTAAATACCCTTCATAACTATTTTACTTCATAGATAAGAAATGTACAGGTAGTGTTAGGTCATTCTATTCTTCATATTTTTATTCTTTAGTTCATAATAACAACATTGTAACTCTTTCTCCTTTATATTTGTTCAACACAAAGATCTTTTTTCCTTTTGATTGTAGTGTCATCTGTCTTTGTTCTTAATAATTTTACTTATAGAATATATATTGGTTTAAAAAATAAAGAATCATTTTAAAATTCTTTAGAATATTTAAAATTATATATTCTCTCAATATATCATTAACAAGATTTCCATAAATATTATGGAAACCCTTTTAGATCTTAGAAGACTCGACTCATTGAAACACATTTAAATCCGAGAAATGATCCTATTTTTAAATCTTAATAAAGATTCAAATTCTATTTCTCATTGTGGTATTTTAATATTATGGTATAATATTCTTCCAACAAAATATGAATAAAAAATCCTCATCTATTCCAAAATAATATATTTATAGTAGTATGACTCCTTGTTTCACGGTGCATAGATTCCCCCGGTATCTTCTTTCCTTTTATTTAGCTTGAATCAATGAATTCACAACATGATTATTTGAATTTTAATGTTTTGAAAAAGGTTCCTAATTTTTAGTATCATTATACTTCGGTATTTATATAAACAGCCTTTATTTAAATTGATATAAATAATTCATCCAAATAAGTTATATTATGAAATTATGATGCACAAGCATGAAGTATTAGGATAAAAAATCATATGATCAAAGACATATGATTTCAAGTCATATAATCATACAACATTAATTATAATGTTGTAAGATTAAATTTATTAAAACATTCATTTCATGAAATTTATAAATTCAACCTATATCATTCTATCTATTTATCTTCTTCTTCATTTTTCATAGCATCGTAGGAAGTTTTAGTGCACCTTGAACCATTGAAATAATATCCTTTATAATTTTACTTAAATCATGATTATTTAATAAAAATCATAATTTTTAATCATTGAATAAATCCAAATAATTTTTATTAATTTAATCTATTTATTTATAATATTTATTCTGTATATTTCTCATAATTTTCAATGGAATCCAAAGGTTTCTCATTCTATAGATTACACAGAATTTGTCTAAATATCACATAACACATACATTGAAAGAATATGAAACATATTCCTAGTGTATTCACACATAAATTGTTTCATTTTAACATACATTTTCTTATTCATGTATATACTAGTAGCTCAAATCACACATATGATCATCTCTCAACTTAAGCTTATTTAGGTTCATTTTACCTTTATAGAGCACAAAAATAAACTTTACTTGGTTTTTGATTCACCAAGATACCATCACACAACTATTTTTTACCCTTTCACAGACCAATACACTTCAAAATTACCTTTATGAATAATTCATGATTTCCTAAATACCATTATATAGATTCAATTATTTAGATTGCATTTATATAGAAGATTTCTTGACCTTTACACAAGTTTTTAATGACTCTTAGACATATTTTTATCCTCTAAAATCACTTTCTTGAAACTTAGGATTTTCTTTAAAAAACTTTCTAATATCTTATATTACCATTATATAAATAATTAAATTTATATAATAACTTTACCTAGCTAGTATAATTCTAGATTTTCCTTTACACAGCAGCTCAACATCTTCAAATTAACATAGAAGATCTTTAAATGATATCTAGGATTCATTAATACTTCTAAACCATAATCCAAGTGTTCATAGACACTAATTATAGTATATTAAATTCCCATAGAACCTTTTATGGGTACTCGTTGGATTCATCTCTTCAAACTCATTTATTTTATAACATCTTAATTGGGAAATTCATTCTTCTCAATAAGTATGAGAACATCCACATTCCTTCTAAGATACCAATATTCATATCATATTAACAGTATATACATTAACTTAATCATTGAAAAAAATATAACCAAAACATAAATTGGGCTCAAAAGTTATGTCATGATACATTCATTCACATTTTTATAGTGATGCATGCATTTCTTTCTCTCTGAGATTGAAGGTACGATAGTGGTGAAATTTTTTAGATTTATCCAACTTATGAGATGGTGGAAATAAACATGATAGACTTTTGGTACACATGATATTTTAATGTATAATAATCTAAATAATTCCCAGTATCTAGATCCCTTACATTGTTTATTTCAACTCATTCCAATTGTGTTCAATTAACATGAAAATAAATCTTGAGAACACAATTTTATTCAAGTAAGAAGGTCGGGATATTTAATACAGAAATTAATTTTCCTTTTCATTGGCTTGTGATTGGTCTTCATGTTAATTATCAAAATTCAGTTTATTATAAACCTATTGGTACTAATATAGATGTTGAAATTCATTAAATTCAGGAAATGGGATTGTTTATAGATCTAAGTCTCATATCCCCATTGCTAAATAGAGTTATGGGGTGTTCAATATCAGACTCATATTACTTAGTGATAAGGAATAATATATATGGGGTATAGATCATAAATATTGATTTAGTAAAATATATATGATGTAGAGTTTCAGTTTTAATGTGAATTCTAGATAAACTGATAAAAGATTCACACGTTGTGTAATGAACCTGTCTTGTCTTTCTATTTAACGGATTCTTGAACCTCAAGCATCTCGAAGGACCACGTAAAAAATAGACTACATCACCAAAATTCAATGTTTCCAAAAAAATGATCACAATAATAGGACACTTTCCACGTTAAAAAATGATAGAGTTCAAACCTATGGGTTATAACCAGTATATGAGAGTGTTTAGATCCAACTCCTCGGAACACTGTCCCATGGTAATAACGATGAAAAATATATCCCTGTGGAATCTATATCCCAATTGTAAACAAAACTACAAATTAAGTATTCAATACTATAAACTATTCTATTCCAATTTAAAATATAGAAAATAGAAAAAAAACATGGTGAACACTACAGAGTGTAAAAATAATCATTTAGAAACAAGGCACAAAACAATTCCTAAGGAAACACCACCGATAATAGGAAACCAATAATAAACACTACAAAATACTTAGATAAGTATTCCTAATGTAATAATTTTTCCAAAATAGATGATATAAATTACCCAAATGTTCGGTAACCCATAAGAGACCTAAACAAGAACCCAAATGTTTCACTAAATGATGGAAACTCACTCATAAAACCTCAAACATCCCCATTAAGGACCCAATAAATATTCAAAACCAAATATCACAAGAGATAATCTAATAAAAAATAATCTTCACTGATCCAAAAATCAATCCATGGATTATTGGTCAAAACCACTAGAATAAACAATCTTAAATGGAGTCACTAAAAATCCCTGGGTGAGATAAACCCAAAAAAACATCTATCTGAGAAGGAAACCACACATTCTGCTCCATTAAAAGCCTAGGACTTCTGAAATAGAATGAGGAATAACCCATAATATGGACACTATACTTTTATACTAGACCTTTATATGGGGATTACAAAAAAATGAGACATTGACCATCACATGTCTATATCACTACAATCACACAAAACTATCCCAAAAAAATATAAAATTTTTAAAACCAAAGAACCATCAAATATAATTAAATATTGTTTTTACAAATATACCATTTTGAAAACCAAAGAACCTTCAAAATTTGGCCTTATTTAACTAAAAAATGGACATGATTTTTCAATTCAAATATCAAGCCCCTACTCAACTTTATAGATTTAAAAATAATCCAAAATTTATTTCAAAACAACCTCCACTTACTTTTAATACAAAACACCATTTCATGTTCCAAAATAAATCATACACACCTTACATTTGAAATAGTTTTCAAAAAACATACCATTTTAAAAAACATAGAAAAAGGGTAAATATCCAATTATGAAAACATAAGTTTCCTTTAAGATTGGAAACCCAACATTTTAAAAAACATGTTCACTTGATCAGAAAAACCAATCACATGTAACAAATTTTTCCCCAAATTCAAAATAGAATTAAATATTTTAGAAAATTCTATGAAACAAAGATACAACTACGGATAGATTTCATACATAGATACTATATCTAAATAGATGAATGTTATTCACATAACAAAAACAAATATGTTTAAATTTTATAGGTATAATATATTTCGAAATTCATAATCATAAAAAAATAGTTCATAATAGTTCTACATTAACTCCCACTAAGTTATTCATAACTAGAACATTTCTTAGAAATATCATAATTAGTAATTTTCATTATATCACAGGGAATAGAAAGAGAAGTAAGGGTGTGACCTGATTCGTATTAAGGGTAAAAAGGGATATATCACTGATCACTTGAGAATAATATGAATATAAGGATATTAAAACAATAAAATGAAATTTAAAAATCATACCCTACATATCATAAATCATAATCTTGATTCACTGAATAAATCATGGTAGTTCATTGGAAATGAACCATAAAATAATTAAATAATTTTATCCACGAGATAATAACATTAGTATAAGATAGAACATTATGGCATTCACATAATCATAAAAAATAATTTCATTAGTAGTAAAGATTAATTAAAAGGCTATTATAGTGGAATGGTTTCACTCTCCAAACCATCATAGTAGTCAAGATTCACTCCCAATAAATTAATAGTGGATAGATTCCCTTACCTAATTGGGTTCACCCCTTATTAAAATAAAATTTATATCATGAGATATGAATCTTTACCAAAAGTATTATTGGGAGATATAGGTCCCACCCATCACATAATGAAAATAATACATTTGTATATCACAAAATTATAAAGAAATAATCATTTTAGATCCCATGATGATAAATGGGTTTCATAAAAATTTCATCATAACATACAACATCGAAAAGAAATGGGTTTCTTAAACATTTCTTCATTTCATCAAAGCATAACCCATCGAAATATAATCAGGTTTTATAGAAATTATGTAATCATTTTTAAAACCCATCTACAGAAAGAATAATTATGGTATCCATGAGTCATATCCTTATAAAACCATTAGTTAAATCAAGGGTTTTTTTTCTTAAATAAATATAAATAGCATTAAAATATCATTAAAACATTCTTGAGTAAAATAACATTTCCATTCAGAAATCATTTATTTAAGAAACTATGAAAATATAAAGGACGAAATTTTATTTCAAAATAAAAATATAAACATGTAAGGGAATATTAAAAAAAGTTATGATAGAGGGAAAATCCATTCATTCTACATATGTTAAAGAAATAATCATTTCATATTTGTTTTGGAAAATTCAAAAAGTACCTCATTTCGAAATTGACAAAAAAATTCATTCCCACAAGTTCTGTATGAAGTCAAGAATGGGTAAAAATAACATTTAAAATTTATAGGATAATATAAACAACCTTATTTAAAACATTTTAAGAATATATTGATATTAATGAAAAAGGTTTTTTACCAAATAAGGAAATAATTTTGATTTTACCAAAAAATCATATTCAAATCTTGATTACCTAAGACGAGGAAAATGAAAGGAAAACATGTATTCTCAAGAATCATGGATTCATATTGACCAAAAATAAAAAATTCTTATTTACCAAATTTGGACCTCCTGATTTCAAATATATAATCTATTTTATAAAATTCAGCACCTATAAGTGGAATCAATTAACTACAAAATTAGTGTGAAAAATGTGATGAAAATTTCTCTTTAGAAAAATATAGTTGTATGCATAAAAGAAGATTTATTATTATCCCATGCATATAAAAATATAAAATTAATGTTAAATTTTTTTATTTATTATATAATATATTAAAATTTCATTACAATCATTCACCAATTGTGATCAATTTAATTCATTAAGTTAAAAACACATTACGTGCCTAAAAACAGTTTTTCCAAAAAATGCATTTTACTTATAAATATATTTTTTATAATAAATTCAAACATAAAATGTATTCTAATGGAAATAATGTAATTATACGAAATTTAATTTTAAATTTAATTTTTTTAAACAAAATGTAAATTTTTAGATACCATTTTTAATATATTTAACATTTTTTCTATTAACTAGAAAAAAATATTTTAAGAAAATTTTCAAATAAAATCATCTTATGATACTTTTAATACGATGATTTCAAAAACAATGTTAATTTTATAAAATAAAATTTAAAAAAGTTATAAAATTTTAAAATAATATTTTTTCATAAAAATTAATTAAAATATTTTTGAAGAAATCTTATCATTGAAGAATAAAATGACTATAAAAAATTGAGTGATAATTTACTAATAATTTATCGGTGCATTTATATTAGGTATGAAATTTATATATATTTCAAAAATTAGTTAATACAATTCATACCCACCAATTTAATGTCTAGGTTTTAACTATCAAAAATATTTATATATTAATATTATATCATGGTTTCTTTAAAATATATTTTTTATGTAACCCAAGCCATTAAAGAATTAAAATTATTTAAAGTGAAATGTTTTATAAAATATCAGGGTGTCACATTATCCCCCCATTAGTAAATTTCATCTTCATAATTTGAAATTATTGTCAATAATCAATGGTTTGAAATTTTAAAATTCTTTTATTAAATAATCACATCATAAAAAGGGTTAATAAAAACTCACCTTAAAATGGGGGAAAGGGAAGTATGAAGGTCTCCAAAAAACTAGGTTTCTAAAAAGTGGAATATTTATGGGAAGTGAAAATTTGGGCATGGAAGAGAAAAATAACCTCTATGAAAACATTTAGGATTCCAAAATAAACACAATCCATATTCTTTATATAAGTTAAGAACTATTTAATATATTACATAATTTAAAATGATGCAATAAACTTCATCAAAGATGATCTATATAAAATTTTATTAAATCACAAAAAAAATTCATGGTTACAAATACTATCGATATAAATCATCTCATTATCCTAACTAAACCATAATGAAAAAACATCAAACACATGTTAAGGATTATATATTCTATTAATCATGTGTTTTCTAAAAAAATAATCTTACCACTAAATAAAATTTCTTAGTTATTAGAACCATTAAAAATATGTTTTCAGATCCTTAAAGAAAAGCTACTACCGAACAATCCCTTGATGTTTTATTATTTAATAACTAGAATATCATTAGTACAACACTTACACAACATAATTCTTATATAAAAATACATAAACACTTCAATAATATTAATTTATTATTAAACCATTAACTAGGATTTTTCATCTTACTTCTTGATATTTCTTTACTACAATATGAAATATGAATCATGTATTCAGATTCATCAACATCAATTTAATCAGTATTCTTACTTTCATTGTAATAAGTATTGTTTAAAAATCCCATACATTTGATATTTCATTCATAGTCTTTTCATAATTATCCGTAAAACCATTAATAGTACATCCTTATTTATTCCCTTCTAGATATTTCCACTTAGGACATTTATTTTCATAATTTCCATAATTTCCCCATTCAAAATATTCAACCATTGAGGA